>JAPWTK010000052.1:905000-1510000 GCA_029963805.1 Aromia moschata | reverse complement strand
GGGGGGGGGGGGGGGGGGGGGGGAAAATAAACAATTTATAGGCTCGATTATATGTATACTGTACGATAAATTGTGTTACACAGAGAAAAATAAGACGTAGAAGGGAATGCAATTTTGTCAAAATCAGTTTTGTTTGATCTTTACACTTATGAGACTATGAAAACTTGGTGTAATTTAAATTAAAATCAAGTGCAGCACCTCAACAAATTTATTGTTCAAATTCGTAACAAATTTTTTGGTTGGCTTATAAATACTACTTTTATTTTTCCTAAAAGAAATGTAACCATACCTATAGATTTCATTATAAGCGATGAAACTGTTTTGTATTCTCAGTTACACTTTTACTCAAATAAAAAATGATAATTTAGCTTTACTTTCAGGTATTAAAGAATCTAATCATAGCACAGGTGTACATAGGTATCGTTACGGTATAGCTCACAGCCTACAAGATATACATTTGTTTCCTTGCGCAATTGTAACAATATAATATATATGTTTTACTTAGTTAAACCAAGACGAAGTCAACGTAATAATAAAGGCATGGTTCATAACCTCTGTTTATATAGTAGAACAATAAAACACATACTGGAAAAAAAAACACTGAAACATGAGACACCTCATTTTGAAATAAATCAAAAATTGTATATAAATGTTTTTTAAGCAATCTTGGGGCATTTACCCAGATGGTCATTTTATAAGCATCATACAAAAATTGAATTATTAAATGTTTATAAACCCAAAAACTAATGAAATAATAATAACCTGAGTAAATTAAACTCGTTGGAATACATAATGTAGTCTTTAAACTAAACATAAATGTTAAGGAAGTAAAAACTAAGTTTACAAGTTAAAGATGGTCATCTACAAGGACATATTATGTAGGTCATCATCACCTTTGGCATTTACCAACATATTAAATAGTTAAACGTCTTTTTTATTCACTATTGAACATTCATCGTCAAGTATTGATAACTTCTCTTTTAACAGGTCCATTGCAACTTGTTTATTCAATTTCTTTATAACACAAACTTTTTTTTGCTTTCATGGTTCTTTTTTTAACTTTCAACTTGTCTTTATGTCCTATGTGCTCACTGAACTGAATCGATCTTTTAAGTTTTCTGGCACTCATAAAGTTGTCTCCTCTAGGATCTTCAAAAATAGTTTCTAATGAAGGAGGTTGTTTTTTTATTCTCTTATCCAAATAGTAGTTACGAATATCGTTAATGTTTGCGTCATCCATGAGTTTTTTTGGTTTTCTCAGGACTCTTCTTTTTTCTGTTTCAAGAGGACGAATTTTTTTTTCTGCCTGATCTTCTCAAATGTATAGAATTTTCGTTTGATTCAAGGCTGGAAGGCGGGACGGTTGCGCACCCACCTTTTGTTTAGAAAGTGAACCGTTTATGTTTTTTCGTTTCCTCTCGTTTATTTCTAAATGGGCCATGCAGACATCAATATTTTGTTCCATTATGTTTCTGTTAAATAAACAAAACATTATTACAGATAATACTTAAATACGATTATTATAATCTTTGTTCACTAACGGAACATTTGATATTCAGGGTGATTAATAGAGGGACTACAACATATAGACAATCATTGGTTTCTTAACAACCAGGTACATATGTATATCAATTTATTATATTCCAGTAAAAATGTCAATAACAACAAGAAAAAAGTGTTCTTTATTTATGTTGTTCTACTTTGTTTAGTAATACTAACTAATAAAAACTAAAGATGTGAGGCATCACAAACCCTAAAAATGTCATCAAGGGTTTTTGTGGGTTATTGTTTTCTGCTGATCGAATCAGTGGGGCAATATAAATAAAAATCACACCTTGAATGGTTACTTCTCTCTACTTTTTCAAAAAGCATTGTACTGTTTTAGTTGTTATTTCGTAATTTTTGTCACCACTAGAGTATAGCTATTTAATATAATTAAGAAAACTTGTGTTTTGCTATAAATCAGATCTCCAATTTCAATAAATTTACCTGGAACATTAAAATTTTCTTTCAAAAACATGGTAAACATACCTACTGCACAAATAACGGCCATTGCTATTAGTGGTAGGCAACCACCATTAACGTTGCCATTAGTGGTGTGCAACATGCAACATGAGTAACAAATGAACAAATCAAGGTCTGACAGATCAATGGAACAAATTGAACACATTCAGTTTAATCACAGAACACTGAATCACATAAAGCCTGGTCCTCAGAGCTTCGTCTCATCCTTGCGACGTTCTCCCACTAGTTCGAAAAATGTTTACTATTTATAGTCGCCGCGACATAGGACACCACAATTTGAAATATTGCAGTTCAGCATACAGTTGGCCATTAACGAGTACATTTCTACATTATTATTACGAAAATAAGAATTAATAAAAATTAATGTAAGATATAATTAAATTGCTTTAGGTATTTGGCATAAAAAAGAAAAGAAATTGTCACACAGAATGTAAAAAAAAAACAAAATCGCTAAATGAAGTTTGGTAAACAACGGATAAATAAGCATGAATATATTATGTAGTGTATACATTTTTTGATAATTTCTTATGTTTTGGTAAATTTGCCAAGATTATTTCCAATCAAAAGCTGTAATTGGCTTTGTTGATAGGCCTATTTCAACTTTTCGAAATCAAAAATCATCAAAGAAAATAAATAAAACGTTTTTATTGGTCAGCGTTGTGTTGCCAGCGACACAACGAAGCTAGGACTAGGCTTTACAGAATAATCGATTAGGCTGCTTATGGATAATGCGTATCACGGATATTCTGTACAAGTTGCGTTGCAAAACAACTAAATCTATTTAAATTTGGTGAACTGAGTTGTTCAAACTGATAGATAAAGCAAAGTACAATATGTGTTGCAAACTAATCAAACAAGTTATTCTGTTGCATTCTATGATACATGATTTAATTCCAGAATGGAATTTTAACTACTCCACACTACACTCTGTTGTGTAAACGTAAGAGCCTAATGACAAGTTTCACTATGTGCCTACTCTGAATCTGTACCATAGAAAACCTATATAGGTTTTCTATGATCTGTGCCGAAAATATCACCGAGATGTAATATATGTATGTAAATCGGTGGTAGATATGCGATAGGCGTCAGAATTTAAGATGCCAGCGCCAGCACCAGTGCGAAAAAAATTACGAACTAATCATTGGGCCATTAGCCGTTTGTTTTTACATACATTGCTTTTAATGTGTTTTATATTCAAGTTGCCGCTTTAATTTATTATTTATGTATAGTATTTGATCATTTACTGCCTAAAAACACCTTTTGTGATCGAGGTTTACTGTTTCCAAATTGCTGGCATAATTGTAGTGGTTTTATTTTGATATTTAGACTGATAGAAGATACCTATGGAAGATACATTTTTAGGTTGGATCGGTTAATTTTGAAAAGTTTTAATAAATACTGCAAGGTATACGTTTTTTTTTTTTTACAAAATTTTTAGTTTTAATTTTAATTGAAAACATTTTAAGTAGAATGACATACATTATATTGAATATCTTGTGGAATATTTAGATGGCACTGTAATTTCAAAGTGTGTATAAGAGGGTGAACATTTCTGAATGCAGGCCATTCGGCATTCATGACTTCATGAATTTGAAGGTACTGCAGTTTTTTCAGTATCTTCCGCTTTTTTGAATCCTTAGCTGAAACAGACAATGATGATTATAAATATCTTTACATTAACCTTAAAATATTGACACATCGATAAAAGTAATCCTCCTCAGCAAAATGAAGAGAACACACTCATAAATTTACTAACGGGCTTTCCTATCCTCAGTTTTAATATCCAAACCTTGCGCCAGTCTATACGTTCCTTTTGACCAAATTTATTGATAAGGGAAACTTGATGTTTTCGTTGTTCAGGAAAAATATGAAAAGTTAATCAGGGATCCCTCTTAATCCAGGACGAACAGTGAGGTACACAACAATAGTGATTCATTTTAATTATAATACTCATAAAATAACGCTAATACTATATTTTTTATGAATACAATACAAATATAAACGGAAAATTTTCAAAATACAATGGCACTCAAACGGACGTTTTAATAAACGATGTCCCAGTGATTAGTTTGCTGAGCGATCACCAGTTAGCGTAACGCTTATGTTGTTTTACCTATAATTTTAAATTAAAATGTTTTGTATTTTTCAAAGATTCTGCGTCTAAGAATTGTTTTCCTTTTTTTGAGACACAGGTGGGTCTTTTTTGTAATAGAGTTGTTTTGCAGTCCTATTATGTGATTTTATTTATATATATCATGTTGCATGGCAGAACGTACTATTGTTTTAACTGTTATTCTGTGGTGTTGTGATTGTTTTTTTGCTCTTCTTCAAATATGAGGAAGGAGCTTGAAATACAGTTGTATTTTATTATTTACCTAGTATTTTAATAAGTTTCCGACCATTTAATAAATTCAGGTAGTTATAAAATCAACCGTTAAAAAAATCGTTTAATAATAACAACTGTGACGTAATCTCAAGTAACGGATGTAATAATTACTTGAATTAAAATATTTTGTCTTTTTTTAGGCTAACGAAGATGAAGTATTACTAATTGGACATTTGGTAAAGTAAGGCAGTCTGCAGTTTATGCCGACATGTGGTTAACAGGTGAGCCTGCTCGAGTTAAGTTATAGCATAATTTATTTGCTTATAACGGGTTTGAAACCTCTTCTTACCATAAAATAATGAAACACATTGATAATAACTTTTATTTTGAAATAATCAATTAACAATAACAATTATCCACAAAAATGTGATGTATTATTACACACAGAAAGCAGCAACTTTAAATTGTACACTAAAAAAACCTTAAGGTAGTCGTGTCATATTTACACTAGTTCATTTTTAAACACAAGTAAATTTAAGGCGATCATTGCGATGTGACCTATAAAAATAATTTATCGTTTCAAAGATGGATGTTTCTTACTCTTAATCTTGCTTTTTCAAATAAAACAAAAACCATTATTTTTACAATAAATTTATTTGTACACGTACAATTAAATATTAATTGTACAATCATATATAAATAAATAAGGACGGGAGGTTAGCGTTAATAGAAAAAAAAAACAAAAACAAAAGAAAACTAAATAAATCACAGTCAACATGCTCCGCCTACTATGCAACCTAACAGATATTTACAAAGGGAAGAATAAGTTAAAACGTACAAAAATCCTCTCAAAGTGAGTGAAGTATCTTACAACTGTTGTTGAAGCTACAAAATATTTCAGTCTCACTCGTGTAAGTTAATAATACTAAAAATCTTTGTAAAAGCAAGATTAATGTTTGGATAGGGCATTTACAAAAAAAATATTCATTTATTACAAATAATCTGACTACTTTTCTTTCTTCTCGACTTTCTTCTTTCCCTTCTTTTTGCCTTTCTTGTCTTCCGTTTTCGCATCTCCGCCTTCTGAACCAGCTTCTTTACTTTCATCAGTTTTACCTTCTCCACTGTTCTCCCGCATTTCCCTCAAACTTCTTTACCGCATCTGCAACTGCAAGGTTACTCTCCTGACCTTCACAAGTCTCCATACTAGTTTCTTCCACGCCCGGCTTTTTATCTACTAGTACAGCTCTATTTTCTACAATTTCTTGCTTATCTGTAACTTCTGGTTTATTTTCCACAACGTTTGGTTTATTCTCCACCAGTACGGCTCGATTTTCTACAGGCACTGCCTCCACCTTGTCGGCCATTTGGACTGCACTGTTTTCTGATGGTGTCTGATCAGGCTCTACTTTGGGCTCTTCGTTAATTGGTTTACTTTCGTCTTCTTGTGCAGGCTCAGGAGCTGTCGTCAGAGGATCTGCAGGTGCCACTTCCATCGGTTGCTCCTGGGGCTGGCTTCCATCACCTTTATTTTCCACTCCTGATTCTACCACTGCTGGTTCAGCGTCCATAGGTTGTATTGGATTTTCTACAGATTTCTCTTCGACTTCCATCTTTGCCTCTCCTTTTGCAGGTTCTACGTTAGCAGCCGCTTTACTCTCGAGAATACCAATTGTCTTTTCGATATTCTTAATAGCGTCCTTTCTGGCTGTTCTGATGTCGTCCTGCCCCTGGGTATCAATATTGTCCAGCTTCAGAAGGTTTCTGGTCAACATTTCGTCGAGATATAAATACCGTTTGTCCTTAGGCGCTCCGGAAAATTGTTCTACTTGTGCCGCTAGAGCAGATACGTCTTTTTGTATGGTCTGGATTTGCTCTAGAGGCGTCAGAGGTTTTTTCTGTTGGGGAGCCAGTGGCTTCTCGTTCTGAGGCTGCTCCTGTTGTGGAGGTGCGGCATGCTGTTGCGGCTGGGGTTTGGGCGATGCAGCGCGTTGCTGCTGAGTTGCCTTCTGTTTATTCAATGGCACCTCTACCTTTACGGGGATAGGAATATCGCCTTTGGGTTGTGGCTGCTGTTTAGGTGCAGGCTGTTGTTGTTGTTGATGTGGAGCACTCTGTTGCTGAGGGAATCTCTGCTGCCTCACAAATTCGTCTGGGTGATTGAAACCGGAATGCCATTTCTCGTATTGCCGTGGCTCTCTATTCATGAAGTGTGTGAACTCTTCTGGTCTTCTCCCAAATATCGTTTCTGGCTGTGGACTGCCTCCGAATGTTGAATGTGGTTGGGAGTAAGTAGGCACCGATTTTTTAGGCATAACCGGTTCATCTCTATCCTCTACGTGTATGGGTATAATGCGTTCGGTCGTCTTGGCGTTGGCTGGCTGCTGTGGGGACTGAGTTTGTGCCATATCTTCCTCCTGATTCGACTGATTCACTGGTATTTTTATACTGGATGTGAACCTTTGACCTTTTTCTGATGGGGGTGCCGACATAGAACGCTGACTCCTCTCATTAACAGGTTCCTGTTTCTGACCCAAGTCTACCGTGTTACTCTGGTGAATGTTATTGTTTCTGCTTTCTGGAGCAAGGGGCTCCTCTGTATTCTGTGGCTGTTGGTGGTATTCCGCCTGTTGATATTCTGGCTGTTGTTCTGAATAGCTAGGCGACTGTTGCTGATAGCTGGACGGTTGCTCGTGATAGCTAGGCGGATACTGTTGCTGGTAACTCGAGGGCGATTGTTGGTGGAATTCTTGGTGTGGCTGGTAGAACTGCTGCGCGTACTGTTCGGGATTGAAATTGTCCCTGTCGAAGGGGAAGCCGAATCCCTCGAACCGGCTGCCAAACGGCCTCTGGAAACGTCTGTGGAGATTATCGGGTTCGTCTGTGCCGCCGAGACTGGACTGACGCCTGACGTTGCCTGTACGCAAATTGCCTAGGTGCTCCGCAAATTCTGGGTGACGTTTGGCTATGTCGTCTAATTGCGAACGGAAATCCTCATCTCTATCTCCCTCTCTGTTGAATGGGAAGCCACTCTGAAATTAATTAGAAAACATATTAGACAAATGCTCTTCAGATTTGTTTTAACGTTAACAATATGTTTAGGACATTTATAAATGTCATTTAAATAGAACCAAGTTGATAAAAATTATAAAATGTGTAAAAAATGATTTGTGTCCAATTTTATTTATTCCTCGAGTTTTGGCTCTTTGGCTAATATTTGGGATTTGTTGGAATTGACATGTTTCTTTATAATATTATTCGGAGCTCTAATTTAAATATTAGTGGTCATTTTCAGTTTTCTTCGGAGTAATTCGAATTTTTCGTCAGCTGAGGGCAGTTACTGAAAGGAGCCTTTCTCGCCAGAAATAGTGTCCCACTTAAATTTTTTACATAAAAATCTAGATTAAATAATTGAATCAGACTGTATTTATTTGAAGTTTTCCAAAGATGTTAAAAACTGATATTTATTGTAAATTAATAATTAGGTATTCATTATCAATTTCGAATAGTTATTCGATTAGTCTCAAATAATTCGTAAATTCGAATGTTCGCACACCCCTACTTTCGTATGATCTTTTTATTTTTGTAATTTGCTTACAATTTCTTCATCTTCCATTGGCGAATATCTCCCGTGTTCCACAACTAACGGTATATTCCTAACCGTGTCCACTGCGGGTAACGACATTTTTATTATAACACACAAATAGATAATTAAAAAGACACTCCGTTCTAATCACAGTTTAAAAAACAAACGTCTCTGTTATCACAGACACCTTAGTTCCGGAAAATATAACTTGTTTAGCGCACGCTTGCACGTTTTGAATACTTATCGCTCGCGTTTCAAATTCTGTGCGCTCTCTCGGCCTGCGTTTGTTTTATAAGGGGGAGATGCGAGCAGCGAGAGTAGTGGGGTCTTCTAGAAACGTCCGGAGAACCCGCGATCGTTAAGCGCTAGCCGCAGTTTCGTTCGATCGTGTTCTCTCCCATACTTCCTTCCATTCTAGAGCAGTCGCGCGCTTTCTAAAACAAGCGGTAGGCGAAAAAGCTTTGAATCGAACTTCGCTTCATTATATCGCGTTAGATTTTATTGAATGGGGGAACTTGCAGGGGCAGGGATGAAAGATAACATCAATTCGGTATTAAAGTCGTACGAAACAATTATTAAAGAACGTGCAAAATCCTGATTATAGAAAATATGTACAGTAAGCAACGAATGTCATCATACACCCACTTTTTGAGTTTTGCTTAAATTCTCGTAATTTTTGTATTACAGCATTGATTTTTTTTGCTTCTGACAGGATTATAGCTTATGATATTCTGCGTCTAATAAGCCGAAGTTGAAGGCGGTATGTCGATTGCGTGAAAATATATCGCTAAAAAAGTAAAATTTGAACGTTTTCAAAGAAACGTAAATACCTAACTGAAAATAGTAAATCCCTTTCGAAGTTGTTGGACTCGTATTAAAGGGAAATCTTCAGTGTATCTATTTGACTAACTGAATCATTTTGAAAAAAATTTCTAGACATGAACAAAATCTAAAGAAACCAAAAATATCACGAAAATTCAAAAACGTACGCCCTTAAACCCTGTACGCCACACATTACTCCAACAAAAATTTAGGATCAATATCCCTCTAGATCTGTGTTTTATTAAAATTTCAGGAACAGTGATTTTTACGAAATCGATACTAAGGATGGTAGAATTTTGAATTTTCGTGATATTTTTGGTTCAACTTTAGATTTTGCTCATGTCTAGGAATTTTTTTTCAAAATGACTGTTAGTCAAATAGGTACACTGAAGATTTCTCTTTAATACGAGTCCAACAACTTCGAAAGGGATTTACTATTTTTCGAAGTTATTTACGTTTCTTTGAAAAAAGAAACGTAAATAAAAAAAACTGTGTGGCAAAAGAAAAATTCTGAACTGCAAATGAATAACTTAGTCAACAGTCAAACACGGTGACGGTTTGAACCTGACAAAGACTGAAACATCGAGATAGTGATTGAACAATGGCTATTTTACAAGCCCACAGCAGCTGCGAATGCCACCGCAAAGCTTCCACGTAAACCTTATTGAACATTTCGTGATCTGAAATGGAATCACGGTAAGCAAATTTTATATTTCAAATAAACACATGGCAAAGGAAAAAATCTCGGATATTTGGAATGATACCATCCCCTGTCATCACTTAAAACTTAGTAGATAGTAGACGAAATCATTTAAATGCCACACATTTATATACACGCAAGCTATTAAATTGTATTTGAACTATTATTTCTATTTAACAATCATATTGGGTACGAATAATTTTGTGACTTGATTTTTGAACTTTTGTTTTTTTCAGTAAAATATATTTTATTTTTCTAATCTTTGTTCAGTAACTTCCAGACTTGTGTTTCATTGCTTAAGACACATTCATCCTAAGACTTTGGTACTTTCCATTTTCTATTATGATTTTTCAAGTAAATTTTAATCTTTGGAAGAGTATGGACATTTTTTTCGCCAGGTCAATGACCGTTCAACGATCTCCAACTACCTACCTACATACATAGTTACACAAATTTTGACAGATTTACATTTGCGATACAGTTATTAACTTTGCTGTATTACTGTAGCAACATGTACTATACATGTATCATTTCGTTAAAGTCGTTCTAATTTAAAATTTAAAAACATTTTGTCAAGAGTAACCGATAAAACAGATGAAAAAATAATAATTAATCATAACCCATATTTCAAGCTTATATAGTTACATTTATACATACGGTATGTCTCAAAAGTAATTGCAAATAAGTCTACCTAGCACATAAAGAGCTTTTGCACTTACAGAAGTCGTTAATAAATGACAGTTATTTCAGATGTTCCATTTTCGTATAAGCAAATAAAAACTTAATTTTCTTTACGCCTTTCATCATTCACTATGTTGGTTTAACCTAAACTGGCAACGTAGCGTTTAAAGCGAATCTATTTTAATATGGTACTGTGTGTCGTTGGATGCCGATTTGGCAAAATGCCTCAGTGTACCTAATTTATACTTCTTTTCCACTGCTAGATTCTACCTGGACGATTGACTAGATAGATCGGTGGTATAGATGATTTGCACCGTTCCCATATAAAAACAAATCTTCATATTGACCGGGTTGTTCTGTTTCTGATTAGTAGGGTTTTGGAACTAGTTATGTTTTATACAAGTATGAAAGATGTTTTGGCACCTATACATAATATTTGTAATTTATCAACATTAAATACAAAATTTATGCGAGTCATTTTGGAACTGTAACGGTCGAAAGTAGGAAGGAAATTCATTGCGACGTTACTCCCGATTGCTGTGACAAAGCATCGCTTTAATTCCAGTAAGCATGACTAAAATCGTGTGTCACCGGTGTATGTGCCATTTTATTTTGAAATTTTCACATTTTTTTTCAGATTTATAACTCAAAACAAAGCGAAATTCACACGACGGTTATTTTTAAAATTGTTTCTATGTAATGGCATACATTCACGATGTCACGTTTTAAGGATTCATTTGAAATTATTTCAAGCTATTGCGAAACACATAGGACGTTAAATTTCTTGTTATCTTCTTATTTCATCGATATTCTACTGGTTTCCGAATTAAACTTTTGATTATTACTAGAGGTATTATGCTTTATTGTAAAAAAATCCAAATCCAAAGCCAAAATCCATTTATAATCATACTAATTATAACATTGCTATGAAAAACTTGCACAATATTGTCTTGTCCAAATTGAGACAATCAAGCTTCGGATTGGATCACGGACATGGGGTTTTGACTGTTCTGCCCGCCGGTAGTTTTATCAGTTCCGATCGAATATACATACATATTGTATGTATGTACCTACTTTATTTATTTAATACATGTATGCCAATTTAGTTGTTTTGTTGTAATGTAATATTGGCGATGGCTATGGAACTGAATAAAATTTGTTACTGTGGTAATGTCGAATAGATATGTACATACATAGTTCTAATGTTCAAATATGTATGTACATATGTAGGTACATAGTTCTAGATGGCGCCTTGTGGGATAGATGATGTCTAATTGTACTTTACACACATTGAATTTAATTACTGTTTCATCATGTCACAAATCGGGAAAGTGTTGAGAAAAATTTCGTAGTTAATACAATAAATCGTACTCCGTATCTAAGCGGTATTCTTATACAATATACTATATAGGACGTGCGTGGTTAGGCTAGGTTAGCCGGTTTAGGTAGGTAAGCCCCCTTAAACAGGTTAGGTGGTCAAACCCCACGTCTTTAATAATACAGGCATGGAAAACGTTCACTTTGAAATACTAGATAAACAGTTGAAAGATTCGGTGTGGAAGGGAATATGCCACGCCTTGAGCCCTCTGTGGTTGGTGAAGTGAATGCCGCACAGTTTGAACTGACGACGATACAACACGGTTTAAAGATAAGTACACCGAATTTACAATTATAAACAGTGATTTAAAATATTTTTTACATTTTCAAAAAGTCCTTACACAGCCACATGTATCAATAAACTTCTTAAGCATTCCAGTGTACAATCTTATTAAGACTTCGTTAATTTCCGGCTGACTATTCCCATTATGTAAACATATAGTATTTTGTTTATTAAGCAGATATTTTAATTTACTACAACAAACAGAAGAGTATCTATGTCAATAATACTTCAATCTTACAAACAAAAAAAAAAGATAAAACAAAACTTACATAATGAATTAATGTGTAATCAGGTAATCACATAGATGCCATCATCAAACAGCATACTCCAAATAAATGTTCACCTTATCGGCGTCGGCACGAACATGTTATTATACGAAAAGCTGCTAAAAAAATTGCAGTTTACTCTGGTGTGGTGTCACATACGAATATAGAAATGAGTCAAATCGCGAGTCCGTCAATCACAGTGCTAAATGTCGAGCCTCGCACGGTACTGTAGGATTTTTTTTACCACACTTTAATGCGTCGAGCACGTGGCGCTCGACGATGTACACGCAATGTGTTGTAGATTGTACGTGCCATTTCGAACAGCTCTTTCAGAGGTTAGTTATTACGTTATTTGCGTAAAACCAATACGAAATTTGCGGTCAAATGCACGGTTTAAAAATAACCCGGTTAACTACTGTTCATTACACAGGAAAGAAAATTAAAGAATACATACATTTGTATGTATAGTTCTTTTCTTTATTTAAGAGCCAGTTCGGCACGTTTCACCGATGCCGCCTTGCAAAAAAAAAGCGTTTTTATGACAGTCGGCGTCCGTCACCACGTGGTAGAAACAGGGCAGCCCAGGAGCGAATTAGGAAAATTTGGAGGGCTGCTCACTAATCTAACTACAGTACCTGCTGTATTTTATAGTAATGTATTTTATGAGTATATATATAGTTTTAAATTTAGCGTAAAAACTTTTCTCTACTTTAAGAATGTCTTAAAAACGTCGAAGTAACTTATGAACGTTTTAACAAGAAACTTATGAACTTTGACATGACTTTTTAATATTCCTGTTCAGAATGTGAATGTTTTATCTGCCCCTATTATGTTCTATTTGTCCCTTTTCATACCTTTTTCGACGTACGGTATATTTACGATTAACAATTTGTTTTACTGTCGACCGAGAAACTTTCGTTATTTCAGACTCATTTAATAATGCCATATTTGCTCCCTTTTCCATCGCTAAGCTTTTGGTACATATTTAAAATTATTTGTTGTGCTACCGGGGGTAAATGTAGACGAATTACATAATTCTTAGAGCTACACTCCACATTATTTTCCCTATTGTTATCATAATCCTCAACAATATTAACGCCGTGATTGTTTTCGTGCGCAATATCAATGTCTTCCTGGAATGGACGCCAAACATTTAGCTCGGACTCCCCATTCTCATTGCCATCCACAAATGGTCACTACAGATTATTATTATTCATATGCTCAAAAGGACGCCAAAAAGGCATTCTCACTCACTTTAAAAACTAAAGGTATTCGATAAATATTGGAACGACCAAATATAAAGGACCAGAGCTAAGCGCGTCCGTCTCTGTGTATTCTCTGTTGAACTTTAGTTTCCTGGCAGTCCACGTTGACCGGACGTAAATACTGTGGTTCTCCATTCGCATTGGGTCATCTATGTTAACGCCCTAATTCTATTGGTAAGTGACTTAAGCAGTGTCCCTTTAGGGCGAATCAGATTTACTTTGCCCGGGTGTGCCAGCACTTTTCTTTCTGTTGTTTTTATGGTCTCACCAATATTTTTTATCAATGCGGTATGACGGGTTGACGGGTTATATGACGGGTTAATTAGACAATGGTTAAATGTTTCAAAGATTTAATGCCTGTATGAAGAAGCAATTCCCTAATTGGTAAAAGTGGGTTATCTTTTATAAGGTTACGCTTAGCTTTTTTACACGCATGCACTATGAATTCGATGAATAACATTACCGATGGTTTTAAAGGAAACTAGTCGTTTGGTGTAGACTATACAGTAGTTAGTGTTAGTGACTGTATCACTGTACTTGAAGTGGATTTTCTACGAACAATTGAATTTCAGAATTTCATCCAATACTGCATTTAGATATGTATGTATAGTAGACGATTGTGTGAAGAAGTAATTAATACTATGAGTGGTATAATTAACAGGTTACTATTATTAATACTATTATGTTTTCAAGATGTTCGATACATAATCATATCTATATGTGAGACTACATATGTATGTACGAGGTGTGTAAATTAAGTAATGATTGATTTTTTTTTATTCGAATAGAATTACAATTCAGTATTGTCTCCTTCAAAATAACTTCTTTGGGAAGCCACACAGCGCTGGAGACGGTTCTTCCATTCCTCACAGCAGTGCTGGAACTCATATACTGGAACAACCTTCAGCCGGTCGGTTACAGTTGTTTGAATGTTTTCTATGGTCCCAAAATGACGTCCCTTGATTTTCAATCTCGGGAAGAGAAAAAAGCTACAAGGACTCAAGTCAGGCGAATACGAAGGCTGAGGAACCACAGGAATGTTTTTACTGGCTGAAAACTCCTTTATTAAAATGGCTGTGTGACAAGGCGCATTGTCGTGATGCAACATCCAGTTGTTCTTGATGTTTGGTCTCACACGCATGACCCTTTTTCGAAGTTTTTTGAAGAACCTCTCTGTAAAAGTGTTGATTTATTGTTTGGCCTGGAGGCACACACTCTTTGTGGACAATTTATTGGCTATCTAAAAAGCAAATCAGCATGCATTTGATCTTCGACTTGCTCATTCTTGCTTTTTTTCGGTCTTAGAGAGCTTGAAGTGTGCCATTCCATGCTTTGGCGCTTGGTTTCCGGGTCGTACTCAAACACCCAAGTTTCACCACCAGTAATGACACGTTTCATAAAATGGGTATCATTTTCAATCGATTCCAAAAAGTCAAGACACCTTTCTCTGCAGATGTCCTTCTGGTTCTTCGAAAGGTTTTTTGGAACCATTTTTGCGAAGATTTTTCTCATCCCCCATTCGTTAGTCAAAATCTGATGAACAGTGGTGTGATTCAAATTTAACTCTTCCCCGATCATTTTTGTCGTTGACGATCTGAACGCATAAGAGTCCGTATTCTATCGACATTTTCATCGGTTCTTGGAGATAAAGGCCTTTCGCTGCGTGGTTCATCTTCAATCGACTGTCTTCCTTCTGAGAATGCCTTAAACCACCGAAAAACCTGGGCTATTGAAAAAACACCCTCTCCGTAGGCGTGTCGAAGTTTTGCAAAAGTATCCGTTTGCGCTGCCCAAGTGTGAAGCAAAACCTGATAGCACATCGTCGCTCAAAATTAATGTCGCTCATTTTTAAAACGCACTAGAAAAAAACTAAAAAAAATAATTACATGTTAACCTACCCTACCGTCCTTCCAAGTCCCGTCTCCGCACTATTGCTAGATCGTGCGCTACGTTTGCAGTCTCATTACTTAATTTACACACCTCGTATGTCCTTGATAGAGGTCCATACCTTTGAATTCTGTGGTGGCCACTCGACGAAAACTTGGCACTCTGACAGAGATCTTGATGACTAATAGCATACGTAAATGCAAACAAGTGATCTCATGAGTAAATAAAATTAACTCTAACCAAAGTAACCAAAACAAAAGTTTATGTAATTCATCGGTCACGTGAAGAAGGTAAACAATAGACACCTCGATAGTCGCAGAAAATACCGGACTTTTTGATTTGGATTTAGGATTTTTTTTAGTTTTTATAGTGTTATTCAGAAGGTTTGTGACGGAAGGGACACTTTTTGAGTTATTCCTACATCATTATGCAAATATTACAAATCTTATAATTTGTCTGTGAAGCTGTTGTACCTTTCGCAAAGTTTAGAAATAAAATCTGTTTGAATATGGTAAATATATCTAGAACAACCCACAATATAACGATGGTGAACTACGCTTTTGCTAGGACAAAACACTTAAAATTATCCTAATAAACGTTAATCATATTAACTGTGTACGTATGACCATGGCAATAAACACCATAAATCATACGTAATGAATTGACTACCTGTCCACTTATTAACATAAAGGTCATCAACTTCTCCGACAAATTATGCCAATATGGTTTCAGATTGGATGTATTAGGATTGAACATTTTATAGAATTTAAATTATCATTGCCATTTTCTACAGAATATCTTTACAAACGTATGGTAGACACATGAATGATAGACACATGAATGGTACAGCTGGAAATAAATATACACTCGGTACAATACATCCAAGAGCACTAGATTTTTAAAACAGTTTTTTAAATTTGAAGTCAGAGCAGATTAAAACTTACATATAGCATATTACATGGCTATTTAGACAATTCATTTACCAAGTTCGCTAGTTCAATTAAGGACATTAATTGCTAGGCAATAACCATTGAAATATGTACATTATATCTACGTCCAATTCTAAATATTTTTACCATATTCCTTGTTTAATTTTACATCAACAAAATACAATCTTAGCGTAGAACTTACGAGATGTGTTAATTCTACGAAACGGTTCATTAAATAATGATGTAACTAACCAACTGAATAAATAACCATAAATAGCTCATAAGAGAGAATAATAAAGTCAATTCGAGTTTGCTGCGGGGGTTTCCCACCCACGTTAGCCACCATCTCGAATTGGCCAAGGAATAAACGAACGAGAATCACTGCCACGTTTCCTAAGCCGAAGCGAGTCAACTGAGTCAGTTAAGTGAAAAAAAAAATAATTTGCGTTTGAGATTTTTTTAAGCTGGTAAGGAAAAGTCTGTTATGGCAGGTGTGTCAAATTAGTCAAAATAATTAGCATTTATAATATTGTGTCGTTACCAGAAGCTTCTGTAACAGTTGTATGTAGTTCGTAGAACTCCGTAGCCATTATCATGTCTGAATATGTCGATACCAAAAGTGCGTGGGATGCAATCAGTTATGGCAGAGTGAATGACGAACGTCGAATGTACAATAACTGTAACGATTTCTAGAAGGTACAAATTGAAAAACAATGTTTTGTATTAGTTTATAAAGGTTAATTTAAGTTTGCAACGTCTCATAGTTTCATTACATCATCACAAAACCTAACCACTACCAGATATTTCTGTCTATACTATTTCTCCCTGTGTATACCATGAGCTTGCGCACATAGTTCGAAGAGAAGCAACAGTAGGGAGAGGAAAGTAATGTTTGAAGCTATCAACGACTTCGAAACTAATAAACCCGAGTTGAAATTTTTTTGAGAGACACCTTTTTTGCATTGAAGCAAATACAATCCAAGTGTGATGCAATATTCGTAATGGATGATAGATTCTCATAATTTAATGAGATATTAGGGTTTATATTTCAATTAGGGATATTTAAATCTATATCTCGACACCAGGCTTTTTTAGCAGTCAACTATCCTACGAAAGGTATTCGTGTGTGCCAAACCTTTAGTTCCTGGTTTAATCTTCCATACAAAAAAATATAGACTTCTCCACTTCTCTAAAAAACAGGTCAAAGAATTTGTGTTTTACAGTCCCGGAAATTATACAAACCAGTTATGCTGCCCCACTGCTTTAGTTCTTGCATAAAATGAAAGGAGATAATGCAATCATCCCACTTATATTTTTTTTTTATAACGTGTGTTGTATAACGAACTGTAACCGCGGACACATTCCCATTTTTTAATATTCGAATTAGTATGTGTATTTGTTTGGATCAGCCAGGGCCGGCGCAACAAATAGGCCAATTAGGTGGTAGTGGCAGGGGTGGCAGAATTTGGGAGGAGATAAAACGACACGACTTAATTTCATTCGAATTAAATTGAAATTCAAATGTATATACAATATACATACATACATAAATCAGTACTGGCTAACTCAGTAAGAGCAATCTCAGACTAAATAATTAGACGTTGATTATTTTATGACCGGCCAACGGATACAATATTTTAAAATTAAGAATTTAACAGTGGGTAAAAGGGGATTAATTTTTAACAGATAAGATACTTGTATCGTAGTAGTCAGTGAAGTTGTAGATTTCACATCCCGCACAAAAAAATTTTAGTCCATTAAGTAGTCCATTTTCTGGAATTAAGATGAGTGAAAACAGATACGTGTTTCAGCATTTTCCGAAAAAATGGACATACTAGCGAAGTCACGCATGTATCATGAATGAATGAATGAATACGAAAATGGGCGGGAAGACCATGACTTAGCCTCCCCATTGTGCACCCAATTTTCACCTCTTAAAGCATTTTCTGGGTAATCCTTTAAATCTCTGGGTTCAAACAACTCCCATCTTCTCTCCCTTATTAGATCTGTAGGATTAATGATCTCTATTCAAATCCATTAGATATTATCTTATATTGAGGTGCTTTTAAAACTATGTATTCTTTTAGATGGGGGCGGCACACAAATATTTTGCGTAGGGCTGAAAATTGCCTTAATCCGGCCCTACACCAATATGCGGTCTTGTATGTAGAATGACTCGCATTATTATATAAATGTTAATAAAAATGGGCGTTGACTTGAAACCCACTTAAAAATGTCTACGTTCAGACGTCGGTGTGACGTACGTACCAGGTTTTGGTTAAGGAAATAAGACTGGATGTACTCGCATTGAGACGTAAAAAAAATGTGTTTATTTTCACTTGTTCAAAAATGGGAAAATTGCCCAATGGCAATGACGTTGGCGGTAATTACATACCATACATGGCAATTGTTAACAAAATAAATAATCTCGCCGCCTTTGAAATCCTGAAAAGGATGAATGGGAAATCCATATTTCTCAACGGATGCAATAAAAGTGGATGTGTGAAAGTTAGAGACGTCACTAAAGAATACGGTCAATATGAAAGCAACAGAAATTAATAGAAATCAAACGCGTGAAATATTTTTTAAAATCGCACCTCACAAATTGACAGTCTCCTTCCAGGAATCGTTACGATTGTGTTGCAGGAAGAGTTAACTTACATGTAGGGGCGGATTACACCAAGGGGCGGATCACTGATGTAATCTTCGTACGTTTGCCCTGAAATCTCCTAAAATCCCACTGTAATTTTTTTATCTCCCAAGAAAATCTTATTGAAATCATAGAATTTCTTCAAATACAATGCAATCCGACAGAATCTTGAAATCTCGTATGAAATCTCTTGAATTTATTGAAATCTCTTTGTAATCCTTAAAATCTTTGTAATATCTTTGCAATCACAGTAATAATCTGTGTATTCTTTTGAAATCTGAAACGGTGAACGGCGACTCGGAAAGTGCGTCGTGCATTTCCGTAGAGATTAAAGTAGGTGTTACTCGACTTGCATGAACTTAGCAGAACAACTTTGAAGAATCGAAAAATGCATAAGCTAATAATTTGCCGTTAATTAGCCGTAAATTAATCGTGAAAGTGTTAAATTAATAGTTTTTCATTTTTAAAAAATTTTGAATCTATCGAAAATTTTTTTTTGTTAAAAGTATGCACATAGGAATTTGTCGTCTTTTAACCGGAAACAAATGATGTGAACCAAATTTAAAAAAAAAATTGGAGGAAAAAAAATGAATTTTTTAAAATCAGCAAAATAACACGTTACTGGTTGTAAAAAAAAAATACACGAAGACGACAGAAAAGTGACAATTTATAGTTCAACAAAAGACGAATGGATAAATTAATTAAGATTAATAGCTGTTTTGCAAAGTAGCGGGGAATGCAATACAAAAAAAAAATATGCAAAATATGACACGGTGAATTCGAAGATGTCACGATTAATTACGAGTACGTGAACGGTAAATTCCTGAGCGAAAGCTGACCTTCAAAAGCCATTTTCTAACGAGCTTAATAGCTGTTCGGCTAAGTTCACGGGATAAAAATCCAAAAACCGTAATTAAAACATCGCAAAATCATCACGGCGAATTCGACGACGTCACGATTAATTGCTAGATCGAGAACGGCATATTTTCGAACGAAAGCTGACCCCCCTAAAGCCATTTTCAAACTAGCCTAATTATCATTCTGCTAAGATCCCGGAAAAAAATCCAAAAATCGGATTAAAAATGTGCGGTCCTCGGAAAAAAAATAAATTTTTGTGCTATCGAAAAGCACCACTCAAAAATCGCTAATAATAAGTGGTGATTGCGGAATAAAGCGCAATGTAATGGCCCAAAAAATTGGCCCATTTAATTCCGACTTGGGCCCGGTGGCTCCCATTTGCATTCCACTTTTGTATTAACTTGGCTTTACCTGAGGTTCAATTACATCCGAATTTGCCATTTTAATTGTTAACTTAAGCTACAGATTTAAAGTGAACCGGAGACAATTTAAATGTGATTTTGCATTTTGGGTTGACTTCGAAAATGCGGGATAATTTTTTGTAAATAATTTATAAGTAATTGTATAAATCTTCTCCAGTAGTTTGTGATCTTCTGTAATCTTAAAAAATACAATTGAAATCCCTTGTTTTTCGAGATTTCAAGCTGTCTTTGTAATCACTACGAAGGATTACAAAGATTTCAGAAATCTAGCAATCCTCGTACGTTTCTTTGTTAGCGGATCGCCCCTCGGGGCACACAACCAATACTTGTGACAAGTGCCAATTATTGTAAAAAAAATCGGAATGCAGAATTCCAACCCGCACGGACAATGGGCCGTCTGTCTCTCACTATTCGGCGTTTTATCCATTGCGCTGTGGCCGCGGCTATGTTTATCTTCTATTATTTATTTTGGTAACAATAACGGTGTAAAGTACGTTTCTGCGTATATGCTCCACCCGTAAAGCCACCTGTGCTGCACACGTGCGTCTGCATGCCCCATTCCACATTCCATTTATTAGCTGTTAATATTTGCCGTCCCTAAGTAAACCATACCTGTATATGTCAAGGTAAATGCGAATATCGATATAAAGGTAATTAATTAACAAACGTATTTAAATAAGTTTGAACATGTTATTATTCTATTGCCGGCTTGTTTAAAGGATTATGTAAGTAACAGGTACGGCTTTGAAGGGGCTGTAAAGTATTTATTACTTATAAGTGCGAATTTTGCTTGAATTTAGTCTCAGTCTATTGCCAGTGCTTGTGGTGATACTAAAAAAAACCTTACTTAGCGACCATCAGCATTTACGGATTCAATTTTTTCACGAACAAGGAAAATCTCAGGTAGAAATTGTAAGATATATTAAAGTGTTCACGGCGTGCTGTGAAATACGTTGTAAAACACTTTGTGGAAACTTGTTCAAGGGCAGAAAAAGGGTTACTTCGCAACGCACAGCACAGCAAATTAAATAGAGTCCCCTAAAAATAGGAAAAAAAACTCCGAGGTTGTCGAATAGGGAGGTTTTTGTCGAGGGCAGTCGAGGAAGGTTAGTACAGTTTTTCGTTTTTTTCTGACCCCTGCACTCACAGGAATATCTTGCATTTCGTTTTACAGAGTGTTCAAAACGGATCGATGGTTGATGTCAAGTTTGGTTCTGCCGGTTTCATGAAAAATACGATAAAAAAAATTGACAAGGTGATTAATTGTCAAAGTTCAGTAAAAATCATTTTTACCCATTTCAAACGCTCACCACAGGGAGGTTTTTGTCGAGGGCAGTCGAGGAAGGTTAGTACAGTTTTTGGTTTTTTTCTGACCCCTGCACTCGCAGGAATATCTTGCATTTCGTTTTACAGTGTTCAAAACGGATCGATGGTTGATGTCAAGTTTGGTTCTGCCGGTTTCATGAAAAATACGATAAAAAAATTGACAAGGCGATTAAGTGTCAAAGTTCAGTAAAAATCATTTTTACCCATTTCAAACGCTCACCACAAGCTTAATGGGACGCGTTGTGTAACCCAATGACGTGCGTGGGGGGGGGGGGGTGTGTCAGCCCAATCGTCAGTATATCCCCGTTAGACAGTGGTCCGGGAACGTTTTTTGATCAATATTTGTACGATAAGAAGGCCTACCTAATATTGAAAAAAATAAAAATAAAAAGGAAAGTGTCTGTTTAGTTATCTCCGTTTAAATTATTTAGATACACACATACTCGTATGTTGTATATCCAATATGTTTTCAAATATACAGTGATGGATAAAAGTTCGAATACACCAGGCTGTTTAGAACATTTTATTTAAAAACTCAGATACAAGTAGTTGTATCCTAATAAAACTACATTAATGGAAACTGTATAAAGAACTGCATGTTTAATTTATATATTAATGCAATCTTTCAGGCAGTTGTAGAAAAAGTTGATTGTCTACCCAAAAGTCCATAAAACTTCGGGTCAAAAGTTTGAGTCCTGAAGTTGGCATCTTCAGGAGAAGATTAAAACAGTTTTAATCTTCTCCTGAAGATGCCAACTTGGTTGGCGAAACGCGCGTCGAGAAAAGTGTAGTAGTTCGGTGTTTCGTGGAAAACGTCCAGTTTTTTGTTTCTACGCCGAAGGTTCCAGTACCCACTCCAGAATAGTATTTAGTTGCTAATCCTTTTTGTTTGATGACACTAGTTTACGAGTGAACTCCACAGAAATTTTATTCCACTCTTCCTTCAGTTTTTCTTCGAGGTCCCGCTTACTTGCAATTGCATGTTTCTTTAAACGACTCTTTAATTCCATCCAAACATGTTCATTGGGTTAAGGTCCGGGCTTTGTGGCGGCGTGTTAAGCAGGTGTGGAATATTGTAAATTAACCACTGCCGTACAATATTGGCAGTACATTTGGGGTCATTTCAGCACTTTTATGCACATTATTTTTTAAATATTTAGATAAATCTATTTGTTCATTATCTCTTCTATAAAAACGAATTCCCCTACACCCGACGACACCATACAACCCCAGACCATAACTCCCCCACCGCCGTGTTTAATCGTCTTTTGCAAATTAGAAGACTAGGGTTTTATTCACCTTTCGCCATACCCGTTTTTTACCGTAACACTGAAAAATATTGAACTTGATCTCGTCAGATCATAATATTTTATCCCAAAATCCAATATTTTTATTTAGATAGTTCTGAGCGAAGTCCATACGCTTTTTTTATTAATGTTGGATATTAGGGGTTTCCGTCTTGCAGTTCTGCAGTGATAACCAGCACTATTAATCGTCCGTCGTACTGTTCTGCAACTAACATTTGTATTATTTGTAAGGCATAACTCTTGTGTAACTTGGGATGATGTCACTTTTGGATTTTGTTTAACCAATTGAATAATTCTGCGTTTATCCCGCACTGAGAGTTTTTCTGGTCGTCCGCTCCTTGGACGACTACGCACATTTGCACAATTTAAATAATTGTCTGCAAATTGTATGAACAGTCTGACGACTTCTGTTCACGATTTTAGCTATTTCACCATAGGTTTTATTCTCTTCAACAGAAAGTTCTTCTCTTTTTAGAGCCATTTTCTGAAAATAGTTCGTATCACGCACTTCCAAGCCGCCAAATATGTACGCGTCAGTAGAAACACACTCTTTTTTAGGTTATTTCTACATGTGTGGATTCCAGCTAACGACTGTATTTCTTTAAAACTGCACCATCTACTAGCGTGTATTCAAACTTTTGACCCGAAATTTTATTAACATCTGGATAGGCAATCAACTTTTTCTGCAACTGCTGGAAAAATTGCGGTAACTACAAATAATTAAACGCAATTCTTTATACAGTTCCCTTTCCTAAAGTTTCATTAGGATACAACTACTTGTATCTGTGTTTTTAAATAAAATGTTCTAAATAGCCTGATGTATTCAAACTTTTGTCCATGACGTTTAGCGGATTTCTCTATTTTATTCTCAAAATTCGCCGTTTCGCTTTATTCTTTGAAGATCGCCGCCGAAATGTAACTTGTATCGAAATTCGTTCGCGCAAGGCTGTCCGTACCCGCATTATCGCATAAAAATGGAAGAGAAATTTCGTGAATCTCACCGACCTTGCTTGCGATCAGTTGGCTGTTAATCAGCGCGCCCGACTATAGTATGATGTGTTTACTGTTTACCTACGAGCCAAGCGAGTTGTCCATATATGGTTCCGCTCGGCCGGCCGCCTGCGATCGAAGAAAATGCCGCGAAGGATACGTGATTTTTTGTAATGTGACGATAATGTCACGCTCGAGACACTGGGACGGACGGTAGTCTCCAAAGGTGAAAAACAACTATGAGTTATTATTAATTACCGTACACAAATGGGCAGTTGTTTGAGAGGAAATTATTTTTCTAAGAAGATGTGAGTAAACAATGTATCGAGGAAGGATTTTTCATGTGTTACCTTCAAGGATTTGAATAATAAACAGCGCAACAGCGGTAAAAAAAAATTAAGGTGCCTCAGTTACGTGAAAAATTGGTAAAGTTATGCCAGTGAAAAGAGAACAAGTTAGGACTCAAACCACGCGCGTGACCTGATTGTGGTCATAATTACTAAACTAAAGGTCGCTGGTGTTGTCAGTACAAAGGGACTAATACATAAAAAGACAGGGACACTGGCCAATTTGCTAAGCTCAGATTTGATAGCCCATGATTTGCCTTTGGTGATCTAAGGTAACATCCTCCATCATCTGTTCGTCGAAAAATGTACCCACCGTAATTGTTTGGATACAATTTTAGTTTGGACGTATGAGAATACGTACATACACCCTAGGAAATTGCACCTTTACATATTGGCGATACATGTGTAGAAGAGAATAAGTTAAAAGACACCAGTAAGGACAGACAAAGATACACATTGACTCACGCTTGTGCACGCATTAGAAACGTATAAGACCTGCGCGTAATATAAATTGGGAGTAGGGTATTACCTATACGCCTATCGCCGAATTTGAATGGAACTCAGTACTCAGTACTTTTTTCGCAGCTATGGATGTGTACATCGACTTAGCTGTATGAAACGAAATTCTTACGTAATTCTGACTTTTACAATTATCCCATACACTTAAAAGAAGTGTACGAACATAATTGTATTTATTTTCAAATTTTTTGTATTCCTTAACTAATCGGTCTGCAAGAAAATAAAAATAAAAAGTTCTATCTAAAAAATAAAAAAATAAAAATATAAATCAACCCGGTTATAAGACGAAAGAAAGAAAAAATGTCTATTGAATAAGTGGTTCAAAAATGTCGCCCCTTTGTGCTTCGCTAAAACCTAGTCTATCGTAAAACTCAGTTCTTAGGCTTTCTAACTTCTAACACTTCAGGGGAAATATTATTTAGGACTTGTACAATTCTGGCCCGTAATCATTTAAATTTCGTGGTCTTTCATGTTCATGTCCGTAAACAGTTTGTTTTATTTGTAAAATATTTGTTGGCATTTAAGGAACCGTTTATAAAAAATGGCCCAACGATGGAATCGCCTAAAATACCAACTGCGTACGCAAGGAATACTCAAGTGCTTTTTTTTCCGTAGACCAATAATGATGTAATAATTCAATTCACACGTGCGCATTATAATTTATGGGCGGGGCGTCCCGCCTACATATTTTATTGCTACCCTATCAAGAAAGACAGAGAATAACGCTCATAAAAGTTTTAAAATGACATATCAGTCTAGCAGCTATGGATATAATATTTCTCTGTCAGTTCCCTTTACCCGAAGAGTTTATTCTTTTCTATCTTTTAATGCTCGGCTTTGAAATCTTGGACGTTCCAACCCTGTATATGTATTTCTATAAAAATTTCTCAAATAATATGTGACTGACGCAGGCAAATGCACTCTTCAAATCACATAATATCACAACAGGACATTCGCTTGTCTTAAACGCATCACCGACTACATTGGGTAAATTAATATTTCAGTCAACAAATATTAACCTTCAACATAATCAATATTTTCGATATTTTTATATCTCTCATGTAGATACAATTGAGTAAACATGGAAATAGGAGTGCCACAAGGCCCACTACTGGACCCAGTGTTGATCCTGTTACACATTAGACTTAGACAGACACTTACATTCAATATTTAAATACACGAATATGCTGACACTTAATTTCGGTCCTCATTAGTTACTCATTTTTATTAAATATTTGGAAGAGGATTTTAATGAATTTAAAATTTATTCCAGGATTTATTTGTTTAATCAAAATGGGCCCGTATGTACTATAGCTGGGAATTTATAAATTTTCTTATCTGACATATTACCAGCAAAATTTCGCTGTTTCATGATTTCTATTGTATCGACAAAAAAATCTTGACAAAAAGTCATTGTTAAAAACCCTTTTAATTACATCAAATGTAATCCGTTGTTTTTTTTCCGCTTTTACGGTAAAGTTGCAATTAATTGATGCGGAAATCAACACGGCACGATAACGTGTAGCTGATATCGTTTTCACTAACAATGTCATGGATATTAACTCATTTACAAGGTGAAACTATGACCTTTTTTCGACATTCGTTCAGCGATGGCACAAATTTCAGATCTCCTCAAGGTGGTTCAGTCACCATGATAGCTTTACGATCAATTTACAGTAAATATGTTTTTTAAGAATACATTTAGAGTACAGTAGAGAGTCAGTATACAGGGTGGGCTACGACGAGTTTAAAGTGGCAATATCGCCGCCATTTTTAAGCGCTCTTTCTGAAAATTGCTACGATGAGGTAATCAATCACATTCTGATACCAATTTTCAGAAAGATCGCAACAAATAGAAAAAACCTTTGCACAGAAACACGTGTTTCTGTTCTGTAAAAACAAATAGGAGCATTAACTAAAAAAAGTATAATTGATGACTGTTTGTAAATTGATCATGAGTGAAGAGTTCTGATCAAACATATACTCGTATTAGAATTTAAAGGTAAGGTAACACAAAAGAAGCGTAATTTTATTTTTCAGTAAGTACAATCAAATAGTATTAAGTAGGGATAGTGGTATCAAAAGACAATTCCTTCAAATTATACTTGGTTTA
The DNA here is from genome assembly GCA_029963805.1 of Aromia moschata. Taxonomy (NCBI): domain Eukaryota; kingdom Metazoa; phylum Arthropoda; class Insecta; order Coleoptera; family Cerambycidae; genus Aromia; species Aromia moschata. The sequence continues at coordinate 1,483,321 of JAPWTK010000052.1, read as the reverse complement.
CCGACGTTGGATGGATCGTTGCTGCAAATAATCTTTCAATGTACCTATCAAAGTTACTTTGGACTGTTGTAATTGCTAAAGAGTTCTACGATATCCCATACAATGAACTGGTGGAAAATCGGGAAACTATGATGGCCAACTCAGTATGTGGACATCACCATCTATTAAAAAATGAATGGTTCGATGGGTTGTTGTTGCTGGGCATTATTGTACATATTTGGAATGTCTCAAAATGATGTACCTGTTTGAATTATCGGTGAGCGTATTATTCTATTGTCCTATACATAAATACTAGCAGTTACTACTTCTTAGTATTCCTTTGGTTTGACGACTTTGTATTTGCGATTTTACGTGTGCCTACTGTGCTTTTTTGTGTTTTACGACCAGCTTTTTTCTAGACCATAATTTGATGGTCGATATAAACGTCATGAATGCCGGTATTATGCACGGGTGCATATCTAAACTAGCGTAGTCATTTTACTACCTATTGCGTTCGTAAACACGTGTTCTACATTTAATCCATCGAATGGTTTCCTAGAAAATCGTAATTACTTAATAATTTATTGATTATACACTCGAGTGACGTTTAATAACTCGTTCTTGGTGTTGAGATCAACTTAAAAGGAAATTAAAGGCATATTTATAATACGTTTCAATGCAGAATGCGCTTGGGAAATTATTCACATTCAAGGAATAAGTCTGTATGCACATTCACATAGCCTAAAGACTCGGTAATAAAATGCTGATTAACTGCGTCAGAAAAGAGATAAATACGTAGGCATATAAGTGCTATTTATACAGATTGAATCTGTTTCCAGTAAAAATATATCACGAATTGATATCGAATAAACAACTCAATAATATGATCGTTGTTCTATATTAACAAAATTTTAACAAAATAGCAGAATATGTAGTATTTGTTTATTATAAATTCATGACACAATCAATGTCCATGTTGATAAAAGAATCATCGCAAAACTGATTCATAAACTTTATTTTAGAAGAGATTGTTTTAGTTTATTTATATATGTATGTACATACAGGGTTTGTCCGGAAAGTAATGTCAGTGAGCTTTGAAAAATGGTTTTTATTGGTTCTATGTGTAGAAATTTTTAGAAACTTTCAAAATACATTCCTCCTGCGTCCACACATCGGTTCCAGCGGGTCTTCCACGCATCATAAGCCGCACGGTAGTCGTTTTCCCGGAATCGCCTTTAAAGCGTCGGTGCAAGCCTTCTGAATGTTTTTCACCGACCTAAAATGCTGTCCTTTCATTGGGGTTTTGAGGCGCGGAAACTGGGGGAGGGGGGCACATCGGGGCTGTAGGGAGGCTGGGGAACAACGGTGATGCCTGCCTTGATGAGGTAATCGGCCACGAGGAAGCAGCTGTGCGAAGGCGCATTGTCGTGGTGAAGCTTCCAGGATTTTGAGATGTCTGGGCGGACGCGATTCACCCTGCGTTTCAGCCGCTTCAGCACCTCGACGTCAAACTTTCCGGTTACGGTTGTCCCCTGCGGAACGAACTCATGATGGACCAATCCCCGACAATCAAAAAAGACAATCAGCATTGTATTGATCTTTGACCTGGACATCCTGGCCTTCTTGGGGCGAGGGGAGTTCGACGTGTGCCATTCCGCACTTTGCCTCTTCGTCTCCGGATCGTATTCAAAGACCCAACTTTCGTCCCCGGTAATGACGTCATCAAGGAAAGCGGGGTTGTCTTCGCAGGTGTCCGAAAGTTCTTGGCAGGTTTCGACGTGCATCGCTTTTTGATCGTCCGTTAGCACTTTTGGCACGAGCTTCGCGCATACCTTCCTCATTCCTAAAGACACAATTTCGTGAACAATGGTTTTCGTAATGTCTAATGTTTCGGAAATTAAACGGACACTTAGACGACGGTCAGTGTTCAACAAGTCACGCACACGTTTCACATTGTCGTCGGAACTGGAGGTCGATGGCCGTCCAGCGCGGTTCTCGTCGTTGACATCTTCCCGACCTCCTGCAAAGGCCTTGTGCCACCGAAAAATTTGCCTGTCCGAAAGACAATCGACGCCGAAAGCCTTCTTCAACATTGGAATGGTTTCCGCAGCACTCTTCTCCAGTTTCACACAAAACTTGATCGCCATCCGTTGCTCAAGAGAACGTTGCATTTTTTCTTGCACCGGGTCCCTGTAACGAGTCTCAAAGAACGAGTGATGCGACCGCTACAACGACCGGTAGCCAACTGACGCTTGTTGGATCTTGTTGCCAGATCCCCCCACCACAATCCCAGCACGTAAAGCGCGGGCTGGCGCGTACGGTCTCGGGAAAAAAATTCACTGAAATTACTTTCCGGACAAACCCTGTACATAGATAGTATATAGATTTACATTTTATTTTTTACTGTGTGCAAGAGGTAATTGAACTTGTATGATTCAATAATTCAGAAATGTTTTTTATATTCATTTTACTGTGAATTGAATTCAATGTATGAGTGGTCTTGCATTTCTACATAAAAAATGTGTAAAGTATAAAATAGCATGGGTAATTATGTATATTTTTATTAGTCGTCTACTTACTGAAGTATACTTTTCTAAATGCAATACTTCAATACATATTTATAACTTCCGTCATGTGTTGATCCGACATATGGATGGATTTATGGCTACATCTGATTCTGATCACTGTAGCAGTAGCAACCAATTACACTTTTTTTTGTACCTTACAGATTCAATAACTACCATTTCAACCAAACTTAGTCTGATTACTAAATTAACTAATTTTAAAACAACCCATAATAAAGATCAAAAAAAAAAGATCATCAAATCTGGCTATGAACGATAGAGATCGAAATAGTGGTCATGTCTAAGCTTTTCAGTTATGTGAAACGTTTGACAACTGACTGTCACAATTGGAATAAATAATGGCTGTCATATAATGTGACAGCTTCGACAATTAAATAAGGTTAACATTTAAGGTAGAATAGAAATAAGTATTTTTTTACTCGGCCAACTTTGATGACGTTTTTTTTTTGTTCGATATATGTTATATACACATGAAATATGGAGTCGCGTAGTTTTTAAAGCCGATAACTATCTTAAATGAAATCTTTTTGATATTTCAAATAGTTTTCGAGATATTCCACTTTTCTGTCCAGTAATTCCGTACCTAGACATCATAAGTTTAGTTGCACTGCAAGTTTAGTGTTTTGGATTTATTTTTTACGTTCGATTTATCGCGTTTCATGTTCGCTTGACCAACAGTTTTATGAATTTATCCACACTACATTAGTCATAAAGTCATAACTAAAGCCGGCTAAACAGCGTGGTGGCCTACAAAGTTTTCACACATCTCATCATAAATAACAGGGTAAGTTTAACCCATATCTTTCTAAATTGCAACAGTTTATTGTTTTCATGAATTTTGTTTTTGCACATACAAGTAGTAAGTAGTATGACGCGTACGATTATGGCCTGCCGCCCGGATCTGCCGGCTTTAGTCATAACCCAAACGCCGATATGAAATATATTAGTTCTATACCTACATTCGAAAAAATGAATATGTACAAGAAATAAGAAACGAAACTCGTTCTTCTACTTTTAGCCGGTATCTAAGCGAGAGCATTACAATAATATTAGCAACGTTTCAAAATTAAACCTGAAGTCATAAGTCGAGACTTCAAATTTTTCTCTAGTTCAATAACTGCGAAAAAAAAGCGCCGTTAGCGGACGTATAAGTTTTACGCAAAAGAACCAATAGGCCGCGATACACGTGAATTTAATGGAGGTTTCAAAACACTATAGGCAGTTTCATAAACAGTGCGCTGAACAGGCTGAAATATTTTAATAAAGGCAAAGGGGAAAACTGCTGTTTCTGTATAAACTATTTTAGTTTCTGAATAAATTAGTTTTTTTTTTTATATATAAAATGATGGTCTATAGTTGCACTTTATTAGTGTATGTATCGCAGAACAAACCTCCATTAAGTTTGTTTGGTTTGGTGTTTTTATCATATTGTTTGACTGACAACCTCATACGAGTTAAATTCGACTACATATCATATACAATGCCTTACTTCAGTCGCTGCTATTCATGCCAAAACACGTGTCCGGCGGAAAAAGGTTTCCTAAAGACCCCACGTCGCACTATGCTTTTCTGCAAAGGTACATACTAAGTAATCGATTGCGCATAAAAATGTAGGTTGCGGAAACGGCCGACATAAATATGTACAGTGGACAACAAAAATATTCGGACACCATTATTATATTACGTTTTCATGCGTTTTTCTAAGGAAAAAGTCAACAAAACAAAAAATAACAACCAGTGATAAATACTTTATAGTCTTCTAGCTATTTTATATAAAAATGAAGGGGGTTACCTCATCATACTGTTAAGAAAGCCACAAAATTATTAACTAAACCGAAAAGTAACGCAACAAAAATATTCGGACAATCATAACAAAGGAGACGCAAAGCGCTGAGCCGGGACAATACGTATGTGACGCCAACTTAAAAGCTATGGCACTTCGGTAGTTCCCACGAAACTGCAGAGAAATAGCGCCACTGTAAAGGTGAATAATTGCGAAAATGGGTCGTAAAAGTAAAAATACATGCTTTGAGATAAGACAATTAGTAATGTATCATTATGAAAAGGGGAAAACGATCCGCAACATTAGTAATATATTAAATTTGAAGAAAAGTACAGTACAAGTACAAGAGATATTATTAAACGTTATAAAGACGAAGACAGAATTTTTTCAAAGGTGCAGAGTGGTCGCCCAAGAAAGCTAATCAGAATAGAAGAGATATTTATTGTAAACAAAGTACGTGAAGATCCAAAAATTAGTGGCCCAAAACTGAAGCAGGAACTGTTTGATTTGTATGGAAACAAGTAGCTTCACAAACAATACGTTGATACCTGCACACCTGTGGATATCGAGGCCGAATTGCAAGAAAAAAAGCCGTTTGTAAGTGAAAAAATATGAAAAAAAGATTGGAGTTTGCACATGAATGCAAAAAATGTATTTATGTGCAAATCTAATCTTCCATGAATGATGTATTTATGTACAAACTCTAATCTTTTTTTCCTATTTTGTTCATTTACAAACGGCTTTTTTCTTGCAATTTGGCCTCGATATCCACTTGAGTGCAGGTATCTACTCGTACTTATTGTTTGTGAAGATACTTGTTACCATACAAGTCAAACAGTTCCTGCTTGAGTTTTGGGCCACTAATTTTTGGATCTTCACGTACTTTGTTTACAATAAATCGCTCTTCTATTCTGATTAGCTTTCTTGGGCGACCACTCTGCACCTTTGAAAAAATTCTGTCTTCGTCTTTATAACGTTTAATAATATCTCCAACTGTATTTTTCTTTAAATTCAATATATTACTAATGTTTCGGATCGTATTCCCCTTTTCATAATGATAAATTACTAATCGTCTTACATCGAAGCTTGTATTTTTACTTTTACGGCCCAGTTTCGCAATTATTCACCTTTACAGTGGCGCTATTTCGCTGCAGTTTTGTGGGAACTACCGAAGTAGTCATTATGCCATGTTTTAAGTTGGCGTCACATACGTATTGTCCCGGCAATAGCGCTTCGCGTCTCCTTTGTTATGATTGTCCGAATATTTTTGTTGCGTTACTTTTCGGTTTAGTTAATAATTTTGTGACTTTCTTAACAGTATGATGAGGTAACCCCCTTCATTTTTATATAAAATAGCTAGAAGACTATAAAGTATTTATTACTGGTTGTTATTTTTTGTTTTGTTAACATTTTACTTACAAAAACACATGAAAACGTAATATAATAATGGTGTCCGAATATTTGTGTTGCTCACTGTACATACCACCAACGCGCGACTTTGTCCTACAAGGAAACCTGTTATGCTAGATTGTAAGGGACAAAATACTTCTTCCTGTGAATGGATTTCATGGCAACTTTGTGACCAAACGATAGGACGGCAGTGTTTTCGGAAATGGAAATTCTTGAATACTCGCCCAAATTCTTTTCATAAACACTGATATAAATAATGATGACGCTGATTCGATCGAAAATTCTTTATTAGCTTTCCATATTCAAGGTCGTAATTTTATATCACTACCTTTCTTCATTTAGTAAGGAAACGGTTTGGATATGTATATTTAGTTTATATAATATATAGTGTTGGAAATTCTACATTTAAACGACAAGCGCTTCTTTCCTCCCCCCAAATGGTTTTGTTCACCTGTTTGTGTTTTATCTTGTGTCGCTCGTCAGTTCTAATTGCAAAATTAATTCAGTGGCGGCTCAAGGCGTGACCTATTTCCTTCCTCACTTTTCAGCTTTTACAATCTTTCAGCTGTTAATCTACTACCTTAAAAGGTTTTTCGTATTTGTATATTAGTAGTTTTGACATTAACGCAGACCAACCGGTTATATCCAAACACAGTTGATGTAATCAGTAGCTACGTTTCTCAATATATGTATATGTATTATCCTCAAGGAAACATCGGAAGCAACTCTGGCCCACTCAGAAACCTCAGATTAAATCGAACGTTTAGCAAAGCCATATAAATATTGTCAGTATTGAAATGGTGGTTTGATTCACCGTGTTTACTCGTTAATATTTTCAACTTGGCTATTCTCGCACACGTTATTTACATCACATACAACCCACGCGTAATGGTGGCGTGACCCTTATATTAAATATGGTGGTCAATCAACGATGTTCGCCCACGAAGTTGCTAAGGTCGGTAAAAATACCAATTGTAAAGGTGGTAAGTGCGTAGCTACTTGGAGCTTTAGAACTTTCTTAAAACTGGTTTCGCTAACTGTGTTTTGGTAATAAAGTGGAACACAGTCTCAATATACATAACACGAATTGTGTTATTGAACCATATCGTTTAATACCATCAAATAAAATTAATAATTACACTGTGGTAATGGTTTACCATACACCAACTCAAGTAATGATATAGTCAAAATTTGCTACTTGTTGAATCTAACGCAAATTATAAGTAAAAAATGTTAAAAATATTGCACGTTTTAGCTCTACGTTTTGTTTCTCCGGCTTATTATTGGGAGTTATTCAAAAAACGTCTTCCTTTTGGTAACACGTTATCACGGTAGCAGTTAGTATCTAGTAACAGGTTATTTTAAACTGTGGTGATATCGATCAAATCGCTAGTTGACAGCGGGTCATCTGTGTGACCCATTCCACACTGCCTTCCAGTCCTCATATAATTTATTTTTAGCCGGTAAAATTTGCTATACCCAAGCCAACATGGACCAACCCGGTATATTATTTATTAGTTAAAATATATGTAAACTTAGAACGCCAACGATTTTCTTCTCTAAAGTGTGGCGTATCATTTTCACTTTGAGCCACTGTATGTACTGTTTTTTGTGGATGACAGATGGAGGTAAAACATCAGCTGAAGAATACTAAACAATAGTTTTACATATAAGATAGGTATACAGCCCATTAAAATGTGGATGTTTGTAGGAGAATTAGTGTTAATCGTTAGTAAAGGTAAAAATGAGAAAATACAGAGGTATTCTTTGTTTAAAATTTAACTGCTAATGTAATTACCGAATTTTAATTAATTACATGTTAGTAATCGTGTAATTACAATCAGAATACATCTGTATGAGGCAATGCACAGAAACAAAGAACATTAAAAATAAAGCAAAGACATCAGTTTTAACAATTAGCCAGTATTTTTTTAAACTTGTTGCAGACAACAATCAAAGGATGTATAATAGAAAGAGCAGCTATAGAGTAGTTTTTATGTTCAATTAACTCCTATCAATCGATGGATATTAAGTGATTGACGTATTTATTTTAGCAACCTTCAATTTTTTTATGCGAATTAAATGCATCGCAGACCCAACCCATCCGGTTGCCAGTTTATCAAACAGTCCAGTGAAACTGAATATAAAAAGATACTTCCAATAGATGAACAACCTTATTAAAAATAACAGACGGCATCAGACTAAATAATATAATGACAGACATGCTTGCTTAGTTGAAATAAAAAAATAGACTTTCTGGTTTTAACATTTTCCGACAATACTTATCATTGAAAATATTCTTTCAAAGTTTTGATTTTATTTTATGACATGTTGAAATTGTTTACGAAATAAAAATATTTTGCTTTGTAATATTTTTAATAATATCGTAAAACACGATGGCCACTACTGTGTTAAAGTCCCTAAAACAAAATTGATATACGTAAGACTTTTTACACACATTTAAACAAAGAGGTAGATTGAAAAAACCTGCTTAACATGTTTCAGTTTTTTAAGACAAATTTGCATAAAAATTAAGTACCACAGAAAGGAAATTTTCATTTTGGTGTTTATTACTTTTCCGAAATTCATCTTTTTTACCTACACAGGTATATGTAGGTAATTTTAGGTAAATTACCTAATAGGTAATTTATCCATTGTCCACATTTACTTTGAATATATCGATTTATTTAAATTAAGTTTACTGTGTCCCCAATTACATACATATGTAGGTCCTCGCTTTGCATAGGATATTTTACGATGTTATTAAAAATATTATAAAGTAAAATATTATTGTTTTGTAAATAATTTACTGCTAACTTATAGGTCTATTCTGGTATCAAAAGACGTAATTCCTTTTTAAATAGCCACGCTAGTATTAAAAATTAATGATGCTCGCCAATTAGTCCCTAATTACATACATGCTCGCCATTGTATGTATGTGTAAGAGAGACAGTCGATACCAAAAATAAGGCAAAAATGATACCCATAAGTAACAGAAAATTAGAAAACTAGGGTAAGTAGTAAACGGAAGTTTTTTTCGTGAAAAAGAAAAAACTTCCCTCATACATATAGAAGATTAGTTTTACAAATATACATATGGGGCATTTCACGCCAACTAAGGGAGGTCAAAAAAAATTCTGTTTGAAACATATCACAATCGATAGACTTGCTAAAAAACTAACTTCCCTGATATTTTAGATTTTTTGATCCACAAGGAGAGGGATGGTGAGGGTGAGAAAATACAAATTTTCGTTTCGACTAAAATTTCAATCTTTCTCAGTAAAAAAATGAAAAAAATTAAAAAAGAAGGTTGTAATGGTTTTCAATGTGTTTTTTTTTTGCGTAGAATACGATAAAAATATCTTCAAAATTATTGGGGGTAGTTTTCACCCTTATTTTGAGGATTGAAAGTTTAAAATCGAAATTTCGAAAAGTATGACCCGATATTTTTTTTCAATTTTATTTTACTTTTATATATTCCAAGGTTTTTGGAGTCGCTGATTACGCATCTAACGTATTAAATTTCCCGTAGTACGATGTACGTAGTAAAATACGATGGTATTTTTTAGATCTCAAAATTTAGACATTTTTTAAAAGTCGACTACCATACTGGTTCCGCCATTTTGTTTTTTGAAAATCTGACGTTAGATTCGTAATCAGCGACCCCAAAAACCTGGGAATATATTATTCACTTGCCATTTACTATCTCAGGGTGAGAAAATACGCTAAAACCACGGTTTTTCACCTTTGGGCCGTTTTTTTTGGCCAGTTCCTGGTCGACGCCCATTATGATTTAAAAATTAATCGAAAGTAAAAAAAAAATTAAAGAAATTAAAAAAAAATCGTGTTATACGTTTCGAAATTTCGATTTTAAACTTTCAATCCTCAAAATAAGGGTGAAAACTACCCCCAATAAGTGAAAATATTTTTGTGGTATTCTACGCAAGAAAACATCGAAAACCATTGCACCTTCTTTTTAATTTTGTTCATTTTCTTACAGAGAAAGATTGAAATTTTAGAGTCGAAACGAAAATTTGTATTTTCTCACCCTCACCATCCCTCTCTTTATAGCTCAAAAAATCTGAAATTTTAGGGAAGTTAGTTTTTTAGAAAGTACTATCGATTGTGATATGTTTCAAATAGAATTTTTTTTGACCTCAGTTGGCGTGAAATGCCCCATATACAAAGTAGAAGTTGCGTACTACGTACATATGTATATATGTAGGTGGATATTAAATGCTGTATTTTCTTGCCAAAACTGGGTGAATTTGATGTGAACTTCACACATTTCTTTCATATTATTTCAGTAGTAATGATGGGTAATGGCTCTTGTACGATGTCTCAAAATGTGTAACATATGTACATATATAAATGTATATACATACGTACATTATTCGGACCTCAGGGAATTTACTCCTTTCAGTTTTATGCATTCTGGCTGATTGTTAAACATGCAAATGTTAGTTTAATTTGAGAGATACTCACTAGCCCGCCACTTTACAGGGGCGTAGAAGCTTGGAAAGTCGGAAGGTTAGACAGCCTCCTGTGAATAATAAATGCCACACATCACACCATTGCAAACACAAAAATTCTACTAGGTAAACATAAAAAAAACTCTAGATCACATTACAAAACACATCGAGACAAGTGCAGGACGCGTGTTATTACTCTGGCATTGGAGATTAATTTGTTATCTAATTAATTCTTACACAATGCATTATAATTAATAGTGGGATTAAAATTAATTATACAGTGGCGTGCAAAAGTCTTGGTGCAGCGCTAAGAAGAAACGGTTTTATTAGATTTTCCAAAGTAAAAAAAGCGCCACATTAAAATACATATACATTGCATCAATTCAGTCATTACATAACTTGTATACATATAATAAATGCTAATACACCCACCTCATAAGACATTGCATTGTGCAAACGAAACAAGTGCCTAAAATCGTGTTGCAAAAGTCATGGTGCAGGTGTGTAATATGCATGTATAATGTGTGTAATCTCCGCGTGATATAGTGTTAAACGTCGCACAAGTTAGTCTACCACTGTCTGTACAAGGGTATACATCAACAAGTGACCGAGTAAATATTTTATAAAAAAAAAAATCACCCCAAACGGAGAGAGCTTTCAATTGGCGAGCGGGAAATTATTTTAAAGCTTCATAAAGAAGGAAAATCGCACCGTAAAATAGGTGAATTGGTGACTAGAGAGACTAGAGGTGCCGCTCTACAGTAAAACATGTGATAGATCGCTATAAAAAAGAAAACAGAGTGGAAAACAAATTATGCAGTGGGCGCCCTCGCAAACTTAGCAAACGCGATGAAAAAAAATACTACGCTGTGTGAAACAAGATCTCGGAGTAAGTCCTGAAAAGCTTGCTCACGAATTGGAGGTATACTCTGGAATTAGTGTTCACCGATCAACTGTCTCTAGAGCACTTCATAGAGCTGAATATCACTATCACATCGCACGAAAAAAAGCCATTCATCAGTAAAGCCGGCAGATCCGGGCGGCGGGCATAAAGTTTTTACACATCTCTACGTAAATAACAGGGTAATTTTAACACATATCTTTATAAATTGCAACACTGTTGCAATTTATGTTGAGATTGATATTAATGTTATATAGAACCCTGTTATTTACGTTGAGATGTGTGAAAACTTTTATGCCCGCCGCCCGGATCTGCCGGCTCAGATCAGCTCTATGAAGTGCTCTAGAGACAGTTGATCGGTGAACACTAATTCCAGAGTATACCTCCAATTCGTGAGCAAGCTTTTCAGCACTTACTCCGAGATCTTGTTTCACACAGCGTAGTATTTTTTTTCATCGCGTTTGCTAAGTTTGCGAGGACGCCCACTGCATAATTTGTTTTCCACTCTGTTTTCTTTTTTATAGCGATCTATCACATGTTTTACTGTAGAGCGGCACCTCTAGTCTCTCTAGTCACCAATTCACCTATTTTACGCCAATTCGCTCGCCAATTGAAAGCTCTCTCCGTTTGGGGTGATTTTTTTTTATAAAATATTTACTCGGTCACTTGTTGATGTATACCCTTGTACAGACAGTGGTAGACTAACTTGTGCGACGTTTAACACTATATCGCGGAGATTCACACACATTATACATGCATATTACACACCTGCACCATGACTTTTGCAACACGATTTTAGGCACTTGTTTCGTTTGCACAATGCAATGTCTTATGAGGTGGGTGTATTAGCATTTATTATATGTATACAAGTTATGTAATGACTGAATTGATGCAATGTATATGTATTTTAATGTGGCGCTTTTTTTACTTTGGAAAATCTAATAAAACCGTTTCTTCTTAGCGTGCACCAAGACTTTTGCACGCCACTGTATTTTAGTTATGTAGATACTTGTTTTGCTTGGGATTCCCGTTTTTCTGCAGTTAAGTGTTAAAGGAAATAAATTTGTTAAATACAGGAAATCACATACCTACAGCAATAATTACATCAATTAACAGGGTGATCTATTGCGACTTATGACTCTTGTACCATATAGTAGTTTAGGCAACCAAACATACAAAAATTAAATTCACATACAATTCGAAACCAATATGTAGGAGTGAACACTGCCAATAATTACATATTTACAATGTGTATGTTGTCTAGGTTTGTTTAGTCTATATGAACACAGATAGTTAATTTACAACCAAATTCAGGCATTTCAAAAGTTTATCAAACAAATTCCTCTTAATGACCTTGAGGAAACCTAGAATATTATAGATATTACCTAATAAAATTTTTGTATAAATGAATAGCTTAATAAGTCTTGTATGTGTTTATTCAATGAATAACAAAATTGATAGTCGATGTAACCCATTAAATATACTTTTAAAATACCATTTATCTGTTTACAGAACAATTAAACTGATAATTTGGTTAAGTATTCCACATTTTTCACTTATCCTACGTACATACATAAAATCCTTGTCGGTTGTTCAACATCAGGCCAATAAACCTTTTCTTATTCGACTTGGTGTTATCAAGTATTGAAGTTCAATGCTAGCTAGCTGTGCAAGGAGCTTTAAAATAACATTAGGGCTTTAAACACCCGAGATGAATTTTAATTTGCAAAACCTGTCAATTTTACGATATTCGTGTGGTCTATCGGCGAAAACTGCCACACCGACAAGATGTGTCGGTCCAATTTACTGAACTACAAATAGAAAAACGTAGAATATATTTAGCTGTATAATGACTTATAAGGGGCTATAAATACACATTTCAGATCGACCGGAAATATATTGCAATACATATTATTCGCAACATCTCACCATTAATTTTGATTTTCATGAAATTGGCTCCACTCCAAAAATGCATTAAATTTATGCTGGGCTTTTCCCACAATAATATAAATAAGTAAGTAAAATGATCGATGTAAACTTTTTGGAACATATTGCCGTCTCTTTTCGCTAAATCACCAATACCAGTGCCGTTTTTAGAAATAACTATTTCAAAGCAACTTGAAAAATTATAATACGGTTTTTAATACCTTTAGTGCAGTAAAATTAAACCATAACCAATAGGCCAAAATAGAAAACGAGGCAAGCAAAATAATTGTCGTTATTTAGGTTAAAAGTCTATCACCATAAAAGTATTATGAAAATTTTACTTACAAAAGCAGATGATCTGGAAAATGGCATCTCTCCGTAATCTTCAGTTAATGTTGTTAAAGCACTTATAATGAACACACGATCTTATTTAAAATTATTAAATTAGTAAATTAAAATCGAGATCTTTCGCAAACGTTCCGTCTGTAAGTAGAATCATCTGGAAACTATCAATAAAGCCAAGACGTACGCATCACAAACGTTTCCCTCTATTTTGCATGTCCAAAAATGAATCGTCTCATACGCCACTTGTGATTTCTTATTTCACACTTATTTTGACGTTGTTCGAGCTTAATCTAGGGAATTTTAATTTAATATTTCTTCTCTAAAAATGTAGTTTGACAGTAGGTTAACCTACATTTTTTTGCATGGTTTCTCGTACTCTTTGAAATTAAGGTATTAGTTTTAAGGTAAGTAAATTTTAAAATAGCATGGTTTATTTTCTCATATATCCAATTTATTTAGTTTGTCACTTTTTATTTTTTAGTCAAAATGAGTACTGTGCGATGCTCGATATGCCGCCAACAATTGCCAACATTGAAATTGTTAATTTCCCATTATCTTAGACACCATTCAAAATTGAAAATTATACAAGAACTTTTGAAAACGAATATATTACAGTCCACTCCAAATTTGTTAAAATATAAATGCAAGACCAGATCAAAGAAAATTCAGCAAAATAATCAAAGGTGTCACAGAGTCGATTCAAACCATGTAAAGACTGAAACTTTGTACCTGAATGAAGATATTCACATTCTCTGTGGTCAAAATGAAATTATCATCGGAGACAGTAAAAGCGGCGTCGATATGGAGTTTTTATTTGATCAAAATTCTTGTGAAAGCAAAGAAAATTATCATGCCCCGTTAAGAGATAATAATGGCAATATAATACCAAAAAAGAAGTTAAAAATCAATACCAATTCAAGAGATAACGGTGGGTGTTCTCGTTCTCCATCGGCGTCTTCAGAAGATAGCACCGAAAACTTGTGCGTCGTTAAGAGGAAGATTAAACGCAAAAAAGGCTTACTGGAAAAGAGAAGGCACTATCGTATAAATATCACAAAATTGAAAAATCAACAATCATTAGATGAAAACAGCGGAGAGTTCTACATTTGCCACTGTAGAGAGAAGTACAAAAGCTCGAATGCTCTACAAAAGAGCGATTTGCGGATAATAACGTCCGATACTGAATCTTGTTCTGATACAGGAAAAACCCTGTTGATGCCCACGGTAGAAACTAAAATATTTTGCAATAAATGTGGCAGCGGCTACAATAACAGAAACGAGCTAATGGCTCACATGCAAATCCACGAAACGTTCTGCCGCCTTTGCAATGAGTCGTTCGGTTGCGAATTTACCTTCAGGGAGCACATGCGGTTGCATATATTTAAAGTCTACATGTGCCACATCTGCAATAAGGAGTTTCCCTTCAAGGAGTTGCTGCAGATGCATTTTGAGTATCACATGGAGGACAGGACCCTCGAGACCGTGTTAGACATGGAAGAAGAGTATAGGGTTCACAGGTGCAACTTTATGGCCAAGAACTATAGCACCAGCATTAATAGCATTTTGTGCTTTTTGAGCGAAAACCACGACATTCACTATTATAGTTACAAATTTATGAAAGTTGTCTGTGATATTTGCTTTCACGAAGTGTTTTTTTGCGATTACGAACATCACTTGCAGTCCGTTCATTATCCGTACACGTACTAGGAGCTGCTACATTCAACATATTTCCAGGCAAAACTGGGGCATGAAAATAAGACTGTGAGTAACATTTGAGACTGAGTTATGAAGTCAGTATTAGAATTTAGAATATTTAAGAATTTAGGATATTCAGAATATGCCCTAAAAAAAAGAAGAAAATGTAATAGCTTATGAACAGCAAAATTATATGAATCTTGTAGATAGCTGGCATTTGAGTATTCTTATATGTTTTAATATTTTCACACATTGTGACTAAAACCAGTTTCTTATTTTTTTTTTGTGAGCGGTATAAAAAGATCTGATAACTTTACTAAATGATAACGTTTGATTTATTTATGAAAGTTTTTGCTGAAACATTTTTTTCTTTTGGCTTATGAATTTGGATGTGATATATAGGGTGTCCCCAAAAAAATGGATATGGAAATCCTTGGGGGTTTTATAGGAAATTTAACGTTGAACAAAAAAGTTCCTATAAACATGAGTCCGCAAATGAAGTCTTACTAATGAAAACCTCAAAAAACCACAAAAAACGTGTTTTTTTACTTTTAAGAATTACTATGAAATGGCTCATTGTATCAAAAAATGTCTCGAAGCCAACCTTTTAGTACATCAAATTTGGAGTAAAATGCCGCCAACCGCTTGTTTCCTAAATTCATCGCCGAGATATGATTTTTTGAAAAAAATAAATTTTTGTAATATCCATGTTTTCTCATTCAAAACCTGGTTTTTGCCATAAATAGCTAAGATTATTCTTTTCAACTCGAACTTTTTTAACCGTTTAACCTGATTTTCAAAATCAGCGATAAATGTCTTCTAAGAGTGAAAATCAGCTCATCCAGGTGGTTTCCAGTATCTTCTAAAGTTCAGAAACAACATGAGATAGTAAAAGAAAAAACAAGTTTCTGGTGATACAAAAACATTTTATTGAATGAATGAAATTTTTTTCATTGTTATTGTAATTAAAAAAAAATTATTGATTAAATGAAACATTTCCTTTATCGTTATTAATTAACAAAATTCAAGTAGACACTTTCATTTCAATCATTTTAATCATATCTTGGCAATGAATTAAGGAAACAAGTGGTTGGCGGCATTCTACTCCGAATTTGATGTACTAAAAGGTTGACTTCGAGACATTTTTTGAATCAATGAGCCATTTCATAGTAATCACACTTGAATGAAAGTAAAAAACCACGTTTTTTGTGTTTTTTTGAGGTTTTCATTAGTAAGACTTCATTTTCTGACTTCATTCACTGAAAATTTAATGGGTATTACAAAATTAGTGAGACAGTTTTCAAGTTTTGTCTTCACTTTAGTTTTATGTTAGAGTACTTACCTGTACTATTTTAAGGTATCTGAACTGATTTTTTCATCAGTGTAATGACAACATTTTGCTGCCCACATTACGTTCAAATTGCATCATATAGTTTATTTCCTATTCCAAAGGTTTGTTTTGTTCAATTATTTGATTTTTGTATATATTTTATTTCATAACATTAGGTATAATTTTTTTTATTTAAAGAATCTCATGTTTTTTTATTGTTTTATTGTTAAATATGTATTATGTTTTATGTTGGGATTTTCTTGTAAAGCGAATCAAATAAGTTTACGTTTTAACATCCATCATGAGAATTACATGTATTATTTTTCAAACGTTCGTTGATGCTCTGTTAGTATATTTTGTTTATTTTTGGTTAATAAAAAATGTTTTTAGTTTATGTATGTATTTATTTTATTGAAATCGCACAAACACCATAGCATCTTTTATAAGTGAATTTGGATAAAAACAATGCTGATTGCATCGACATAAAAGGATCTACAAATGTTTGTAATCACTAGTTAGTTACTTCTGGTGGGGAGAGGCTCATCTGGATACATTTTTTTATTTGGTGGTATGTCAATAAAACCACAAACATTAGTTTATGTGCAGAAGTATTTTTATTATATTATTATAATGTTAAGGCTTGGTCTTAGTGGTAACACCTGATGTTATAATATTACAATGTAACTGTACAATTGTTGGAACATACGTTTTAAATATATCAGTCGTAATACGTAGTGCAACGTCTGTGGTTCACTTTTGTACAGTAAAAACACACCAAGAAATGAACTCCTAGTAGTGAAAGTAACCCCCGACGCGTAGGTACATCTCTAATTTGGGTATATACATAATTGTCTCGCTTAAACTAATCTTATATAAGGTGTCTTCCGTTTCGTGATTCGACCGACCACCCGGGTTTTCTTGGTGTACTTTCTTGCGGGCAAATTTAGAAAACTAGCGAACATTTTTTGTTGTAAAAAAAGTTAATATAGCAACCTTTGTACAATTTCAATGTACAGAGTGATATAATTCAGTTATCAGTCCGAATTTTAAAGGTAAATGAAAATTATGATTTCTACACAAATATAAATTCTACATTATTATAAAATTGGTTTTATCATCCTAAGATAATTTGTGTTTTTAGGACACAGCGATATTCTCATAAAAATCACACGGCATTACTAGAATAGGTCTCTCTTCAAAAATACTTAATACTTTGAAATTTCTTGTACTGTGTGGTTGTTTATATGTATATAGATATAGATAGATACCTTTAATATACATAAAAACGAGTCTAATGTGATTTTTATAGAAATATAATATAAAAGGTGTTGTCCAACATAAAAGAAAGTCTACAGACGTTACGGTTATTACATTATAATATATATCGTAGGTAACTCTTCAAACAACAACGGATCCGTTAATGTTTCAAACAGATTATACATGTAACGTTTTTGTTGTAGTAGGTGTAAGGGTGGGAAACATTAACGAACCGCGGTACATCCTAAAGTATTGTTACAACGATGTGAAGTAGTTTTTATGCAGGTAGACAAATAAAGATCTTTGAGAGATTAGGTAATTTTTTTTTAATAACTTTACAAAAATCAACATTTTCACATTTAAATCAAAAACATCATACCATACTGCGCCTTGTATATATACACATTGTTTTACTTTTTATCATTCATGCTTATTTATACAGATTATCTATATAATGAAAATATTTTTGATATTTTTTTTGTTATTTATTTAAACACATACAAATAAGACTATGGAATGTATACGTATAATATACATGGGTTCTCAGGAAGGTATCAATAAAAAACGGCAATGACGGTGAGACCACTCGATCGTACGCAACTTGAACTGCTTCCGATTCAAATTGCAAATTCCAGTGCAAAAACTGTTTGCCTAATTTCTTCAAGAACATGAGGAAATTAATTCTTTTTGAAGAAAACAACAGATATGTAAAGAAGAAATACCTCTAAGCAGAAATAAAACTTGAAAATCGCTGCCTGGACTAGAAGGTGGGACAAGTACAAATACATACTCACCGAGATTTAGAGTAGACTAGAGGGAATGCGCATATTGTCACATCGGTACACCTAATGTCAAGCGGCCATATTGGTGTAACCGCAAACGAAGCAAACTGTTGTTTTGATTCGTATGTTAAAATTAGAGGCTGATTGTAATGGTTATCTGTC
Source organism: Aromia moschata (assembly GCA_029963805.1). NCBI lineage: Eukaryota > Metazoa > Arthropoda > Insecta > Coleoptera > Cerambycidae > Aromia > Aromia moschata. Next base: position 1,464,694 of record JAPWTK010000052.1, on the reverse strand, counting down.
TTATGTGTCCAATATAGCTATCTGCACTATACTAAGTCTGTAGTGCAGAGCTGAGTGGCGCAATAGCCAAGCAAACAAGGAAAATATCCCAGAAGTGACATTTCACGGGTAATTTGACATTTAACAATTTTGAACATATTTAGTTTCAAATTATCATAAAATCACTGTTTATTATTAGATATTATGTAATGATTGAACACAGAACCACTCTTCGCCAATTCCAAGTTTGTTTCTGACGAGCCCGCCATATTAGTATCACTTTATTTATACCATTTTTCACTTCACACTCCCCCTAGTCTGTTCTATATCTCGGTGTACATACTGTGTTTTTATTTCACTTTTTTATTGTTTACTTTACTAACATAAGTTATAAGCATAATCAAACAAAGAAACTCATTTGTGACAAAGCCTTCATTGTAGCTCCACAGTTACAGTCAAAATGTAACCTTAAGGGAAAAAAAAGCATATCGAGTTCAAAATTTATTCTTGTCAAACTTTGAAATTAAACTTTTGCAAAGAAATGTTAGTTAAATAGAGTTTCCTCTTTGAGATTTCAAAACTGCCTCCCAGCAAATTCTCATTCTTGGAATGCGGTTTGTGATGTATCCTAGACATGCTCTATTGGGTTCACGTCTGGACTTCTTGCGGGCCAATGATATGATTTTTGCTTATTTGTACTTGTTCTTCTGTGCCGGCCAGTGTATATACTTAGAACTTATATAACTAATTGTTAACCAATCTTACTAGTTATGATCTAGCTGTTTGCGCACCATTTGTGTTGTATATCAACGTGAAATACTCCTGTACTCTTTGTCCCCCTATTGTTCTAGTTCCGTTGTATTGCCATTTTTTGTTGATGTGACAAATGGGTTCCAAGCTAAAAACGTTATCTGTCAAGGTAGTAACCAAGCGTATTTCAGCAAAAGAATTTCATTGTAGCCATTTTTTTTTCGTTGCCAACAAAAACAAATATTCATTGCACATATTCCTTATATAAATAATAATAAGTGTCCTATGTTTATCGAGATATATCGTCATTATCACATGTTTTAAAGAGTTATACAAGTATATTTTAACACCGTTCCTTTTCTTTATCATAATTTACATGGGTTTTGGAGGTCCTCTTTTTTTATAATATACTTTTTATTTTTATCACAAAACTAATAATCCGGAATTTATCTTCATGAACACCTTCCACAAAATTTCGAACATATACTTAAGTCATTTTCCACACCAACAATATTTCTGCCCTTCTACATATATTTTTATAGGTTAGGTTTCGGGGTAAAGATTTAACGATAATAAAAAAAAAAATGAAATAAAAACGATTTATTAAAAAATACAAACATTAATTGTATTAGCACAACGGAATTTTGGAAACGAGCCTGAATCCTCGAAATAAATAAAAACAACGGAAAGTACGGTCAGAAACCGTATACTCTTTTGTCATACTATAGGCTCCTCCCTTTTGAAATTAATATTTTGAGAGGCGCAGAACTCCCTCGTCAGGGGTAAACAATTGAAGAACGAACATATTTTGCAATCGTAGACCGGTATTATGTAGAAGAGGAGCACTAGACAGATGAAGAGTATCCAGGCAGCCGCGAGACACACCCATATCAGGAATACCTTTTTGTGCCTGTCGTACTTTCCGAACGAGATGAACGGCAACAGCGCGTAAGACAACAGGAAACCGAAAACGAAACCAAACAAATGGGCATAATTGTCGACCCAGGGAAGGAGCCCTACCAGGAACAGAACCAGGGTGATGGAGAGGAGCTTGCAGAGGGCTTGGTTGGGGTGTTTCAACATGGGCCACGCGTTGAGCACTTCCACTATCAGGCAGGCCAGGAGGCCGAATTGCGATCCTGCTGGGCCAACCTGCAAACAGACAATCGTTTGCAAACATACAACCAGGAGACAAAAATCAAAACTTTTTTTTTTAAATTCACAAGTGCTTCATCATTCTTCCCTTAATCTCTACCGCGTTTATGTCACGCATATCATCAGGCAACTTGTTCAATATAATTTTTGAAATAGGAGTACATTTTAAGGAAATATATACTTACGTCGGCCCGATAAGGTACAAATATCGCGCTAGCTAAATTCCCGGCGACTCCAGATCCAATATAAATGATTCCTATCCTTAAGCTACCAGTCAGTTTTTCAAGGTCTCTCATAAGAAAATGCTGAATAAGTACGGATATCAGCAGCTGCAAGACGCCCGCGTGAAGGAAGAGCGAAGTCCACAATCTGTAGAACTGATCGGGGATGTCTGGGAAGTAGAACGGCAGCATGCCACAAACGTCGTTCAAGCAGGAAACCTACAATGAAGCAATAGTTGACAGAAAATTTAAATCCTTCCATAAATAAGGTACATTTTGGAACTTCTGCAAGACCAAGCGTCTTATGGTAAATACAATATAGTTATGGGTGTTTGAGAAAACTTGGGGAATTTTGGTGGCTGTAAGTTTCAAAAATCAAGAATGGCACAAATTTTATATATCTACAGACTGTGTCCGTTGATGTTAACAGATACGAAACTAGTGAGTGGGTGTGGTTATGTTTGGTGATAATTTTATTGGATGGTACTTCTATGACATAATGTCGGCCACGCCTACTTTCCAATAAGATTATTGATAAACATAACCACACCTACTTACTATTTTGCAATCAACAGACATAGTCTGTATATGTATTTATCACTTATTTGACGGTAAGGTAAAGATGTTACTAGGTTTTTCCGAGATACTTTTTTCCAAAAAATGGGAATGGATGTTCTACCTGCGAGCAGAGCGAGGCCTCTTCGTGAAACGTTCCTCTGACGAAATCACAGTACTCCTTGGTGGTTATCTTGCACTGACCGTGGATTCCGATACAGCAAGGGTGGCCGATGACTTCGCACACCATGTGCTCTGCTGCCAGCTTATCGCGAGCACCGTTCTTCTGTACGGAAAACTGTGTGTTCGTCTTGCGACATATCGGCCATTTTGTTATGTCATCAGGCCATTCGTAGGGATGTACGCTAGCGGGTGCGTCACAGAATCTGCACACAATACAGTAATGTAGCATCGAAAAAACATATTGATAAGTGATTTATTGAGATTTGCTATAAAATGCACTGAATGGTGGTGATACATTATTAAATGCTGATATCCTTCTGATCAATACGAGGAAGGATAAGTGGAGATTTTCGTGTGTGCTTAGTGAGTAGAACTTGGTGAGCGCTAAGCCAAAGTATAAAACTGTCTTTCTGTTTTCAATATGATATATGAGAACAACTGTAAGAATCTATCCATCTAAGATTATTTGTGACATTAAAATCTGGAAACTGGAGTTAACTGAGTAACCTAAAACTAATAAACAGGCCATTGGTAATTACTTGTTGGCTCTTTATTTGTAAAATCTCATATAATTAGAAGGATAATAATACATTTATAAAGGTAATTGTATGTAATATGTGAAGGAGTGGAAGTTTTCTGACATATATCATTCATAAAACAAAACTTACTTTGGGTCAAGGCCACATACAGAACCAGATATTCTGCCTCCAGGTCCAGCATCTCCCATTGTCCACTTCTTCCAAGTGGATATCGTTTTCTGATAACAAAAAAAGTCTTTGATGTAGGTTAAACTTGATGTACAAAATATTTACATAATTGTGTGTGGGATAATATATTCAATATTCCTCTTTTAATATGCACAAATCTACCAATTACAATAATAGAAATGATTGATTTCCTTTGCTGATTCTGTATTTAGTTTTTTACCTACCGTTGGTCTAAGTCCTCTCAGCTGCATCAGTAAAAATAAATGCACGATTAATGAATTATACCTAATAAGTACATTATCTTTTTCTAAAATAGTCCTTAGTATTAATTTTATCCAAAAAGCGGTATATACAAAGAAAAATTAAATGAAAATTGTTTTTCCTCCCTGCTTGTATGTCATCGAATATATCTTACCGAACAATCCGCCTGCGAAGACTGGACACATCCCGAATCATCATTTCTAATGCAGCACGCCGTCTCCCTTTCTTTATTCTGGATTTCGTCAATTTCTTTTTTGATTTTATTGTCTACTCTCATGCAGGGTGCAAATTTCGCGCCTAGATGTATTAAATCCCCCGCTCTTGGGCCAAACCTGTAAGAGTAGGTACTTGAATATATGGGATTCTATAAAATAGACTTTCATGGACAGTTTAAAATTATTTAAATAATTTCTAGTGTCTGCAGAAGTGCTAACAATTAGATTCAAGACATTTGGGCCGGATTATTTACCAGAAATTAGCCGGTTCCATGTAGTCCACTTGCTGCAGCGATAAACTCGTGACGAGGACCTGCCCTGACCTGGCCTGCAGATCGACGCCGAAAGGGCCGAATCCGTAACAGATTATGGAGATGAAAAGTACCAACACTTGTACTGTGGTCACCCAGTACGTGAACATGGGTCGGTGGTCTTCCATATCGTCGAGCTGTTCCTTTATCTCTACGTCGTGGGTTACGGATTTTCTAAATGAACGTCTGTAAATAATATTTACTACATACAAGTATAAATATATTTAAATTACAAAATAACAATAATGTTTATATTTCATTTTACATAGCGGCCTAAACGCATTGACGGTGTGGCTTAAGAAGAGTTCGTCGAAACGCCCGTCGCGCTCTAATTCTAAAGGTTCAGGTCCGATTCTTGATTATTTTTCCGACGTTTTGACGCTTCATCCGACTTTCTACCTTTAAAATCGTCGAAATTATTTAGAAAATATAGTGATGAAATTTCGAGTTGGGTTCTAAAATGTCAAGTCGTGTATGAATCCTGTATAAATGGGGTAGCTGGCAAGGGTTGTGGCGGAATGGGGTCCAGCAACCCATTTTTAATTACTTCTTGAATCGTTTATTCCTTCACAATGGTGTCTCATTTGATATGTAATAAAATTAATCTCATATAATATAAGATGTTGAAGACAAATTTTCGAAATAGTTAAAGAAATATTTCATCCATAAATAAATAAATTGAATTAGTTGGGATAAATTAGACTCTTTGCTTAAACATATACGACTTTTAAATTCCCGACACATCGCATTCCATTTTTTTATGAGGACAGAAATCAGCAAATCACGCAGTCGGATCTCGTACTATTATAGGCTAGCTGAATATCTCGCATGAACTACTGCGGCGCCATATGAGCGATCAAAATTATAAACAAATATAATTGATGTGAAAAGTTACAGTGATTATTGAGTGTGGCTTTCAATCAATCAAAATCGAAAATTTAAGAAGGAAATGTATTAAGAAAGAACATGTATTACGAACATTATCGACAAACGTATGGACGGTGTTTCCGAGGACACCAAGGTCACGATGGGAACGAAAGAGCAGACTTTCTCGCAAAGAAAGGGGCTGAGGTTCCAAACCCACATGTGGCTTGGCCTACCGGACAGCCAGGAGGGCCATAAAGGACCTATTAAAACAAAAACATATATTTTACTCTCACTGGGCGAAAGTCCCAGGGTTGAGACAATCGCAGATGTTCATTGATGAACCATCCTGGAATAAGACAAAAAAATCTAGTAAAACCAGGTAGAAACCAGCTGAGATAGACAGTGGGTGTATTCATTCACAGGGTATTGTCCACTCATGTGACATATCACCACAATTGGGGTGAAAGATGATCCCGATTGTAGGAGGTGTGGAGCGGAGGAATAGACCCCCTTTCACGTATTATGCGAATGCCCAGCGTTGGTAGCTGTTAGGAATTAGAATTTTGGGGCTACAACAATAGAAACAAAGGAGGTAATATACGTTTGGAAACTGTCCTTAACACTTAATTACTAACCATCCGTCTCTTAGACGGCATTGTATACTTACCAAACATATATTTTGACAAATGGGCATATTTAGTTGTCCTCACTTTATGTAATTTCAATCTACGTTAAAATACGCTTGCAATAAAAAAAATCACGGTTCTGTGTTGTACCTGACTATTTGATATCGCGAATCAGAGTGCTTGTGGCGTCTGAGAGACGTAGGGTTAGTGTGTATGTAATATTTAATGGATATGGAGTACCTCCAAAAAAAGTGATATTAGATAAGCCTCGATATAAAGAAGAACTTTTAAAATGGTATAAGAAAGAAGATAATGACTGTAGTGACATTGATAAGGACTATGATGGAAGAGATATCACATACAGCGACCACGAGCCTGATTCAGAAATTGAAGGCAAGTAATTCTTCGTAAACTATTGAAAGAACCTTGTTATTTTTTCTAATTCAGGGAATACTAGTCGAGAAGAAAATTAACGCGAAAAATTAAGAACACCCTACCTGTGTCAACACCAAAAAACTAATTTGTCTGGAATCTGCCAAAAAGAAATGTGTTTAGAAATTTTATGACTCTTCCCTGTTGCACGTTTTGACATGTTGAAAGTTTTGTTACTTATATTAATATTTGCCATATAATTCAACTTTGTTTTTGTTGTTTTGTGCATTTCTTTATATAGGAATAAATATTTTGAGTTTGAAACGAGGCTTTATTGGGTAATGTAAATATGACGTTATTCATACATTACTTCCTTATTTTGTTATACAGCATCATTAAAAAACGTTTATTTTCTACCAAGTGACTTGATTCTAGTTTAGAAATAGTTTAATAATTTTACTGAATCATATACTTTCCTAAACAGAAATCAGGATAATCCTATCATCTTAAAAAAAAGACGTCTGACAGACGGGAGATAGTGTCTACGCGATAGATTTCATGTGTTAGTAATTGAGGGTTAAATTTCTTATGGAAATAGGACTAATGGAATGAGCAGTCTGTGGGGGCACAATAAGCACTCGGCTTAAATGCACAGGGCTTGCACCTACACCATATGTAATAATAATAATAATAGGTCTAGTAACCACCCCCTAAAATATGATGTGGGTCCACTGGTAGGTAGCAATCTATCGCAGTGATCGAAAATCCGAGGGCCGAGGGAGTTAACTATCCTTCCCTCGTCAGCGTGGAACAACTTTCAAACCACTGTTCGAACGCGACTAATAGCTCATCGGCCCCGGCTTCCAACTTAATAACAAACGGGGTATAACAACGCTCGACCGCTTACCCGAACATCCTGCCGACCCACCCCATGCCGTACAGCCGCCTGTCCGAGTTGTCCAGGACCTGATCCAGGGTGTTAGAGAGGATCCTCGAGCGGCCTATGCTCGGCCTGTTCTCGCCGTGCCGTAGGATCACGTCCTCGTGCTCCCGCCGCCAGCCGCCGAGGGGCGGCCGCGCGTATCGTTCGCTGCCCCGCTCCCGGTAGGCGGGCTGGACGGGCTCCGCGGCGCCCCTGTCGGTGACGTCGCCCGCCGCCTCGGGGCCCGCCTGCGTCGGCGGCTGCGGCGGCGGCGGCGACGGCTTCTCGAAGAACGCCTGCTCCTCGGGAGAGGCGGGCGCGCTCGGCGTCTCCGGCGGGAAGCTCCTCGACCACTGCGACTGCTGCGAGCGCGGTCTGGGCCGGTGCCTGGTGAGCGTCTGCAAAAAAAAAACGATTATCGTAAAGGGTTGTTTAAGAGTACGAACAAGCTTTATATTTAACGTTATTTACTATTTACAAATTTGGAATGCTGGAAAATAACGAGATATCAAAAAAAAAACGTCATCAAAGTTGGCCAAGCAAAAAAAGACGTATTTCTATTCTTATCTTAAATGTATAATCTTATTTAATTGTCAAGGCTGTTGTAATCATGTGATATACATTACGAGGTTTGGCTATTAAATAACAAGACTGCTTAAGAAAAAGAGTTATTGTAAAAATTATTCTACAATCGAGTGCTTCCCTTTAAGTACTCCCCTCGCTACACACCGTTCCATTCGTTTTTTCCATTGGTCAAAGCAATGCTGGAAGTCTTCTTTTGTAAGAGCATTTAGGAGCTCCGCCGATTTTCGCTTCACCTCTTCCATGGACTCGAACCGGGTTCCTTTTAAGGCAGACTTGACAGAAAGAGGAAAAAGGCACAGGGCGCTAAATCAGGCGAGTACGGCGCGTGTTCCAGCACTGGAGCGTTATTTAGCTCAATTCAGACTCTTCATCTCAAGAAAATCTGAGCAGATCTGTTGACGGTCGAGCTTTTGGTCAGGGGTCAAATTTCAAAAATGTTCAATAATTCGTAATGTAAAATGTTTCTGACAGTTTCTTTATCGGCGTTTACAGTCTCAGCAATCATCCGAATGCTCATACGACGATCTCCGCGCATAACTTCACTGATTTTGGTCACTGTTTGCGAAGTTGAAACAGAGACAAGTCGACCTGGACGTTGGTCATCTTCGGTGCCCTCTCAGCCTACAGAAAACCGTCTATGCCATTTGAAAACACGCGCACGAGATTGAGAATTCTCACCATAGGCCTCTTTTAACAACTTATAGCACTCAGTCGGAGTTTTTTTTTTAATTTAACGAGAAATTTCCCATTGATCTGTCGTGTTTTCGTCACACATTGTTATCGGCGCGAGAAAAAACACGTTCGTTTCTAACCTCTATTGAAAAAATACTACTACAACGACAAAAGCGCGTTTTCGTACTGGTATAGTAGACACTTCCAGCTATTCAACGCTGCATTCTTCCCCCCCACCCCTCCCCTCTAGGACGCCTTCTGCGCGCGCAGTCTAGTTATTTAATAGCCAGACCTCGTATTTATTTTACGATTGTGACAGCCACTTGTCAAAAGTTTGACAACAAACAATGTTTCGCTTCGATCTTCGACATAATCGCAATTTCCATTTTCGCTCTTTATATTGTCGCAAGGAGTTGCAATTTTATAACAATCAAATGTTTATGAATAGTTCAGTTGTTAAATTTTTTCCCTTGTATAATAAACTAGCGACCCGCCCCGGCTTCGCACGGAAAAAAAAATGGTTATTGTGGGTTATCCCTAAGAGATAGACATATATCATCGCGGACTTTTTTTGTAGACCTTTTTAAGGTGTACAATACTGTAGTACCTTATTTTGATCTATCTCGTAGGGTTCAGCCAGCGTTTGCAATGTAAGCGCAAAAAATGTGTTTATTTACGACATCACATTAGAAACCTCTAAAATTATCAGTGTTTCTCTACTATATTACGCATGTATTAAATATATAAACCTTCCTCTTGAATCACTCTATCTATTAAAAAAAACCGGATCAAAATCCGTTGCGTAGTTTTAAAGATCTAAGCATACATAGGTAGGGACAGACAGCGGGAAGCGACTTTGTTTTATACTATGTTATGATAACTATTTTTTTTTCCAAATTTTACATAAGCATGTCAAATCTGAACGCCCTGTTAGAACAGTTGTTTTTTAATATCTACAAAACTCTACAGAAAAATTAATTTCGAATTAAATATATCGAAAAAAAAACACTTTGTTTCGGATTTACCACACCACTAACTATTTATTACAAAATGTCAATTAAAACAAGTCTTTTTTAAGAAAAAAATAAATAAAATATTGGTTCTAAAAGCTGTTAAGTTTGATGCACATTTGATATACCGTCCAGCATTTAGGATATAAGTGTAATGGATTTTTTTTTTGTACTAAATTGATGCCAGAATAACACTAAACTAAAATGTGACTGTTTTCTTAGCTTATCTCCACGACTCACCACGTAGAATTACCGAATGTGTGTTCGAATACATTTTTTTGCGAGTAAACGGAAGTGAAGTGAAGTAGAAAACGCTACCCTCATAATTTGCATTTTTTCGCCGGGTCAAACTTAAAATCCCGACAAAACCCATTGTCCGAGGCGACCCCGCGACTATGCCGTCAGTCCGCTCGCGACCCAAAACCGCCCCGACACCGATGGGGCGATGAAATATGGCTCGCCGGGCGGTTTTTCATTTATTAAAGGGCCGCGCACCGCCCTCGGTTCCCCGCCGCCGCCTCCGCCTCGCATAATCAGATTTGTTCCGTTTGCGAAATGCCAATACGGTGGCACCCGCCGAAGATTTATACCGATATTTTACTTTTATCGCGAACGCACGGAAACATTACACATACCTTCAACATTCTCTGCCATTAATACTGTTCCGAAGCCCCCTTCACCCCCTCCCTTTAAAACTACCAGTAGCGGCAAGCGTAAAAAGACATTAGGTGGTATAGTTTATCCAAAGTGAGTTTGTAGAAAGGATCGCCGACATGAGTTGGCATTGTTTTGATGTTCCTTTGTCCGTACCTTTCCTCGTCCGTTCCTTTGACGTTCACTTTTTTTTTGGGTGTAAATTGTGTAGTAAAATAACTTTTTGGAGAACGATATAGTAATTATGGGGGGGCCGCCCCCCCCCCCCCCCCCCCCCCCCCCCCCCCCCCCCCCCCCCCCCCACAACCGGCGGGGGCGCCGCGCCCCCCCCCCCCGGAAAAAACCCCCCCCCCCCCCCCGGGGGGGGGGCGCGCCCCCCAAAAAAAAAAAAAAAAAAAAAAAAAAAAAAAAGGGGGGGGGCGGGGGGGGGGGGGGGGGCCCAATTTAAAAACCGGGGGGGCGGCCCGGGCAACCCCCAAAAAAAAATGAAAAAAAAAAATAGAAGTAAAATAGGGTAGGCGGGGGAAAAAAAGGGTTAAAAAGGCGAGTTAATTTTTCACACCTCACGACCCGAAAAAATAAAACGTAAAGATAATTATTCAATCAAAAGTATAAAATAATTTTAGAATAAGTGGTCTTCTTGGTGTTTGTGTTTTAGAATAGGTCTGATTTATGATTTTTTTTATTTATATAAAGGGTTTTCCAATAGGGACGGGCCGAAGCTGACAGGCTGTGGCGGCCATGTTGTTTTGGCAGCGTCTGTCTAACATGTTGTTTATTATTCAGTCACTGCTGCCAAATCACCCTGGCAAGTTACACGATTGAGCAGCACGTCCAAATGGTAAAACTTTATTATCAAAATGAGTGTTCGTTATTGAAAACGTTGCGCGCGTTGAGCCCGTTTTACGGCAGACGCGATGGTCCTTCAAAGTCGATTCTCCAACATTTGGTGGCCAAATTCGAAACGACCGATTCGGTAAACAATCCGCCAACACCAGTACATCAAAGGAATGCCAGATCGGCCGAGAACATCGCCGCTGTCCGTGTAAGTGTGCAGGAGAACACGAGGCACTCAATTCCTTGTCGTGCACAAGAACTCGGCCATTCCAGACTTCAACTAGGCGAATTTTGGGTCGGGACTTGGGCATCCGTACAAGATCCAACTGACCCAGGAGCTCAAAGTTAATGACCATGGACAACGCCGGTTGTTCACTGACTGGGATTCGGAGTGTTTGGAAGAGGACCCCAATTTTGGTCGAAAAATCATCTTTAGTGACGAGGCGCATTTTTGGATGAATGGCTACCTGTATGTTAACAAGCAAAATTGTCGTATTTAGGACGACGCCAACCCACACGAGGTTCATCCGGTGACACTGCATCCACAAAAAGTTACTATTTGGTGCTGATTTTGGGCCGACGGTGTCATTGGTCCGTACTTTTTCGAAAACGACGTTGGTGAGGCCATCACTGTCAACGGCGACCGGTACAGATCAATGATAACCAATTTCTTTTGGCCCAAATTCAGCAGGACGGCACTACGTGCCACACAGCGAACGCCACGATGGACATTCTGCATGAACGATTTGAGACGTATGGTTATCTCTCGCTGAGGTGACGTTAATTGGCCACCAAGATTGTGCGATTTAACGCCGCTAGACTTCTTCTTGTGGGGTTTTCTGAAGTCGCAGGTGTATGTCAATAAGCTGCAATCGACTGATGCCCTCAAAGTAAACATAACCTAGGCCATCGCTCAAATTAGGCCGGATCTATGCGGCAAAATAATTGAAAATTGGATCTGTCGCATCCGTGCCACCGTGAGAAGCCACGGCGGACATTTGAACGATGTAACAATCCATACATAATGGCATACATGGGCGTTTCAAATAAAAAAAATAATTTCGCTAATACTTAACATACAGCTTGTTTTATTCCATTTCAATATCGATTTCCAATAACCATTCAATAACCATTTCAATTCGAAGCAGTTCTTTCTTTAAGTAAAAATTCATTTGATAAATACTGTACATAAGAGTACATATATTGTCGGTTCTACTGATTCGTCTACATTCTAAATTCCAGAGTTGGCTTTCAGTTTATGTACCGTCGATCGCGTTGCTACTGAATAGCGTTGAGTTACAATTCACAACAACGACAATGAGTCAACATCCGAGAAATATCCATGCGGCAATGCATTGTCTAATAGTACAGTGTGTCTCACATTGGTTACGAATATTGATGTTCTAATCTAGTTCTATGATTTCGTTGGATGTTTCCGACACCCAGTAAATTTTTACTCCTCTTACCTCTCCATTATGCTCTCCAAATATCTTTCGGGAGTTTTTGTTTTACCGCCACGAGAACGTTTGATAAATGGCCGTCGGATTCGTTTTATTTTCGGTTTGCATGCCACACAGTCCGGAGGAGTAAAGGGGGGGGGGGCAGCGGCGAGCCCTGGCCGACCGAAGGGCGTTCGCCGGCCAGCTAATGGAAAAGGGTGTGCGGACATCGGCCGTAAATTTCGCGGAATGGGCCGGCGGGCCGTTAAAACCAAATACGAAATCAACTAGGCCGGAATTGGGAGTGATAGAAACGTCTCGTGGGGCGTCTGCGTTAATCCATTATTATTATTTATATTTTGCAACAGCTCTTTGCGAACGCGATGAGCGATACAGTGGGAAATTTAAGGGTACATTTTTACAGTGTTGTTACCTAATTGCAACAGGTATTGGCCCTCTGCCCAACAAATTCGGCTCCTTCAACTACCGGTCTACTATCTTTCTCGGAGCACACGCTAACGGTAAATCCATTTTAAGGTCGTGAAGAGGGAATGCTACTCATTCATAACGTGTTCATTGTTATTCACCATCGCAAATCACAGATCCGAATTTCGATCTGATTACATTCCATCAGTTACAAGTTTGTTATTTAATTTTTTATATTTAGTATTAATTAATATGTATGTTAAGGGGTTACACCTATTTGCGTTGTCCAAACTTTTTTTTGGTATTTTTTTTAATGATTCAATTGAGCAATTAAAATAGAATTTTAATTGCTCAATTTGCTCAAATTGCTGAGTTTATTAACAGCATGTCTTTTTTTAGGAGGTCTGCGGCCTTACGAATAAAAGTTTTCCATTTGCACCTAGGACAATTTTTTTTTCATATTCTCTATTAAATTTAGTAAAGAAGTACACACGATTATGAAAAAAAAATCGGAAAAAAAGATCGGATGAAAATTGCAGAAGTTATTTTGTAAGGCCGTGTTGAAAAACATGGTTTTGAGATAATCGCGTTTAAAGTTTTGAAAGGTGTAAAGGTTATGCAGGTATAGACTGACCACTCGATTAAATTTTAGTACACCTGTACCAGCGCCGTCTACATAAGTACATATATTTAGTACGAGTAACGTTTATAAAAGTACTGCGCCAAGCGTTCAAAAGCGTTTCAAAGCATCAGAAGTTAATGCAAAAATTTAGCTCTAAGGGTCATTTAAAAAAAAAATTGTACCATGGTTGCAATTGGATAACGCTTTTGGGTTGTTTTTACGTTATTTAAGCCAATAAAAAAATCGAAAAAAAAAATTCAAATAGCTGTAATCCCTTAATGTTTTTAAAATTCTGCCTTACTATTCTCATCTGTTAAAATTGACCAAAATTTTAAAGAAGAAATTCAGACGGCGACGAAGCAAATGGTTTTTTGTCAATATACAAATTGAGTTGAAAAATATTGTTTAAAATTAAAATATACATTCGCTTTAGGTTATTACTTTTTTTTTACTTTGTTTTGTCTAGTAAAACTCTACTACATCGGTAGATGCCTACTTTCAAATTGAAGGCGAAATGGAAACTCGTAGAAAAAAGAAATATAACCAAAATTAACTCTAGAGATTTTTATAATCCTCCGACGAAAAAAAAAACATCCAGAGATTAGCATATTAAAACCTACTCGTACAGAGGAATAAAGCCGGTTTAGTGAAAACAGTGGAAATCTTATAATAAAAAATTTTGTTTACGAAAATACAGTAATGTATCCTTCTCCTCTATGTTTATTTATAAAGGGCGATTTACGACGAACTGTACAGTGTGTTCGAGTTATAACTCCCGCCTCATAACTCAACGTATTCTCTCGTTGTTTTATAACTCCTGTCTCAAGTATATTTTCAAGGCCTACTAAGAATGGATCGATTGGGGACGCTAAACACACTGGCCGTCCAATAATATGCCGTTCAAATGATAATATCGAAGCAGTGCGTGAGAGTGTTGTCAAGGTGAACAATTGCAAATGACAATTGCGCTGACAAATTGCAAATTTCAAGAAGCTCTCTACAGCGTATACTCACTAAATATCTGCGTCTCCATGCTTACAAAGTTGAATTATTGACACAAGAACTGCAGCTTAATGATCATGCGCAGCGAAGCGAGTTCGTTGAATGGATTATCTGGATCTGGATCAACTTGTTGTTATAATACAAGTGAATCATCCTAACCGATGAACTTCATCTTCGTTAATCGTCCAATATGCCGCATTTGGGGTTCAGAGAACCCATATGTGATTGTCGAAAAACAAATGTATTCACAACGTGTCACTGTTTGGTGCGGATTTTGGGCAGGAGGCGTCATTGGACTATACTTCTTCGAAAATGAGGCTGGTTAGGCAGTTACTGTTATTGGTGCTCGATACCGCGACATGATAACCGAGTTCTTTCTGCCTAAATTGGATGATATTGATGAGGACTGCATGTTGTTTCAACAAGACGGGTCGACATGCCATACAGCTCGTGAAATAATCCAATTATTGCATGAGACATTTCCTGGTCGTGTATTCTTTCGTTTCGGTGATCAGAATTGGTCTCCTAGATTATGTGATTTTACACCATTGGATTTCTTCCTATGGATTGAAGGATTTCTACATTGAAGGTGGAGATTCAACGCTGCATCATTTTTTTTTTATACAGCCACATTTATACAAAATGGTCATGGAAATTTTCGACAAAAGAGTGCGTATGTGCCAGCAAAGCCTGACAAAGTGGAGATCATTTGCCCGATGTGCTATTCCGTACACAACCCTATCCTATGTACTTTATGTTTCAATAAAAAAAAATACAATTAAAAAAAACTGTGTTTTCTATTTAATTTAAATCTTGCGTAAATTTTCGGACACCCTTCATAATATGAAAGAAACACGGCTTCTCTTCTCAATAGTTCAATCAACGAGCGAAAGCCCCATGTTAATTGGTCACTAATTGTTATCAGCAAACAAAAAATATGGCCGTATAGACAATTAAATTCTAAGAAAGATAGCGTTTTTTGCTACTCGAGTGTTAATGGTGAACATAATCAAAAAAATTTGCAAAAGTCAAAAAAAATGTTTTTTTTTTGCAAATAAAAAAAAAGCATCGTCCTACACAAGAAAATTAAATTAGAAAGTTGTAGGTCTTAAAAATGCGCGTCGAATAAAATTTGAACTGAAAAAATCGGTTCATAAATATTTGAGAAAAATTAAAAAAAAAACGTCAAAAATCGCGTTTTCGTATTTTTGCTGTATAAATTCCAATTTTGTTTGAACAGGCTTCGTGCAAAACAAATATAGCCCAAGACAGGCAGAAAATGATCCTTTTTTTCAGAAATTTTAGTCTTTTTTTTTCGAGTTATAACGATGAAAAAAAAGACTTCAAAAAATCAGCTTTTACAGAGGCAAAAATGATCGTACAGAAACGATCATGGGCTCATTTTATTCACGAAGGCTTGTACTTTCATGCTATTAAAAAACCAAATAGTATTTAATTTTTGCATAAAAAAATGCGTTGTAAAATTGTATAATTTTTTTCGAACCGGTTTTTTTTTTCGAATAACTTTTTTTAATTTTGGTTTTACATTTTTGGCCGTTGCATATTTGAAAACTGGCATTCAAAACACGCATTTAAAAAAAATGAAGGTCCTACGACCTCAAGGAGCCGATATAATTTGTTTTAAGCGGAGGAAAAGATAATTTTGCGAGCGCGATCGATTTGAAATCGTGTTTAGTTTTATAAAAAATAAAACCGGTTCGAATAAAACTTTTTTTGAATTTTTGAAAAAAAGGATCATTTTCCGCTTGTCTTGGGCTATATTTATAGTTAACAAGAAGTCTGTTCAAACAAAATTGGAATTTATATAGCAAAAATACGAAAATGCGTTTTTGACGTTTTTTTTTTTAATTTTTCTCAAATGTTTATGAACCGATTTTTTTCGTTCAAATTTCATTCGACGCGCATTTTTAAGACCTACAACTTTCTAATTTAACTTTCTTGTGTAGGACTTGAAGCTTTTTTTCATTTGCAAAAAACCATTTTTTTGACTTTTGCGAATTTTTTTGGTTATATTCGCCATTAAAACTCGAGTAGCAAAGAACGCTATCTTTCTTAGAATATTCTTCTCTATACGACCATATTTTTTGTTTGTTGATAACAATTAGTGACCGGTTTTCTCCCCGTTGGCGTTGATTGGGATACAAAGAGGTGACGGTTCTGCAGCACTGCAGCTCCTATGGGGCATCCGCCACTGCATACGGGAGACCGCCGTGTGGCGAAGGCTACATTAATTTCCGAAAGGCGGAAGACAACGCCGACGCCGCGTTATTCTACGCGGCACGGCGCTATATTTCGCGCGCTGCAAAAATATAAAGTGCCCCGCAACACGTAAACGGTGGCCGAAATGAATTTAGGGCTCCCCGGAGTCTTTAATGTCGCGGGCCGGGGGTCGAGCGCCATCTCTCTCTTTCTCCCGCGCGTTTTCTCGCGGGGGAGGGGCGGCAGGTGCGTTCCGGGGAACCGGCGTATTTATGCCCTTTCATGATAATTCGAAAAGTTCCCCGAACGGTTATCTGGTACTGTTCGCGTCACCGGTTATTTATGTCCTCGGGCGCTTCTTCCCAGTTTATTCTAAAGAAGCGCCGGAGTGCACGTAAGTAGTTCGAATTGAATTTGGAGCGGATCCACACTGAGAGAAAGGTTTACGTGTCCTGTAAATATTTAAAGAAGGATTATATTTGAGGAGCGATTAATCAAACGCAATAAATCCACTTGAAACAGTTTTGAGTAAATCGGGAAAAGTTATATTATTAGTAAAGCCGGCAGATCCGGGCGGCGGACCATAATCGTACGCGTCATACTACTTACTACTTGTATGTGCAAAAACAAAATTCATGAAAACAATAAACTGTTGCAATTTAGAAAGAGATGGGTTAAACTTACCCTGTTATTTACGTTGAGAAGTGTGAAAACTTTGTGGGCCGCCGCGCTGTTTAGCCGGCTTTAATTATTAGTAATTATTATACGAGTTGTGGTTATTAAAAAACCCAACCGCCTTCATAAAACTTTTTATTCGGTACCAATTACAGTAGCACCTTTTTCCCCTTCAATGTACTCTCCTTGGCGATCTCTCCACCGCCCCATACGACTTTTTCATTGTTGAAAGCAGTGCTGGAAGTCCGCTTCGGTCAGCTGGTTCAGAACCTCCGTCACTTTTGCTTCAACCGCTTCTATACTCTCGAATCTTGTCATCACAAGTAATCACCGTGTCTAAGAAGCCTGGATCAGTGCCAATGTTGTTTAGAATGTCAGTGAAAAATGTTCATTCTTGATTCCTTTTGCTCGAGAGTGAGGAGTTTTGGCATAATTTTTGCGCAAATTTTGCGCATGTTGAACGATTCATGCAAAATCTGGCGAACACATTCTTTGTCGATTCCTGTTATTTCAGTAAGCCCTCGGATGGTTAGACGACGATTTTCGCAGATTAATTTAATAATTTTTTTCAATGTTTTCTTTCGTCTTTGACGTTGAAGTCCGTTCGGGGTGCGGATTAGTGATGGGAATCGAAAACAAAAATATCGATACTCGGTATTGCAAGTATTTTGAATTTTTCGATACCCGGGTATCGATACATCTATCAAAATTAATCGATATATTGGTAATCAAATGAATACTTTTCCAAAATTTGAACATTTAGAATAATTCAATGTGCATATAAAGTTAAAAAAATTATTTGATGAGCAGGAAAATAATCGAAAGTTTAACGAACGATTTATTTTTATTTTTTTATTATTCATTAAAACGGATAAAAGAATTGCTCTGGTATAAATTAAAAAAATTCAAATTCCTCTCAACATCAAGCGAGATCAACAAAAATCAAAATACCCATTTCTTTGGGTTTTTTGATCAATAACATAAATTAAAAAAAAAACATTTCGATTAATCGTACGCATAAAAAAAAAGAAAAGTAAACACTATAGAAAGAATGGTAAACTGACTCTCGAAAAAGATTGTTTTCAAACAATATTTACTGACTTAATGGTAAAAATTGAATGAAAACTCCCTCCATCGTCATACTATTACTATTTATTAATGCTTACATATCTTTTTTTCCGTGCATCACAAATATTGTCCCTAATAATAAGCGTTTTCTCATTTTGCTAAAAATGGAACAATCTTTTTATAAACAAGTTTTTCTAACAGTTTTTCAAAAACTAACACACATATAAAGTTATAATAAAAGTTTTTTTGCAAATGTATTTCACTCATTTTGAGTGAAAATTCCAAATTTCTTCAGATCGTTGCTAAAACAAATTTACCATTAGCAGAAAAGTGTACAGAGAGTTACGTTAAGAGATGGTCTGTGCTGTATACACATACTCTTGCCAACATTAAAGCAAAGACAGAGAGTTAGGTTAGGTTAAACACGTACTTGATGTTCATCGAAGTTTTTGAAAAAAAATCCCGCAACGAACAACAGAAATTCACTCTTGTACGATTGTTTTGGCAACTAACAACACAGCGCGAACACGCGTTTTTTTACCGGGTAAAAATGTTCCGATACTTATTCGGTATCGCAACGAAAATATCGATATTTTAGAATATCGCTCGAGAGAATTATCGATGCCAAAAACTCGATGTATTACAAACGAAGTATCGATACTTCGATATATCGGATCGGTATCGCCCATCCCTAGTGCGGATCGTCTTCGGTCGTTTCACGTGCCTCTTTAAACCGTTTAAACCATTCAAAAACTTGTGTGCGGGATAAACATTCATTCCCGTACACTTCTTTTAACATTGCATAAATTTCTGTAAAAGTGTTCCCCAGTTTAACAAGAAACTTGAGATTAATCCGTTGCACCATTATTATTATTATTTTTTTTTTGGTTCGTCATACGATAGCCATATAAAGTAAAGTAAAATGCCGTTTCAATTGTTTGTTTCAGATGATTTATTGTTTAGATATTACGCCAACCAGCAACCGAGGGAGTCCGAACGGCGTTATGGTCGTATACTTCAAAAAATCACTGCAATTAGACTAATCACGTATAAAAAATTGTGTAAAACTTAAGAAAAATTGGAACAATTGCTACATTAATAAAAAATCTTTTTTAAAAGCAGTAGTTATACTGTTAGAGAAGGGAATCCCCCCCTTAAATGAAATCGGAATAAATTCTGAGCTACGTGGTGGTTTTTTACATTTTGATTGAATCGCTCACTTTTAGGGTTAAGTTTCAATTGGAATTATTGCGTTTTTGGCCGACTGTGATATTACCGATGGATTTATCTATCCGCTTATATCTTTAATAAATGCACCACGGCAATCTTAAAAAAAGTGAAAAATGCATTTATTGCGTTTTGTTTGATCACTCCTCATTTAGGGTTGGCCGATCGTGCCGCAATCTAGCGGTACTCCATCATTATTATTAGTGCGTTCGAGGTGTTCATGTCGTCGGCGTCAGTATTACTTTAATAATAAAATGTGCCCACGCGCGAACGCGTAAAAAAACTACCATTTGCCGACGAAGTGAATAAATTCGTCGCCTATCGGCAGTAAATTGACGCATCGAAGTTTTTTAAAGCGTAGGGTTTCATTTAGCCGTAATAAAACTCAAATAATTGATACATACATGTTTGGGTAATCCTGTGCAATTAGCGTTCAATACACATACATATTTTTCTCCTGAAAAAGAGCTTTAGTTTTCCGGAAACCCATTTTGAATATTGATGGCATATACATATATTAATAGGTGAAAATATTGCGCGACCCTTCGTGCATCAATATCCATATTGCCTATTATGCACTTTATGCGAACTCGATAAAATAAATTCAAATAAAGCGCACTTCCATAAATATGGAACGCATACAGCTGAACCGTTATGCCCGTACGCCATATCCCACAACGAATTTATAAGAATGATAGGTTTCGAGTTCAAATTATTTAAAAGTTCTATTAAAAGCGACACATCGATTATACGTCTAGCAATATAATAGTGTTCTATATGGAATTATTTACCAATTTGCAAGCAAATGGCTAGCAGGCGGCGCACGCGATATTCCACCGGCTTTTGTTCGATCAAGCGCGGCCTTGTTCATTTGTACAATGTTTTTCATTTGTTTCCTTCTCGAGACCGTGAGATTATTAATGACATAATGACGATGTGTTATTCAAACGGATTCATCAATTCATCATATCGTAATTTATGAGAGCTTTTTTTTTCGTCCGTTAATGCAACCAGTCGACGGTAATTATTAAGGTAGAATGTAATAATAACTGCTAGAACTCGGAGGTTAATAATAGACGCGTAAAGTATCAGGGGCGGATCCAGCATACCACTGTCAACGCGTTTTGCAACGCGTGTTACACTTACAATTAGTCACAATTGACTGGGCTAGTAGTAGGGACGAGCAGAACACCGAGATTCAGAAAAGAGTAGAGGGAATGCGCATATTTCTAAGTGGGCATGCCTAATGTCAATCGGCCATATTGGCGGTACCGTAAACGAGGCAAAGTGTTGCGAAATGATTTTTGATTGTATTTCGTTTTGTGTGGTAAAATTTGCGTTTTATTTGAATAGTTATCTGTCTTGTAACAAAACGACAAATGGGCAGGCAAAAAGCTATTCCTAGTTTCAGTTTTACAATATCCTTTATTTCGGAGAAAGCGATAGAGACCGCCCAGGATATCTGTAAATTGTTATTGTTTAATTTTTAAGATAATTCAGAGCGTTTACTAAATAAGTGTTTCGGCCTTGACGAATTGGTTTTAGAGATTTTTTGTAAATTGTTCATTCCGGGAACTGACCCAAGTGGCCACACATGAGCAAAAAGAAGGGCCAAGGCGAGTGTACGACGCCTGTGCCAGGGGCGAACCAGTATCAAACTCAAAGGATATTCAGTGGAAAAGGATAAATTCGCTACTAACTTATTGTAGCAGGCGAGGTTCGCTACCGAGGAGAACCTTTAGTACTGGTGAGAATGGCGCTATTAATTAGGTTTTTTAGAAAAAACCATGTCAAAATAACCCGAAAAACTTAGTTTTTTTCGCTCTTTCTCTTTGTTTTGTAGGAATATTGCAAGCGCCTTGAAGTTATCGGGAATAGGGAGGGCATATTTTTAAACTATTGCGCCGACTACCAAAGGGACCTAACTGACAATTAAGGGTTAAGGTAATCTTGGCGAATCGAATCCACAAATTCCTCGGGAAGCGCGGCCGTCTTTTTAAAAACCAAACATTATGAGAAAGAGTATAGTGCAGGACTGCGGCAAGAGCCAGACAAATAAGGAAAATATGCCGGGAGTGACATTTCACAGGTCCGTATTTGACAATAAGTATTGTATTGACCTCTTACAAATAATTTTATTTCTTATAATATTCAGTATCAAAAGTTGGCACAATTTTTGTCTGGTATTTACTTTAAAATTGCTTATTATTACAGTGATTAGACATATTTTTTTTACTAGGACCAATATAATGTAGTGTTTCAGAAAATAAGGTTTTTTTCCATTTTATTAGAGTATGTTTTTGATGATGACAATATGCTGTCCTATGTATATAATTAATTCATTCTTTGATGGTGTTAGCACATTTTCTATAATATTCTATTTCTGTTTGTAGATTGCTGAAAAATGAAACGAGACGGTCAACTTGATTGTTAACGATGGGACGCAAGCAATAGCTTTCACTTTCTAAATAAGCAGTTATTTGCTTGGATCATTTCGCCGAAGAGTGCTTTGACAGAACTTTGCGTGTGGCATTGTACGTTTAAGAGAAAATTCTGTTAAAACGCTTTTATTAGCACCAGTAAATTATGACGAGCCAATGGAATGTAGTACATCTCCATCTTCAATAAGTGAGGCAGAACAAATGAGTAATGAAATCACAGAAGTGGTGAATGTTATGGAGGAATCATCATTTTAAGAGGTATCTATAACATCAACTTCAAGAGGCCTCGTGTTTTATCATACATGTTTTATATAAATGTTTCAACTACATTGTAAATAAAAATTTAACGGATAATAAATTGTTTTTGGTTTTATTACTATATCTATATATTATTACTCTTCATTAGATTAATTTTAGACGTTAGTTATCTCGTTAGTTCAAAATTTGAATTAATCGTTATATGTATGATGTGTGATTTTTCAAATCTTAATTTTTAAATGATGGATACAAATACTCCTATATCCATTTGTGTATTTAATCTAGGTCTCCAAGAATTTCTTTACAGAAAACTAGACAAGCTTGCTCCTGTCTGGTTTTGAATGCATACCTTTTTTTAACTTACAGTTTGATAGTATATAAGGTGCCTTATATTTTATATTTATTTGTAATGCTATTCAAATTTGATGGCAACAAATACTTGCTGTCAATGCTAAAACAATTCATCTGTAAATCTTTTACTCTTAAAATTGATGATATATAATTATTGTAAATCGTAGCCCCTAAAAATTTTAAGTACACATCTGGCAAGCCCGCCATATTGGTAGGACTATGTTTATACAAATTTTTACATGTAGGGCAAAATGTAATGCATTCCCTCTAGTCTGTCCTAAATCTCGGTGGAGCAGAAGCGTTATTTTCAAATAACTGTTATAATCGTTTCCGTTATTTTCAAACAACGGTTTAAAATAACAGGTGTCTGTTATTTTGGTTGTTAACTTCGTGTTATTCACAGACAACCTTATAACTTGTAACCGCGGGCACACTGCAAGGAAATAATCGAGAACTTCTTTTTAAAAATTAAGTAATTGCACTTTTATTTGTACCTACTAAAGGTAACACTTGTTTTGTCAACGTAATATTATAAAAAAAGTCATCATATTGTAACTTAAATTTATAATCTTATTTATTAATAGTCAAGGCTGTCACAATATGTGAAAGCCTTTATTTGTTTTACAATTATTGTGATAGCTACTTATCAAAAGTTTGACGATAAAGTTTTACTTTGAGTATCGACATAACCGCTATTTCCACCTCTTTCGTTCATAACCAGATTTGATGACATTAGGCCACATGTAGTACATGCATCCATAATGCTCTATTTAATTATGCCGCGTAAATGTCGTAAAAAATGTGTCCTCAATATCCATTCATTTAACTATCAACCGTTTCAAGTTCCAAGCTTACAACTCTCGATCATGATCTAGGTCCGAATCGTTGTTAATGTATTCTGTTTACCACAGTTAGGTAACGGTGGCGTTACTGTCGTACTAGCAACTGAAAACCCGATTAGCCGTTTAACGTTAATTATTTTCAATTTAAATGGGCACCTTAAACATATAAAAGTCGTTATTTTGTAACCTGTTATTCTGTATCTGAAATAACAGTTGTCGTTATTCCACAAATAACCGTTGTAAAATAACAGATCGTTAAATAACGATCCACCTCTAGCTGGTAGAGGTGTCCTTGGTAGAACGTCCGAAAACGTTTTACTTCTGGATGTTGCTTTCACAAATACTTGTTTCACATTCACTATAAGGCTGTCAACATTAGGTTAACAGTTTCGGCAATTCTGTGGAGCCCACGTGTCAAACATGTGCCATCTTGAAATTATCAAATACACTTCTATGGCTTTTGCCCCATCCAGTCCCCCAACCACCACGCTAGCTATATTCTGTCCTTTAACATCAGTTGTTTCGTCAATACTAAGCCATAAAGGTTTATCGTGCAATTCCGAGACGATATATGTCCTCACACAGTGGTGCTATATATAATCGTCTAAGAGTTTCTGCAGGTAAACTAACTTCGCATACTTTCCACTCACAGCGTTCTGGACAACTTGTCTGAACTCGGGGTGACCTTTGGCGAATGGAATATTACACGGTACCATCATTATACTCGTAACTAAATCCAAGTAAAATTGCTTCTGTCTGTCTCGCGCACTCACACACCACTTACACGGGCTTTATGTTTGTCTGTAGCAACATGCTGCAAAACAGCTGTTTTACGTGCCACATCAGTACACTGTCACACACGGTAAAACGAAGTTCACTGCCATTAAAGATCTCAAAATTGTTTATCTAAAGCTCCACCGTAACATGCGACGGCCGCTGTACTGACATTTTTACAAGCTTATTCAATGTTTCGCGCATACGAACGATGCATCGACCAGCGTAGGCTAATTGATATTAAAAATAAGTGTCAATTATGTTCAAGTTCGTGACTCGACCTTGGTCAGAATGTGGCGCACAATACGACAGGCAGGTTATATTCCGGAATATGATGGCGTTATGTGATTGAACTACGATTGTACTACATATGTACATACATACAGGAGTTGACGACGTACTTTATTATTGTCGAGATAACGAACCATAAAAAAAGTCATCAAAGTTGGACGATAGCCAGTTCATAGCCGTTCATAGCCAGATCTTATGACGTTTTTATTTTTGGATGGATCCAGATTTTGACTGGTTTTGCCTCATTGTTTGATTTTGATGCCTCATCCAGTCCCCCAACCACTACGCTACCTATGTTCTGTCCATTAATATCCGTTGTTTCGTCAATACAAAGCCATACATATCCCTGACGTGTTAAGACCGGTCCTGGAATATATTATTAACATACGGGCTCTAATAACTACTATCCCGTACCTGTATCGCGGGCACTTAATAGGGTTCTTCGTGACCGTTTATAATTTAGCAGGCTGTGTTAGATCTCTACTGACATTGGGTACGAGTATAACTTGTTATTTTTTATGGCGGCTTCGCTACCGCGAAAGTCGTTAGATTGATCTGTTGTCGTTTCGTGACTATTTAATTCTACACGGGTATTTTTAACCGGTAATGAGCATATGCAACGCGCCTAGGAGATTCTAGAAAGTGGTTTTATTCTGACTCACACATCGACAATTTAATAGAGTCGAGTCTTGGAGTGGAACCTGCGGCACCGAAACATCAAAATACTAGGATCAATTTCCATATACTAGGATCGTTTCCATCGTAAAGTATCGCATCGTTTCGGTGCGATACTTTCGACGTCGCGGCGGAACGCCAATTGGCTGAAACGTCGCGTGTTTTTTAATATTATTTCCAACGGTTGCGCAAACTTGCAACCTTAGCACCACTCGTAACTTGATATCGGTAAAACAGCTGTTAATGTATTTCCATAGTTTCATCTATAATTTTAAATTTGAGACATTTATGGAGAAAAAAAAATCAATTTTTTTGTCCAACATCCAGATTCTTCCATTTTGGGACGCACTTGGTACATTCTTAAATAATTCTCAGGTCATTTATTTTTACGTAATTATTTTTTGTTTTTGAAAAATACCTTTTACTTATATGTTACCTTCAAATGACTGTAGCTCCCTTATTAGGAACAATCGCAGAAGTTACGTTTATAAGGAGACAATTTCTTATTTAAGAACGTACAATACATTGATAAAATATTACGGACTAATTTCAGGACACCATGTACAGGGTCAGTTTGTGAGAATTTCCACCACCCTTTCCCCGTTATTTTTTGGAAAATGAAAAACACAGGTAATAAATAAAAAATGGTTCCAATGGTGTTCCATTAAAATAAATGTTAATTCAACAGCTGCGACATTTTTGTTTCAAACTGTTTTTCTAACAGGATATTCTGTTTCAGAAGGAATAAGTTAACTCTGTAAAAAATTATTTTCGTAGCTTTAAAAATAACCGAGAAAAGGGGGGGGGGGAGGTGGTCATTTTCACGAACTCACCATGTCCATCTACCACTTACAGTGACGTCTAGAAGTTTGGAATAAAGTCGATATCTCTTATTGGGAAAGTTTTTATACAAAATTGCTCGGAAAGCTCAATTCTCTAAAAGGACACATATCTGAATAAATTCCATTTCCAGATCGTCTTTTGTTTTCGAGCTGCTGTCATTATTTTAAACGATAACCTTTTTTTTCCAACGGTTATTGAAAACCTAAAACTAATCGTAGCAATAGGGAATTTATTCAAAACCCTGAGTGACACCGTAAAAATGTTCAATAAATAATGCTTTTTTTACGGTAGATTTCACCGAATCGAATATTCATTTTTCAGCTTTTGTTCGTGGATGTGTGCGATTTTCATTTGTACCTTCGAATAATGCTGGAATATTAACGTGGTTTCTAGTCCATGCCATTTTTTGTAATAATTGTTATAATAAAACAGGTTAATATTTTTTGAAGCGTAATACATTGAAAGCGACAGAGTGGAATGCAAATATAGTAGAAAGTGTGACAAGTCCATTTTATTGGGGCAATTAGACACAAATAAATAAATAAAAAAAAAACAAACGTCTTTTATTGTGTATCAAAATTAAGAATAACCTAACGACATGTTAAGTGGTAATGGAAAAATAATAATTGATGATATTATATTATACGGTTGTTTTCTTATATCCTATTAAAAGCACGACTCAATTTAAAAAAAAATTGAATTACATATGCAGACATCTTTTTTGACATACACAATAAATGTAAATATAAATACACAAGTAACAATCAGATTTTATAATATATACGAGGTGTGTAAATTAAGTAATGAGACTGGTTTTTTTCATTTTTTTTTTATTCAAATAGAATTACGATTCAGTATTGTCTCCTTCAAAATAATTTCCTTGGGAAGCCACACAGCGCTGGAGATAATTCTTCCATTCCTCATAGCAGTGCTGGAACTCAGATACTGGAATAGCCTTCAGCTGGTCGGTTACAGCCGTTTGAATGTTTTCTATGGTCCCAAAATGACGTCTCTTGAGGTGATTTTTTCAATCTCGGGAAGAGAAAGAAGTCACAAGGACTCTAGTCAGGCGAATAAGGAGGCTGAGGAGCCACAAGAATGATTTTACTGGCTAAAAACTCGTTTACTGAAATGGCTGTGTGACAAGACACATTGTCGTGATGCAACATCCAGTTGTTCTTGATGTTTGGTCTCACACGCATGACCCTTTTTCAAAGTTTTTCAAGAACCTCTTTGTAAAAGTGTCGATTTACTGTTTGGCCTGGAAGCACAAACTCTTTGTGGACTGGCTATCAAAAAAGCAAAAGCATGTATTTGATCTTCAACTTGCTCATTCTTGCTTTTTTGGGTCTTGGAGAGCTTTGTCATTTCATGCTTTGGCGATTGCTTTCCGGGTCGTACTCAAACACCCAAGTCTCATCACGAGTAATGCCACGTTTCATAAAATGGGAATAATTTTCAATCGATTCCAAAAAGTCAAGACACCTTTCTCTCCTGACGTCTTTTTGTTCCCGCGAAAGGTTTTTTTGGAACCATTTTTGCGCAGATTTTTCTCATCCCCCAATTTGTTAGACAAAATCTGATGAACAGTGGTGTGATACAAATTTAACTCTTTCCCGATCATTCTTGTCGTCAACCGACGATCTGAACGCACAAGATCCCGTATTCTATCGACATTTTCATCGGTCTTTGAAGATGAAGGCCTTCCGCTGCGTGGTTCATCTTCGATCGGCTCTCTTCCTTCTGAGAATGCCTTAAACCACCGACAAACCTAGGCTCTTGAAAAACACTGTCTCCGTAGGTGTGTTGAAGTTTTGCAAAAGTATCCGTTGCGCTGTGTTTGTCTGAAAGTCTGAAGCAAAACCTGATAGCACACCGTCGCTCAAAATTAATGTCACTCCTTTTTTAAAACGCACTAAAAAAAACCGGTTTACGAAAACAGTCACAAAAGAACAAACAAATGAAGTGTCATTACTTAATTTACACACCTCGTATATTGCTTATGTTTAAATAGTTCCTAAAGCAATTTCTGCGCACTGGCGGATCCAGGGGAGGGCCATGCCCCCCCCCCTTGGCACCCTTAGAAATTCCAAAAAGTATACTTGTGATAGTCGGTATTTTTTCTATAAATGGATTTTTCATTGAAATTCTAAAGTGCCAGGAAAACGCGTGACCTTGAAAATTTTCGCCTGCGGCGCCAATATAGACTCTCGCGGGTCATAATATGTTGCTTTATCACTAAAATGCCCCCTCCCTGAGAAGCCTTCTGGATCCGCCTATGTTTCTGCGAACATTATTTAAAAATGAAAACGTATGTAAATATAGGTACTATATTATTATCTGCGTGCGTATCGAATAACCTGGGGCTCCATATTAATTGTGCACTGTTCCTCTATGTATGTATTCCGTACTGAATTAATTAGTCCATAATATTTAAAATTTGCATCACACCCTTTGTTGTGCAGAAATGACTTTAACGTTCTACATCAGTATACCTATATATGTACTGCGACATTTTGATAAAGGAAGGGTTCGTAATACAGTAATTTTATCTTCTGATGTAACAGCTTACGTCTAAACATGTTGCTTTCTATTTATAGATGATTATAAGTAGGAAGTGATCAAAAGGAAAAATAAATACGTCTGTCGTAATGAAGGGTTATTTTTGGATTACAAGTATAAGTGGGCGTACGTTAAATGCATTGAAAAATGTCGACAACCCTGTTAATTACAGACAGCTGCATTAAATAAAGTATTATAATTTAATTACGCGCCCCTTATCTAATATATGGCGAATGCGCCAGTGTTGTAGATGTACATGTTGCCATATGTACATGTAATATTTTTTTTGCTTACCTTTGACGAAAATTAATAACATAGGGGCGGAAATAATTTTTTTTTTGCTCACATCTGTCATTTGTTATTTGTGCTTTAGAACTGTCAGTTTGATATTAAATGTAACAATAATCTTCTGCAAATAATAATCCAGTGCAATATTTTAAACGAAGTGGAACCAACAAGCGTCTCCAGCGCGACACTGGCGATAAATTACATACTTTCGAAGAATCCTTATACCCACAGCGCCTTATATATACAAGAGTTAAGAAGGGAAGAAAAATCCGGACTCAGAATTGCTATATCACGTCAGGTTTTTGAGATATTCTAACCTAAAAGTGCAACAAACACTGTTTTTGTTGTAGCACCGCGAATTTTTTTTTCTAAAAAACTATGTGGATCTTACTATTACAAGTTTTGTCTCGCTTTCTCTGTCAGGACTTGATATGCAACCCCTAGTACACACTAGTATCACGGTATACAAAAATATCGTGCACTAGTATAGGTGTGGATGCACAAAACATTGTCCAGAAGCACAAAATTTTCGTTGCGTTGTGGCACATGTTCCGGACCGATGACTTATTCCATTAGCTGTTAGTTGGACTATGGTTGCGAGTTGCAAAACGAAAAAACCGCCGGGGTCGAATAAGGACTTCGCCGAACGTAGCAGACCGTCGGCCTTCGACGACCTCCGACTTTCTCGCAACAGGTCCCTAGACGGACCACGATAATTCATATCCGAGAACACAAAGCGGCGCGTCGGAAAATATAAATCTGTATAATATCCGACAAAGAAAACTTATTATCTGCGAAAATCGAATAACTCTCCACTATTCGACTGCGGAGCGGCGCGGGGGCGAAGTTAATCGGATTCGAGGAACTTTCCGGCGGATCGATTTCGAACGTGTCAGAAACGAAGGAGTCGCAGCGAATGCAAAACCGCGACGAGTTCTGCGAGGCGACCGTCTACCACCCCACGCAGACGGAGTTTCTGCTAGTTACCGCCACTATGCGGCAGGAAATTAACTTTCGACGGGGTGTTTTTCTCCCGCGATAACTCCGAGGCACCGTTAGAAAGGAGGGGTATTTGAAAAAGTAAATCTAAAGGTAAACCAAAGCAGGGTCGTAGCCAGAACTAAATTCTAAACATGGTTCAGTATTCTTTCAACCAGGGCCGAAATAAAAAAGTTTTGTGTTAGAAATTTTATTAATATACAGCGTGTTTCCAAATGAAGTAGCATAACTGATACCAGTGAATCTGGGGGTGATTAAACTAAATATATCTGGGCCGAATATTGCACCCCTGTTGAAATACAGAGCCACGTATGTTAGAAGGGAACACATAATTTAATAAATCACATAACGCAAAAGTATATATGATATTAAGTTCATATTTGGCAGTGGCGGTGCGTGATATTTCAGTTAGCCATATCTTGAAAACGACGCATGGGACCCACTTCACTTTTAGGTGATGACTATACACCTCTTACAGAAAGGATTTATAATGAAAAAATCGTCACCAAAGTTTGCGAAAAATTTTCAACAACACTGGAGCACTCCTGGGTTCTCAGTAACGCTCTGTGGGATATTTGCAGTATATTTTTTTTTCATAATCTAGAAACAAATATAAGGAGACGTTTTTCGATTTATTGCAAAATATTTTTTTTCAAAAAGTTATGGCCATTTTAATTTTATAGGAACATTTTGTTTCCCAAAATTAAAATGGCCATAACTTTTTGAAACAAAAATATTTTGTAACAAATCGTATGAAAAACGTCTCCTTATATTTGTTTCTAGATTATGAAAAAATATATACTGCAAATATTCCACAGAGCGTTACTGAGAACCCGGAGTGCTCCAGTGTTTTTGAAATTTTTTCGCAAACTTTGCTGACGGTTTTTTCACTATAAATCCTTTCTGTAAGAGGTGTATAGTCATCACCCAAAAAGTGAAGTGGGTCCCATGCGTCGTTAATTGCTAACAAATATCACGCACCGCTACTGATATTTGGTATGGATATTTTCATACTAGCAGTTAGTATTTCTAGGAGAAAATAAAGCTCATTAGGTTTATAGGGGGCGCCACGGTGGGCATGGCAATTGTTCCCGAAATTGTATTATGGTGCACGCTTCCGGTTCCATTTTGAGATATTTTGATCGGGGTGCCTCTCACCATCGGGGTGCTTTTTATGGTGAGAGGCCAGGGGACTCCACCTTTTAAAAAAGCACATTTATATGGAAATATTTTATACTGGTGACGAGGTTGACTGCTTATACCTCAAAAAAAGTATTTATTTTAGTCAATTTGTAGGTTATGTCTTAATACTCAGCATATGGAAAAATTGTGATGTCCTTGACGTTTTCAGCACACCAACAAACATTTGACATGGAATCTGACCTTTCTACTACAATATTTTTTTTTATTGTGTTCGTTTAATCTTTTGATTTATGTAATGTGCTACCCCCTTTTTGTTATATTTACATATATATTTAGCTGTGGAGAGAAATAACAGTATTAGCGAAGCATGAGACTATAAGGGGTAGTTATACTTTACCAAAATAATTAAAACCCAAAATCTGTTGGACAAGGTATATTAGCAATTTCTCTTTTCTGGTAATACATATATCTATAAATCTACGACGCCTAATATAAAATTTATACTACCTATAATTCGATACCCTTTCTCTTAATCTCTAGTCCCACTAGTGTATACATATTTACAATCCCTGAAACTTACATACTATTTACATGAATGAGTTTAACAGAATGAATCCTAACGTCATATAATATATATATATCTATACAATTCTTCGAAGACTTTTAAATTTACCAGACCATTTGAAACAAATACAGGACTATGCCTAATATAAAATAATAATCAAGTGCAACTTATCTCGTATCAGGAATGACTCAAGGAGTCCGAGCTCTCTGTAGGTATTCTTAAGTCAGCCTTTCCAAAAACTAGGAAACCAGTAAAGCTACCATCATCATTTACAATGAAGTTTAGTTCCTAAGGAAGGTCCATTAACATCCTAGTACTATCCACATTTCCCAAATGCTATATGCCTAGTCCAACTCCTCAATTAAAAGAAAATCGTCATGTCCCCATGAACGATGGCGTAAAAGATCGAAAGATCAACAATTGCAACAGGTGCACAAGATGCAAGTCTAAAGATTTAAATCATATAAGGTTACTCACAAAGATGTATTAAAATAATCAGTCTTACCGTGGAACCAGAAAATGATCGTACATGCCTATCATGTACCATGCTCCCCTCGAAAACAATCAAATCCGACATAATGGTCGCAAAATATCTACCGATATTTATTTAATCCAATCACCCCAATTAATCCCACTTCCCAAAAAATATGGATGAATTGTTTCATCCCCCAAATAAAGTGGATATCTTCACACTGTGATTGGAAAAGTTTTCCGAGCACTACTTTACTGGCCAAAATGATAAATGAGTCGATGATAAAAGAGGCAGAGGATTATACCGCTCACCCCACCCAGGTAATTTTATCAAGCGCATTCGTTTCGTCCTACCGTTTGACATTCAATGACTGTATATCAGTCACGTTCGATTCATCAGAGCCTATACTTACACTACTACTGAACAAGTATTTGATCGATTTACAAATCGGGTTTGCGATATCGAGTTATTACCAACATAATCGAGATCTATTCGAATATATAATCGAATCGAATCTACTAAATAGGATACCCAAGTATTCAAGTATAACGTTACCTAATGCTTTCAACACCACCATCTCAAGT
The DNA here is from genome assembly GCA_029963805.1 of Aromia moschata. NCBI lineage: Eukaryota > Metazoa > Arthropoda > Insecta > Coleoptera > Cerambycidae > Aromia > Aromia moschata. Next base: position 1,432,045 of record JAPWTK010000052.1, on the reverse strand, counting down.
TAACTCAAACAATGTCCAGCAAATCGACATGAATCGCACATGGCACATCCCGTTAGTGAAAGAAACTAGTGACTGTGAAATTATGACTTCTGTCGCTTCTATGCAATCTACCGGTAGTTCTGTGTTAAATCGAGCGAATTTACTAAGGAGAGAACTGTCACCTCTTGAAGCAACAGGTTAGATAAAGTACAGGTTATATCAACAATCTATTATTATAAACATTTAATGATTAACAAAATGAAGGTGCTATAAGATACAGTGGAATATTTAGTTGTTACGGTATGTTTGAAAGGTAGGTGTTGTTTATTTTAACTGCTTCTAAACGTGATATTTATTTTGATTGAGTCATCTAGGTGTATTACATATTTTGAGTGAAATATAACCTGCATAATCAAGAAAATAACAGGACGTACAAATTAGTAGGGTACAAAAGACTGAACTGAAATACACCTAATATAATATATTACTAAGATATACCTATATACAAAAGTACAACCATAGAAATGGTACCGAAGGGCAACGAGTGTCACATGTGTACCATGTACCAAACATTTTCGATCTCCACCAAATCGAGGTATTCTTAATGCACATATTATCAGAGTATGTACAAAGTAACTAGGTAGTGTAAGGGAAACTATAAGATGGGTATTAACGATGTTCACGAGGTAAAATCAACTTGCTAAATATATATTCTCAGGATAGATATAAAAGTACAAATTCTTGTACAGTCACTATGCAAATTTGGACTGTAACAAATGTCACATTTTGGTCATGTTTTTTACCTATTTTTTTGGAGGTTATGTGAATATCTATCAGCGAATTGTTACTTTTGATCACATATTCGGATTAGACGCTCCAAAATGTATAATATACGCATGCTCGCCAGCTTAAACTTCTAATTTGCTTGATAAACGTATTTATCTTTTTCAATTTCAAGATGTTTTTGAGGTTATGTCTTAATGCACGGCCTATGGAACAATTCTGATCTCAAAATCGTGTTCAGTATATAAAAAAACATATGGAATGGTATAGTGCCTTTCTGCTACAAAACTCTTTGTTTTTTTTATGCTGCTTTATTTTTACATGCTTTTGAGGTTATATTTCCTTGATTTACGCAAAAACCAGACGTATTTGAGGGAAACGGACAACGGATTCTTTTTCAGCGACTAAAAATACGTATAATACTAATCTTGTTTGCGTAAAAAAAAATTATGGTCATATCCATCAAAAAAATACACCTGGTACGGTTAGAAAAGAGGAATTTTGGTTTCCGCATGTAGCCTTTTGTGGAACGTGGTGGACAATATTTACTTTAGACGTTTTTTTGCCAGATATATATCCGATTTTCTATTGCCTAGTAACCATACATTGCGTAAAACATATTTACAGAAGACTTATTAAAGTGTCATGGGAAATATCAAAGAAGACATACGTAATAAATATCTGTGGCTGACAATGGACGAAACAACAGATTTTGCGGTAAAGGTCGCTAATGCCCCCGATATTTATAGCTAACAGACGGGTTTTTGCAAACAGCGGCTGAAAGTATAGAAATAGTAGTAATACGTGTAATGTCCTTTGTGGATGTAAAAAATGTTAGTGACAACAAAAAAACTGTTGTAGTAATTCAAATTCGTGAAAATAATGTGCGTGTCGTGTCGTCCTCTGTCCATGTGAACTATTTTGAATTTGCACCTCTAACTTCAGTAGATGTGGAATGATCATTTCCCTTCTACAACCGTATGTAAGGCCAAATCGCTCACGTTTAACGAGAAGAAATGCAGACAGACTACTGTTTGTGGCAATGTACGCTCAAGCTATGCAGACACAAGCAATAGGTATGTACATACATTATTAACATTTTTTACTTTTTGATCTCTTATATGTCATCGTCCGTCAATAACATGATGGATTACGAGTCCGGCCCTGCGTTACAGCACACGTTCGGAACCGTAATCATGAGTAACTGCTGAAAACTTATTTTCATGTATACGTACTGATTGTCAATACTGTAACGTTTTATTTATTTCGGGTTCGTGAGGTGTGAAAAATGAAACTCACACTTTAGACTAACAGTATTTATTTTAACAAGTACAACTACGGACTAAACACTATTTAACTACACTAATTTATTTTTATACAATTTATATTAGAGCGTTGTACGGAGAGCGCGCCGTTCACATGATTCAAATAGAGACTATTGTCCCGCGTCGAAATACCCCGTTATATATCCATGCGAATTCTACCAGTAGCTTCGGCGCTTCGATTCCCGAACAATCGGGCAAAGCAGCCGTGATCTTTCGACGCGGGCGCTGCCCGCGTACGTCATCGACGTGCGGTGGGCTGGATTCATCGAAGCAGGCAGGGGCGGACTGGCCCAGCGTTCGTAAAAATACATTTTTAAATTCTTTATTTGTGCAGTTTGAGTAATTTTTGTACAGTTGCAGTAATTTTGTTGCCTTTGATTATATTTTACCGTTTTGTAACTTATATATTTTATCAATTTCAAAAAACTGGACGTTTTCCACGAAACACCCGAACTACTACACTTTTTCTCGACGCGGTTTCGCCAACAGGTGGTTCGGCATAGTCTGGGAAGATTAAAACTGATAGTTCGGTGTTTTCGTGGAAAACGTCCAGTTTTTTGTTGTTTACGCCGAAGGTTCCAGTACTCCACTCCATTATCAATTTCAGTAAAAAAAAACTCGTACACCGTAGAAGGGGAAATATTTTTCATAAATTTGACTGAAAATTGATATTGGTATCTATCAGCGACAGGTTTTGAAAGATAGTGTAAACACACTAACGTCTGCGTTAATTTACACAATGAACTGATGCCTACATCATTTTAAATATTTACTGGCAAATATTAATTGACGTTCTCCTGACAGCAAATAAACCATTATATTAACGAAGTTTACATGAAAAAATTGTGGAATACGATATTCTCTATGAGAGATAATTAGGTAACCGTAAGCTTCATCTCACCTTGAACCTTATGTGTGCTACGAGCATTTCCTCTTGGCACGATTTTGCGAGGGTAGCGCAGCAATTAGGACCCGCAAATAATGAGGTCTATAAAATCTAATTTGACCGAATGCATAGGAAACTAGCGGGGTTCAGCGTCCTTTTGACCCCATTCGAAAAAGTCGTGCTTCTGACCATAATTTGTAGAGTTAGAATTGCGTCAACCTTATGAAAAATTCGTTCTTATGAACGTTCAGAAATATCCGTTTTCCACTTTTCCACTTGACACCGAAACAATTTTTTGCATTGCAAGCATGCGTTATCCAACCATGTTGGAATCATAAAAAAAACTCCAATAAGCCTCACCAATGTTGGAGGTTGATAATCTATTTACTTACAATTAGTAGAAAATACTTCCTAAATAAATTGACCTCTCCTTTGTGGGCCAAGGGCACCAAGAAAGTGGCAAATTTAGTAAGTTTAACGTTCTTTGGTATATCCGCTAGCGCTTAAAGTTTGTCCAAATCGTCTACATCTACTATTTAACTGATTTAAATTATAATATAATTCACTGTTACTAATCAACATTGTCATTTTTTTTGCTGTTCTTAATCATTAGCTCCAATGACACCCTGTATAAAAAACGAAGGCTATTACCCGTTTTCTAAACGAACTAATTAAATATATTATTTAGATTTCAGTGGCAGTCAGTAAAGTATACATTCTGAAAAATAATTGTAGATATATTATTATTAAAATAACCAGATGTAATTTGGAAACTATCGCGATCTCATTAAAACCGTTTCAAAAATGGTCATATTCTCAAGAGAATTTTATATATTCGTTTGTCTTTGAAAAAGAACGATTTGAATGACTGTTCACGACTGCCGTAAAAAGTTTTTTTTTTTATCCCCGTTAGCATGTTATGTTTTAATAACGCCAGTAAACTTCGGAAAGAAAGAGACGAAGTACTTTATATCGTGATTTATGATCAATCCCATTTCTGTGATCGACTGCGCATACTGGAGAATGCAATTAGGTCAAACATATTAATAATTGGTGCTGTAATATGGGTCAAACTTTCGGAGTGCGTTTGTTATATACGAGCATTTCCTCTTGGCACGATTGTACGAGGGTAGCGCAGCAATTAGGACCCGCGAATAATGAGGTCTATAAAATCTAATTTGACCGAATGCATACGAAACTAGCGGGGTTCAGCGTCCTTTTGACCCCATTCGAAAAAGTTGTGCTTCTGACCATAATTTGTAGAGTTAGAATTGCGTCAACCTTATGAAAAATGAACGTTAAGAAACACCTTACGTAGAAATTCACGGTTTTCCACTTTTCCACTTGATACCGAAACAATTTTTTTGCATTGCAAGCATGCGTTCTCCAACCATGTTGGAATCATAAAAATAAAAAAACTCCAACAAGGCTCACCAATGTTGGAGGTTGATAATCTATTTACAGCAGTTAGTTTAGATACTGCTTAGTAGTTAGATACAGAGAACGAACTCACTGTGTCCATCTTTAGGAAGACATGTGCTTTACAACGATGCTAAAAAAGGAGTGGTTGCAACGAACAGTATTTTATCTTCAATTCCAGTTGCCAACACAAGGAGGTTTAGTCTTCAGGAGTTAGAATTTATAGAGAAGCAGTAACAAGGAAGTAAGAAAGATACTTTTGTATTTGTGTAGAAACAAACAAAACGGTTATACAATTATGGATGTTGTGTCCGGTAAGCAGATTTTAGGCTATTCGGCATCATCAGAAAGAAATTGGAAATCATGGAATATAGTTGCTTTGCCAAAGGTTATCAGGCACAAGAATCGTATGGCTTGAGTGGGTTTTTTGAGACATATAGGGATTTCAAAGGGAATGAAGACCTATAATGAAATAGGATATATAGAAGAAACGAAGTAAGTTTGGCGTCAAATAATTCTGTTTACCATTTCATCTCATTTGAGTAATAAAAGGATACTCTAGACTGCCTAGCCAATCAATTGGATTGACAATCTGATCATAGTAATAAAATTGTTAATCCCGAGTCCAATCACAACGGACCTTACACTATTAATAAGATAGTCGCAGTCTGATTCAGCTGAGGCTGAAGCAGACTGATTGGTAGCACTCGAGATGAACTGATGGCACTCGAGACCTCAGACTTACAAAAGTGACTTTCTATCAGTGGTGAAGATGACCACAAAAATTACTATCGAATGAAGGAGTGTCTTCAACGCACTGCTCAGCAAGACAGATCCATCTAGAATAGACACATCTGCTTCTTCGCTCTGTAGCATCTGAATTATTCTTTTTAAAAACTTCAAGAGTGTTTTATCTTTGAATTTGTTTGGATACAACGTACCGGAAGTGTTCCACAGTTGTGTAAGAGTTTCAATCAACTGTATAAATCTTCCTAAACCAACACTATTCTGTCAGTAGATCACATGAGTCAGAAGACCCAGGTAATGTGCTAAATAGTTTTCTTCGTGACCGACGGAAATATTGAGACGAGCCACTACACCGTCAATCAGAATACCCCCACCAATCAGTCAACCACAATTCCCCCATAACCCAATATCAAAATATCTGGAATTCTGGCCAGATCGTTAATGCAATGGATCTTTTGGGGTAGCTTTAAAGCCCCAGACAAGATATTTTGTCGCAGGCATACTCTGTAAGCAAGAGATTGGCATGCTTCCGCGGTTTTTATTTGTTGGTTATCGAAATTTGTGAAGGGGACTTTAAAACTTTAAAGTTTATAAGTCACTAAGGTACTTACCGTGACGACGTAAGACAGCCCGTCCCAAGTCATCCTGGCCACGGAGTCCTTCCTCCTGATGGAGACGTCGCCGTAGCGCTCCTGGACGCCGGCGCCGCTGTCGGGGAGGTCACTGGGGCCGGGCAACACGTCCGGCCGTTCGGTCGTTAATTGCCCGGACATCATCGGACCGGCGGCCATCTCGGAGACCGCCCGGCGATGCGATCGGCTGCCCATCGTCCTGTACTCCTCCTTAAGTGGTCCCATTGTCCTGAAACGAGAGACGCTCCTTTAGCGGACGAACTATTTTTTTCCATTTAGGGACAGGGGAAGACTTCCCGCTGTTCCCCTGTCCAGCACATTGATTTTGTAGAAACAGACATAATTTCGCGTTGAAAATTTATCTCTACATTTTTGGGAAGCGTGGAAAATAAATTTCCCATTTTTATAGAAACTGTATGTTATAACATGGCGACTTCTTCTACATGTGGACTTCTTCTTTCTACAGGTTGACAACATATTTTTGACAATCTTTGTTGTCTTTAAAGATGACAATGAAACCACCGTTGAAGAGACAATCAAAATGTTCGTGGATGATTCAACGAGGAAGGAAGTATTATAAAAGATTGTTATCAAGCACTTGCGGACGCGACTCTCACAAACATTTCTGCTTGTTTTGTGAAGGGCCACGCGCAATGCAGAGGCAAAAAGGGAAGCTAACAGTTTGGCAAGGAAAGCATCCAGCTCGAGCACTCCTAGCTCCCAACCTGTCACAGCAATAATTCAACAAATTAAAGAGGATACTCGTGTGAAAAGAACCCCGCACATTCCTTATAGGAAGTGGTCCTTGGTGAAATTGTCTGAAATTTGAATATGTTGTTCTCCAGAAGCTCCCGATCAAAAGTCCTCATGGGCACGAGGTTGGTAGTTTTAGATAGTAGGGTGTCACCAAGCAAGAGTTAAATGGACACAATCGAATCTGATAAATACAACTATGGATGCGGCTGGCCATCCGATCGATTGAGAGGCACGAAAACTGATGCAAATCAGCATCCCGATCGTGAGAGGCAAGGGGACATTAATCAAGCACCTTTATAGAATTCTACTACGTCTACGTCGTTGTTCTCTGGTGGCGATAAAAGTAGATAAATAGCCCTAGTTATTATTATCGATTCTGGTATATATATTGAAGAAGAGGTGAGTTTTTGGTAACCGGCTGCTGTCATTGCCAATTCTGTCTAATGGATTGGGATCTGCACCTTCGAAAACCTTTTGTTAATGAGATAATAGTTGCATTTACATTTCATTAGAGAGAGAGAGAGAGGAAAATATGTCAGTGTTTTTGCGGGTGCCAACTGCCAATGACCACGTTTGATATCTGTTTCTGATTCAGCGATGAGAAAATTCTTCGCTACCGATAGTAGTGGTCATTTCTTGGGAAAGCGGGCAAAATGGCAGTTTTTGGCAGCTGCCAACTGTCAATGGACACTTTTGACTTCGTATTCGGATGAGCGACCCCAAAATCCCATGGATACCCCTCAAAAATAACTCGAGGAACAATGCAAAGACCTACGTTTCCTTCGAAACGATTTCAGAAAATCATTGGCACCTAAAGCTTCCTACCCCTATCATCTAAAGAAATGACCATTTCCCGACTTCGTGCCCATGACGACTTTTGATCGGGAGCTTATGGAGAACAACATATTCAAATTTCAGACAATTTCAACAAGGACCACTTCCCATAAGGAATGTGCGGGGTCCACTAATGCACTATGAGATGCAACAAACAGACGCCAACCTGCTATTGCATTTTTTAAGGTACCCCAGCAAAGAACTGGCAATGGTATATCTGTGAACAGGAAGTGCGGTGAACAGGAAGGATCTTTTGAATACTGGGTGAACAAGGGAGAGCCCTCTAAGTATGTCATGCCACCAAAACATTGACTGGCGGATTAGATGGGTTGTACTTCTTCTGAGGGAGGAGCTTTAGGGTCCAATGAGGCCTAAGTGCTGCAGTATTCGAAAGGACGCCCTTTCACGCTTCCAGAATCCAGAACAGGGATATTCCGTAACAGTGAGAATCCAGAAACTAGTGATATTGGAGGTAAAATTGCGCAGATGCTTTATGCAAATGTTACCGGCTTAAGGAATATACGATGATGAATGTATAAATACTATTTCGCGTCTTTCTACATCGATGGATTGGCCGTAGAAGTGAAATTGTTTGGCCACCCAGAAGCCCCGACTTCGATCCTATTGATGCATTGTCTCGTCGTCTCTTTTTTAACATTGTTTTACAGTCGAGCCTCTTAAAAACAGTTGTGTTCGGATCAGTTACATGTTTTCACACGACGAGCGAAGGCACGATTAATAAAAACTTTTTCGGGCCGCGTATACGCCGGCAGCCTCCAGGCTTTTTTCTCTAGATAAGAAGTTAAGCGTCAGCGAATCCTCTTACGTGCAAATCGGATTAAACACCGGAACCCTCGCATTCGCAACAAGCAGAATCTGATGGAAGCCTGATAACTTTACATTGCAAAAAAACAACGAATATGTTTCTGTGTTCGCGCCCTGGCTTCGACGACGTATCGCAGCCCGAAGTTTCTTAAGCGTATTTTCCTTTTTTTTTTCGCATACCATCAGAATGGAAGCACGCACGGAATATTTTGAATAACGAGGGGAAAAAATTATAGCCACTTTTCTACTCCAGGAGTATATCTTGTCGCTTTAATTTTATCCTACCGCTAAATTATTAAAATAATCTGTCTTATTAATTACAAAGTCCTTAAACAAGATAATATATTGTAGTTACTATACAGTGTCATCCCATAAGCAACGTAAGAATCAACTGTTTTGCGCAATCCGAGAGACTAAGCTAGCTAAACTGCTTATCATTTTTCATAGACCGGACTGTATCGTCGAGCTTTATAAGGCCGATTAGAAACAAGGCGCTGGACCGACAGCCTAAGCTGTGCCGAAATAGTGTTGAAAAAGAATATACCAACTACTCGCAGCGCGCGGGGATGCACTGCCTGTTGCCGGCGCTTCAGGTTAAATGGAAACACGAATTGAAAATGTTTGTGTGGCAAGTGGAAATCAAAAAAATAAATGTAGGGGGGTAATGAGAGCTCTAGCTGATTTATTTACCCTTAATTTTAAAATAAACCATGTTCAACGTACTAATAATGTTAAGAGACAGTTTCCTTCGTACTCATCATCTGATGCAAGCAATGGTTCTGTCTTGCTTGTAGTCAAAAGAATGTTGTTTGATCTTAGTGTACTGTTTTGCTTAAAATTTAGGGTTGGCTCTCAGTACCCTCATATGGTGGGTAATGGAGGCCAGAACGGGATTTTTCTTTTCTTTTTTCTTTTGATACTATTTCTGGTGTTGTTTATTTTTATGGTTAGAAACAAAAAGTAAACACTGTATACTTCACGTAAAAATATTTGCAAAATAATGGTGTTTTCTACGTTCTCTCTCTGGAGATAACTGATAAATTGCTCTTTAAGCACATTCCCACTACCACTTAGTGACCGGACTAATGATGATAACCGTACAGGTCAAAGTTCAAGTTGCGTCACCCCAAGCTATTTCTAGCTCCCACTGATAGCTAAAAATACACCCCTACAACAAGCAGTTCCCTTCCAGAGGTAATGAAAATAACAGTAAAAATGGATGTTAGAACACAATATATCGGAAAAACCTTAGAAGAATTTTTAGAGGAAGATATTTTTCAACACCAGGGATGTAGGTTGCCACCTCGGCAACAGTGTAGCCATTGCCTACGCTAAAACATCGAAAGATTCGAAACAAAACAATACCAATTGCTCGAGGGTTGTTTCCGAAACCGCCACGGTGATCAGTCTTCAGAACGACGGTTGAACCAGAGGCTACTGGCAACAACGAAGTCTGGCACATTCCTCTTTGGCCTCGACCAAGGTGGTACTGACCAGATTCCGTCCCTGACAACTACATCTGAACCACACGTACCGTTAAAGGTAGTCGACCTGAACGAAGTCACCCCCAACACTCTCGAGGCCCCTCCTGCTCAAAACAGCGGCCGTTTAGGGGACTTCTGCCCCACGCAGGATCATCCCACGGTGTCGGTATTCGCAACCCCCGTCACAGGGCTAAAACGTCAAATCCGGGAAGAACTAAATGAAACTCAGATATGATCAGATCAGAATGCCGCCACTAAAAACGCAAATTTTCCGTGATTTACTTGACCTACCTCTTGCGGTTTAGAAGTTACTAATGTAATCCCATCATCTAATAGAATAGTAGACACCCAGTATGAAGTGTATGATTTTGCAAAATGAAAATTGACTGCGTAGGTTTTCACGAAAAATGCCCGTCGTTCGCAGCATCCCACCTGCTTTACCCCCTCCCCCTGCCTTTATTAAGGATATTTGAGTTCGGGGTGGATAAAATACCTCGGGATTTCGACGGATCCCATTTTAACGGATCCATTTTAAATTTACAAGCTTTTAGCGGCGCCCCTATTGATCACTCGCCGATCCGCCGCATCCCCGTTCTTTCGGAAAAATTGGGTCAGCATTGTTACGCAAACACTTTTGAGCTTACGCGGCCTTGTTCGTGTCGACGCTTCCGCGGTGGGATATATTTCAGTAGGGATGGGCAAATGGAAAAAATATATCGATATATATCGTATCGATATTTTTAGACAATATCGATATATACTAAGGGAAAAAATATCGATATTTCGATATATCGATATTTTTACACCAAGGCACGATTACCTAAAAGTTGTCAAAATATTCTAACGTGAAAAAAAATTACCACATATTTGGCAGTTGTATTAGTTTCATTTATTATTAAAATATTTATTTATTGTTAGTGAAGTAAAAAAGACAATTATTATTTTTTAGTCAAAAGTTTAAATAATTGTTTCTTATTCAAATTTTACTCAAACCAATATTCATCAGATATAGACATCAGAAGCACCCTTTCTTTAATGTGGTCCCCGGTTAATCTGCTTCTATTATCTGGCAGAGCTAAATTCACAGCCGAAGCAAGTCTCGGATGATACTGAGGAAGCTTGACAGATTAAATATTTTTAAAGCAATCTCAGAGAGAACCGGCATAAAATGGCGAGAATTCACCGAAAACTGAATGAACACAACCAGAGCTTGGAACCTCTGCTCTATTTATGACAATAATAGGTGGATATATAATTACTATAAAATATAATAAAACTTAAAAAATATCGAATTCCGATCGAATATTATATATTATATACCTTTGATTACAAATAGCGACAATATTTATCGAAATTTTCGAAAAAATATCGATATTCTGAGAAATCGATAAAAAGGCTTTGGTTGCAACTGGTCTTTTAACATCGAGCCAAATGCGTAGAAGAGGCATCCAAAAATTTATGGAGTTTTAACTTCCGCGCTATGGACGAGATATAGAAATACGACAGTCATGTCGCGTGAAAATATACGACCTTCGATTTATGATGAGAGACTTTTGACTGAGGCTGACTGTCACAATATTTAAAATAAGTAAAACTAATATAATGCAACAGCTTGTCGGTTATTAAATACGGTTTTACATTTAGTATGTAATAGAAATATGTTTCCTTTTGAGCGCCAACTTTGAGATTAGACTTTTTTTCGATGGCTCGTCCATAAACGTTAGGTCCAAATTGGAAGTGGGTACTTGAACCTTCGGCGTAGAAACAAAAAACTGGACGTTTTAATAAATCCAATTTATTTATAATATCACCGAAAGGACCGCAACTACAACACTTTTCTATCGAAAATTATCGCGGTTTTCTGCCAGACTCAAGAATTGGCATCTGCAGGAAAAGAACTTAAAGAGACTGAAAAATACTAGCATACACTCTTATACTATTCTTCTATACTAAATTTGTTGCCGCGGTTTTTTGCTTAATGGTCTTTGTTTTCAGAGCAATTATAAATAACAGACTTTTTTTCCATAACAATTTGGAATATAGTGAGTATCGGACCATTGTCATTATTCATACTACTGTTACACTTAATGATTTTTCTAAACTTTCAGAAAGCATCCAACGGTGTTGCTACTGTTTGTTATATTAGACATCCAATTAAGTTTTAAATTATTTAATTGTTTATCCTATGGTTGTTGTCAAAAGCGTGTTGGGCAACACAAAATTTTTCTGTTCTGCTATACTTTAAATGAGCCATGTGTTTTTCAAATCTAGTAAAAATAGATCTTTTTGTTTGCCCAATATACTTTTGATCACAATCTTTACAACTTATTTCGTATATTCCTGACTTTTCGTTATTGTCGATTTTGTCTTTGGGGTTACCTAAAAGCGTCTAGCCTACACACTTGCACTATTTATACTAAAATTGTTGCCACGGTTCACTTAACCGTAACTGTTTTTGTTTATCAGAGCAAACAGTGGACTGGTGGGTATCGGACCATCATCATACTATAAGTGTAACAGTAGTATGAATAAGGACAATGGTCCGATACCCACCAGTCCACTGTTTGCTCTGATAAACAAACAGTTACGGTTCAGTGAACCGTGGCAACAATTTTAGTATAAATAGTCCAAATGTGTAGGCTAGAATTTAGTTTTAATCTTCTCCTGAAGATGCCATTTAGGTTGGCGAAACGCGCGTCGAGAAAAGTGTAGTAGGTCGGTGTTTCGTGGAAAACGTCCAGTTTTTTATAATACGTTAGGGTTTCGATCAGATATGGCTGACAATTGATTTTTTCCAAAATGTTGAAATATCATCCCTCTTGAGACACGGTTTAATATTGACCAAGTTCAAAAAACATTTTTGTGGCGACTTTTCACGTATACTGCTTCAAAGAGAGACACTAAACAACATTTCTGAACTAGTTAGTGAAAAAACTGACCAAACGAAGAAACAAACAAACGCCAACTCGATTCCCACTGCTAATTAGGCATTCCGCGAGAGTAAAACAATAGGTAATTAGAAAAATTCCCGTGCGTAGAGATAAGAAGCGGTTTATACAGGGCGATAAACGCGCGTACGTGATCCAACTTAAAAGGCGATATACATATTAGAGGAGATAGGACGCGGAAGGGGATTTTTTATCATTTTTTTCTTCGCCGGCTAATTTTAAATTGGTTTATCGCGAGACAAACGGAAGCGACCCAAAAACTCGGAGGGCGGGCCGGGGGAGGAGCGGGCCGGGGGCGAATGTAAGGTGGCCTAAATTTGCGGGCTTAGACGGACGAGGAAACTATTTTCCACCTACCCCTAATTCGCCGCCAGAGGGAGCGGGATTTACTCTGTGCCGGACGCAATTTTTCCTCTTGTCTAAACGTATTCGGGGACGCTGAGGGAGAATTTTGTTTACGCGTTTACATTCCTTAACGGTTCACCGGTTTCTGTCCTTTTTCTATAATACTTCTATCTTCACGTCTCGAGGTGCGAGAAATGGATTAAAGGTCAACAGTATCGATTTATCCCAATAGAGCGAAATAACTAGTGTTCCTACATGCTCTTGTCGCTTTCATTTATATACACTAGGCGCAAAAATTAAGGGATATAAAAAATCCCAAATTTTTAGGTAATTTTCAGAGCTTTCAAAGAAATTTTTGATTTTTTTTTAATATATCCACCACTTCACAGTAATCAAACATTTAAAAATTTAAAAATTACACAGGTCTACAAAAAAAAATTTGGGTCGCTGATCATTTCGAATTTTGCTGCACTGAAGTCAAATGGCAAAAAATTTCGACTCCCTAATACAGCAGAAATTAACAAGCTGTCAAATTTCACTAAAAAGTAAAAGTTGATATTAAATGCATATTATTAAGTTTTTTGGGTTGCTGATTACGATTCTGTGGTGAAAAATGATTTTTTGACATTATTCATTTTTAATTTCAGAATCGTAATCAGCAACCCAAAAAATTTAATAATATGCATTTAATATCAACTTTTTACTTTTTAGTGAAATTTGACAGCTTGTTGACAGCTGTCATTAAGTCGAAATTTATTATTGACTTCAGATTCGTGATCAGCGACCCAAAAAAATCAAAATAAAAATTAAAAAAAAATTCCTGTATAAGAGTTTACGGGGGTTATATGCGGGTGGAGAGAAAAAAATGATGCGGTAGAATATTTTTTTTTTTGCCAAATTTGGTTTCAGTGCATCAAAATACATAGGAAATGATGGGTCTGATCGCAAAAGACAGGACTTTTTTTTTGTAGACCTGTGTTATTTAAGGGGTTACATCATTCTAGAAGGTCGAAAATCAAGGTAAATTTTCGGAATTTTTTCCTCAGCTACTAATAAAAAGAAAATCGTTTTAAGGGTTTATTTAGTACATATTGAAGTACATTTTTTTTTATTATTACCTACAAAATGGCGGCGTGATGGTGCACGCAACGTTGATGCCTTTTTTTCGATCGGCCCATGGCGGGCAATGTAGCAATTTTTTAAATGCTCCCAGAACAAAAAAAAATCCATAATCTATATTAGTTTTTCTAGAGCGGCACACAAGATCAAGTCAAAACAATGATTTTTTACAAAATGGCGGCAGTGTGAAGAAAAAAAAAAGAAAAAAAAAAATTTGACGCCTTTATTTGTTTATAACAACCGTAATTATTAATCAATTGTAAAAATCGTGTGTACTGCTCTAGATAATTTAGTTATAGAGCTGCAGTTTAAAAAATTTCAAGTCAATTGGATAAAAATTGCCGAAGTTATGCTGCCCGCCAATTAGAAAAACATGGTTTTGAGAAAAACGCGTTTAAAGTTTCAAAACGCATAAACTCAATGAAATTTTACAGCCCAAAATGGCTTCTCTCATTTGGAAATAATTTTAGTAACGCCGTAATTTAGTAATCTATTAGTCATTTTCAAAAGGATAAACTCACTTTCTATTATTAAAATTTATCGACGTAGTCCTGGACACAAAATGTCCAGCGCAGCGAAGCGGTATTTTCGAATCAAAAATTCCTCTTGGATATGATTTTTAAGAGGTTTTTACGTCATTTAAGGCAAACAAAAAAATTGACACAAATTAACCCCTTAAAACAAGTTGACATATCCTCCAATGGATCGCTGTATTTCATTCAACGATTGTGAAGCATTGTCGATATGTCACAAAAAAAATCGGAAACGTTTTTCTTTTTTATTTCGTTTTACAATAATTAACGTTTTTTTGATAATAAAAATATGGATTATTGCCAAGAAAACCCTTTTTTAACTTAAAAAATAAATAAATAAAAAGTGAAAAATCGATCCTTACATTGATTTTTTGCACAAACAATTTTAACGAAGAAAAAAATCGCACCGCTTTGAAACTATCTGGGTTTCTTTGGGGTACTTCAAGGTTGAAAAGTTGCAGTCAATATCCTTAGTCTATACATTATTTGCAAAGTTATGCAAATATCCCTAATTATGCAATTTTTTACAATCTCTTTTTCAATCAACAATTTCGTTTCAAAAAAAAAATAGCAAAAATCAATTACTACAACTTGTAAAGGACACTTTGCAGTTTTCAAAACCCTACTTTAATTTTCATTATCTCTTGAGTAATTGATTACTCAAGTCGAAAATCACTTTTTTTGCTTTGAATGGCGATAAATCAGTAAAAAATCAATTAACGTATAGGATTCGAAAACATGTGAAATTAAAGAGAATTAAATGATATAAAAGAGTTTTATGATGGAATTATCGAAAACAAATTATTTAAAGTCCGCGAACCTCATAAAAGACAAGCAAAATTTTCGAATTTTTATTTTTTCGATCGTTTTCTTACGATTACTCAAAAACTGCCCACGCTAATAAAATTAAACTCACGATTCAAAAACAAGAAACTTACAATTAGAACTTTAATTTACTTTTATTTCCTCTACGACCATTCTCTCTCTAGTTACAGTTACTGTTTGAGAATCACCTAAAAATTTGGGATTTTTTTGATATCCCTTAATTTCTGTGTGTTAAAATATTGGGAGTTTTTAAATATTTATTAAATGTTACCGAACCATCGATTTTCTCAGATATTGTGGAAGGACATGCTGTTCGTGCATGATGAACACGTGATTCTCAATGCATTCGACGGTTAGCACGTGATTTGTGATCTATTAAATATTTATATTACTAAAATGTCACTTGTAAGGGTTTGGAATTTCTTCAGCTTTAAACGAAAAAGCGTTTCTGTGCATATGCTTATGTTATCAAATCCGCGCTCAGACGGTCGGCAGCGGAGCATTTGCGTGGCACATTCCACCCCGCCTTCCCTTCCACACCTTTTAGCTGTTAATTTTTTATATCACAGTCAACGTGGGCCATGCCTGTATACTTTTTGTAATTTTTAAATTCGAAAGTGACCAAAATAATTTTTGTGTCACCGTTTTACCTCTGAATCACATTAATGGAACTTAAACAAACGACTGTCCCGATCGATAGCGCGGGCGAATTCTCTCGGAGAACTAGATTTTTCACAGGATAAGATTTTACATAAATGAATTTGGGAGAATATGAGGTGGAAATGTTCGTGTTCGATCTTACAAACTTTCCGAAGTTTTACGTTGATGACACGATTATTTTCGATTTTAAAAGGCACTTCATTTCGGTAGCGAATCGTTCTCTTTTCTTGAGATACTTTCACGGTTATTTTGAGTAATTCGATACCGAAATAAAAGAGGGCTTTATTAAAGGAACTGATATGTTGCAGAGAAAGCTATTGGCGATAACAAACAAGTGAATATAGTGGGTACGGTGTATATAACTCATAAATTAGGGGTACTGTTTACTCAAGTAAACAGAACAATTAGAGTTTTTTGTCAGTGGGTGATAAATTTCATTTGTTTTTTTTTAGCCAACAACGTTTTGTTTTTTTAGTAGAGAAGTAGCTGTAGGTGAATGGTGTTAGTTAGAACGATATAGTGATTTATTTGTTGTTAATTGAGTTTCCACCTCAAAGAGTGTAATAGGATAAATATAGAAGCACGTACCCCTTCTATGTCGAGATTTGTATGAGAGTTAGTTATCAAGACTGTAGAGCTGAATTTCCTAAAATATGATATAAAAAGAGAGTTCTTGTGTAACAAATAAAAAATAAATTGATCTTTTACGTCGTAATAAAAAATATGTGATCCTTGAAGATCACATATTTTTTTTTACAATTAATTACAGGGTTATAGGTGCTTGACTTTTTTAAATGAAACATCATGTATGTTACCGGAAAATCATGTTTTTGAACTAAGCAATATTAAATTTGATATATCTCCTATATTTTGCTACAAAAAATATTCAGTTTGCAAACTGAGCGCCAATTTTAAAAACTTCTGGACACGTCTTCCAATATATTGCTTGTATTGATATCAATCACTTCGATGCATATTTCATCAATTTTTGTATAGCCCCACAGAAAAATCAAGTGGCGCGAAGTTAGGACCTCTAGGGGGCCATATCTTATAAAGTGTGTCCCAAAAATTTACGCAAGATTTGAATTAAATAGAACACACAGTTTTGTCTCATGCAATAATTGGATTGTTTCACGAGCTGAATGGCATGTCGCACCGTCTTGTTGAACCACGTGTCGTCCACATCAGTATTATCCGATTTAGGCAGAACTCGGATATGATGCCGCGATATGAGTATAGTCTTTCTAAACTCAATGTGAAGACGTATATTTTTAATTCCTTTGAGGGCTAACGCCGCCCAATGGCGTGCATATATCTTTTATAAATTTGAAAATTGTGAAATAATTTTTTTCATTCAAATCATATAGGAGTTTAAAATTAGCCTGCATACAAAACTCTTAATATTTGTAATATAATTTTCTGTAAATAATGCTCATTTAGCCAGACAATCTGAAAAAATTGTCTGTGTTAATAAACCTAGCTGAAATGCACGTCACTGGCGGAAATAAGTAAGAATTCCAAAAGTCATAAATCATTTTAACGACGTCGTAAAACATTTTACGACACAATGGACCACATAAACATCTAACGCATTGGATTGAATGCAATAGCACAATACTCTAATGGGTTACTGCAAATGGATCTGGCTGACCGACGGCTGGCTGGCTAAACGGAAGCCGTTGTCAGCTCTTGGCAACGCTTCGCTGCCGGCGAAGCATTGCCGGATAATTATTTTTTTCCAGCAATTTTAAACGCCTTATTTTAATGCTAACTAATAAATTTATATCTATGATTTTTTTTTAAATATTTCCAAACTAGCTTTCTAAGAACGTCACGAACTAACAGTTTACTGAAGTATGAAGTATAATTGTATAGTGAGCTTAGCAATTTTAGAAAATATATCTGACAACCTTGCTTTTTTTATGTCTTCACATTTACATTAGAAATAGTGTAACAGTAACTGCTTGACCAGCCTCATTTTCGAAGAAGTATGGTCCAATGACGCCTCTAGTCCAGAATCTTCACCAAACAGTGACACGTTGTGGATGCATTTGTTTTTAGACAATCACATGTGGGTTCTCTGATCCCCAAATGCGGCAATTTTGACGATTAACGAAGCCATCAATTTGAAAATGAGCTTCATCGCTTAGGATGATTAAAATCGGCATTCACTTGTTCAATAATCCATCCAACGAACTCTCTTCGCTGTGCATGGTCATTAGGCTGCTGTTCTTGTGTCAACTGAACTTTGTAAGCATGGAGACGCAGATCTTTCGTGAGTATACGCTGTAGAGAGCTTCTTGAAATTTGCAATTCGTGTCCACGACGCCGAATCGACGTTCCTGGACTTTCACCAACACTCTCACGCACTGCTTCGACATTATGATTTGAACGGCTTGATATTGGACGGCCAGCGTGTTCAGCGTCCCCTAATTGATCCAGCATCCCTGAATTTTTCAATCAGGCTCTTCACACTTGACGAAGTTAAATCAATATTCCGACCATATCTTGTACGAAATTTGTGAACCGTAGCAGCAAAACTTTCATTATTTTTTAAATATTGTTCAACAATGAAAACGCGTTGTTCTTTCGTGTAGTGCTCCATTTTTACTAACCCTGTCAGCTGTCAAACTATTTCCTTTTGTGGTTGCCAACACTTTACCGCACAAATGGCGGCAAATTCAGATCTTGCGTGAATTATGGGACACACTTCAGGTCCACTTTTACCTTTGACATTAATACTTAAGCACAATATCGTATCGATTTCAATGCCTACGTTTGCTTTCACAATTTGGACATTTTTAAATCGACTTTTGATTTACAATTACCTATATATCGTATAACAAATTCAATTCTTAGATGGGACTTGGATTAAAAACGGAGGGAGCTAGTTCTCTTCTCTTTTCTGTAGGGTATCCCCCAATTGTGACTGGAACAATTGCCGCGCACGCAGATTAACTGCACCGGGCGGGTGGAACTTAACAACGACATATATGAAACCTAATGCCTTATTCATATAAAGGGCCTTTCTGCAAACAACGCGACTTCGTGTGAAGTTCCGGAGAATTCGCAAGTAATTATGCAAATTTCAGTTACTAGGCTAACCCTCTATATGAATTTCTGTCCCGGCTGGATATTAAGGGATACTTCACTTTTTTTCCGTTTCGGTTGTATTTGCATAAAGGACCGTTAGTGCTCGAAGTTGTTTGCGATATAAAATGTCGACTTTTGCGCCGTCCGTTTCACAGTGTTGATACTAGAACCTAAGTTTATTCCCCATTACACTTCTTATGACCTTGGTGTTAACCCCTCGAGGGGCGGTGGTACAAATATGTACCACCTTTTTTTTGTCTCAGTTTTTTTTCATATGTACGATCTATTTTTGCATTTTATACATGCACATAAAAACTTTCTTGACTCTTCCATAAAGTTATTAGAATTTGGTGCAAAATTGCAATAATTTATATATATGGGTCGATCCGCATCAACCGGATTAGAGCTAACGGCCAAAATTAGAAGCAACCAAAAAATCGACCAAGGGCTCATTTTAAAGTTTAGAGCGTCTAATTTCAAATGCCCAATGCGTCTTTGAAAAATCCAACATGGCGGCCGGAAGCCGGAGAAAAAATCGAGTGTACAGCAAAAAAAGCAAAAAAAAAAAAAAAAAGCAACCGATCGGGTAATTTAAGGCTCAAATTGTAGCCGATGGATGCCCTTAAAAAGCTAGCGTGGTAGGTTGACAAAATCCAACACGGGGGTCCAATATGGCGGTCAAATGTCCAATGTGGTGGCCGAAATTTTGAAAATCAACCGATTTGCATCAAATTTAGTATTCGGGGGTATTAGGAATCACTGATCACGAATCTGAGGTCAGATTTGCCAAACTCAAGACGGCGAATTCAAGATGGCGGACGAAATATTCCGAAAAGCAACCAATTTGTACAAAAATTATTATTCGGGGAGAATTTGAGGTCATCGATTACGAATCAAGTTCGATTTTCAATTATTGAGTTTCCGCCATATTGGGTCCACCATCTTTAATTTTAAAAATCTTATTCATAATCAGATTCCTCAGATTCGCAAATCAGCGACCCCAAAAACACCCATATACCAAATTTGGTGCAAATCGATTGAATTTTAAAAAATACGTCCGCCATATTGAATCCGCCATCTTGAATTTGTAAAATGTGACCCCTTACTCGTGATCAGCGACCTCAAAAACCCCCCAATACCAAATTTGGTGCAAATCGGTTGATTTTCAAAAATTCGGCCACCATATTGGATCCGCCATGTTGGATTTTGTCAATATACCACATTAGATTTTTAGGGGCATCCATCAGCTACAATTTGAGCCAAAAAACGACCCGATCGGTTGCGAATTTTTATTCTTACAAGCTTTTTTTTGGTGGACACTCGATTTTTTTCCGGCTTTCGGCCGCCATCATTCCAAAGGCGCACTCGGCATTTGTAAGTAGTTTTTGGTTGCTTCTATTTTATATAGAAGCAATTATCTATAACTCTAAGATAGTATGTCATCATTGAGGTCGTTAGTAACTTTCTTATTCAAAAGTATAAAAATCATTAAAAAAAAAGTGCCTAATCACAAGTATAAAAAAATGTATTTATTCTTACTGTAAAATTGTAATTGGTGTTAATGAAAAAAAAATTTCGCAAATATTTTGCACGCCGTTTCCAAGATCTGCTCGGAGGCAGCCGTTTTTGGAAAAAAAAATCGCTTATTGAATTAAGTTTTCCCTGAAGATTTTTTGTCACGATAGCCTTCTACTTAGGTCTAGTAACCAACCCCTAAAATATGGTGTGGGTCCCATGCCTCCTTACGGAAATACGAGCATGTCAAATTCCACCGGCCGCCACTGATGCCTTTAGATAATTCCTCATCCTACGTTATCTATGTCGTTCTCCCTTGTTCCATTAGCAAAAAAGGCGTAGCCCAGTGTTCGGAAGGGAAGCCGCGGCTGACACCCACTCATTGTGGCCTCACGGTGATGGAGATTTAATTGAGACTGATCCGTTGTTTTCGGGTAAATTACTCCTAAGATACGCATAGTGCCGTCTCGTCATAGTCATGATCTGGATATAATTATACGCGGACGTTGAGCGAGTGATGTGAAGGGTTAGTTGTCGTCGCACGCTTGTCTCTAATGAAAAGACCGAAAGAACGACCTCTGAAACAGGCCATTTTTCGCCAGTTTATCACCCTCGAATCTGCATCAGAGTGTGTGCTAAATGATAGTTTATAATGAGATATAAACATTTAGAAAGTTTCATGTTGAGGCTACTTTTCACTTTCGAGATATGGCGAAGAAGTAAGAGGTGTGTAAATTAAGGAATGAGACTGGTTTTTTATTTTTTTTTATTCGAATAGAATTACAATTCAGTATTGTCTCCTTCAAAATAACTTCCTTGGGAAGCCACATAGCGCTGGAGACGTTTCTTCCATTCCTTACAGCAGTGCTGGAACTCATAACTGGAACTGGTTACAGCCGTTTGAATGTGTTCTATGGTCCCAAAATGACGTTCCTTGAGGTGATTTTTTAATCTCAGGAAGAGAAAAAAAGACACAAGGACTCAAGTCAGGCGAATAGACAAAAGAATATTTTTACTGGCTAAAAACTCGTTTACTGAATTGGCTGTGTGACAAGGCGCATTGTCGTGATGCAACATCTAGTTGCTCTTGATGTTTGGTCTCACACGCATGACCATTTTCGTTTTTTCAAGAACCTCCCTGTAAAAGTGTCGATTTACTGTTTGGCCTGGAGGCACAAACTTTTTGTGGACAATTTACCTGGCCATAAAAAAAGCAAATCAGTAAGTATTTGATCTTCGACTTGCTCATTCTTGCTTTTTTTGGGTCTTGGAGAGCTTGAAGTGTACCATTCCATGCTTTGGCGCTTGGTTTCCGGGTCGTACTTATTTTTAAAACAATTTTAAAACGCACTATAAAAAAAACGGTTTACGAAAACAGTCACAAAGAGCAAACAAACGACTCAAAGTTTTCCTGAAGATGCATTATATGTTAACCTACCGCCTTTCCAAGTCCCGTCTCCGCAGTGTTGCTAGATCGGGCGCTACGTTGTCAGACTCATTACTTAATTTACACACCTCGTATAACTGTAACACTCTATACTTTGGTTGCCAATAACTTTTAGACCAAGATAAGTTTGGTTAAATCGTAATATTTTTATCCAAATAATCTGTAGTTTAGCGGTGGCTCCTTAATAATTGGACACCCTGTAGATTCAAAATTCAAATGGTCTGTATCTAATCAAATGGTCTGTAAGCTAATCTAATAACTTAGTTAGTTCGTTTGCGTTAAATTGTCATTTAAATTTTTAATAAAAAAAAGAAGAAGAAACTTTTTTTGGTTCAGCCCAATACTTCGCATGTTTCCTTCACTACCTATGAAATTGTTGTGACAATTCAATAATTGTATACTCGTAAGTACCGAAATGATTTACTATTTTACTGTTCTGAGAATTCTTATAGATGATACTTAAGCACTAAAATGGACCATACAGTTTACAAGTTCATAACTTTCCCAACTAAATAATTTAGTATCGAAAGAGGTCTGCTTGTTTTTGATACATTTTATGCGTTTTGTCATAACTGTATATTTCCGCTGCCAGTTTACGAGATTGGAAACATTTCGAGGGTTTATATTATTTTTAGTAGCTACAAAGTGTATATCTTTCCGACTTTTCATAACCCAATAAAAAAAATTCTATATCGGAATTATCGGAATCGGAAACTTAAATAAAAATTTTAAGGCCCCATGATTCTAGTCCGTTTCTTGTTATTCCGCAGGTCTTCCGTTCAGCCGGGTTCGATGCAAATAAAACTGCTGATACGAAAATTTTAAACGGTTTGCAATAATATCTGTTACGCTATATCTTTATCGAGGCAAATTTCGAGGCATAAAATTCAGGTTAAAAATTGTTTTCAGTACTTATGAAAGTTCGCAGAAGTCCTACCTATTTTTTTTTTCTAAAAAACAACCCCGATAATTAAGAACAATACTTTTAATCTTATTTTAGAAACAAGAAAATAAAACCGCATATACGAAAATTTAAAATGGGTCTTTGTTTTTCTTCTTCTTCTTCTTCTTTACACCAACATTGTTTGGAAAATGATGTACCTAACTAGGCACTAGGAACAGGAACATCCTTGGATATTTGTTCGAGCTGCATGTATTCCCACAACTTTGCTCGCGATTGGTTCACCCCCCACTCTCATATTTGATTCGCGTTTATCAACTGATGAAAGAAGTTCACTTATTTCTTGATGCTGTGATATTCCTAATACCCTAAACCCTGGATGCTAAAGGGATACTATTTCTGGATATAATTTTTTCCTACCTAAGGATAAAAAGGTATAAGGCGCGTATGGCGCCCTGATTGGATGCATTGTACAGCACTTTTTATGGCTTATAAATGTTAGTCAAGCTGTTATCAATTAATTGGTTTGAGAAGTTATTTGTATAGTCACGTTATAGATGACCAACCTACGTATTTTTATACCTATACAGTGTGGAACAGCCAAATGGAATAAATTCAGTAGCTCCATAATTATGCATTTATTTAGAAAATTCTGAGACACGTCAATTTCTAATTCTAAAATGACATCTTGTGACGTAAAAATGTCATCTCTAAATTCAACCTCCTTCAGGTGACAGCTACAACCCCGAAATTTTCAAATTGGAAGTATTGGGCTTGTGATACTTCATTTGAAAAGTCTTTTTCATTCTCTATTCAAAACTGCTATGGTTTCAAATTTTATTGCAGACATTAACAAGAAAAAAGAAGTTTCTCCAGTGTGGGAAATTCGTTACATTATCAGATGTTCAAAATGCACGCCTCCAGCATCTTGGCAGCATCCCAGACATTAAATATAAATGAAAAAATGTCTTCTAACCTTAGTTAACATCTGCGGGGTAATCGACCTAATTGCAAGTGTTATTCTTCTTCTTAAGTCAGCTAAATCGTCGGGTTTGGTTTTGTAGACCATACGTTTTACATATCCCCATAGGAAGAAGTCTAACGGCGTGAGATCAGGCGATCGTGCAGGCCATTCTACAGAACCACGTCTCCATATCCAGTGATTTGGAAATATTGCCGGATATTGACTTCGTATTGTGTTGGTGCACCATCCTGCTGGAACCATATTGCATTACCTGGAAGTTGTGGGTTTCCTTCAGCTGGATACAAGTTTGCCATCGTCGGTACAAGATTATTTTGGAGCAGCGCTAAATAAGTTTCTTCATTCATATTGCCGAAGGATCCAATGATATTTTCTCCAATTATTTCTGCCCAACATGAACTTTCTCAGAGTTTTGCGTGTGTAGTTCCCTTGTCCGGTAATGATTTTCTCTCGACTAGTAACGACAGTTTTGGCGATTAACGTGGCCGTGAAGTGTAAATGTAGATTCATCCGAAATTAAAACATTTTCTATTTGTAAAGTATTGTCATCTATCATTTGCATCATTTGTTCACAAAAGAGAATTCGTCTATCAAAATCGTCTTCCGCGAGCTCATTAGTTGGTACCAGTTTATATGGGTGCATCTGATTTTCTGTCAATACGCGGAGATTCGACGAATGGCTAATATTTAATGCTGAAGCTGTTTGACGACTCGACGTATGTGGATTTTCTTCAAGCATAGGCATTACATCCAATTTCTGATCATCACTAAGTTTATTGGGAGGATTTTTCTTTAGCTGCCGTACATGTCCACGTTCCCGAAACTGCTTCTCTATTTTACTTATAGTACCTTGAGATATCGACGGAAACCGGATATTTTTTCTTGAAATAGGCGAACAACTTCGGTCTGCGTGCGTGTTCTGTCTCCGTAACCAATCATCTGCAGAATCGTTATCTTATGCATTTCTGTTGGTAAACCATCTCTCTCAATTGCAACACGAAAACTAAAGCAAAAAGTTTAACACTGATAACTGTTAACTACTGTTACAATGACAAGCACGTTTCTAGGTAATTTTACTAAAGCTGATAACGGCCAACTTCTTAAATTTCAGGTTTGTTTTTTTGCTGCTTGCTCGTTTTTATCTTATAGTAGGGAATGTCGGCAATTACAGACATTTATTTATTATTAACATTTCAGAACGTAAAATTGACAAATAGTGTTGCTTATAAAAGTTTTACTTTCATGTAACGAATTTCCTAAGCAGAAGAAACATATATTTTTTCTTGTTAATTTATGTGATAATATTTAAAACCATAGCAGTTTTCAATACAGAATGAAAAGACCTTTCAAAGGAAGTATCACAAGCTACTTGCAATTTGAAAATTTAGGGGTTGTAACTGTCACCTGAAGGGGTTGAATTTAAGGATGACATTTTTACGTCGCAAGATGACATTTTAGAATTAGAAATTAACGTGTCTCAGGATTTTCTAAAACAACGCATAATAATGGACCTACTGAATTTTTTTGCATTTGACTGTTCCACACTGTATACACATATGTATGTAAGTACCAAAACACATTTTAGAGTGTTATGAATAACCAGCGATAATAAAATCGGATTTTACTGCTAAAGATAAGAGTCGTAACTTTGTCACACAACGGGATATCCGCAATGTTGTATTGTATTCGAAAAAGAGTTTAGAGACCCCACTCACGATTTTAAATTAAAATGGACATATAAAACTTTACCAAAAGATAAGCCGGACTTCGGGTCGCGACATAGTTCCAGGGTTTCGCAAGGTAGCAGTCTGAGGCCAAAAAATTCAGCTAAAAATTGTTGCAAATATAATAGCATATTTAATCATGTTTATTATACCGGGTGAATAATTTATTTTGCGAGGCTTATTACACATACGTTTATGATTCGTGTTAGTGTACTTAAAAAAAGGCTTAAGAAAGTTATTGTTTTTTTTTCAAAATGTTTGCTTGCCTTTCAAAAAGGTCCCCACGGGCTTTTTTACACTTTTTTTTCAGTAATTTCACAAAACTTTTAAAGCTTGTTTTATCATCTTTAATTTGAGCGGTCGGAGAGCCTCGTACGTTGTTTTTTCGCCAAATTATCGTCGCTCAAAGCAAAAATGACCTTTCTCACCATTTTCCATGGAATTTTTTGTGACTCGTGTATGTTAATGAAACTATTTTCTAATAAATTAAAATACAAATTTTGCAGCTTTATCAATTTGAGGAACTTATTATATAAAATTATAATCCTACGTCCAGAATCTGAAAAATGGCTTGCAAACAATGAATTTATTTTTCCAATTTCAAAAGGAACGAATATGTTCTTTGAACCTAGTTTCGAAGGACCGAGCAGTCTGACCGATGGTGACTCTGGACTTGTTACTTTATAGATTCTTCACTGACCGAAAACTAAATACTATACTTCCGCTCCACTAAGTGGATGTGGAACTGAAGTGTCTAGAGCAAGAAGACTAGAACTAGGGAGACCGAAGTCGTTCGGTGTCATGGTCTCATATCTGTCCGCCTCCAGAAGGCGCTGTAAGCAGTGCTGTGCTCGACGTCAGGTGATCTGCGAAAGTCACGTGATGATAGGCTGTCAAATGCGTATGCTTACATGCTGTTTGGCTTTAATAAAAATACAATCCGAATGTTAAATAAATATGGTTCGAAAGTGCTGTGTTGCATTGTGTGATACAAGAAGCGTGCCGAAGCGTCAGAATAACCGGACATTATTTCAAATTACTGATACGCACACAGATTAGTACAGAACGACACTGCTCACAGCGCCTCTGGAGGCAGATATATTCGAGCCCCTCGCGTTATACAGTGAAAAGCCGCAGCTATGTCTCCTTAGTTCTAGTCTTCTTGGCCTGGAGATATAGATGTTTTCAAAATATATGGGGAACTTCATGCCAACTAAGTGAGGTCAAAAAAATGTTCTGTTTGAAACATATCACAATCGATAGTACTTGCTAAAAAATTAACTTCCTTAAAATTTTAAATTTTTTTGAGCCACAATGAGAGGTATGGTGAGGGTGAGAAAATACAAATTTTCGTTTTGACTAAAATTTCAATCTTTCTCGGTAAGAAAATGAAAAAAAATAAAAAAGAAGGTTGCAATGGTTTTCAATGTGTTTTTTTTTGCGTAGAATACGATAAAAATATTTTCAAAATTATTGGGGGTAGTTTTCACCCTTATTTTGAGGATTGAAAGTTTAAAATCGAAATTTCGAAAAGTATGACGATTTTTTTTTATTTTTTTTAAATTCCTTTCTTTTTTTTGTACTTTCGATTAATTTTTAATTCATAATGGGCGTCGAATAGGAACTGGTCCAAAAAACGGCACGAAGGTGAAAAAAACGTGGTGAGATAGTAAATGGCAAGTGAATAATATATTCCAAGGTTTTTGGGGTCACTGATTATGAATCTAACGTCAGATTTTCAAAAAACAAAATGGCGGATCCAGTATGGTAGTCAACTTTTAAAAAATGGTTAAATTTTTGGAATTCAAAAAATACCATCGTATTCTACGGGAAATTTTCTACGTTAGATTCGTAATCAGCGACCCCAAAAACCTTGGAATATATTATTCACTTGCCATTTTCTATCTCACAGGATGAGAAATACGCTAAAACCACGTTTTTTCACCTTTGGGCCGTTTTTTGGGCCGGTTTTTCAACGCCCATTATGAATTAAAAATCAATCGAAAGTACAAAAAAAAAAAGAAATTAAAAAAAAAATTGAAAAAAAGAACCGTGTACTTTTCGAAATTTCGATTTTAAACTTTCAATCTTCAAAATAAGGGCGAAAACTACCCACAATAATTTTGAAAATATTTTTATCGTATTCTACGCAAAAAAACCATTGCAACCTTCTTTTTTATTTTTTTTTTCATTTTTTTTATTGAGAAATATTGAAATTTTAGAGTCGAAACGAAAATTTGTATTTTCTCACCCTCACCATCCCTCTCCTTGTGGCTCAAAAAATCTAAAATTTTAGGGAAGTTAGTTTTTTAGCAAGTACTATCGATAGTTTGTTTCAAACATAATTTTTTTTGATCTCACTTAGTTGGCGCGAAGTGCCCCATATATTCAAACATAGTGCCTGTACATATATTCCAATTTGTGGACAAAAGTTTCGCCATGCCATACTTTACCTGGACGCCATCCTTTTTCGCCTGTCCAGCCACCTCAGCTGCTGCTCGTTCTCGTTCTCCTCGTCCACCCCGAAGAACGTGGCCGTCTCCTTCTTGATGTAGTTCTTGATGATCTCCCGTCTGCTCATCGACCTGTTGAGGGGCGGCCTGTTGGGCAGCCGCTCGCTCTGCGAGTAGCCCACGGGCCGCTGGGGCGGCGGCCTGGCCCTCTCGGGCGGCTGGGCCGCCGGCAGGGACACCGCCCTCTGGACCACGGGAGTCCTAGCGGGAGGCGGGGTAGGTTGCAATGGCGGCTGCTTGGCGGCGGCGTCCGCGACATGCTCGGAGGCGTCGGCCTTCTGCGAGGAGTCCGCGTGGTCGGCGGCGACGACGACGGGGGTGGTTGAGCGTTGTTGGGGTTGCTGCTGCGCGGGCGACGGCTGCGCTTGGTCTTGGTGTTGCTGCTGTTGCTGTTGGGCCTGCGTTGGCGTCCCTCTCCTGGAATGAAATGTTGATCGTTAGTCATCTCTTTTATATAAAAGGTGTACAAATAAGTTTCCGCCGTTTGACAAAAGATGTCACCACCAGTAAGGTACTGTTAAAATTGTCAGATGTAAACGTCATTATCGTATGGTTGGACATCAGGCAACAACATAACCTTAAAATATTAGTGATCTTTTATCAGTATAATATGTTCTTTTGTGTGCGAAAATGTCGAGATTTGAGCCGAATAAGCGTCATTTGCGGGAACTTTTGATTTACTTCTTCAATTTGAAGAAATCTGCAGCTGAGGCGTATCGATTGCTTGTAGAAGCATATGGGGAGGCTGCCTTAAGTGAGAGAAGTTGACGTGAGTGGTTTCAAAAGTTTAAGAACGGTGAATTTGACATCGAAGACAAAGAACGTAGCGGAAGGCCGAAAGTGTACGAAGACGCGGAATTGGAAGCTCAAACCGAACGAAACCATTACTGGAGATATCTACCGAACACAATTGATGAGATTGAGTCGAGCACTCGAGGAAAAGGGCGCCCACTACTACTCCAGACACGACAAAGTTATTCTCTTGCATGATAATGCTCGTCCACATGTTGCGGCGCCGGTCAAAACCTATTTGGAAACACTCAATTGAGAAGTTTTACCCCACCCGCCGTATTCACCAGACATTGCTCCTTCTGATTTCCACTTGTTTCGATCGATGGCGCATGATCTGTGTGAGCGACACTTCACATCATATGAAGATACCAAAAATTGGGTAGATTCGTGTAGCCTCAAAATATGATGCATTTTTCCGATGCGGTATCCGTATGCTACCAGAAAGGTGGGAAAAAGTAGTGGCAAGCGATGGGCAAAACTTCGAATAAAACATTAAGTACCATCCTTTCACAATAAATTCCCAATTTTTAATTGAAAACGGCGGAAACTTATTTGTACATCTTTTAATACCAGGTGTACAATACAGAAATACGCGTTTCGGGTTTCCACTGTTGAAAATGGATAGAAATTTTGAGTCTGGTAGCATTTTTCACATTTTCCATGGCCAATTAGATCCGAGCAATTAGTAGAAACTTAGGATTTTTAAATGGGTCACCCTATACAGGGTATATTATGCAATAAATAGCTAGCCACGAAGAAAGGACGGAAGTAAGACCTAACTGAAGGATAAAATAAGGCAGATGTAATTGCCACACTTATCGGGCATGTCTCACTCAGCGAATGGGTCAGTCATTATGTGGTGGGGTGATTCGCATTTGATGTATATTTTGTACCCTCCTTATTTCAATGAGAACCGAGGCCTCGCACCGAGAAGACTAAGGACTGGAGTGTGGGCAATTAGCTCTGATTTGTGTACCATCACAGTAACGTCTATCTAACTGAATGAGATACTTACTTACATGATGAATATAGGATTACCTCTTCGGAAAGGAAAGGCCTGTTGGCAACGAAAGAACCCGAATCGCCCTTAAGAATCAGAGGGAGAAAGAACTAGAGGCTGTAGTATAAAACGCATGCACCAAGAGTTGATACGGACTGGGAAGTGATCGTCACGGTAGGGTAATGTTCCTATTAATAATTTCTTATAAGATGACATTTCCATTTCCACAAAACTATTTAGAGAATATGCATTTAACGGTTCCATTAATTTACCAGTAATAAGAATACGTCGTTGCATAATAATTATGGTTATTTTTAATATTTTGCATCATATTACTTGTTCAAATGAACTGCCGCATTTTTGCTATTTTGCATTACAAATGTTAATAAAGCACGCATAATAGACTTTTCCTATTTTACATAATACAGAGCAGGAAATGAATTCATGCTTAGGAGTAGGAATATTAAATGTAATGAGTAAAGACCAACTTTAATATTGTCTTATATGAATGAAACCGACGCCTTCGCCATTTTTGACACAGTAATCCGACTTATTCGGTATCATTTTAAGTTATTTATAACAGGACTATAAATTGTTGTAAACAATTAGAAGCGCAGACTATTTATTCATAAATGCACTTTTTGGTCGGTTAAAAACTGTAAATATGAATACTTTAATTTATAAGTTAGGTACGTTTTTGTAAAAGCTTCTGTTATGAATAAGTAAAGCATGTGATAGGGGTTGCCTCAATTTGATTTTGATTTGACTTCAGTAATTCCTTGTCAGCGGATGCTGTTGTACAGCCTCCGCTGTATGCAGTACGTTGAATAGTGTGATATAATTCTATAAAAAAATGTGGCAAATATAAACAACCACTAATTACTTTCATGTATTGCATTTATGATGCGTCATGATTATGAATGATTCTATACACAGGTATATATTAATTGTTTTTTTTTTCGTAACAAATTCTAGGCAATAATAAAAAATAAGTCCAATTCAATATGAATGCTAGTGTAGTTAAACGTTTCTATATTTAGTTTTTTTTTAGGCATTAATTACAACGAATTAAAACGAAAATATTTTGAAGAAATTAGTCTCGTGTTATATAGTTCGTAATCATCAAGTAAAAAATGGAAAATCATCAAAACAAAAATTTTGTATCTTGATTTTTATGAATATTGGATCATTTGTTTATATGCAAAAAATTAATTAAATCAGTTCTATTCAACAACGTATCGCAATATGTTTTAGTCTATCAGAGTTTAGGAGCAAATCGAAAGTTCGTCAAAAATTCAGACTTTATTATCTCCGTATCTAGAAGGTTGTCCCATAAGAAACTCATACACAATGAGGACTACTAGATACCTTTACGTATATAAATTTTAGGTGCATCGGTCTGTTTTACGGAATATACCAGGACGTCGATCTCACTGGCTTTTGAAGCCGTATGTCTTTTTACTACGGCGTCATTTATTGGGCTGACGATGACGCAGCGATCTTGATTCATGAAAAATAGGGTAGAGGATTCTTTTCAGCATAGCCTGTTTGCCACCCTGTACGCCGGCGCCGCTGCGTTATCCCCCGTAATAAAAATATTGACCCTCCGAATAACAATTACGGGATCACGAGTGGAAACTCCTATTATGTCCCTCTCTATTTCCCCGGCATAAAGCGTAATCCCGGATAAACTCAGGTTCCGTCCCGTATTCTCCATTAGAAGGGGTCAGGGATCGTACGGTGGGACATAAAAAAATGTCAGCGCCCCACCCCGACGTAGTTTCCGATGCAATCCGATAAGAATATATGCGAGGGTGGCATTGGGGGGAATACGTGAGACTACCTATTTTCCCGTATAATGTCGTATATTCGTTATATTTCTACAAAGGCGAAAATTTAGGAAAATAGTCAATTATTGTATCACTTTATGCCCGAACAAACTAGAACGTTCTGCAACCTCATAAATAACGATTTATATTCTGTCTCTAGATATGCGGAACGTAACAATCTAAAACTCAACGCCACAAAAAGTACCGTATTATGTTTTAGTCCTAGTAAGATTCGGGAGTAGCAGTGGCAAATTTAAACATCGTGATTAACAATCATTACCTACCCGTTGTTGATGAAGCTAAAAACTTGGGCTTAAGGGGGTATTCTAGTCTAGAGGCATGAATTTCGGGCGGTTTTTTGAAGCTCTGTACAAACGAAACAAAAAATATTTTTACTATCCATTTTTTTTATAATTTGTTTATTGATATTTTAAAATAACATAAAACATTAACTGAAAAAAAAGCACTCAAAATTGACAAAGTTATGAGCTGGCAAAGTGGGGGGTCCAAAAAAAAAGGGTGTCCTGGCGTGCATGATTTCAACCCTTCTGGTCAACTGAAATAAAAAATCCGAACGGATTCTTAATTAGTATAGATGCCCCTATAGCCCGAACCTTGGAAAAGTAAAAAAAAAAATGTTTCATAAAATGGCGGCCGTTTGAAAAAAAATTTTGTTTTGCATGTTTTTTTAACAATTCCGATTTTTTTTAAAATGGTAAAATTAGAAATTTTGATCTGAGCGTGCTTGAGGCGATAGAGGAATGTATAAAGAACATTCACACCAAATTTCAAATAAATCGGTTCATTAGAACTTGAAATATCGTGCACGCCAACTTGAAAAAAGTAGTTTTGAGAAAAACGCGTTTAAAGTTTTGAGACAAGTTTCCGGCAATTTTACTCAGTTAGCACGTCCACGTTGCTTGAAGGCTGGCTCAAAACTAATTTGAAATAAATACTAAAACGAAAAGATTCCGACTAAATATGGCTAATGTTTTCAAGATATGGCTAACTGAAATATCACGCACCGCCACTGGTAAGTACTCGGGCAGCGTCTACCGTCTATTGTTCATTTGTTCCGGTCGGACCGGAGTCGATGCCGCGTCACAAAAATTGCTGTAACTCATAAAATAATTGAAATTTTGAAAAATCCTTTTAAGGGCATATTCTTAAATGCCTAAACTTTGGAAATATGAAACAAAAAAAAATCGATTTTTTTCAAATTTGTAGACTAGAATACCCCCTTAATAAAACTAATTATAAACTAAGATTTAAGAATACTCACGTATCAACATTACTGAAAAAAGCGTATGTCGCACTGAAATTGCTCTATCGTGACTATGAATATTTTAAATTTTAAAATGAGGAAAAAAATGTGTGTGAGTTTAGTACTGCCTATTTCAATTATTGTAATGTAGTTTATTTTTCATGTTTAGATAGGTTAACAAAATACAGACTACAAAAAATGTAAAATACTTGTTGCAAATTCGTATTTAAGTTGAAAAAATATTCTCATATCATAAATAAAATAAATGAATCAAAATGGTTAAAGTTGGAAACCATGTATAAATATAATCTAATTACTCGTGTACACAACATTCTCTTGACCACCTCACCATCATACCTCTATGAAAAATTTAGTTTTAGAAGGGAACTCCTTACTGCCAACTTAAGACACGTAGATAAACTCACTATTCCCAGATATTCCACAATATTATTATTATTCCCAGATATTATATGACCATCTTCAACAAAATCCTGTAAATAAAGTCCGCAAATCTGTGAAGGAGTATTTGTTATCAATTCAGATCAACTCATAGGTTTAAATCCGTTTATTTTTGTTACTAATAAGAACATACAACTGGTTTTTGAATAAATTGTTTTATTTAGTATGTGAGAGTTTTGTAATTATTTTGTATTTTGTATTACAGTATATTCATCGTTATTTTAAATAGTATTATGTAATTTTGTTGTTTATATAATTACTTATGTTAATTGTTCCCTAATAAAGACATTTTATTATTATTATTATTATTAAAATATCGCGATTATAATCCTCGGATGACATTTGTCCTACTAAGACTAAAGTAATGGCATTAGTATGTAAGTTATTAATAGAGCTCGTAGGTTAATAATAGATTCCAGGACCGGGCTTCACGCGACTGGAATATTGTCACATTAATAAAGTACATCGTGAACTCCTATATGTATATGTATATGGGGCATTTCACGCCAACTAAGTGAGGTCAAAAAAAATTCTGTTTGAAACATATCACAATCGATAGTACTTGCTAAAAAATTAACTTCCCTAAAATTTTAGATTTTTTGAGCCACAGGGACAGGGATGGTGAGGGTAAGAAAATACAAATTTTCGTTTCGACTCTAAAATTTCAATCTTTCTCGGTAAGAAAATGAAAAAAATTAAAAGAAGATTGCAATGGTTTCGATGTGTTTTTTTTTGCGTAGAATACGATAAAAATATTTTCAAAATTATTGGGGGTAGTTTTCACCCTTATTTTGAAGATTGAAAGTTTAAAACCGAAATTTCGAAAAGTATGACGATTTCTTTTTCAATTGTTTTTTTAATTTTGTTCTTTTTTGTATAAATAAAATGGCGGATCCAGTATGGTAGTCAATTCTTAAAAAAATGACTAAATTTTGAAATTTTAAAAATACCATCGTATTCTACGGGAAATTTTCTATGTTAGATTCGTAATCAGCGACCCCAAAAACCTTGGAATATATTATTCACTTGCCATTTACTATCTCACAGGATGAGAAAATACGTTAAAACCACGTTTTTTCACCTTTGGACCGTTTTTTGGGCCACTTCCTGGTCGACGCCCATTATGGATTAATTAAAAATTAATCGAAAGTACAAAAAAAAAAAGACATTAAACAAAAATTTAAAAAAAATCGTGTCATACTTTTCGAAATTTCGATTTTAAACTTTCAATCCTCAAAATAGGGGTGAAAACAACCCCCAATAATTTTGAAAATATTTTTATCGTATTCTACGGAAAAAAACACATCGAAAACCATTGCAACCTTCTTTTTCATTTTTTTCATTTTTTTATTGAGAGAGATAAAAATAAATTTTAGAGTCGAAACGAAAATATGTATTTTCTCACTCTCACCATCCCTCTCCTTGTGGCTCAAAAAATCTATAATTTTAGGGAAGTTAGTTTTTTAACAAGTACTATCGATTGTGATATGTTTCAAACAGAAATTTTTTTTGACCTCACTTAGTTGGCGTGAAATGCCCCATATGTACATTAGTTCAATCAAATAACGCCATTATATGTATTCCAGAATACAATCTGTCTGCCGTGTTCTGCGCCCCACTTCAACCAAGGCCGAGTCGCGAAGTCGAAAGTAATTTATACTTGTTGTTTATTTAGTATTATTTACTTAGATGTGGTCGCTGCATCATAATTCGTGTGCACGAAACGTCGAATAAATTTGTAAAAATGTCGGGACAGCGTCCGTCGCGTATTAAGGTCGAAGGTATAAACAATTTTCTGGAATTGACCTTTAATGGCAGTGAACTTCGTTGAACCATGTGTGACAGTGTACTGACGTGGCACATAAAAACAGCTGTTCTGCAGCATGTTGCTACAGACAAACATAAAGCTCGTATAAGTGGTTGTGTGAGT
Source organism: Aromia moschata (assembly GCA_029963805.1). Classification (NCBI taxonomy): domain Eukaryota; kingdom Metazoa; phylum Arthropoda; class Insecta; order Coleoptera; family Cerambycidae; genus Aromia; species Aromia moschata. The sequence continues at coordinate 1,396,496 of JAPWTK010000052.1, read as the reverse complement.
GCGCGAGACAGAGACAATTTAACTTGGATTGAATGACGGTAATATTAATGTGTAATATTCCATAGTAGTGTACATAATGTCATGTACATTTACATGTCAAGTACATAATGTCCGTTCCAACGCAACTCTCTAACGATAAAACTGCTACGTTCATATGAAGAAAAAAGATTTCTCGCCGGATAAAGAAGAATAAGGAATCTTTCTCGCTTCATAAACTATCTTATTTGATGTGAAAGTTATTTCTATCGGTCTTCCACAGCCTACTGTCTAAATCTGTCAAAAATTAAGGAATTGTAAGTCAATTTTTAAAGAAAATTTTTAACCCATTTATTACCCTCTTAACTCCGCAATTTCAAAAAATTATAGCATTAACTCGTACATGGTGTTTTCTACAGAAATTATTGATATTAGAAACGGTAATTTCTGTAGAAAACAATCTGTATACAACAGCGACATTTTCGAAATATTTTTATGGTTGTTTATCTTTTCCTGAATAAAGATTTATTAATTTACACAGTAGGCTGTGGAAAGCGTTGACTGACCTTCTTCAATGAGTTTGGCGATACTTCATCTATGCATTGTCATGTAGCACTTGTGGTAATGCGAATATTTAGGCTGAAATGTTATTTCATTGACCAAAATTTTTCCAAATTACATTTTTTATGATATTGATTTGTTTTCAGTTATCAACAAATTAAAAAAATACCAATTCCGTCTGTTCAAAACCAGTTATTATACATACTAGAGGGCGTATTATTTAGTACATGACAGAGCCGTACTTAGGTGCGGTAACATCAGTGTCACGAAAAATAACACTTAAATTGACACGTCTTCTGTAAATATGTTTTACGCAACGTATGGCTATTAGGCAATGTAAAATCGTATACATATTAGGCAAAAAAAACGTTTAAAGTGAATATTGTCGACCACGTTCCACGAAAGGCTACATGCGCAAAACAGTATGCACAAATAAAACCAAAATTCCTCTTTTGTAACAATACCATAATATTTTGTTGACGGATATTCGAATCTAAATATCTTTCTCGGCGTCTACGAAATATATGTCGATGATTGCAAGGAATACATAAAATATGTGATCCGTTTATTATAAAATTATTGTAAGTTTCAATCAACTGATTCAGTCTATTCACAAATGGTAACAACTGTGCCATTATTGCAAAAATCCAGACAAAATCAGATAATATGTAAATCTCTGATCTCACGATCTCACGAGTTAGTCACTCACGACACATAAAATTATGCTGAACTCGGCGTCTACCGTCCATCCGCTCTAAAACAATACGGAATCGGCGCACTCGGCGTGACTAAACTGCATTCAAGATCCCGACGACCCGCATGGGAGTGGGGTATTAGAGTCAGTGGCGTACGTATGCACGGGCAAAAAATACACGCGTGTACAATTTACAAGGCACTTAAAAAAATACAGTTTATATTTTAATTATCACAGAGTTAATAAGATATTAATTATCGTATAGTGCCGACCCTGTATTGTGGCACACTTTCCGGACCCTAGTCAGAATTAATTGAGCTGTGTGCGTTGGTGGGAAAAAAATGACCGACATGCCTTTATGGTACGAACTCCTGTTTTATACGTGGAGTTGCGCTGCGCTTTGATCTAATTAATTCAGAGCACATCCCTCTAATCTCCTAAAACGCGCCCGTAAGGTGTATCCGTCTTGTAATTATTAATATTTTCAATATATGCAATATGTTCCGAAGTATGGTAATTCGTGGCGGCACGGCCCACCTTGTTTACTCGAGAGCAAACATTAACTTTCTCGATGCGGGGGGATGCGGCGGCGGCTACCAACCAAACACGTTCGACGTTTTCATGTAACTGGGTGGCGGTCGCCTCCCATCCAAGTAGGCCCGGAGATCTTCGGGGAATTCGGAATTAGGAAAGGTACAGTGGCGGGGCTGCTCGAGAGGCACGAAAACCCCCGGTTCCTATCGAAATATCGATAGTTTAAACATTTATATTTTTACAAAGTCGGGTTTTAAATAGTGGAACAAAATGTAAAAATACTAGTGATGTAACGAATGTTAAATTTCTCACATTCGCGAATGCGAATGCGAATGCGAATGTTGACTTTCGAATAACGCGCGCAAAATGTCATACAGGTTTGACATTTCGTGTCAGCCATGTTTAAACCGAACATAGCCGAGCCGTTACAGGTTGAATGAACGAAGCTAGTCACATTAAAGGCGTTTTTTTTTTGTTAATCGTATTCAACGTACGTTTCAAACCGTATTTAAAGGTTGACGTCAGGAATTGTGATTTAAAGAAAACGAATATTTTTAAACCGTCGCATCGGGTTAACCTCAAACGGCCAAACATCAAGGAAACAAGGTTTTGATTCCAATGGATCGTTTATCAAGTTTACAGTTCTTATATGTGCTTAACCAAAACGAGTATTCCAATATTTTATTAACACATCTTTTATTAACGGATCCTCTATTTGTATTTCTACAATACCGGCACAATCGGGGTCCATTTTCAAGGCTTATGGTAAAAATTACCATAAAATAACAAAACATTTGACAAAAACTGGAAACTGATGAATTATATACCTAACCTTACAATATGTGGCATCTTTACATGTTGCCCTGTCCAAGAAAGATCTTGCAAGAAAAATACAGTACGAACGAACAAATACAAACAAACGGTTCAAACACATCCCGGATGTTTTTAAATGTGGTTCAACACGCTGGAAGAATAACTTCACCGGTTAACAAGAAAATGCAATGTTTTGGAACGTGTTTAAACTGTAACTGTGACTGTTCCATAATCATTTTTTTATTCAAATATTATAAGTAAATAAAAAATTATTAATCATATCAGTTGTATTATCATTCCATATCCATCCAATCCATATATAATTTCCTTTTTGTTTGTCAAATACATTCGCCAAATATTCGCATCGTTTCTTGCGAATGCGAATGGCAAAAAATGCGAATATTCGCGAATGCGAATGCGAATGCGAACATTCGTTACATCACTAAAAAGTACTGAGGCAAAAAATATAGGCATCGAACCCAGGAAAGAGAACGACAAAGCAATTGCAGAGAACGTTGTTTCGGGATATTGTTTTTACTTCAGGACTGTAAACCAAATGCGTTACAGAAATAATCATTGATAAGTCGCTCCAAAGGCGCCATGGCAAATAATAACAATAATGAGTATTATTATCTATACAGTGTAGATTAATCAAGATCGGAAAACTGGGAAAGTCAAGGACAGAATACTGAACTCAAGGTAAGGCAGCACGCTTAGTTCTCTATGCAGCTTCGTGTCTGTCGTTTCGGGTTTGAAGCTTCAAGGCAGCTAGTGTAATGAAACAGTTATTGTCTACTCCTTAATAAACGCAGCTAATGTAAAATTGAAAAGCTGTTAATGCAAGTAATGTTTTATAAGGAAAATATCTTCCACCATCATACGAGGTATGTAAATTAAGTAATGACTGATTTTTTTTATTTTTTTTTTGTTCGAATAGAATTACAATTCAGTATTGTCTCCTTCAAAATAACTTCCTTGGGAAGCCACACAACGCTAAAGATGGTCCTTCCATTCTTCATAGCTATGCTGGAAGTCATATACTGGAACAGCTTTCAGCTGGTCGGTTACAGTCGTTTGAATGTTTTCTATGGTCCCAAAATGACATCCCTTGAGGTGATTTTTCAATCTCGGGAAGAGAAAAAAAGTCACAAGGACTCAAGTCAGGCGAATAAGGAGGCTGAGGAGCCACAGGAATGTTTTTATTGGCTAAAAACTCGTTTATTGAAATGGATGTGTGACTAGGTGCATTGTCGTGATGCAACATCCATTTGTTCTTTGGTCTCACACGCATGACCCTTTTCGAAGTTTTTTAAGAACCTCTCGGTAAAATTTTTGATTTACTGTTTGGCCTTGAGGCGCAAATTCTTTGTGGAGAATTCCCTGGCTATCAAAAAAGCAAATCAGCATCATTTGATCTTCGACTTGTGCATTTTTGCGTTTAAAACGGGCATCATTTTCAATCGATTCAAAAAAAGTCAAGACACCTTTCTCTCCTGATGTCCCTCTGTGCCTGCGAAAGGTTTTTTGGAACTATATTTGCGCAGATTTTTCTCATCCCCAATTCGTTACCCAAAATTTGATGAACAGTGGTGTGATTCAAATTTAACTCTTCCCAGACCATTCCTGTCGTCCACCGACGATCTGAATGCACAAGATCCCGTATTCTATCGACAGTTTCATCGGTTCTTGATGAAGCCCTTCCGCTGCGTGGTTCATCTTCAAACGACTCTCTTCCTTCTGAGAATGCCTTAAACCACCGAAAACTCTGGGTTCTTGAAAAAAAACACTGTCTCCGTAAACGTGTTGAAGTTTTGCAAAAGTATCCGTTGCGCTGTGTCCAAGTCTGAAGCAAAACCTGATAGCACAGTGTTGCTTAAAATTAATATCACTCATTTTTAAAACGCACTAGAAAAAAACGGTTTACAAAAACAGTCACAAAGATCTCTAATGACTAACAAGTTCAAACTTGTACAGAAAATTCATTACATGTTAACTTACCGCCCTTCCCAGTCACCTCTCCACAATAACAAACAAAAGACAGTGGCCCGGTGATCTCCCAGTGTTTTTCTAGTGCAAGGGGTATTTTTTATGAGGGGGTCGGTAGGTTCTGAAACCCAACCCCCTCCCATGGTTACGCCCCTGATTCCAGTACACACGATTCAAATTTCATTGTTTTTTCCCACAAGTAATAAAAAAAAAACTACAGGTCGATACATGGTCGTACTGATACCAGGTATACATTTTTTTATTTTTCGTGAGAGACAGTCACGAGCCGCTACTGGAATAATACTCCGGGGCCCCGGAGTTGCACGCCAGTTAAGTTGGCCACTTCGAAATTGATTTCCAGGAGAACGGGATTCCGAACTTCCGAAGTATTTTATTATGGATTAAATTAAACGGGAACGGAAGATTTGCATTCTTCGCGGAAGTTTCATCAAAACAGGGCACGACTCGTGCTCCCCGCTAAGCCGGGGGGGGGGGACAAACTCTCGCGGTAAACAAGTTCGAATAATTCCGCGTTTGCTTAATTCCGCGCTGCACAAGGGCGGTGATGTATCGGTTTGTAATGAGCTCTCCTTTCTCGTTAATACGTCCCTCGTTCGGGTCGTATTAGAATTCGGAGATTTTCCCTCCGCCAAGGAAATGTCGAACAGTATTGTTATTGTGTAAATGTCGCGGTGAAACACCTTTGATGAAAAGCCTACTAGTTTCATGAACCGTTGGTATTTAGCGTAAAAAGCTTGATATAACTGATAAAATACAGGGTGGGTCATAAGTAGGGTCCGGCAAGTGTGCCACAACGCAGGGTCGGACTCGTAAATGTCATGTCATTGACGAAAGGACATATACGGGACCAAAAACACCGTCTGTCTGCATAGCTTGAGCGTACGTTGCCACAAACTGTAGTCTTTCTGCATTTCCTCTCGTTAAACGTGAGCGATTTGGCCAGAAATGTATTGCGTATGCCTTCTTAGATATTTGCCATGACACGTTGATATGTCTTCTGTAAATATGTTTTACGTAATGTATAGCTATTAGGCAATGGAAAGTCCGATACGTATTTGGCAAAAAAAATGTCTAAAGTAAATATTGTCGACCACGTTCCACGGAAGGCTACATGCGCAAAACATTAAGCACACATCAAACCAAAATCCCTCTTTTGAAACAATGCCAGTTATATTTTGTTTGGCCAGTAATATGGACATTCGAATCTAAATGTCTTTCACTGTCTCGGCGTCCGCGAAATATATATCGACGATTGCAAGGAATACATAAAATATGTGCGTCTATTATAAAATCGTCGTAATTTTCAATGTGTTCAGTGTACACAACATTTTCAGTGTATTCACAAATGGTAACGACTGTAACATTATTGCAAAAATCCACACAAATCAGTATATGACAACACGAACTCACGATTGTATACAACATAAAATAATTTTAAACTCGTTACCGTCCATCGCTCTCATCGCTAACGTAAAACACTACAGAATCGCATCACTGCTAAAATCATAAATCCCAACTATTCGAAGATTAAAACAAGACTTTTAGTAAAAAAGTGAATCAAATCATTAGGCTTGGTCTCTTTTTCAAAAATAAATTAATTACCTTAAAAATATCTCTAATACTTAATTTATCTATCTTCCATTTTTTAAACTTTCCTTAAATTTTTTTTTTTATTAAATTTACACCTAATTTTTTAGCAAAACATATTCTCTCTTCTCTTTTTATTTCATTTATTATAGACTATAATAATTATAATTTAAATTTTATTAAACATTTTTTTTCATTTCTTTTTTATTTATAGAATAATTTTTATTTATATTTATTAATATTTTAAATTTTATATTTTTTTTTTTATAGTTAATATTTAAAATTATTTATATTGGTTTTCTACATATATTTAATATAATTTATAATATAAAAATTATTTTTTAAATATTTTTTGAAATAATAAATATTATAATATTTTTTTTTCTACTTATTTTTTTCTTGGAAACGAAACTGTAATTTAACAGAAATTTTTGAATTTAAACATTTTGAAAAAAAAAGAATGAAAAAATTGTCAAAAAAATTTATTTCGAAACAAATTAATTTGTGCAATTCAAAAATTTTTGAAACGATAAATTTTAATTAAGAAAATTTTAAAAACAGAATTCAATTTAAAATTTATAATTTTGAAAAAAGTAGAAATACAAATGTTTTAAAAAATTGACATTTTAAAATAAAAAAAAATTCGAAATACAAAATTTTGGATTATAGAATCATATAATAAAATAAAAATAAAAAACAGATATAAATAAAAATTTGATCAATTAAAAAAAAAATTCTAACAATTTTGGAAAAAATTTTAATTCAAAAATTTGAAAATTTAACAATTTTGGAAAAATTTTTTAATTCAAAGAAATTTTAATTTAAAAATTTGGGCAAGAATTTTGAATTTGAAAATTTTGAAGTTTTGAATATCTAAAATTTCGTAAATTAATAAATTAGAAAGTAAAAAACAAGAATGATACAAGAACTTTGAGATTTTTTTTTATATAATTACTTTTGATATCGTTTTGAGACTAAAAATTAAGAAAATAAATTATAGTTTAAAAAAACTAAAAAAAAACACGCTTTAATGACAAACCGAACTAAAAAGTAGAAAATAATTTTTAAGTATCAAGAGCTTGTGTTACAGCAATAGAAAATTCCAACAATGAATTACGACTAATTAATTTGGAATAAGATTAAAATAAAAATTAAATTATTAATAAAATAATTCAATTATAGTAAAAAAAGCGTGGGGTGCAATTTATTATATTTTCACAATGACTTTAATATTATAAACAGCTCCTACTGAAATAATTGTAACATTTACTATCAAGGACCCCACGCTTTTTTTACTATAATTGAATTATTTTATTAATAATTTAATTTTTATTTTAATCTTATTCCAAATTAATTAGTCGCAATTGATTGTTGGAATTTTTTATTGCTGTAACACAAGCTCTTGATACTTAAAAATTATTTTCTACTTTTTTAGTTCGGTTTGCCATTAAAGCGTGTTTTTTTTAGTTTTTTTAAACTATAATTTTTTTAATTTAATGCCCGATAGCTCTAAGTTTTCCGTAGCAAATTACGAAGAAGAAAAAGAATCCAGGAACGTTCAAAAAGATTTTCATGGCTACATCGTTAAATATTCATTCCTGAAGGGAAAATGTTACACGTCGTTTCATCTTGTAAATACATTATTATTCCATTCCTGGCCTGGAAGTCTGATGAAGCGCGGGATCAATATATGAAATAACCGCCGTCTACTACGAGAAAATATGTAAACAAAGGAATATTTGAGAGTTCTACTTTTTGTTTGCTTAGTTCCACCCGAAGAGAAAGCATACCGAAGTGTTTTCTTACTCGCGAGACACTGGCGTTCATCGAATGTTTTCTTAGGATTCTGTCCATATACTGGAAAAAATAACTACACTCAATTCCCTTTTAAGTCACCAAATCCGTGCATCATCTTCTCGCTTAAGTCGCGAAATTTATTCTCTCTTAAGTCGCAATCACAACCTCAACTTTTTCGTGTTTTTAGTTGCAAAAAGTAATATTTAGAGATATACCCGAGAATATACGGTGGTGTATTATTCTCGGGATATACCACAGTTAGGTGTCTATATTTAATGTATTACACAATCATTTTTTTTCAATACAAACTGTACATATTCATGCGAGAATCCAATTTCCAAACGTAGTTCTAAAACTTTTACAGGCGGCGACTTAAGAAGGAACGTTTCGTGACATAATAGGGAAAAACGTGGTGAAATAAATGGGAATGTGAATTAAGCGAAGGTGACTTAAGAGGGAATCGAGTGTATATATGTGATGATTAATATTGTCATATGTACCTATCCAAAATTGAATTGTAACTGTATATATTCGAGTTTGTTTGAGAAACTTGTTTTGACCTTTTAATTTTTAATTATATTAGTGTATGTTATATTATGTTATCAGTCAACATTTGTTAGTATGTTACAATTTTCTCCATTGTCAAGATGTTATAGCTACTTCGAACTAAGATATGTAAACACAAAACTATAATTTTAATGCGAATAAATCACTACTATCACTCTCCAGTATCACTTATTACGAGAGTCGAGAAATTCGCGGACTCTAACCGAAGCGTATGAAGGGGTAGCAGTGACGTGATATATGTACATCATATTGTAGGGAGTGATTATTAAATCTAAAGAGAAAGCTATGAGAGCGAAAACAAAATTCAAATAGTAATTTTAAAAAATGTCTGTTTCATCAGAAAACATTGAAAATGGCTTACAAAATATTTGCGAAATATTTTTTTCTTAATCACCAAGTAAATACAAACTATTTTTATCCTTGTTACTTGTCTTGGTCTGTTTGTAAGTTTTACAAGCTGTCACAGATTTTTTGGTGAGCAATCAGTTCAGGGTGGGTGCCATGAAATACAACAATTTTTAATTCCTTCAACTATCACTGCTACCTAGGTACTTCCACTTAATGCGGTTCTGTTAGGGTATCCGATTTCTTGAATATATTCATCACATTCTTAATATACATCATATTTAAATTTTATTTTTTTTTACAATATATTTCTTTATACTGTGAAGAAAAGGTCGGTTTCTCCTGGACTATATCAATACTGGAACTGAATTTAAAAAACCCATCAGAGTCAAAAAACAAATTTGCAAACTGGTCCAGAATCCGACATCAAATAAAAACATATCAAAGGATCGCCTTAGGAGGCAGGAGATAAAATTCCACTTTTATCCCAAGAACTGATGGCTTTAAGTTCTCTGTGCCAGATATCGCAGACGATTTAGCCAACAAGCCCCTGGCAACATTCTTTCATTATTTATTAAAGGCAGTTTAATTTTTTTTTGTTACTTCGAATTGTTCGTTTCAATCGTAGATCCATTTAGAAGAGGTACCTTTTGCGATTTTTTTTTGTAGCTTTTATACCGTTGATTTATAAATAAATTTGAATAGGGGCAAATTACTAGTTGTTGGAGTAGGTATATCTTCAATGTTCTAACAAACGACTAGAATTTCCATCACCACACATAACAAATAAAAGGAGCGCATAGTATAGTGTAGTAGTACAGAGCACTAGATATATTAACAGACGGTATATAGCAAATTTTATTTCTTGAAGGTATTTACTAATTACAACGTTAGTTCTATTCTGTCTCGTTATATGGTTCCTTTTCTTGATATAAAATATTGATAATTCGAGTAATATAGAACAAGCAAAAGGGGGGGGGGGGGGGGGGAGGGGGAAAAAAGAGAGAGAAAAAAAAGAGAGAGAGAGAGAGAGAGAAAGAAAAGAGAAGGGAGAAAGGAGGGGGGGGAAGAGAGAGGGGGGGGGGGGAAAAGGGAAAGAGGGAGAGAGAGGTTTTTTGGGTTTTACAAGGCGTAAAATAGTTTTTTTGTTGTTTCGTTAGTAAAGTAAAATAATTATGTGTAAGCCGGCTTTGGGTTTTATCAAAATAACTAATTATATCTTTAGGAATAAACGAATAAACAACAAATTCTATTTCAAAAAAATTTAAGATCAAAATTAATTTTTCCTTAAAATTATATATGGTGTCTGCATCGCTGCCATTTGTGGGTTCGTTCATCTTCGATCCGGTTCGGCAATGATTCACATCCAGTAGCCCACGATGATTTGCAGTAGCGTAGGTCTGGATTTAGAGCTCAAGATTAAATCGTACCCGATCTCGATAAATTTTATTCACGTGTTTATTTTTTTGTATGTTATAAAACATTATCCCGTTTACGAATAAGAAGGCAGGTTTACTGGCGTTTGTGGAAATAAAAGTACTATGTATTAACTTCTAAGAATATGGGGTGCCATTTTCCATTTACCTCTCGCTACACGTAATGTACGAGAGTTAAAACGCTGCGAGGAACTTTACAAGATGCGGTGAGTAAATGGCATACTCTCGCAGGAATCGTTGTTTACGACCTGAGTTAGTTGGGAGTCTGCATTATGGTAAGTAGATTTACTTACACGTGAGAAGAGCGAATGGATTGCTATAACCTCTTTCACACTATGGTATTCTTCGTACTATGCATCAGAATATTATTACCGACTGCTGTTTATGAAACTTATAACTCTACGAAGGTTCACATTATTGTATAATAGTGTTTCAGAAGTTTTGTACGTAAGGATTCTACTAGTTTAAAGTCAAAGTTCCATTCTTAGTACTTCTCTACCTACGGCATGTTGTAGTTTCAAACCTGAACTGTCTTATATCGTGCGTTAAAAAAAATACGGCCACGGTAATGAGAACGTGGTGCGTAACTTAATTGTTACTTTATTGTTAACTAAGAAATAATCTATAAATTATTCTTAATTAATATCTACAAAAAATACAAGATTTCATTAAAACATTTTTTTATAGAAACAATTTAAATCATTTGCTGAATATGTCCACCATCTTGGTTCAAACAAATCTGGCATCTCATTTTGATCGAATTGAAAATATTGTGTAAATGAGGATGATCATTTATCTCATAATTTTTTTCTGTAATCCTAGCTTGGAGATGCACAATTTGAAAAATTGTGTTTTTTAGATGAGACCATAAAAAGAAGTTGCATGTTTGAGGAATATCGCATTATATTGGTGGAAACTCATGGTCGACATTTAAACTAATTACCTTGAAAAAAATCTCCCAAAACGTTCACAGTTTCTGCTGCAATGTGAGTTCTAGCGCCATCTTATTGAAAACAAAATTGCTGTAGTTCTGTATCATCATGCTGGTTAAGAAAGGTGTTAAAATTGCCCCTATACCTTTGTCCAGTGAGAGTACAATTAAAAATATTGTGAAATATTCTGAAAGCAAATCGTCGGTGTATTGTTGGTTGCCTGTACGAGATTGTTACGATCAAAATATAATAAGAGCAACATATGGTAATTCGTCTGAACGCCAAACTCCGATAATTCGAGTGCAGCAACGCTCGGTCGGGTTGCGTGTTGGATGGGTGACCATATCTGCTCTGTGAAAATTTGTCGGACAGTGGCATCTAGCGGGTGGTACCAGAGGTGGCAATCTGAGCCATCTGCTGAACCTCTGTCAGTGGGTTCGAGTCCCGCCTAATAGACTTGGCAACTCTATTAGGACATGGGTGTTACTGTGTGAGTGTATCGGGGGTTAAGTGGAAGAGCGCCGAGGGTTACCTCGCGAGGGCGAACTTCGCCCCCGTAAAAATCAGGCACAAAAAAAATGTTTGAAGCCAACAAGATAACGTCCGAGAAAAATCTAGAAGGAGCGGGAACAATATAAGGGATTCTCGACGATTCAAAAGAATCTAGAAGATTGTTCCAGAGGCTTCGAATGGTGTACATAAGCACGACGGCGAGCCCCAAGAAGTCAGTTTGAATTGGAACGTAGTCCAGTGAAGATCAAAGTGATATACCGGGTGATATTTAGACCGCGATATTTAGTAGCGATATTTAGAGTGATTTTAAGTTGATAGTTGTTGTAATCAACGTGATCAAATTAATTGTAATTAAACAATAAACGTTTTTACCAAGTAAAAAAAGTGTTACAATATTGGCCCAAAAAATTTTTTGACTATACAAATTCCGGCTTCATATAATTCCACATTCTCATATTTTAACTTTACGTACCTATTCAAGTAAAACCAGGCTTTTTCAGAAAATAGGAATTTATTAGAGCGTTTTCCCACTTGCAAAATGCCGCCCTACGTGTCCTATCTACTTCTTGAAGTTTCTGGTGACAAACCAAGTGGCATGACAGGAAAAGCAGATATTTTTTTAAAACGCAAGTACCAACAGATACTTCAGTTAATTGCAAAAATACACCAACAGAAGTTCTAGATGCACTTTTCACAATTTGTCGCATGTTTTCTACTAATTCGGCAGTTTTCTTGGTCTGCGACTTCCTTCTTTTCTTCTTACGCTTCTCTTTTCTCGGAAAATACTTACAGAACTTCCCACTACAAACTGGAAAGTACTGTAATCGAACACTATATCATGGAACTCATTGCGAAACGCAGCGAAAGTGTTATAAACAATCTTCCATTGAATATTTTCATTGGCCTTCTATTTTTCGCCCATTTCTGAAGTACAATTCGAGCACAAAGGTTTTGCGTCCTTGCATGCCTTTAAAGTCAGTAAAATCAGGCATTCCGCTTGCTATTTCCAGACACCCTCTCCGTATCTCCGATTCACTTCTCAGTCAGCCGTTATCGATCGCTTTTTTTTTGCGGGTTCAACGACGATGCTACTGGCTAGACGGGTCGCACACGTTCGGGCACATAGCCGGGGGCAACAAACAACCCCGAACGGAAGCAATATATTGCCAGATCAAAACGAACCGGCATCCGTCCGGTAATGGGGGGACGCAGTGGGGTAAACATAGCATTCGATCCGGGCGCTTGGTAAAACAAGATGTAGGGAGGAGTTAATAGGTCTGTTCCCAGAAGCATTTCCGATAGTTTCCAACCGTCAGAAATATTAGATATTAAAATTTAGTGTTTGAGGATTTAACTTTTTTTTCTCTTAAATATAATGGATTGTTTTGTATTAATGTACACTATCGCTCATATGTAGAGCAACTTTTTAAAAATTCGCGTGTTTGTTCAAACAAAATAAATTGGACATGATGGATTGTATAAATGTTAACGTCAAAATTCAACAGATATATTAAATGAAAATTATTATTTATATAAAGTTTTAAACATACATAATAAAAACAAATGTAAAAGTATGGTGGTCCAAAGTAGAGCAACTACAACTAAAACATATATTATAATTTTTTTTCTTAGAATATAAATGTTTGTTTAGTATCTGGTAGCATATCCCTTAGTTTGCAATACTGCCAAACATCTATTGTGCATAGATTTTATCAGCTTGTCGATGTAATCTTGAGATATTGAATTCCAAATGTTTTGAATTTCTGTGAATAAGATGGATGTGCTGGTGATGTTTTTCTGATGAAGTCTTCTGTCAATTTCATCCCAGAGGTTTTCGATGGGATTAAGATCCGGACTTTGTGCCGGCCACTCCATAACAGTAACATTACGTTCAGATAACCAAGCTTTAATTAATTTCGAGGTGTGTTTAGGGTCATTGTCGTGTTGAAAGCACCAACGAAGACTCATATTTTCCTCTGCCCAGGGCAGCATGTGATTTGCTAAGATGTCTCGGTAACCATATCGGTCCAAAATACCATCAATTTTTACTACTGGACCCATGCCAAACCATCCGAAACACCCCCACACCATAATACCTCCACCTCCATGTTTGACTGTCGGCCTTGTGTATTTGGGATTGAATCTTTCTGCGCATGGTCTTTTCACCCAGCATATTCCATCTGATTTAAACAGTTTAAATCGACTTTCATCTGAAAACAAGACAGTTTTCCATTTTTCATATGACCAATTAATATGGTCTCTTGCAAAATGTAATCGTGCCTTTCTATTTTTTGTTTGATATGAAAGGTTTTTTTGCTGCCTTTCTACCATACAAACCAACCTCTCTTAATCTTCGTTTTATGGTGCTCACGGAGATATCAACATGTCCTAACTGTTGTTTTATGCGAGGTGCACTCATAAACGGATCATTAATGGATAACATTTTTATTTTTCTGTCCACCACATGATCAGTTTTTCGTTTTCTGCCACACTTTGGAACACCTTCTAGGGTACCTTTTTTTTTTTTAATTTGCAAGAACCCTTGATACTATTGACTTATGCAAATTTAAGGCTTCTGCTATTTTACATTGTTTTTCCCCATTTTCATATTTTTCTACAATTTTTTGTTTCATCTGCACTGATAAATGAACACCTCTTGGCATTGCCAAGTCGCTTTAATGAATAATAAGACGCGCGTTATTGAAATCACAATGCATACTAAATAAACACCTGTGTTGCTCTACATATGAGCTCTAAAAAACCACGTGATCTGGACAAGAAATGTAAACAAACCATGTTGCCACTAATACTGTGTTTTCCTATGTTTGGGGGAAATATTGATTGTATTTTACCAGATTTGAAGATCTATTATCAAACTGTTTTGGTTCGTCGATTACCAGAAGGCTTTCGACTCTGTGGAGATATGGGCAGTTCTACATGCAATGGACGGTGCGAGGATTGACTCGAGATACTCGACAGAGATATATATGAACATGCCACCCTCCACGTGAAAGTCGGAGAAGACTTAGTCACCGAGAGGATCCCTATCAAGAGAGGAGTCAGACAAGGATTTTTTTAAAAGAAATTGGATTATATGTCCACAATAGTCAATTTCACTCCCAGGGGGTGAAGGGGTGAAATGAGGAAGGTGCCTTAGAATCTTCTCCTTGCCGTCTGATTAAAGTTGTTTCAATAAAAAATAAATTATATTATTCAAACTAGTATAAAAATAATAAATTGCACAAACAAATCATTTATCCCTTTTTCACCCCCATACAGAAGTTGTTTAGAGGGTGTTCCCGTCATTTTTATGCAAAATAAAAAAAATGATTCGTATTCAACATCTAAAAATTAGTCCAAATATACTAGTTTCTTGCTTTTGTCTTGAGGGGCCAAAAAAGCAATTTTTTAACATTGTTCTTGGTACAAGTTATTAATAAGGTCTAACGAAACGCCCCCAATGTCTTCAAAAATTTTGACTCCTCAGTTTTTTCGCAATTCGCATTGAAAGTGAGGACTCAGTACCTTTGAGACGTATTGTAGTTATGTATGTACATTGTACATATCTAACGTGCGGGAAAGTGCTTCGTCGCAACTTTAATAATTCGCAATGACAACTGTTCCAAGATTCCGCCCGGGCCCTAACTAAATACCGCCACCGAAACGTTTTCCTGGCAGCGTAATATCTGCCTGACATATTCGGTCGAGGCTTCCGCGTAATATTCCGCGTTCCCCGGGGTGCTCTAAATGGGACCTAATTTCAGTTCCTCTAGTTTTGAGTAGTTTGTTTCGGTATTTAATCTCCCTCGCGCTCGCTTCCCTCCGAAAAGATTCCCCTTTGTAAAAAGTTTCGCGCTATTTACCTAAGAATCTCCGTTTCGCCCAAGATGGTGGCGCGCAAACTAACCCGGGACGTTTGTTTCGCGAACGGAAAGCAAAATTTACACAAAGAAAAGGCACTATTTAACTTAACAACGCGTTGTTTAACTTTCATCATTTAACTTGATATACCGGGTGACAACGAAATCATCATACAAGGCGCCATTCAGTTGTCTTTAAAGTTAAAAATTTGGTGGAAGGAGTAAGTCATTGAGACGCATATTTTTCATAAAAAAACAATTAAATATCAATTCCGGTGTTTCCGGAAATGGACCCAAATATTTTTTACACAGAACTTAAAATTCCCTTTTCAATGATATATCATAAGCTGCATTTATTTTCAAGATGGCGGCGCGAGAAGGTAGTTTTCTTAAATTCAATATGGCGGCATTTATGACGTAAACGATGAAGCTTGTGTCAAGCAAACAGTTAAAACAAAAAATTGTTTGAGCTTTTGTACTGCTTTTTTTGCACGAATTAAAAAAAACATTTTTCTCGAAAGATTCACATTTTAAAAATATTTCCAAATGTCAATTTTTCTCGAAAGTTTGGATAGGAAGAGGTACTTACTGAATTCTAAAATTAAAATGTGTTTAATGACGTAACGAAAGATGCCTAATACAATACGTATTCTTTTATTGTTTTAGAAAAAAAAACATTCGCTTGTATCTACCATGAATTATTATGGTAGGGAAATCTTCAGAACAATCTGACATTTTGGAAGACAAGTTGAACCAAAAATATAATAAAAATTCAAAAAAGCCCTGTACGTCACACATAACTCTAAATCAATTGACGGATTAATATTCGTTGAGAACTCTCTGTCTTTAATTAAAGTTTTATTAACAATAATTTTTACGAAAACTGTAATAAGGAGTTTTGAATTTTTATAATATTTTCAGTTCACATTTTTAAATTTTCCATGTCTAGGATTTTTTTCAAAATGACTGAGTTAGAGAGATCTACTGAAGATTTTCCTTTAATATGAAATATGGGTCTTGAAGAACTTTGGAAATTATTTAATAATATCGAAGTTATTCACCGTTTCTTAAAAATATCCCAATTTGTTTTTTTCACAATACGTTTTCACACAATCGACATACTACCTGCGACTTGGGCTTATTAGATGGATAATTTCATAAGCTGCAATTCTATCAGAAATGTTGTATTACAAAAAGTATCATAATTTAACGGGAAACACTACCTTGTGGGGTCAAAATCAAGGCTGATTTTCTCGAATTTATTGTGGAAAGGCAAAACAATTTGTTGAAATTCGGTTTTTTAGACATTATTACACATCTCTTAAAGTACACAAAAATATTTTTTAAAGTCATTTAAAAACAAAATGGCGGCACAACAGCTCTCGGAATGAAACATCAATTTTTTATGACCTCCCTGGCCGTAAACCTACAGGTCGCAATTGTGCATCTAGAACAAAAAACCAAAAGATTTTGAAATTACATCGAAAAATCTAGTAAACGACCGTGCAACTTTTGGAAATATCGATTTAAAAAAAATGGCGTCAGTTTAAAGAAAAAAAAAACACGTTTTTATCGGAAAAATCAGCCATACAATCGGTAAATTTTCATAAAAAAAAATTCTATGTTCGTTCACTATACAATTTATTTTTTTTCGTTATAGTTAAAATCTTAAGTCAATTGGTTGAAAATTGTAGGCGCGAGCTTTACGGCCAGCTCGAAAAACATGGTTTCGAGAAAAACGCGTTTAAAGTTCAATGACGTATATTTCGATGTAATTTTTTATTTAACACTAATCGGCGATGCCTGGGTCATACAACTGTCCTTCTAATTCAAGGTATACTGTGTTTACGAAGGAATAGTCACCCCTATTGTGCCGATATCGAATGCGCGCAAATTACTAGTTAAACAGCATCGTGACTTCACTCGGAAAACTGAATTTTTCGACCACTTTAAAAAATTTCCCTCACATAAAACCTTTTGGATATGATTTTTGGATAGTTAAGGAAGCACTTAAGTCAATAAAAAAATGGTCAAAAAATTTACTAGGTAGTGTTACCCCTTAAGCGACCTTCAAAAAGTGTAGTGTATCATGTGTTGTGCACTCTGATGGGGCATCCTGTATATAAACATAACATGTACTACAAAAATACAGTTAAATATAATAATCTAGTCTTCAGTGCCCTAAAACTGCCAATTTGTCTAGACGCGCTTCCTAGTGCAGGAGGCTATATTTGTTAAACCAAGGAAAGGAACAGGGTTTAAAATTGAATGTTCCAAAGTGCTTTCACGATTCGAATAAAGGGAATCCCATTATCCGAATCATTACAGTTGGGATTCTTCGGAGGTAAATTATAATTATAAGCGAGGACGATTCTGGGCATTTATACTCATTTGCTCCAAGTAAGAGGATTATTTTCGAGAAGCAGGCTTTCCGAATTATTTTATTGTGATAAATAGGATTTGTCTGCCATAGGATGGCTAAATTCTGAACCCGGGAATTTATATCACAAAATGTAGGGGAGAGTGGCCTAAAGCGGGTAGGTTAACCATAACAGCCTAAAAATCTTAGTTTTCGTTTGATTATAATAACAATTTTGATTTTATTTAATAGTAGGGATACCAAACTTCAAAATAATAAATCATTATTGAGTCATTTTTTACTAATTAAGTATTTATTATCCAACATTCAAAACTCCTAAAAAACCCGCTTTGCTCTAGTAGGGGGCCTAAAGCGGGTAAGCCGCGGGCAAAGCGGGTCAGCACTATAAACTTGACAAATATTAACATATATTAATTTTTCTTAATATTACATTAATGATGAGACTTTGATTATATATCTAATTATAGTAAAAAAATAACTTTTTTAAAGAACAATTGTAGACTAATTTTAATCAGTCTTTGGCAATAAAAAATCTTAATGATATGAATCTAGCAACACTTACAATTAGAGTTATATGAATATTAAACTGAGAAATTTCAATTAGATATTTTTAGTAAAGTAAAAAATTCGAGACATAATTCGCAAAAATAAGAACCTGTTCCTGAGTAACTTGTACAAGCTTCATGAGCCCACTCCTCACAGTCTCCACATTTAATCCAATCTTCCTCAGGTGGGCCTATATAAGGCGCAAACAAGACAAAAATACTGTTTTGCAGATATTTTCTTCGATGCTTTTTGCTTTTTAGTTTTGCCTGTTTTACTTGTAGACGGAAGATCTTTCAAATTTTGCTTAACGGCAGCTTTGACACTAAGACGCTTCTTTTTTCTTCTTTTTCTTTTTGTATATTTTTAATCGGTGAACTAGTTAATACTGCAGCTCTTTGAATATTTCGCTTGCGGTTTGTTTTGTTTGGACTCAATTTAGGTAACGGTCTGATATCTATTGGCTTTATATGGGGTGTCAAGGGTTCTACTACTGATTGGAGTGAATTGTCACTCACTGATGTAGAACATGAGGCTTCATCTTCAACAGCTGGATCACATGGAGTTTCCATAGGCATGACATCAGTTATGTTTCTGTTTGTGCGTCGTGTCGCAATTAGAGGGACTTGAGAGGGATTGTGGTTTACGTTTTCAAAATCAGACGAAGAAACAGTGCGATCAGAATCATTAGAAAGACGACCAATATCAACAGATTGGGCCTGTGATGTATCATCGTTGGTATTTTCAACACCTTGGGCCCTGTCTGTCGGACCAGATGGTAAAAAATCTGCATAATTAAAGGCATGTCGATTTGTGGGCCATATTCCAGTAGATTTGAATCCTTGGATAGCATTTTGTGCACTGGCTGCTTTTAAATATGCTTTTCCAACGAGTTTAGCCACTTCATATTGAGAAATTACTTTTTCTACGTGGCTCCGTTTCCGTACGTCAAAGCGGGTAGATATCCGCTTTGCCCGAAAGCACATTTTTTACTTGAGGAATTATAACCTCAAATACAAAGAAAAAATAGCCGGCACGTCTATCATATTTTAAAGGTCAATAGTATCAGAATAATATAATATCATTAACAATAAAATAAATGTACTAGTTATTGACTGGTCAAAAGTTACATACCTTCAGTTTTTTTAATACATTAATCACTTTTTTTATATTGCGCCTAGTTACGCCATGTCACACCGCCGATACTCGATTCGCACTAATTGAAACTCGGGAGTGTTCAGGTAATCATGGCATACGTACACATTGACACTCGCGCGGGATGCGGCAGCATGCGAACGCCTACCCGCTTTCGGCTACTCTCCCCCTATTTCTTGGTAATATATATTTTTTTGATATAGGTAAGATTTCACTTTTAGAGGGGGGATTTCAAGGGGCATATCGCCCTCAGAAAACTGGTATAAAAAAGCATCTTATATCACTGATTGATCATAGGCAAAGTGTCGATCACGGGGTGAGCCAATATATTGGCTTTCTGGCCCGGAAATGAAATTAAATTCAAAGAAAATTATCCCTATTTCAAAAGCAAGTAGAATTTCTAGGACACATAGTATCCGCCGAAGGAGTTCAAACCGACCCAAGGAAGATTTCTGCAATCAGAGAATGGCCCCGACCAAGAGATAAACATCAAGTAAGAAGTTTTCTTGGATACTGCATTAAATAGTGGTGTTGTTGCTAGGAGTTAGTTAGTTGTGATTTGGATGTTTTACAGTTAAGACCAACGAGTTGTAAAGTCTTAATAAAAGTGTTTTGAAGTGAAGCAGTAAATTATTTAGAGAGAAATACGTAACATTTTGTGATTTGGATGTAACAGAGTTAAGGTCGACGAATTGTAAAGTGTTAATAAAAGTGTTTAGAAGTGAAGAAGTAAATTATTTAGAGAGAAATACGTAACATTTTACGTAACAAAATGTTACGAATTTCTCCTTAAATGAATCACTTCTCCAATTCAAACA
Source organism: Aromia moschata (assembly GCA_029963805.1). NCBI lineage: Eukaryota > Metazoa > Arthropoda > Insecta > Coleoptera > Cerambycidae > Aromia > Aromia moschata. Next base: position 1,375,978 of record JAPWTK010000052.1, on the reverse strand, counting down.
CGTTTATTTTAACACTCTACAACTATCTGATCTTCGCTGTGTAACATTCAAAACATAACTAACTTTTTTCTTCGAATTCTTCTACGATATTATCCCACCGCTGTCACCAAAATGTTACGAATTTCACTTCAAATTAATCACTTCTTCATTTCCAACACGTTTATTAATACTCTACAACTCGTCGATCTTAACTTTATAACATTCAAATCACAAATCACAAATACACTCGAGCAGCGGGGGACATTTTGCGACAGCTCCCGGGATCGACGAGAAAATATTTCCAATGTGATGGGTGGGAATAACCTGTAACTGTTTATGTCTAAATGGGTCCCAAAGTATAACATTTGTATCGTCTGATCCTGAAGCCAAATGCTTTCCGTCCGGAGTCCACTGTAGGCAATTTACACATCCCTGATGCCCCCCCGAGCTCAAATTCCAGACCTAACCTTTTTATCAGGCTATCGGTAAATTGAGAATGCTGCTTGAAGAGCTTCGAAGCTTCGGCGCTGTTTTCTCTATATTGCAGAAGCTTCAAGATATCGCGCTTGTTTCTCCATGTTGTTTTTTCTTTCAATGCTTCAGGTGCATTTTTTTTCATGAAATAAACTGGTTAATTAAATTTAAAATTAAATGTAAAAAATTTCAAATTCGAAAAAATATTACTTTTCGATGAATTTTTCGACGCTGAATCCAAATTTGACGTCAAAATAATAATAAACCCAAAAACAACCCCTATAATAGGGTAAAAACCACCCCTTTGCCTGGCATGAACGATTTTGAAGTAACAACGGTTTTTTAATGTGATAAATTTCAAAGCAGGGTTCAATACATAGAGTTTTACTACATACTTTACACTTTACACTCGTATATAGATCGGCTTCTCTTATTGAGCATACGGCATAAATTACAATGACGTGATAACTTTGTATCATTGTTTTCAGATTGAATTTTACAGGGAAAATGACGACCACTTAGTCGAATATCTGGCGTAAGAGATGTTGAAACCTCTTGAGAATGTAATAAAAGAAGTATTGAAACATTCGTATTAGATACTGTAAAAGTATCTAATATTTAAAAATTATAAATTTAAGCGATATACATAGGGTAGGTAAAAAAGGGTCGAGAGGGGATAATTTACCTTTAATTGTATTAAAAAAAAAGTAATAATATTGGAAAAATGAATATTATAATCTATAAAAAAAAAAAATTGAAGAAAATTTTCTGGTACGCCAAAATATTGGTTTTCCGGCCCTCTTGAATTAATACACGAGTACTGCTTATAAAACAATAGTACTTCGAGGTTTTTAAAGCACGTGCGTTATTGAAATACCGAGCAAAATAAAGTAGGAAAAAAACAACAATAACTTTTTATATAATTTTAAAATAATATGTTCAAATAATTATTTGTATCGTATGTGAATCGATCCACCTATGTGGATTGTCCACTTGTAAATGCGCCGATAAAATTATACATATACTTATTTGTTTCGTTTTACTACATCTAAATAGCAGAAACTTGTGGCAACACTTGGAGGCTATGTCCATCATAACATAGTATAAAACAAAGTCGCTTCCCGCTGTCTGTTCCTATCTATATATGCTTAGATCTTTAAAACTACGCAACGGATTTTGATGCGTTTTTTTTTTAATAGATAGAGTGATTCAAGAGGAAGGTTTATATGTATAATACATGCATATTATAGTACAGAAACACTGATAATTTTAGAGGTTTCTAATGTGATGTCGTAAACCGTGCGAAGCCGGGGCGGGTCGCTAGTTTATGATACATTAGATGTACTGGTAAAGCCTGCGTGTTTGGTAAGGTAGACAAAGACTAAACTGACGGGGACATCGAGACCACAAGTACAAAGACTTGCTTCTCAGAGTATTCCAGGGTGCATGAAAACCACACCAACGACAGCGTTGGAGATCCGGCTGGTTGATTTTTCACTTTAGGCATGAAAAAAGACTACACGTTAACTAAAATTCTTCCCAGTCCCAAGTATGAGGTGGTGATATCTTAAAGGAAAGACAACGAGAACTCAAAGAACTGGCAGACCGCACTACAAAAGTTGTCAAGAATAAAAAGTTCTTAAAATTCTTAGGTTAAAGTTCTTAAACTCAAAGAATGCACTTTATCAAAGAATGAATTTTCTCAAAATTTTTTGAGCAACTTTTTGGATTTTGCAAATAGTCAATTTTTCCAACATTTAAAAAAATTGCTTAAAAAATTCTGAAATTCCAGTGCATTCTTTGGGTGATTTTAAGAACTTCTTGTTCTTGACAATTTATTGTAAAAATGCATTGTTTTCGAGAAAAAAAATTTCTAAATTTCGATACTAATTTGATCTTTAAAATTTTTTTCTCGAAAACAATACATTTTTAGAATAAATTGTCAAGAACAAAAAGTTCTTAAAATCAATCAAAGATTCCACTGGAATCTAATTGGAATTTAATTTGCAATTTGCAAAATCCAAAAAGTCGTTCAAAAAAATTGAGAAAATTTCCAGTGCATTCTTGAGTGGTTTTAAGAACATTTTATTCTTGACAATTTTTTGTAAAAGTGCATCGTTTTCCAATAAAAAAATCTTGAATTTTTACGCAAAAATTTTGCAGTTCAAGCGCCATTTTGAATGCATAAGGCAACAAATCGATCTTTAAACCACATATACTTAAAGTTCAAACATTTATTCTACCAGTTAGTGAGGTTGCAGGTCCATTGCAGACAGGAAATCCCCTGAAAATTTGATAAACAAAGGTCAAAAAAATCGTGTTTTTTTTTAAACTGCTTTTTTTTCCTAATTAATATTTTTTGGAGGAATTTCTTCGACACCATCGGAAAGGTCACGTCTTAAACTTCAAAAATATATCCCTGCCAAATTTTTCTGTCGCAAATAGTATTAGTTATGAGGCGCTGAAGAGCGATGTACCGGGAGTGGCGTTTTCGGCCGAAACGGGTTAAGATGAGTGGTGCTCCCAGGTCACAGTGGCATCTTTGGAAACGAACATACTGACGAACTTATAAGGAGAGGTTTATCAACTCCATGTGTTGGCTCGAAAACATAATGAGATCGAGACCATTCTCCATATTCTATTAGACTGTGAGGCATTAGTTATATCGCAGGCGACAAGAAATCTTTGGGGAAAAAAGAGGAAAAAAGCAGACGCTTGTTTGTCTTTAAAAAATAGTTTTTACACATGATTTTGTTTTTTTTTTATGTGTATTATCTAGTACATAACGTAAACAAAAAACCTGAACCCATCTAACACTCTTAAACGAAAATTTACGTAAATTTAAAGTATCGATCCTACTAGATCAACAGATGAATAAAATGCACCGACGTAAATGTTTAAGAAGAGGAAGTTCAACAGTCAGTACTAAAATCAGAGTTCTGAGAAGATGGTTTAATAAATCGAGATATAAAAAATCTTTATAAGTAACGTGATCGACGATCCGGGGATTTAAAGGGATTTGTACATTTTTATTTGTATTTGAAATATTCCAACAAGGAAGTAACGGGAATGAATATTTAAAGAAGGAATATCGGTGACGTAGATGGGGAAGAGGGCGAACAATAATTGAAAGCGGCAATATAAACAAGCTTTTCGAATCGATCCGGACGTCTGAAAGATTATACGAGTAAACGCCTTTCTCCAACAATTACGATATACCGAGTCGAAAAAGGACGAAAAAATACTATAAAGCAAGCTCGTAATAATTCACAAATACTGAAATTCAGACGAAGCAGATTGTAGATTATTTTAATATTCTTTTTAAACACATAGCTGAAAGTACCTACATTTGGCAGATAACATAAACCCTGGCGAGTTGTTTTGCTGACACACAAATGGGAAAATTAAAATGTAACATAAATTATTGCTTTCTATCTGTTCTTGTAACGTATCTGTTAATATTTCAGTTTTTAAGTTGATGTTAAGGTAGCTCAGATTATGTATGCAGGGAAGTGTTCTCTTGAAATGGACAAGTGATGAAACGATATCTCATAAACTATGGATAATAAAATTCTGAAAATTAGGCGGTAAAGTAAAATAGATACAATACAATTTATAATAAAGTGGGTAAAACGTCCTATTGAACTGGTGTACAAATAAGTTTCCGCCGTTTGACAAAAGTTGGCGGCACCAGTAAGGTATGGTTAAAATTGTCAGATGTAAACGTCATTATCGTAAGGTTGGGCATCAGGCAAGAACATAACCTTAAAGTATTAGTGTTTTTTTTATCAGTATAATATATTGAGCCGAATAAGAGTCATTTGTGGGAAATTTTGATTTACTCCTTCAATTTGAAGAAATCTGCAGTTGAGGCGTATCGATTGCTAGTAGAAGTATATGGTCAGGCTGCCTTAAGTGAGAGAAGTTGTTGTGAGTGGTTTCAAAAGTTTAAGAACACGGAATTTGACATCGAAGACAAAGAACGTAGCGGAAGGCCGAAAGTGTGCGAAGACGCGGAATTGGAAGCATTATTGGATCAATATTCGTGCCAAACGCCAGAAGAATTACTGAAGCTGTCTACCGAACACAATTGATGAGACTGAGTCAATCAGTCAAGGAAAGCGCGCCCACTACTACTCCAGACACGACAAAGTTATTCTCCTGCATGATAATGCTCGTCCACATGTTGCGGCGCCGGTCGAAACCTGTTTGGAAACACTCAATTGAGAAGTTTTACCACACTCGCCGTATTCATCAGACATTGCTCCTTCTGATTTCCACTTGTTTCGATCGATGGCGCATGACCTGTGTGAGCAACACTTCACATCATATGAAGATACCAAAAATTGGGTCGATTCGTGGATAGCCTCAAAAGATGAAGCATTTTTCCGACGCAGTATCCGTATGCTACCAGAAAGACGGGAAAAAGTAGTGGCAAGCGGTGAACAATACTTCGAATAAAACATTAGGTTCTGTCCGTTCACAATAAATTCCCAATTTTTTGTTAAAAACGGCGGAAACTTATTTCTACACCTTTATAAAAATAGTTTGACATATCTGGGACTTCCGCTTATATGGGAAGTAAATGTCAACTTGTTTATTTGTATATCCATTGCCTTATTGGATTCCATGTAATGATAATTACTATAAAGGCATATTGTGTATAATATTATACACCTATATCCAATATAGGTTTTTTATATATCCAATTTTTGAAATATTTGCTTTCAAAATTTCAGTTAAAAACGACAATTGGAAATTGGAGACCGTTTTCTTAAGATTGGAGATCTTAAGAAAATAAAATGCCAGTTTAAAAAATGTTAATATTTCACAAATGAGCATCAATTCTGCAAAGCATTTTTGCAAATTAGTAGAATATGGATTATTTCAGTAAAACTCCCAGCCCGTTCCAAAGTTTTCACACTGGGTGTTCGCGAAAAAAGAAAACTGAAATTTAAATTCACAAAAATATACTAAAATTATTCGTTTTGAGTATAAGTGTGATTGACATGTGGACTACTGACAAAATGAGACCTCTTAACGTAGAAACAAACGATCCGTACTAGCCAAAATACCTAAATAACATTGGAGATTTTTTTTATCTACAATGTTCTTAAACACCGAAATATTAAGCCCGAGTTAAAAACAAATCTGACTGTAGTTGGTCTGTCAAATAGTTGTTTTTTGTCTACAGTATAACTTCACAACGGTTTAAAATATCAACTTGGACTTTACTAAACTTTTACATCGCAACGAGATTCTGAGCTGATTAAATTTTGAGCTTAATCAGTTAAGAGCTGTGGCGATAAATGGAATGAAATTTTCAACGCGTACACACCATCTAAAATCGGTAAGCAGCTGGATTTTTTAGCCTAATCGCTTAGGGGTGATGATTCAATTTTCGTATTAAATCTGCGTTAATGGTTTTTATAAATTGATCGTGGGAAGGTGACATCGTAATCCAAATAAGAAACTTTGTGGATGTAGTAGAAATTGCTGAGAATTCTCATTTCGGGGAAAACAAATTAGTCAGGTTGCGTCAGGAAAACATCGGAAGGTACTTCCATTTAACTACAGAAACAAAAATTGAGAACTATTTCAGAGTGATACTTAGAAGCCTTTAAGTTATAGAGTCAGACCTTTTTTTATGAATAACTTTTGAATGTCAAGTGCTCAATTGAGTTTGAGCACTCGAAACTTTGAGAGCTAGAAACAAAAAATTGAGAACTATTTTCAGAGTAATACTTAGCATGTGAATATACAGGGTTTCCAGAATTTCATGACATTAGTAACTTGGAAGCATTTAAGTTACAGAGTCACAATTTTTTTATGAATAACTTTTGAATGTCAAGCGCTCAATTGAGTTTGAGCGCTGAATTTTTAAATTAAATAGTAAAGAATGGATCACTGAACTCTGAAATGGAACACTGAAAGGTCCGACACCTCCAAATTTTGAGAGAATTGCGATCCTCGAACCTCAAGTAGGGAAAACCTATATTTCTCGAATATTTTCATTGCACAAGTACAAGCCCAGGCTCATAATAGTTCGGCCACCAAACATTTTCAACTACATCTTATCAAATTATGGAGTCTCGAACAATTACGAAAAATATCGATAAAATCGTCTTAACTTTATTAAAATATACTTTCTTCTAACATAAACTGAAAACTCTCTTCAGTATACATATTGTATTGAAAAATAGATATACATATGTATAATAAAAAATGCGATACAGTAGTGAGGAGTTGTAATATGTAATTCGACCACTAAAATTGGCAGAAACGGAACGCGCCTTAGAGGCGTAATAATTGCCATGAAACTGACGTGTCGAGTTAAATGAAACACATACTGAATAAATAAACAAATATCGCATGTTATTTTTCAGTTTGCAAGCAAAATTCCTTGTGGTAAATCTCTTAGTAAGGATTTGTGCTTGTATATCATTTTTAACAATTTGTAAAAAAAACATATCCGGTTCTGGAGCGGTTCACCGTTCAAAAAAAAAAAAATATAAAAAAAAAAAAAAAAAAAAAAAAAAAAAAAAAAAAAAAAAAAAGGGGGGGGGGGTATTTATAAAAAGGGTAGAAAAAAAGGGGGAGATAAAAAAAGGGGAGGGGGTATTGGGGGGGGGGGTTTTTTTTTTTTTAAAAAAAAAAAAAAAAAAAAAAAAAAGCCCAAAAAAATACCAGAAGAAGGGGGCCCTAATTAAAAAAAAAAAAAAAGAAAAAAAAAAAAAAAATATTTTTGAGAGGGGGGGGTGTGGGGAAGGTGGAAAAAGGGGGGGGGAAAAAAAAAAAAAAATTTTTATATAAAAAAAAAAAAAAAAAAAAAAAAAAAAAAAAAAAAAAAAAAAAAAAAAAAAAAAAAAAAAAAAGGCGGGTATGTGGGGGAAAAAAAAAATTTTTTGTGTTTTTGTGGCGGGGGGGGGGGGGGGGGGGGGGGGGGGGGGGGGGGGGGGGGGGGGGGGGGGGGGGGGGGGGGGGGGGGGGGGCGGTCCCACCAGAAGAAAACCGCTTCCAAAAGTGGAACCGGTTCCGTCCCAGAACCGTTTTTTAGAGTACAAGAACAGTTTGCTTTGGAAGCGGTTCCGCTGTTTCGGGAATTTTGGAACCGGTTCCAAAACCGCTCCTTTTCTAAACGGTAATGGGATGATTTCGTAAGAACCGGTACGAATACCTGTTCCGTACCGGTTCCTGGGGTATTTTTTCTTCTTATTGGTTTAACCATTAGGGGCTGTCCGTAAATTACGTTACACTATGTACTGTAGAACACTTTTTAACCTCCCTCCCCCCTCACGTAATAGGATATTATATCAAAGAGCGATATACCCGGGAGAACGCTATATTCGGGAAGCGTTATGTCCGAGTTTTACTGTACTTACAAAAAATAGGAGAAAATATCGAATTTATTATCTGGGCCAAGTATGGTCACATTTTTGGTACAAAAAATCAATTAAATTAAGGAGCTTCAGAGTGGTTTTTTCTATTCCGAAATATTTAATGTTACAATTCGGGCTTCCGTTGATCAGATGAACCAAACTAAAAGTCATTTAGTTGATTATAATTTTTATTAATTATAACTTTTATGTTCAATATCGAACGTGGAATATGGAAATAAAAATATTAGTATAATCAAAAATACTAACGAAAATAAACAATAATTATTTTAGGATCACAACAATCCAAAACGTTACACAACCAACCTAGAGGGATGCACACACTTTCGGTACAAAAGTAATCTTACGATTGTGATCTGTAAGGACGGGAAAATTAACTATTCATGACGTAATTTACGTCTCACCCCTAAACGGAGCAATCTTCTCAAAATCTAACCAAATTTTGACTGGCGATCAAAATGATTCGTTTATTCCTTCATAGAAAGCATTTTTAACCTTAAAAAAGGAGTTCTCTAATATCGCCGGGTACTGCGTTTCGACCGACAATAACGACGTGTGTGTTCAGATTTTGAAGCCGTAATTAAGTTTAACCAGTGTACTCCATTAAGAACTTTTTGTAATTTTTTTTAAAACCTCATTTCGCGATCCCTGATCCCTCATTCTGCCGATATAGCCGTTAGTCTAATAATATCGCCTCTTCTTAAAATTCTGTATTATAAATTGCACAAAGAACCGGTTCCTATCTAAGAACCGCTTCCAGAACCGGTTCCAAACGAGAACCGGTAAAATATTTTTTTGGACCGGTTCCATCTTTTTTAAAAACGGGAACCCCGGAACCGCTCTTGGAAGCGGTTCCTTTTGTGATAAAGTGGAAGCGGTTCTGGAAGCGGAACCGTACCGGTTTTGAAGAACCGGTTCTGTTGCCATCCCTGCTATTAAGCAATCTAACAAATTTAGTAGGTGACAATAAAAAAAATAGGACGTCACTGAAAGTCCACAGTTTGAAATATTGAGGGTAGGTTGTGCCTTACAGACTCAATGGACGCTTCGTCACTGAACATTAGAAATAGTGAACTGTTTTTCCTCTCTGGAAAGCTTTTAAACAGTGAGATAGGGTACGATAGCCAAATTTACACTCACATAAGACTAATAAGCATCGTCCTCCCAACTCCTCTTAGCGGTGCCCCTAATGAGGAGACCTTCCACATCGTATAATAATTAGGGAAATACGAAACATCAAACGTATCGCGCCTAATAATTGGGGTGCCCGTTAAGGCTCGAGGTAGGCAGTAAGATAAACTATCAAATTAGAAGTCCGGTGCGCCATTAGAGCCGTTCGCTCCTAGCGAAAGGGAGCAGGGGGGCGGGCGGTGGACAATTACGCGACGAACTAAGGCGGAAACGTCCGTATCCGACGGCTTCCTGATTGTCGGGAGTTTGCAGGAACTTCCGTACGCGAATGCAGGACCGGGCTAGGCGGCGGTTCGCGAGCATCCAATATTTTTGTTTTTAAAATATTCGCCAATCAAAAAAATTCGTGCGTTTTTTTAATACGCTTTATATATACCAGGTGTCCCATTTTAAGACATACCTGTACACCAGTGGGTGCTCGTGACTTTTTTTTGGGAGACAAACGTATTTTGTAAAAATTTTTGTGATGGTAAACATTGTTAGTAATATGCCGCAGATTTAGGAGAAGGACCTCTACTTGGTCAATAAAATATATTAAGTACATTTGTCTAACATAATGTACTTAAAAAAAAACTGGACGTTTTCCACGAAACACCAAACTACTACACTTTTCTCGACGCGCGTTTCGCCAACCAAGTTGGCATCTTCAGGAGAAGATTAACACTCTTTTCTTCAGTTTTAATCTTCTCCTGAAGATGCCAACTTGGTTGGTGAAACGCGCGTCGAGAAAAGTGTAGTAGTTCGGTGTTTCGTGGAAAACGTCCAGTTTTTTGTTTCTCCGCCGAAGGTTCCAGTACCCACTCCAGGATAATGTACTTAATACGTGTCCCAAAGTGGAAACCGGCCGCGGTTTCCCCCCCCTTGGCCCCCCCCCAGTTTTTTCAAAAAGTTCCCAAAAACGACTAACCCCCATCGGCCACCCAAAACACCTCCGCCTTTCCTCTACAGGGTGTTTAGAAGACTGTTTCGGTTAATGCACTACTCCGTGTATATATTTTATTGGTTTTCAAAAAGCAAAAAATCGCACCATCCATCGGGGAAATGGCGTAGTTTCTCAGGGTCAAATTATTTCGTTAAATGGCAACCTTACCCAAAAGTAAACTTTTCAAAAAAATACAGATTTTGAGCTGCTGGCCCAAAAGTTGGAAACAGCCCGTCAAAACTTTTGTATTTAAAAAGTTTCCTACAAAAAATGTTCGACCATAAACCGCCATCGGGTTACGGTTTCAGAATTCGAACTGTTTCACTTCGCTCTCATCAATATTTTGTTTGAATGCCTAGGGGGTATACGAAACATGGTGGCAATTTACAATAACCTGTTGCCCAAAAGGACACCCCAAGTCAAAACTATTTGTATTTTAATTTCCTGACATACACCACCATCGGCCTGTCAACGTTGAATGCGTCTCGGTCTGTTTCCAACTTTGCCAACGATATTCTAAAGTTATAAGATTTTATCAAATCCAGACTTTGTCCAAGCATCTTGTTGCGATTTTTTTTTTTTAAGTGAGAGGGGGGGGGGGGGAGGGGGGGGGGGGGGGGGGGGGGGGGGGGGGGGAGAGGTGGGTGGGGGGAAAAAAATTTTTAAAAAAAATATTTTTTTTTTTTTTGGGGCCTTTTTCCAACTTTTGGGACACCGTATATTTTGTTGTTCAGCCCATTATGTTTCTAATTTTACAATTAATGCAGTGTATTAATCCCGGATTTTCCAGGACTTTAGTTGCGGATTCAAACACATAAAAACTTCTACCCATGAAGTGATAACCAAAAATAGTTTTCAAATCTAGACTTTGTCAAAAGTTTTTTGTTTTTTTTTTTTCCGTTTTTTTTTTTTGAGGGTCATTTGGTTTTTCCCGGGGGGGGGAAAGGCCAAAAAAATTTCCTCCCCAAAGGATACAAAATAGCTGTTGTAGGTTTATCAACAACCTGAGAAAATTTGATGATATCTCGGAAAAGTTTCGTCAACTGAATTGGTTAAATATGGTCAACAGTTATAAATACCATTTAGTTACTTTTGTACACCGTTTGTATCCATACCTTCTAATTCATTCACTATTGCACAATTAATATGCTATTCACATCAACATATTTCTTTTCAGTCTTTTTCCTACAATGCTGTAAGTTTGTATAATTCTGTTGACAACGATTTAAAAAAACTAGGTATAAAACGTTTCAAACAACATGTAAAAAAAACTGTTACTACATAATCAAAAAGGAAATATTAATTTGTAATAATTATTCTTTTTTTTTTTTTGATATCCATATACACATTCTTTTTTTATTTTTATATAATTTAAATATATTCATACTTCATTACATGCATTTCATATATTTTATGTTTTACATTATCTATTTTTTCTCAGTACTTTTCTTTTAATTAGTTGTAGGTGTTAAACAAATATGTTTTTTGTTATTCATTTTTTATTTTCATCACATATATATTTAGCAAAATTTTAAAAGGGTTAGTTGCAGCCTAGTCTGCAAACTTCGCCCGTAATGAAACGTACTGAAATGTTTCATTGATAAAGACGTTTATTATTATAATTTCGCCGACTTTATAGTCACACTTCTCAGCGTAAATGCTGGGAAACATTCACCCATTCGTGCTGCAGACAGTGATGGCTTGATATCTCATCCCCGCCGCATTATTATTATTATTATCTTCTCCACGATTTGATAATAATTCACACGGCCAACACAATAATTTATTTAAAGTTAAATAACCACTTAGACATTTGCATTAGCACGTATTAACAAAACTACGAGCCAGCTTATCCTGATTAATTAAAGTTTTACTTAGATCTGGCAGTGGTACTCTTAAATCATTAACAAATAATTTATCCTCATAAGACCGGCGACTAAATTTGTACTTTATATGATACTCAACAGTATCATTGCAGGTTCGAATATTTATTTGAGTGTCATGAAAACTCGTATGGTTATTTTTATGAAACAAACTGCTACACTCGCCAGTTACCTCCATTATAATTTTGTAAAGTTAATTATAAATAAAACGTTCAAATAATGACTTACGTAAGTAATATGGAACACTTTCAATAATTATTACCCTCTTATACCACTCAAAACCAGTAAAAAAAAACGCAAGAATAACGGCACTTTCCAACATTTTCAAAAAACAGAACAATAAAATATATTAAATTTTGTAGGTTAGGTTGTTAGGTTCATGAAATCAAATAACTCACGTGTGAGAAGTGGGAGGTGGGCGTGTTTGCCTCCGCTATACAGTTTTTTAAATGACCTTTAATGCCACTGGAGTTAAGGGTTAAATTTGTTAGCAACGCAGGATCGCGAAGAGCGAAGCCTCCTATTCCGTATAAATACATATGTGAAAACATTGTCATCGGAGGCTTACCACCACGGCGATAGACTAGGCGCTGGGTCGTTTATGAGGACATAATACGTTGCAAAAAATAATAGTGCATGAACTCCTTTGACATATGTTTATTAATATTTTTATTCTTAGAAATTAATTTTTTACCCGACATATGAATTTAAAAATGAAAGGTAATTAAAGTATTATAGGTAGTATATTAAAATTTAATTTTAAATAAAATTAAAATAAAGGTTCATAAAAAAAACTTTTTTGTAATTTTCACAACTTATCCATGTTTTTTTTTCAAATATCGTGTCAAATATTTGTAGCTCCCATCACCTCGAATTCACGAGATATTCGAGAAAAGGCTTTTTTATTTTGGACGTATTTCTTCCCGTAGAATCTTGGGGGTTCCAATTAAAAAAAATTGGGTGCCTCAGGGCCGTATCAGGATGCCGGATAAGGTGCTGGATCGCATTGTCAGATGGCCCCCTCCAAACCAATTTTCATTCAAAATTCATTTTTGGATTGGCGGCTTTTCTACAGAGAATTGAGTTATTTTTGGGGGAATTTCCCCCAATATTGGCATTTAGGAGCACTTGACCTAATTCTGACAACACCATAATGTTCAGCGCCTCAAAATACTTCGGAAATGATACAGCTTGTCAAAATTACACTGTTTTAAATACGGCAATAACTTGAATGTATGAGGACAAAGATTTTTTTACAAATGGTCATTTCCTAGAGGTCTAGTCTGTTTTGGGTGCAAAATAGAACCCAATAAACCCCGAGATCGTGTTCCGCATCCCCAATAATATGGGGAAATACATGTTGATTACATTTTATACATTATCAGGCGTTAGTAGAGCATTTACTTAGGACAAAGATTAGTGATTTTCCGGTAGTTTGGGCCAAGTGGTTAAAAAAGATATATTAGATATGTACATGGTTTTTCCTTTTAATTTAGCACCCCTAATATTCAATTATAAAATTTCATTGCTTTATCTCTGAAAACAACAAAGTTACAGGGGTGACCAACTTTCGAGAATTATCCGGTGTTTTCACAAATCTCTTGCTTAAAAATTAAGTCACATACCGCGCGCGTAAACCGAATCGGTAAAATTGTTTCTAATGGAATTCCAAATGCAACATTTTTAATGATTCCATAGCCGTAATTCCATCGGAAACTGAAAAATTCAGGCAAACTCGTTCAATTTCCATAGTAAAAAATTTTCCGTTTCAATTTTCTCAGAACCAGACAAACTTTTCCTAAAAAGGCTCAAAAACACCTTTAAAATAAACAAAAAAAAAATTTTGGTTTAAACATAGGTGTGGGGGGGGGGGGGGGAAGAGAAACAAAAACCAAAAAAAAGGTATGGGGGAGCCGGCACCCGAAGCCCCCGAGTATTTTGTTTTCTTCACCCTTGGGGGGGGGGGCGCCTCCAGATAAAACAAAAAAGCAAAAAAAAAGATCACTAAGGAACACGGTCCCCCCGCCCTTCCATCCGGCAATAAACCTCAATTTTTTCCTTTTATTGATTTTCTTTAATATAAAAATATAATTATTTTTAAAAACCATTTTATATTGTTAAATTGAGTCTTTAATTTAATTATCAGCCTTTATACAAAAAATATTTAATAAAAAAATACATATTTCTCAATAAAATTTTCTAAAAATTATTTTTTACTCTAAATATAAAGTTTTTTTAAAATAACAAAAAAACATTTTTAAAATATACTTAGATCTAATAATGCTATGTTATACTCGTTTGTATTCAGCAAGGAGAAGGGCACTTTTAAAATTTAATTTAATTTGTTTTTCAGATTCGAATTGTTTATTTATTATATATAATTTCATAGGTATTCAATTTTGGGACGAATAGAAATCGACTTTTGTGTTTTTTAATCCTTGGATTAAGGAGTACCCTGTATATACGGCTGACGTCATAACTCGAAAAACGATTATTTACACATATTTAAAATATGTGTAAAATATTTACGATTAAATTCGACCCATTTGTCTTGGTGTTTTCTTCAAAAAGTCAAGCATAACTAATTTAAGAATGGTATTTCAGACTTTTGCCCCTCCCCGTTCTCATACTACCTTGGCAACTGCCTTTTTCTCGTTTTTAGTAAATCTTGAATACCTACTCACTTTCCTTAATAACGAAATCTCCACAATATCCCAGGATATATGACGCAATTATACAGTTAAGCGAATATTTTGCTTAGGTATCGCGTATTAATATACCGTAAAAGTATATTTCTGTTCCGCTTATTACGAGAAATCTCAGGCACTCGACGGAGAGACCTTTACAACGAAAGCGCCGCTCGCCGAAGGTAATAAAGAGCCCAAAAGTATACTAAAAAGATTATTAAATGCATCCTGGGGCGGCTCCCTTTATTACGGCTAAAATCTTTATTTGAATAGAGCCTTAATGTTGGCGTTATAAACGAATTTATTGCTTCCATAAAAAGGATGGGTAACTTTTAACGACGGCTGTCATCAATGTCCCTTAGTAACCGATGTTAATTCTATCTTTTCCTCTGATTTATTTCGTATCGCCTAGATACATCTACACACAAAAAAAACGGCGAACACTCAATCATATTTTACTATGAGCTCGCTGGACAAGCCAGTGCGCCCATTTTTTTAAATACGCGTCTTGAAGCGTACTTTGAAGATATTATAGTCATAATTCCGAGAATTTCGAAGCGGCAACGCTAAAACAATATATATATACATCGCGTCAAAAAAGGTAGTCGCGTAGAAAACGTTATAAAACTGGCCCAAATTAATATTTTTCAAAATCTCAAAAAGTCTCGCAAACTCGAAGATTTTATGATTTTTCTAGCCCAACCCAGTCAATATCGTACAATAAACAAAGAAATGACGTCATTGTTAATTAAGGCTTGCAAAAGAATGCCATCGTTAATTACTCGAAAAGTTATTAACGGATCGAAGCTGTTTTTTGTAACTTCATACTACAAATAGCAGTCCCTACAAATTTCATAATCATAGTCGCCCTACTTTCGAAGTACAAAGATTGTGAAAAAAAGCACTTTTTTCAACTTCAGCAGTCATTTGCAAGTTAACAATGGAGACTTCGGGTTGGGCTTAAAATTTTGGAAATTCAATAGGCTACAACTTCTTAAATGCATATGCTATAAAAAAATATGCCAAGGAACGGAGATTTAATGAAATTAGTGAAATACTTATTTTTTTCACAGATTATTAAAAATTAGTGTACGGACTCCGCGCATTGTGTTCTACGCAAAAAAGAGAACCGTTCTATACATAGAGAACCGTCAAAACTAACCCTATATGTTTCAAGAACACATAAAAGTCTGCCTACTGGACTGATTGGGAACCGTTGTTCTAGAGTACTTTTGTTCTTGTTTATTAATTACAACAGCGGATCGTTAGGTATCCCATCACTATTTATATCATTACCTCACTTATTAGTTTCTAAACTAGTTTCGCAAAAGATATGTGTCTATCGTTTGTTATATTTCTAATCGATTTTAAATTGTTAACCCTTAAATTTAAATTGTCACATATTGGCTCTTCTCTTCAACCCTGACAACCTTATTGACATACCCAGAGAAACGAATTCCGTCTCACTTTGTTCCCTGTTTTCGAAAAGACTATAAAATATGTGGTACGTAATTCACCATTATTGTTTTTCTTCTGAAGCTGTAATAGAGAAGTTCAGCCTTTCTATCGGAAGGAACTCGTTCGGCCACCACCTAGTGTTATTGTGTTAAACGGGCACATTCTAAAAAATACTGAATTTTCTACCAAAACCTATAACTTCGTCACTTTCCCAATTACACTTTTATGCGCGATAAAAACTTGAAAGGATAGATCCTAAAAAATTGTTGGGCACACAAAACTAACGTTGCTAGAAGTTTTATTTAGTCAACAACTTTTTGAATGTAAACCCATATTTTCCATAAAACGGAAATAATATAAAGTAGGCATATGAATATTCGGCTTTTATTTAATTAATTTGGATTTCTTGAAACATTACAATCATGCCGTTTATAATTTGACAAACTAAATTAATTTAATTTTAATTACTTGATAGGCCCGATTCCTATTGAAAATATTCAAATCGTATGTCTTAAACATTTATCAAGGGAAAAAAACAGAATGCAAAGAAGGAATACAGAGTAAAAAGAAGATCAGATTTGTGGTTGACTGATTATACAGTGCGCGCCTAAAGTAATGGAATAAATGTAAATGTGAAACAAAAAATTTTTGGAAAAAATCCTCGAACAGGTCGATTTTGTTTAATAAAAACACACATTTGATTTTGAGTAATGACGTCATCAACTTATTTTTCAAATGACAACCCCCCATTTTTTTAAATTTAATTTGAGAGACCCTTTCATTGTCGATTCAACGGTATAAAAATGTTGCCACCTTATGTAACAACATTTTTTAAAAAGCGAACCCTAATTATAATCTATATAAATACAAAGAGAAGTTTATCACTGTATATCAAACTTATATGATTATAGTATTTATAAACTGTTTAAGATTCCTATATCGCAATTAATATTTTCTGAGCTTGCAGGTATATGATTGACAACAGTATTTGTTTTCTCATCATCTTAACTAGTAAGCATATTCAAGTTCATACGTCAAGTTCATTGACTTTATTGCTTTAAAATTTTCTATATATTTAAATATTCCTATAGTCCTACGCTAATCGATCGTAATGGAAAATGTACGTGGTACGAACTGGTGCGCCTTAAGAATAACATTACGTATCCTCAATGCAATTTAAATATTCATATCGAGGACAGATCCACCTGAGAGGCATGGAGTAGGTTTGTATACCTAGTGCATTATTATATATTATGCAAACTGACGAGGAGTAATTTTCCTGCATGCAAGTATATTCAGCATTTACAGCGTCTTCTATTTGAACTTTCACTAATACATAAAATATTACTCGGAAAGCATTTTATTATACGAGTACTTACAATTGGAATAAATCAATGATGAGGCTATTTACAATTTATAAGACTTAATGTAGACTTACTATTACTAGGTATTCAACTGCAGTAGTTACTTGATACGGAAATTAACTACAGAATTTGTAATTTACAGTGTAACTGGCTTAAAAGGATAATACTGTAAATTCTAATTTATGTAGAGAACCTGAAAGATTTATGAACTCGAAACAACTAAAATATAATGGCAACGTTGCGAATGTCTTCATTTAACTTTCCTCTATATCTTCATCTCTCTATATATTCTCTATCATTTTTGCGCAGATTTTTCTCATCCCCAATTCGTTAGTCAAAATCTGATGAACGGTGGGGTGATTCAAATTTAACTCTTCCCCGATTTTTCTTATCGTCAACCGACGATCTAAATGCACAAGATCCCGTATTCTATCGACATTTTCATCGGTTGTTGAAGATGAAGGCCATCCGTTACGTGGTTTATCTTCAATCGACTCTATTCCTTCTGAGAATGCCTTAAACCACCGAAAAACTTGATGGACTTTTGAAAAAACACTGCCTCCGTAGGCGTGCTGAAGTTTTGCAAAAGTATTTTTTGCGCTGCATTCAAGTCTGAAGCAAAACCTGATAGCACACCGTTGCTCAAAATTAATGCCATTTTTAAAACGCACTAAAAAAAAACGGTTTACGAAAACAGTCACAAAGAACAAACAAATGACTCTAACAAGTTCAAACTTGTACTGAACGTACATTACATGTTAACCTACCGCCTTTCCAAGCCCTGTCTCCGCTGTATTGCTAGATCGGGCGCTACGTTGCCACTGTCATTACTTAATTTACACACCTCGTATATCTATAGTCAGAATTACGTATTGGGATACAACAAATCGTGGTAACTATTGTATATATTTTAATGTTCTCAAATCGATTAACTCCAAAATCTGTAAACGAAGGGGAGTGACATAAGCGGAAGTGACGGAAGCAAGACACTAATGGCACTTAGGAATTAAGATCATTATGTACTAAAAGGGCTATATAAAACAAAGCACTGTTACTTATACATGCTTCTTTGCGAAACAATAGGCAGAAGTAAAAAAAAAAGCACAAGAAATAAGTTCAATTTGGATCCCAGTTTAAATGTACAAGTCGTTTTCCAAAAATGTTATAGCCAGATAAATTATAGAACAGATAGTAGGAGGATGATCTACGTTAGCATATCCAGCATATCTCAGCAGGTAAATGATTGCATCTGCAGATATATTCCATCATCAATTGATATTTAAATATGGTCTTTTAGCTGGCATAGTGCTGGAATCGGAAGTTACTAATGTTCTGAGCTAGTCTCCTAATCATAATCACCCTACTGATCAATCAGTAGATTTCAACAGATGATATTATTGTGCTGATAAACAAGGTAACGAAGAGGTATCATCATGGATACCGCAGTGTCACTTCCCATAACATTCAGAACGCTGAACGAGAGAAGATGGCGAAATATGATAGCTAACACATATCAATCGAGCTGAAGGGCCTTTGGAGACTGGAGAAGGTGGAGTACGTCCTAAAAATATCGCAGCATCGGGACTGTTTCATAACATCATTATACGTGGTCTTATTACAAACTTGTCACATTGTAAAAAGGTTCTGGGACAGGATGAATTTCTTCCCTTCGCCTGAACCTAATTCCTCCTGGGAGTGGGAATGCGGGGAACCATAATTGACTCGGTATTTGCTGTAGGCTATTATTGATTAAATATACTAGTATTTTATAACTATACCAAATTCAAATTCTGTAATACCGTTAGAAGTACTCGTACATAAAGAAGAACATAAAATACATTATAAGTGAAATAATGTTTGTCGGATCTACATCGATTTGTTATCATCTTATAGCCTTGTGTAAGTTGACACGTGTCAGATCTTGACATATACGAGTAGAATATGCAATTTGTGAGATTTTCAAGTCACACGGGTATTCCTATTCAGGTAATTTATCCAGGAGTATAATAGAGTACATACGTTTGGCGCAATGCACAGTATTTTACGTCAAATTTGCAGTTTGTGCGGCACAGTTAGTAGATATTTCTAGACGTCTTGTCTAATAACTGACAATGTCCGGCAATTTACTGTATTTGGAGGAAGAGATACCTGATAACGTTGCATTCTGCATTCATGATATTTACTTACACAATTCACTACTAGAAAATATATAAGTAAATGATGTACATTAAGTACCTACATTATTCGTAGCAGGCGGTTAATTCAATAATGGCCGGTGAGTTAACACGCCAGAAACAAACATATGCCACTCACCGAGGCAGTGGTCTAGGTGGGAATTGTTATAACTAGAGTTCGTTCGAGCGCGGAGTGTAACAGGACCGTAGTCAGTTCAGTCACGAATGAAAATATTAATATGTTTAGATAAATTATCTAGCAACATTGTAACTGAACGCCCGCAAGCATCGGTAGCTTTGTCTATAATAAAATACATGAAATTGTCCGCAATGTCGCGTATTGTTGTAAACCCGATCGACATATGCAAGTCTTAACGTACTTTCATGAGGAATGCTCATTTAGCCAGACAATCTCAAAAAATTGTCTGTTTTAATAAACCTAGCTGAAATACACGTCACTGGCGCCTTAAACACGTGGAATTTCTATAGTCGTAAATCATTTTAACGACGTCGTAAAATTTTTATGGCACAGTGGACCGAATAAGTATTTAAGTAGATTTATTACAAAGCAATTATTAGATACAAAGCAATCCAATAGTATACTGGATCGGCATTCGCAGGGCATTCGCTGCTGCCGGCAGCTCAGGCGTTGCCGGCTCTTCAAAATTTTCTTAAGTATAGTAATATGCATAAAGTTGTTTTAATTTATAATTATTTTTTTCCAGTAATTTTAAACGCTGTATTTTAACGCTAACTAATACATTTATATCTATGTATTTTTTTTTAATATTTCCAAACTAGCTTTCTAAGAACGTCACGAACTAACAGTTTACTGAAGTATGAAGTATACTTGTATAGTGAGCTTAGCAATTTTAGAAAATATATCTGACAACCTGGCTTTTGTCGTTGACGCTGGACGACGCACGGCTTTTCAGATGTCTTGTTACTTTAGTTTTATCTGAAAAATTTATAATGCGTTCACACACAGTACAAAAAAAGTCATTTCCTTAAATACGTATGTCCCTAAAACCCTCGGGATCACTGTCAAACCATGTTTGAAATACTTCCCGTCTATTTCTTTTCACCTTTGGTATGGTACCTCACTTTATTCACTTCTCCCCTCAACTAATAATTATTAATATTTATAGTTATTTAAACACACGGCGAAAACGTAAAAACGAAACGTATCAACGCGATGCAATACCGGCGACTGTTTGTTACAGCAGACATAAATAACTAAAATTGCTAGCGCAGTTTTCGTAATGCAAATCAGCTGTGAGTTGTGAAGGCCAATGAGTTAAGGGCAGGATATGCACAGTGACATTCGCGCTTGGTAACAAGTAATAATATTTAATAATGTACTATGATGCAACATAGTTTCTGTGAACATATTAATATTTTCATTCGGAAACTGACTACGGTCCTGTTACACTCCGCGCTCGCACGAACTCTAGTTATAATGCGTATTTTAGCACTACCACAACCAATGCTGTCATAAAACATCTTAAGTCTACTCTAGAGGTCCTCTTAACGCAAACTTTTGCGCAGCCTAACAATGTTTCAAATTTCAGAATCGTGTAATTATTGATCCCATTAAAATTTTCAGGGGCAGTGGTATAAAACATGGCTGAAAAAAAAGATTTTGATGATACAATGGTGATACAATAACTGTACCACTTTTTCATATAACATTTTCTGGTGGGGTGGATGGCGATCTAATATTAACACCAATCATAGTTTAGTATTGTTTTAATACATTCACTAATTTGGAGATGGCGTAAGTTGTGCCATAAAT
This sequence comes from Aromia moschata, assembly GCA_029963805.1. Lineage (NCBI taxonomy): Eukaryota > Metazoa > Arthropoda > Insecta > Coleoptera > Cerambycidae > Aromia > Aromia moschata. The sequence goes on along the minus strand of JAPWTK010000052.1, from coordinate 1,354,654 downwards.
TTTTAGCAACTTAGAAAACACGACTTTCAGGTTGTATTACACATTTTTATGCGGCATACCAATACGTTTGGTTTAGTCTACAATTTTTGTCCCATCGAATTAACACAAACTGGAGACGCATTAGTTGTAATGTTATCTTGTCTTTGTTCTGGGGCGGTGGTATCACCAATAAATTATGTACCACCAATAAATGTTTCAGCATTTTTTTTTTTTTGTAAGAACGAGTCTTTTTAGTGTCTTTTATACTGTTGTTTTTTGTGTACCTTTTCAAATATATATTTTTTTTAGAATATACCCTGAACAATAATATTGTTACTCAGTTAACGCATGATCAGCTCGGGACCGATAAAAAGCCTAACGTCTTAGTCCGTCTCTGGGTATTCGTTTTGTCATTTAGGGGGTGTAATTTTAAGTCTTCTGGGATAATATCGAAGTTATAAAATTGAGCGATACACCCAGAAAGGGCAGTTCATTTTCTTCCGTTCGATTGATGCTTGCTTGGCCGTGGTGTCCCAAGATTGCTATTATTGTGTTTGTCCAAGAATATTTTTGTTGTTGTGTTGATCAAGGCGACTTCAAGAATTAATTTTAACATTTAATTTAATTAGGCATTTTGTATTGTTCATGTATAAATTAAATACTGCCTTATTTGCACGGCTGTGTTTGATTTTCGCGCCGGAATACCGAGGAGACTGAGCATCTATCTTCGACTGCCTGAGGCACCATCAGGTAAGACAAACTGATCTTTGCAATCGAATTAATCAACGAATTCACAATATTGTTACGTATTTCTCTTCCAATAATTCAAATCTCACTTCAAAACACTTTTATTAACAATCTACAACTCGTGGGTCTTAACTGTGTGAAATTCAAAACATAACTAACTCTATCCTAGCAACAACACCACTATTTATAGTTTTTACATTTCTAGAAAATTCTTTTGACATCCAGAATATTCAATATGTCATTCCATACAATTCTTTACTAATAGCTAGTGTATAAATGAAATAAACTAAGTATGTAAACTATAAAACTTATATAAACGTCAGCTGTTACAAATGTCACAATATCATAGCTATGCAGATTATGGCTGCTCGGAATCTGGAAAGTAGCAAAAGGAATCCCGGGGTTGCGAGTACTTCCGCGCGCCCCTGGATTCTCCACCTGTAACGTTCCTGAAAATCGGCAAAGCTGCACGTCTCCAGTTCTCCAATGCATTTTAGTTTTTTTGTAAGTCAACATTATTGTTGGAGGGATGGTAGATGAGTAAGTGAATAAAACGTTAAAATCTGAGATGATTTAAAGTAACACGTTATTTTACCCTGTCTTGTTATTCTTCAAGTAATGCCCGAACTAGGTTACAATCGATCCAGGAAAATACGGAAAGTAAAGAGAGAGCTCGACAAAATTTAACTATTCCAAATAAAATCATCAATCATTTACGTGCTAGCCGAGCGGCGATATGGCAAAAGGATATTTCCTGAACTTGTCCGTTGCGTGGCTTCGATTTTTTCCTGCGAAATTGATAACCTGATTTCTGACAAACTTAACGGTATTTCTCGGAGTTCCTACGGCAATAAAGATAAGGAGCGCAAATGAACGTCTGCCGAACACAAATCAGATTAGCACGATAATAATTTTGATAAAGACCTTCTAATTATATTAGATGCGGATGATGTAGGGTATTCTAGGAAATTTTCCTCGTACCAAGGTAAAAGTGACGGAAAAGTAGTGGCTGACAAGAGGATTATTAACATATTTACAGAGGAAATCTCACGTCACTCCTAAATTATTGTAATATTGTGGGTTCTAGGAGAGTGCGAGAACAGTCTTCAGAAGGCCGCAGTACTTCCGTAAGTCATCCTAATCTTTTTAAAAATGGATTCGTTTGTTGATGAGCACGACAACGTGTCTCATGGTCTCCTCTCATCGCTAACAACCTATACAAAGGGGTGTTTCAATTAGCTCCAAGTTGTGGAGGTGTTTTATTAGCTGAGAATGTCCAGTGAGGATGCCTGTTACAAGCTGATGGCATTCCTTTACTGTCCCTGTCGTTAGCGCAGTCTATAGCATGCTGGCATGTTTATCCATGGCCCACGCATATATAACATCCTACTCCTTTTTTCCTCTTTGAAAAATCCGTGAAGATTTTGATTGTACCTTCTACGATGGTTTCATTCTTACTTTTAATAAGGTTCATCGAAAACGAATTAAGGAGGAATGTTGTCGGTGGCAACCTGTGGAAGTGGCAAACTTCTGATGCCGTCAGTCCACAGCCCCCTCTTAGATGCACCACTACCCACGTTCGTCTGTATACTAACAGCTTTGAGGCGTACAATCGTTGTCGTTCTCTTAGCTAGATACAAGTCTAATGGTGGCAGACATAGCATTACCTACCTCCATCGTTCTATGTGGTGTTGTTTGTATTGCGCCAGTTATGCTTAGACAAGCTGTTCTTTGTATTTGGTTAAATATTAGTTTTGTTTTGGTTTGTGAGATATGAGCCACTAAACATCCGTTCAATAGGTTATAATCAGTCTTATGGTAGCAGTATACATCCCCATGACCTCTTTGGGTGTCATGCCCTAAGTTTTCCTTATAGTTCTGCGACACTACTCATACATAAGATATGTAAGCCTTCTTGGTTCTCCTGTTCAGATGCAGGTATATCACTTCTCATGCAAAACTTAGGTTGTGTTTAGGAGAACAGGTGCCCTTAGCGGTTGTGTTTTCAGGATGCAGTAATAAAAATATGAATCTTAGTAGCAACATAATAAAATTGTGTGATCGAAAACGTTATAATATGACAAAATTTAAGGAGAAATAAATATATCCTTTTATTAAATAAATCCTTTTACCTTAATAGTTCAAATTTGATTGTGAATAGTTCTGGTCATTGCAAAAAGAAATATATATACAGTGCGCGCCTAAAGTATGGAATAAATTCAGTAAATGTGAAACAAACAATTTTTGGAAAAAATCCTCGAACAGGTCGATTTTGTTTAATAACAACACACATTTTTGAGAGAACATCTATTTTCAGATGTCATTTGTTTGTGAATAATGACGTCATCAACTTATTTTTCAAATGGCAACCCCCCATTTTTTTAATTTAATTTGAGAGACCCTTTCATTGTCGATTTAACGGTATAAACATGTTGCCACCTTACATAACAAAATTTTTGAGTAAATGACAATTGAATGTTACAAAATGAACAATATATTTTTCACTATAAATAAATGAAAATTTCTGAAAAAACTGAACACAAATAAAACAGCAAAAAAGTACGTTGCTAAGCAAAAAAATTATCAGAAAGGTTTTTACTGTCAGTTAATCAGAATATTTGTCATTTAATTGTGCGAAAAGTTAATGTAACGTGTAAACCGTGTAGGACCGATAGAATGGCCCGCGAAATCCCCAGATCTTACACCACTTGAATATTATGATAAAATATAAATGGCAAATCATTAAATACACTCTTTCAATTAACTATATTTTATGGAGCTGAAAGAAGAGAATTTGAGAATGTTTACTTCTTGACTGATAAAATACACTCGACATCCACATATCCCAACTTTTCCGTTCCGCAAAATTCCACATTTCCGAACTCGCTTCACCTCGGGATAACGGAACTGAACTGAATTCTGGCGCATGCGCAAAGGGTTGTTCTGGCTCATTCGACAGCGACAAGTTCGGTTGTGTGGAAGTACAAGTTCGGAAATATGGTGGGAAAAAGTTCGGAAGGATAAGGATAGTTCGGAAATATAGAGTTCGGATATGTGGATGTCGAGTGTAAGTCTGGATGGATGACATATATTGTTACTTCAGCTACCGCCCAATAGATATCATTAGCGAGCGTACCTTGGCAACGCATCTTTCCATCCCCAATCGATGTTGCTTAACCTCTCTTTTGGCCAGAAACAATTGAAGCAGCTGTCATATCGCGCTCTAGATATCGTCTACCTTCAGATTCTAGACAGTTCTGTACAGCGTTGCCAACTCAAAATGTGTCAAGGTAGGAGATTGGATTTTAAAAGTTGGTAGTTTCCAACAAATCCTGCTATGAAAAGTTGGTAGATCTACTACCTTTATTTTTCAAGTATTTTAGAGATCCTCGAGTAAAAATCTGGTATTCTGAATTTATATTTCGATCGATTGGAATTATTTTGAATACAGGTCGTATTCAAAATAAGAATAGAAATGTAAAAAATTGAAGAACGAATCATAGATCCATCATATCAAAATATAATAATTCCTGATATATAAGTAATTAGTTAATTTAAGTATACAAGCATACTTTAATTCCAGTGCAGTTTATATGTAGGTATATTATTTAAAGTACCTAATTGATTTACTTGGTCGGATACTGTATGTACATATTATCATTATTCGTTTCAATTTATGCGGCAGCTTAGGTTCGATACTTTCTGAGAACTACTTTTTTTTTCAATTTTTTTAAAGTAAAAGTGGTTTTAATTAAACTTTGATAAAATTAAATAAAACAATCTTAAAATATAAGAATGGAACCCATTAGATGTTTAAAAGTACCTATTAAATAAGTTCGAACCCAGAACCGTAGCTTTAAAAAAAGAACTGTACCATTATAACGTTATAGCGGACCAGAGTTGATAAAGAATCGTGGATATTATACAAATTGAGCTTGCATTTAAGTGAGCTTGTATATTGAATTTAAATATTTATATTAATATTAACTCAAGGTTTGGTATGACCTATCAAGACGTATTTTTCGACGTATCAAGACGTATATGTTTAACTTTTATTTTAAAGAAGTGTTACTATTACTACTAATTATAAGAAATAAGAATTAGGATGAATAAATTAGAGACAAAAACAATTAAAACAATAAATTCAAATATTCGTCCACTCCACACTGCCAACTCTCAATGACTAAAACCTAAGAGTTATCATAGATTTGTTCCTAAGAGAAACCGTTTAACTCATTATTAGGTTGGTACAATGAAATAAATGTAAAAAGTTACTAAATATCCCTATAATTTTTTGCTTACTAGAATCGATAATTGGTAACATCAAACGCCGCCATGATGTAAAAAGTAAATAAAATATTTTCATATATCATAGATATATGAATATTTTGATAGTTGCACAATAACCTGGAGCGCCATCTATTATCCATTACATTCACTAAATACATCAATGGCTAAAAAATAAATAGAAAGGTTGGTGCAATAAAAAATATAAATCATTATTATCATTTTTATGGAGATATGATTTGAATTTTCGAAAAATTCAAAAAGTAGGTAGATTTTTGGTGCAAGATAGTAGATTTGGGCGAGACACTAAAAGTAGGTAGATCTACCGAAAAGTAGGTAGAGTTGGTAACGCTGGTTCTGTATCTCACGTATCCTATCTCGTTTATTTATATTCGGTACTCCGAAGTAAGCGATACCACCACTTCAGCTCGAATAGCGTTCCACTGAAGGCGCGATTGGCTTCGTGGCGCGACTGCCACTCATGCCAGGTCGCCGACGTCTACTTTTATTTCGAAAAAAAAAAAAAGTAAATTGAATCGTCACGATAGGAAATTGCATTGAATGCCATCGTGCGCGCTCGTGTCACCCTATACGCCCCTACTACAGAAACTAATTTGCTAGAATTACGTTTTCGGTCCATAATTTAATACTCGACGCCCTTGGCTATTAAATTTTCGCATTATTCAGTGAAACGGCGAAGAATAATGTCATTGTATTGTTCTATTTACCCTCCGTTCTCGCGCTCGAGAATATTTCACTTCTGTCTGCCTGGTAATATTTTATTGTTATTTAATTACGACGGAAACTACCTCGCAGCGGAGTCGCGAAATGGAAGCGCGTAGCGTAGAGATTGAGAAAAGCCGTAATAAAATAGTTTGTTGCCGTTATGCGTCTCAAAAATTTAAAAAACGAAGGGCAATTTATGGCAGAGTCATTATTTATCACCATGTTCAAGTCTCGCAGAATAGTCCAATTAACGAGCGAAAGCCCCCATGTAAATTGGTCACTAATTGTTATCAGCAAACAAAAAATATGGTCGTATAGAGACAAAAATTCTAAGAAAGATAGCGTTTCTTGCGACTCGAGTTTTAATGGCGAACATAACAACAAAAATTCGCAAAAGTCAAAAAAAAAAACGTTTTTTTGCGAATAAAAAAAGCGTCAAGTCCTACACAAGAAAGTTAAATTAGAAAGTTGTAGGTCTTAAAAATGCGCGTCGAATGAGATGTGAACGAAAAAAATCGGTTCATAAACATTTGAGAAAAATTTAAAAAAATGTCAAAATTCCCGTTTTCGTATCTTTGCTGTATAAATTCCAATTTTGTTTGAACATACTTCTTGTTAACTACAAATATAGCCGAAGACAAGCGAAAAATGACCCTTTTTTCAAAAATTCAAAAAAAGTTTTATTTTTTTGAGTTATAGCGAATAAAACAAAAAGACGTTTTCAAAAATCAGCTTTTATAGAGGCAAAAAATGATCGTACAGAAACGAAAGTGGGCTCATTTTATTCGCGAAGACTTGTACTTCCATGGTATTTAAAAAACCAAATCGCTTTTATTTAATTTTTGCTTTTAATCATTTTTTCGAACCGGTTTTTTTCGAATAACTTTTTTAATTTTGGTTTTACATTTTTGGCCGTTGCACATTTGAAAACTGGCATTCAAAACACGCATTTAAAAAAAAAAATAAGGTCCTACGACCTCAGGGAGCCGAGATATTTTTGTTTAAATTCCTGACAGCGCTGTATACGTCCGATTGACTTCATTTTTACACGAAATAGATCTCAAAGACTTTTACTTTCTTAAAAAATATTTAAAATCATTTCGCATAAATTAAGTTGACATAATTGTTTGCGAAAGTACAGTGTTGGGTGCGGCACGCGCTAGCCAACACACGGCGACAGAGTGGGCGGACACTCCGCTTGGGCGCATCGAAAACTAAACACGATTTCAAATCGATCGCGCTCGCAAAATTATATTTTCCTCCGCTTAAAAAAAATATCTCGGCTCCCTGAGGTCGTAGAACCTTCATTTTTTTTAAATGCGTGTTTTGAATGCCAGTTTTCAAATATGCAACGGCCAAAAATGTAAAACCAAAATTAAAAGTTATTCGAAGAAACCGGTTCGAAAGAATGATACAATTTTACAACGCATTTTTCTATGCAAAAATTAAACAAAAGCGATTTGGTTTTTTAATAGCATGAAAGTACAAGTCTTCGCGAATAAAAATGAGCCCACGTTCGTTTTTGTACGATCATTTTTGCCTATGTAAAAGCTGATTTCTGAATACGTCTTTTTTTTAAATCGTTATAACTCGAAAAAATAAAACTTTTTTGATTTTTTTGGAAAAAGGGTCATTTTCCGCTTGTCTTGGGCTGTGTTTCTAGTTAACAAGAAGTCTGTTGAAACAACATTGGAATTTAAAGAGCAAAACTACGAAAACGCGAATTTTGACGTTTTTTAAAATTTTTCTCAAATGTTTATGAACCGATTTTTTTCGTTCACATCATTCGACGCGCATTTTTAAGACCTACAACTTTCTAATTTTAACTTTCTTGTGTAAGACTTGAAGCTTTTTTTATTTGCAAAAAACCGTTTTTTTGACTTTTGCGAATTTTTTTGCGAATTGAAACTCGAGTTGCAAAAAAACGCTATCTTTCTTAGAATTTTTTTCTCTATACGACCATATTTTTTGTTTGCTGATAATAATTAGTGACCCGTTTTCTCCCCGTTGATTGGGCTATAACACAATTTTATTTGCAACACTATAATATACAACACAGGTGTATCTATGCTTTGTTTTTATGTGTACACATGTCAGTGTGTATTCTGTCTGTGTGTACTGCCAATGTGTGTTCTCAATCTATACGGCTATGGCTTTTCTGAAGCAGTATGTCTAATTAATGTAACTTTTTAATATCCTTGTATATGAAAAAAAACGTCCTGTTTTTCATCAGTTTATTTGCCATATTTCTGTCAACACGAAATAATTTTGTCTTTTCGCGTTTGACTGTTATGCAGACCAATTTCATTTTTTTTTTAATGACAACCCATAGATTTTCTCTCAATATCTGAAACAGCAGCATTTTATATTTACTGTACACTAAAAATTTGATATGGTTACATAAATAAATTTTTGCAAAAAACACGTTTAAAGTTAATTTTTGGAAAATAAAACAATTGCTTACATAATTATTTGTTTTTTAAATGAAACCAAAAAAATATGGTTAGTGAATGGGGGTGTGTTGAAACTGACATCCATTTTCCGCTAAGCAATGCCCAAGCCGGTCCCAAAACTCTTCAATAACATTTACCCGGATTTCATTTGAAATTTTCTATTTCAAGTGTTCAGTGTTATCTGGTCGATTGACATAAACTTTACATTTTAAAAATCCTCACAGAAATAAATCTAAAGGATTTAGATCCGGGGAGCGTGCTGGCCATTGAATTATATCTCTTCTGCCTATCCAGCGTCCTGAAAATTGTGCATTTATATACTCCCTGATATTTGCCGCAAAATGTGGTGGTGTCCCATCCTGTTGGAACCATAGTTGTTGGTTAATATCATTAGTTTCACCCTGAAACAACAATCTGCTAGATGGAATAATGTGATTTCTTAGCAGATCTAAATATATTAGAGAATATATATTCCATCGATGAAGAAAGGTCCAACAATACGTCCTCGAATAATGCCTGCCCAAACATTAACTTATGGAGTCAATCTACGAATGAAAATGTTAATATGTTCACAGAAACTATGTTGCATCATAGACATTATTAAATATTATTACTTATTACCAAGCGCGAATGTCATAGGGCCGACACTGTGAATGTCCTGCCCTTCACTCGTCGGCCTTCACAGCTCACAGCTGACTTGCATTACGAAAACTGCGCTAGCAATTTTAGTTATTTATGGCACGCTGTAACAGACAGTCGCCGGTATTGTATCGCGTTGATACATTTCGTTGTTACGTATTCGCCGTGTGTTTAAATAACTTTATAAATATTAATAGTTATTAGTTGAGGGGAGAAGTGAATAAAGTGAGGTACCATGCCAAAGGTGAAAAGAAATAGACGGGAAGTATTTCAAACCTGGTTTGACAGTGATCCCGAGGGTTTTAGGGACATACGTATTCAAGGAAATGATCTTTTTTTGTACTGTGTGTGAATGCATTATAAATTCTTCAGATAAAACTAAAGTAACATCTGAAAAGCCATGCCTCGTCCAGCGCCGACGACTCCGTATTTTTCTATGAACTTACAGAAGCCTTTGTTGCAAGCAATATTCCATTAAACAAACTAGAGAACCCCAAGTTACGTACGTGTTTAGAAAAATATGTGAACCGAAAAATTCCTCATGAAATAGATTCATATGTCGATCGGGTTTACAACAATGTGATGACATCAGTACGCGAAGACATTGCGGGCAATTTCGTGTATTTTATTATAGACGAAGCTTGCGGGCGTTCAGTAGCTAATTTTTTAATTGGTGCGTTAAAAAGTGACACTGCTAGTGACAGCCACCCCAACCTGCCATGGGAACCTTGTCTCAACACTGACGTTTGTCGGTTAAGTGTTAGCATTGTTACGTGTTATCTTAATTTATATAGGTATTGTATCCTTGACTTAACCGTACTATTTGGTAAAAAAGTATTATGTTGCTACATAATTTATGTAAACATATTAATATTTTCATTCGTTAACTGACTACAGTCCTGTTACACTCCGCGTTCGCACGAACTCTACTGATGAGAAACACCAAAAGTAGTTGTCAAAACTCTGGAAGATTGGATTAGATTTTCGCGTAGTGAGAGCAAGATATATATAAGTACTCTGATTAAAAAGTTACATGCTTTATATGTAATTTTTGCCACGTTGTCTTTATTGTTACTGTTATATACTGTTGGACTTATTTTTCGGAATGAAATATGTGTAAGTGATAACAATTTCTAACAAAAGGGATGCACATATATATGTTTCTTATACAAAACAGTATAAATTACTAATGCTTATTAACTGTGGGATAAACCTAATAACAATGAAAACATACATATACTGCTTATCCCGTGGGTGTACTGGTTACAGAAATTGAACCTAAACCAATATATTTTTGTTAACTTTGTAAAACTTCTTTTTAAAACGACAAATAAACAGAATATGGCAGACATCTTGCATTCGGTGTCAGTATCTCTAGTTTCTTTATTTTCCTTTAAACCTTCTTAATCTCCTCTAGAAGTTTTAGAACAGTAATCTGTTTCGTATACATACAAATAATCCTCCTCGAATTACATCGTTATGCTGGTTTCGCTTCAACTTTTTTTTTTATTATACTCTCGTGATTAATTGAAGAGAGGTATAATTAGAGATCTAGTTCGTATCCGATTATAAGACATAAAGAAAGAAGTTTCAGGAAGTATACAATAACGACCTGACAAATAAAATAAAGTAAGGTAATAAGAAGTTTCTTATTGTTGGAAACTTTTCACGGAAACGAGGTTCCATTATCTCCCAATTAAGGACACAATTGCGTCCTATTTGAGACTCTATCCTAGGATTTCGTTGCAGAATCAAATCGATACTCGGTACGTAAAACTAATTGTCAATAAGCAGGTTAAATCAAATTAAATAATTAAATGTGTGGGTTCCTTCATTTTACAGGCCCACAAAAAAAGTAGTTTGTGCTGGGGTTGCGATCACATTATTCCTTTTATGTGAGTGATGCTCTGCGTTTGATTTTTTTTTATCTTTTGAAGCCGTTTCAAAGCTTCCTTAGATTTATACCCATAACTCATAAGTACCTACTTAACCTCATTGTGTTAGTCGCTATGGAGCACTATAACAAATTACTCGAAAAAGGTAGTCTGTACAGAAAAAAGTATACGTAAAGAAAAGTGATATTTTCTTCTCGCAAGGTTTTGTTATACATAGGTACATGTTTTTATACTATGTGTCCAAGCAAGGCTGCATCATTGGGTACCTTGGTGACGGTAAGAGATACAAGTTTGGTTAAATGGTGAAATAGTTGCGTCTTTAGGTGGCTATTTAATAGGTATTAACAAATATCAAAAAATGTCTTTTCTTTACGAAATATTTTGAAAAAAAGTGAATGTGAAAAATCGTTTTTTTTTAATTGATGTTATATAACAAAATCAACAAAAAATTATTACAGTACTTTGGAATAAGCCTTAATATGGGATCATTACATTCGCTCTCCGACGTTTCGTATTCGTGAGACCACCATCAACTTAATATTGTTAAATACGGACCTGTATTTTTTTCGTTTGTCGAATGTTTACTTTTTTAGAAATAATTCGAAAACAAAAATTTTTTTATATTTGTTAACATTTTTGAAATAGTCACCTAAAGATGCAACTTGTTCCCCATTTAAGGGAACATGACACCTTCAAATTTAAAAAAATAAAAAAAAAATTGTTTCTTGTTGGTGATTTTTGGTGATTTTCGTACTTTCTCTTTGCCGCGTCTTTCTTATACAAACATATGCTCTGTATAATTCTATATATATTCCCTTTATAAATTAATTTTGTTAGTAGAGGGAAACACTTTGGAAAGTGGTTTTATTGTTATGATAGAGTATTTATTTCGTATAAGCCACGCAGTTATACAGTTTATTCCAAACGTATATTTTGAATGAATCTCAGTGTGTGTCCGTTATTCATGTCCATTTTGAAAATCATGCAAGTTTTGGACATTGCCATCGGCCAACATTCGCTGCAGCACGCGAAAGTTAGTGACGCTGCACGAATTAAGCAGGCGAATCGTCGGAGCACTGAGGCTTCAAAAGAAGCAAGAACTGCACGTAGGGATGAAAAATTACATGCAGAGGAAGAGTATGAGGAGGAGGAAGGAATTTTGTACGGTGAAGGCATTGCCGACTGACTGTACGTAAAATGTTCTTGAAAAGTTATAGTTAAAAAACTTTTTTCTCGAATCGTTAATAATGGTTCATTGCTACCCTTAAAAGCTGTTCAAAACGTGTCTAATTTGAATATAAAATTAAGATAGCAATTAAACCTACAGTTTTAGTATGTAGCAGCAGACCTAAACTTGAATGTTTCTACGGTCTATTCTATTCTAATTCTATTTCAGAAAATGCAAAAAATAATAAACCCTTAAAATCACCTGGAAAGGTAATCTTACTAAGAGGGTTACAAATACTGTAGCGCTGAATACAAGTGCTATTCGTAACAATTATATCAAATTGATATTTATGTACAAAAAAGTGCACTGCACTATTTGTAACAGAATGGTGTTTGTGAGAAAATCTTTTGTGAGAATAATTTTTTTCCTGTGCTAAACTTCCGTGTGACTTTTGTTATGAACTATGTTTTGTGGTAAGTATCTTATTGTACGGTGTTAGAAGATCTTATGATATAAACTTTTTTCTTGTTTTCTTCATTCTTTTTGTTGAGGCCGAGTGCTTTTCGGAGCGTTTCGCGGCCCGTTCAAACGCAAATAGGATATCTGCGCGGCAATCGGTCTTATTCGGGGACCGTTTCTTTGCCCGATAGGCAGTAAATACCTTTTTGTGGGGAAAGTACCAAGTGAAGTTATTTAGCGGAGTTTTCCACGCAAGTCCACACCGAGAACTGAACAAAACAGTTAATAGAAACCAGAAGCCAATAGGAAAAACAATTGTCGGTGCAAACTTTCGTTTTACTGTAGTCAAATAAAAGATTGGATTTTCTACTTTTATTTACAAAGTTGAACGCCGCCAGAGTTTTTATTGAATAAGAAAAGCAAGGCGACGAATGGGATCATCAATACACCTACCTTCGCGTGAGAGCTTCGCCAAATAAAAAAAATGTGGAGCTTTATAAAGAAAGTTAGATGACTGATGCGCGAATTCGATTCCATACTTACAAATAACTTGTAAGACGTGCAGTTTCTTCACCTCCAGAAACCTAGTAATAGGCCAGTGGAATTAGAAAAAAAAAGGTTTATATTTGGATCTAATTAACGACAGATTTTAACATAGTTTAGTGTGTTCATTTGGAGTTCAGGAACATCGTCCTAAAATTGATTCCAATTTGGAGGTCAGAAACGATGTCAAATTCACGTTGTAATGTGCAAAAATCGTTAGAAACGGACATATATAATTGATTTGCTCTGGGACTATTACCATTAGAGGTATCGAAATTTTTCTAATGTGTAGGTAATGAAAATCCGGTAAATTTGCGACCTGTCGAGTTCGATTTGGTCAATTATTTATTTAAATATTTAAAAAATACTGCTGAAATTTCCAAAATTTTGGTTTATTTTTCATTTTGCGAAAAAAAGCTTCTGCATGCTTGAAACTTTTGGGAAATGTGTCTTTTTACGATCCTCAAGACATCAAAAAATTTTCATAAAAAAATATTAATTCGTTAACGAGAAATTCCATTTGTTTATAAAAAAACACCTAAAATGTTTAATGCAATTTGAACTTATGGCCGTCGACAAAAAAGGTTCATCTAGGTCTCATTTTTTTTCGAGCTATAGATTTAGTCTTTTCGAGAGAAAATACCTATATTTTATGATACTGCAATGGGCATATTAATTTTTCGATTTTAAGACCGTCAAAATGGCGTCTGAAAAAAGTATCGATTTTAGGGTTCCGTTTTTTTCAATTATCTCGTAAATAAACATGCGAAAAGACATGCGATTTTGATATCTTGGTAGCTGGTATTTTTTACACAAATTTAAAAAAAAAGTTGCTCTAGTAGCATATGCAGAAGCCGAGATAATTTATTTTTAATAATTTCACCATTTGTTTATTTATAAACATTAAGGCTTCAAATTTTAACTGTGTATAGTTCAATACTTTAATTTTGCAATTTCATTCACCATGTCGTAAAAAACGATTTTTGGAAAGGTACACGTTCATTTGAAACTAGTAGTATTTTTTGGGCGCAAGAAAATGACGTCATCAGTGATCCAAGCCAAGCAGAGTTTCTAGCTATTTCAAATTCGCGGTCTGAAAAAAAGTTCATATCTCGGTCGTTTCTTACTTGATTTTCACGTTTCTTTTGGGGTAGCACGCGCATATAACAACAACTAGCATGGAGAAATTTAACAATTATTTAAACAAATTGTTATAAACAAATTTTTTTGAAAAAAAATCAATGGTAATAATATTAATAATTTGCATAAATTAAGTAATTTTTTTTTCAAAAAATTTGTTTATAACAATTTGTTTAAATAATTGTTAAATTTCTCCATGCTAGTTGTCGTTATATGCGCGTGCTACCCCAAAAGAAAAAAAGAAACGTGAAAATCGAGTAAGAAACGACCGAGATACGAACTTTTTTTCAGTCTTATATAACTGCTTGGCTTGGATCATTTACGTTCGCCCAAAAACACTACTAGTTTCAAATGAACGTGTACCTTTCCAAAATGAATGGTGAATGAAATTGCAAAATTAAAGTATTGAACTAGATAGTTAAAATTTGAAGCCTTAATGTCTATAAATAAACAAATGGTGAAATTATTAAAAAAAATATCTCGGCTTCTGCATATGCTAGAGCAACTCTTTTTTTTAATTTGTGTAAAAATACCAGCTACCATGATATCAAAATCGCATGTCAATATTATTGTTTATTTACGAGATAATTGAAAAAAACCGAACCCCTAAAATCGATACATTTTTCGGACGGCATTTTGACGGTCTTAAAATGAAAAATTAATATGCCCATTCCAGTATCATAAAATATTGGTCTTTACGAAAAAAATGAGACCTGGATGAACTTTTTTTGTCGACGGCAATAGGGTCAAATAGCATTAAAAATTTAAGGTGTTTTTTTATAAACAAATGGAATTTCTCGGTAACGAATTAATATTTTTTGATGTCTTGAGGATCATAAAAGACACATTTCCCAAAAGTTTTAAGCATTCAGAAGCTTTTTTTCGCAAAATGAAAAATAAATCAAAATATTGGAAATTTCAGCGGTATTTTTTAAATATTTAAATAAATAATTGACCAAATCGAAGTCGCAAATTTACCGGATTCTACACATTAGAAAATCGCTACCTCTAATGGTAATAGTCCCAGAGCAAATCAATTATATATGTCCGTTTCTAACGATTTTTGCACATTACAACGTCAATTTGACATTGTTTCTGACCTCCAAATTGGGATCAATTTCAGGACGACATTCCTGAACCCCAAATGAACACACTAAACCATGTTAAAATCTGTCGTTAATTAGATCCACGTTTTTTCTAATTCCACTGGCCTATAAGGCGTGGACGATGAACGCCACGTTACGGTTCGGATGCGTACGTAAATCCGGCGAGCACATTGTGATTTTGGTAAAATACGATATGTTTGTGAAACAGTTAGACAGCTTGGATCCCACAATTTACAGCAGCAATGTGAAAAGCAAAGGGCATTTAAAAAAATCATGAAACCGAGGCTCTGTATTGGATATTTTGGTAATCTCTTTCATTTTTATCTTTTCCATTCGATATCAAAACTTTGACAACAAAAAATTGACACGTTTACTTGGGAACACTATGTATATACGAGTTTCTATTATACACGAGATATTTCCATTATTTCACAATCTAAACCGATGACCTTGATCGGAACGGTGAATCAATGGATTTATTTTTACAGACGGAAATAAAAGCGACCAAAACAAACAATGTATTACGTCTGTTCATATTTTTGTATTGCAAATATTGGCGAAATAATATCTTCCTACACCTATAGAGATATTTTTACCGGACACTGATGGACACATTCAGCGTATTCGGCTGAATACATTTGGCCGTTAAAAATGGATTTCCCTCCTAGCTTAAAGAGAGAAACGAAGGTGTTATTGAATGATAATATGAACGCGAGTGACCTTTACACTTTATAGTAGAATTTCTGGTCAACAGCTCATTGGTTGTGCCTCAAGGCCGCTTTACACATCGCCATTTTTTTGGGTCACTTTTTATTGCGAAAGAAATTTAGGTGGTACTTTACAGTGTGCAATTATTATTGCCCATTTTAGTTGACAGCCACTGTTACCAAAATATACTGACAAACTCACTTGCTACAAGAAGGTTTATACATTTTACAACAAACAAAATAGACATGATTAAATCAATCTCAGTGAGGGAAAATTCAGAAAACCACAAAATATAGAAATTTTAGATATCACAAAACACAATACAAACGACATCACAGCATGCTGAATGTTGAGGTTATGTCAAACATTTGGCAACATGTAAAAAATGTCAAACGTCACTTCAAAAAATTAAAAAATGCAGATAGCCGCAATAATTGTAGTTCCGGGATGAAATTTTTATCTGCAAGAAGTTGCACGAACAAACATAAATACGCATGCGTGCAATAAAAATTGCAAGGTGTAAAGCGGCCTTTAAAGTTAAAACGGGTGTAATCGACATAATATATCTTAAATAAGCTATTAAATATGTGTGCAGTCGGTAAATATAGTATTCGTACACCCACTTTTTGAAGGTTGCTTAAATTATGATATTTTTTTTACTACAGTATTGTGTGTTTTTTTTTGCTTCTGACAGGATTGTAGCTTGTGAAATGCTTCGTCTACTAAGCCCAACTTGAAGGTGATATGTCGATTGTGTGAAAATATATCGTTAAAAAAGTAAAATTGTGATATGAATCCTATCAGAAGCAAAAAAAGTCAATACTGTAGTACAAAAATTATCATAATTTAAGCAACCTTCAGAAACTGGGTGTACGAATACTTTCTTTACCAACTCTATATGTGTTTATTACAAGATACATACAGGTATGTCGATTACCTCCGTTTTAACTTAAAGGCACAACCAATGAGCTCTTGACCAGAACTTCCACTATAAAGTGTAAGGGTCACTCGCGTTCCTATTATCATTCAATAAAGCCTTCGATTAAACGTTATTAAAGAAAACGTGTTCGAATTTATAAGTCGATTAGGTCTACATTGTAGTACGACTCTTATATAAACGCTCGAAGGACTACAGAATGGCGGAATCGTCGGTAAAGACCACTTCAAGGCTCTCACGCTGCAGCTGTTATTATTACATTAGGTTTGTGGAGACCGTCCACTTATATATTACATACAGGGTCGGCCCGTGTTGACTTAGGTATAGCAAAAATTACTAGCTAAAAAATATGTGTAAGAGAAGACGGCGTGGAAGGGGAGGTGGTGTCGGATGGGCAACGTCTTGGTCACCATTGCTGGCAACAACCACAACCCGAAGTCGGATCGTCGGGATCACAGATCTCTGTATACTAATGGATAGGCAGTAGACTAGCAATTCTGCTATGTGCGCATATACCATTTTATATACAAGTATGCATATACATATGTCCTCTTGAGGTAATTGACGTTACTAATTGTAAGTCTGATGATCAAAGTGTCTTGGTTTAGAGTTGCTATGGAGTGGGGCAATCGCTTCAGAGCAGAGCAGCAATCGGGCAGAGCTCTATCGTTGTGGTGTCACGTCTGATCTCTCAGTGATAGATCTGGAGAGCTTTCCGGCTATTTCAGTGTTTTTGCGCTAGCGTTTTCCAAATCATGGACATGGAACGTCTAATAAAGTGGTCTCTCAAGACAGGTGTCAGGAACTCAGCTCGTCGAGTATATACTTATGTTAAATTAAGTTAACTTTGGTCAAAATAGTTTTGCTTGAAAGTGATATGTTTTACTCAAGATGTGTCGTAGATCATCCCCAAAATCGATGACGCGTAAAGCAAATCTCAACCCAACGGGGATGTATTGGTACATTTTAACTAATTCCATTTCCACGAACAATAAATACACGCCTATCGTAGACCAGGCTGCGCAGATGTTGGAATTTAAATGGAATAGCCCGAAGTTGCACTTAAAACACCTATTAAATAGATTAAAGGTTCCGTGAGTACGTATACGATGCGCATTTGGAAGGGAGTTTTATTACTCGATACCTTTAACAGATAGTCTGGAGGAATAATAAAAAAAAAAAATAGCGGTAGTGCTTTTTACGATCACCAGTTTTACGTACTTCTATGATTAACGTTAGTCGGTACTTAAGTATCGATCGAAATTTGTAGAATTCCTGGAATAGTACCTGTAAACTCGGCCTTTAGTTTATTGTCGCCGTTAGGAAGTCCTTTACCGCCCTGACGACGTTTTCTTGCAAACCGTACAGCACCAGATAACCAGCCATTTATTTTTATTTTTACGGTACAGGACCGGATCTAGAACAATAATTTCATTTAAAGTAAATTGTAAGCCTGGTATCAATTACTTCGCCTCTTACTTTTACAAACATTCTTCTCAATCGATGTTTTTTTTTCCAGGATTTCCCACTGAAAATGTGAGAAGACTAGGTTGCCATCTGGTAATTAAAAATATGAAAACACACCATATACAGTGTCCGTCATAAACTTGGAACCATATGGTAATATTAAAGTTTGATGAAAACTTTTGGTTAAATAACTTAAAATTCAATTCGAAGTTGACCATCAGTAGAGCACCAATTCACAGTTGACAGCCAACATCTGGCAACCGTCAAATTTCAGATTTTCCAAATAAAAACTTGGACAACACACTTAGAAAACTGTGAATATTTCGAAAAATGTCACTAAGAAATTATGTTCCTAATGACATTTACCTATATGCCGATTTTGAGCGAAACAGTTCTGCACATCTTGTTCAGAGGAAAGTTAATCGGGAGGTTTTCAGATTTTTCTTGGCCACCGCGTTCCCCAGATTTGAACATAATGGACTTTTTTGTTTTGGGGATATTTATAGCCTTTTCAAAATGTGAGGCCTTTAGAAAATGGCTTACTAAATTCTGTCAGGGAATTTAATCGCCGAACTGAAAAATGCATGGAAAACGCAGGAAGTCACACAGAGATGTAAGGTTTATGCAGCTTGCAACGGCATTCCATGGCTATTACTGATTTTTTTTGCATAAGTTCTTTTTTAAAGTGATGTATGTATTGTTCGTTATTTTTAAGCAGTAGTTTCGTGTTAAGATAGCCAAATGGTAATTAAAACCCTTTTTGTACTAGCAAAATAAAGTTTAATAAAGAAATACAATGGGTGATTTGTTTGGAAATTGAGAAATAATCCAGACAGTGCCTTTTTTCGATTAAGAATATCAATAATCTTCAAAACCAACGATACCTACGAATATTATTAGCACAGTATGCATTGCAATGGCAGACTTTATACTGCTTTGAAGCGTTTTAACTGTTTTCAGATCAGTTAGTTACGGGAGTGAATCAAAAACTTGGATATCAAAATGTTTCGCTCAAAATCGGCATATACAGGGTTTGTCCGGAAAGTAATGTAGCGGTCGCATAACTCGTTCTTTGAGAGTCGTTACAGTGACCCGGTGCAAGAAAAAATGCAACGTTCGCTTGAGCAACGGATGGCGATCAAGTTTTGTGTGAAACTGGAGAAGAGTGCTGCGGAAACCATTCCAATGTTGAAGAAGGCTTTCGGCGTCGATTGTCTTTCGGACAGGCAAATTTTCCGGTGGCACAAGGCCTTCGCAGAAGGTCGGGAAGATGTCAACGACGAGAACCGCGCTGGACGGCCATCAACCTCCAGTTCCGAAGACAATGTGAAACGTGTGCGTGACTTGTTGAACACTGACCGTCGTCTAAGTGTCCTTTTAATTTCCGAAGCATTAGACATTACGAAAATCATTGTTCAGAAGGTGTGCGCGCGAAGCTCGTGCCAAAAGTGCTAACGGACGATCAAAAAGCGAGGCGCGTCGAAACCTGCCAAGAACTTTTGGACACCTGCGAAGACAACCTCGCTTTCCTTGATGACGTCATTACCGGGGACGAAAGTTGGGTCTTTGAATACGATCCGGAGACGAAGAGGCAAAGTGCGGAATGGCACACGTCGAACTCCCATCGCCCCAAGAAGGCCAGGATGTCCATGTCAAAGATCAAGACAATGCTGATTGTCTTTTTTAATTGTCGGGGATTGGTCCATCATGAGTTCGTTCCGCAGGGGACAACCGTAACCGGAAAGTTTTACGTCGAGGTGCTGAAGCGGCTGAAACGCAGTGTGAATCGCGTCCGCCCAGACATCTCAAAATCCTGGAAGCTTCACTACGACAATGCGCCTTCGCACACCTGCTTACTCGTGGCCGATTACCTCGTCAAGGCAGGCATCACCGTTGTTCCCCCGCCTCCCTACAGCCCCGATGTGCCCCCCCAGACTTTTTTCTGTTTCCGCGCCTAAAAACCCCAATGAAAGGACAGCATTTCGGGTCGGTGAAAAACATTCAGAAGGCTTGCACCGACGCTTTAAAGGCGATTCCGGAAAACGACGTTTTTTTGGGTGGAAGCCCGCTGGAACCGATGTGTGGACGCAGGAGGAATGTATTTTGAAAGTTTCTAAAGATTTGTACACATAGAACCAATAAAAACAATTTTTCAAAGCTCACTGACATTACTTTCCGGACAAACCCTGTAGGTAGGCGTAAAATGTCATTAGGAACATAATTGTTTAGTGACATTTTTCGAAATATTAATAATTTAGCCTTATTTGGCATGGAAAACGGGCCAGACAAAAATATAACAAACATGTAAAAATCGCCAGACAAACTTTTCGCGTCGTAAATAAATGCCTGCCAAACACACACTAATTGACATATCCCGCGAATGTCAACGAAGGTTGCACCAATCTAGGAAAAAATACTTATTTGGTTTACGCGAGCGGTTGTTATTTTAGCTCCTTTCTCCTTTCTCCTCTTTAGTTTCTTTAGCTCCTGTCGTTATTTTATAATTGCGCAAGGGTAGTAGCGACTGTCTACTGTCTGTAGATTGTGATCGTCTTACCTGCTATTTGCCTGCGATAGAAACAATATAAAATAAAAACCCCCCATGTTTTCCAACTTTCACGTAATATTTTTTAAAATTCTTCTAAATCGCATTAGTCGTCCCCCTAGATCCGGCACTGTGCCCCGTTGCAATACAAACTCCTGGAAGCCCCCTAAAACCACTCAAGACGTCTGCCGGCCTTAGATTCGCGCCCCCTTAAAAGATTACCCGCTCCTCCTGTTCAGGCTGTTGTAAATCGCATTGTTTTATTTTTGTAGGGGGCGTCGTAAAAGTTGCCGCTATCGCGTGAGGCAGGCCAGACGCCGCGCCGGAGGATCGGCTGCGCGTATCTCTTCTCCCTGCACCGAGGACGATCTTTATGGCTCCTTGAATTCCGGGCGTTTCCGAAAACCGACAGATTATGTGCGGGTCGCGTGTCGCTTTCAAAGAAAACTTGGGGCGAAATGATAACACGCGAATATTCTGTGTATCGGGATCGTCCTACCTGGTGAAGGGTCTTCTACGAGGAAATGGGGTAAAACCGTGTCTAAGAAATCACTAATTCATCATCCAAACCACCGAACATAAACAAGAGACTAGAAGACCCGCTCTCCGCCGGTACTCTGATCGAACGGCTACAAAGGCCAGCCGCCAATTTACGGCTGTAGAACAGTTTACGGGGGTATTTGATAAGTACTCGGACTTCCTAATTCGCGAGCGTTGTTACGGGGGACGGTAGAAATGCACTTTGGTATGTTGTGAATATGGATTTGTATTGAATTGAAATATTTTATTGGAATAAAACAATGTGAATAACATCAGAATGTTTATTGAACTGATTACATTGCAACATTGAGTAAGACTAATATAGGTAACAGATAAGTTATAACAGACAGATAATTAACATTATATTCACAAATTTTTTAAAATTGTTAATTTAGTAAGTGTTTTTTGAGTTTTTTTACTTTTAATATCACGGTTTGCGAACTTTACTGTATAAAATAAACGAAGTCACAAGGATGCGTAAAATGTACATTCTCTAATAATGTTTTGATATTAGTCCCTATAGAGTCGGCTGAGACCAGTTTATTGAAGTTTTCAATGAATATATTTTCTAGTTGCACTATACATTAAACTATATTAAGTGAAGGCACTGTTAAACCGCCGAATGGTAAATTTGCAGTAGTGTAAGCTTTGACTTTAGCAAAATGCACCACCGTTGTTTCTAAATTATTTGTAACATTTAGACATTCTAGACATACCGGACAAGAATGTTGTACCAGACATTTTTTAATAAGATAGCCCGTAACATATACCAGCGCATTACCTTCTGTACTACTAAGGTTTGACAGTGGAACAATAAATTCTCTACAGCTTTCTACTAAATTCGGATTAATATTTAATAGAATTTCGTTTATGTCATTCATACAGTTTGCTCCATCGATATGATCTAAGCTTTTTAAAGTAAATAACTTTTTAAAAGCTCCAAACTGAATAGGTGTTGGATTCCTTGCATTGCCACAGCAATTTCTGATCTGGCCAAAGAAGTTCTCAAGACAATCTTGGTTAAAATTTCTTGTAAGTAAAAGCCTTTTGTTTTTAATGTACCCACAATAATTTTAGTGAGTTAATGGTTAATTTCCAGCCAAATATAAATTTCATTTGTTTGGTAACACTATTTCATTCATAAATAAATTGTGAACCATACACCACATAAATATCAATAAATAGAGGATTCGTCCGGTATAGCGAACTGCCCGCGGCTATCGAATGAACTTCAGCTTTATGCTGAGACAAACGGTATGAGCGCGGCCACCGATAACCACTGAGATCCGTGACGGGGCAAGGAGAGTGCATTAGTGGGTGGAGCTTAGAGTGGACCTTCTAGTCTCTTGTTTATGTTCGGTGTCCAATCCAAGTATAGTAATTGTATTAAATAATACCTCCATAATTAATTGTATTAAATATCTAAAAAACATTACTTCATATTTATGAGAGATTTGGATATATTTTATGACCTTTATGACGTTTATGGTTTACGTTTACTTGGCTTTTATGACCTATATGACTTTTAAGAACCGGTATGACCTTTGTGATTTATACGGCCTTTTTAAGGCATGTGACTTTATAACCTATGTCATATAGGTCATAATTATTGTATTGGAAATGAACACATGTAATAATAATGGTAGTAGAGGCTTATCAACGTGATATTTGAATTATTCTTCTTCAAAAACCTATAAAACGACACGTCACATGAATATTAACACTTAATTCACATTGAAAACAACCTCCCTTACCCCCTACTCCTCCTGTAGGAGAACACAGGATTTTTAGGATCAGAAGTTTAATATATCTCTTACATTTTATCTTAATTACCCTCGTACCCCCTGGGGGATAACATAATATGGAAAGGAACTTTTAGAGCTCCGTCCACTGTCTATTAAATGAAATTAATGTTAAAGATTTTATTTGCCCTATTTTGAATACTTGTCGCCCGTCAACTCCCTCAATCCCCACAGTATTAAGATAAAAACCTTTACATTTACAGACTGTCATGTTGTATATGTCGTCTTTTATGTTGTACATGTAAATATGAAGTGCGTATCTTGTATATATTGTAAATTAGCTATATAGACAAAGAAAACTTCATAACCGATTATATTCAAAATCTAACCAGCTCCATATCTCGTCTTGATACATAAGTGTTCCAAATTTCAAGTTGACATCTCAAAGCGTTCTGGAGTTATCATACGAGGTGTATCAATTAAGTAATGAGACTGACAACGTAGCGCCCGATCTAGCGACACTGCGGAGACGGGACTTGGATGAGCGGTAGGTTAACATGTAATGCACTTTCAGTACAAGTTTGAACTTAGAGTAATTTGTTTGTGACTGTTTTCGTAAACCGGTTTTCTCTAGTGCGGTTTAAAAATGAGTGACATTAATTTTGAGCAATGAAGTGTTATCAAGATTTGACATATCAGACTTGAACATAGCGTAACGGATATTTTTGCAAAACTTCAACACGCCTACGCAGACGGTGTTTTTTCAAGAGCCCAGGTTTTTCGGTGGTTTAAGGCATTCTCAGAAAGAAAATAGTCCATTGAAGATGAACCACGCAGCCGAAGGCTTTCATCTTCTAGAACCGATAAAAATGTCGATAGAATACGGGATCTTGATCAGATCGTCGGTTGCCGACAAGAATGATCGGGGAAGAGTTAAATTTGAATCACACCACTGTTCATCAGATTTTGACTAACGAATTGGGGATGAGAAAAATACGCGCAAAAATGGTTCCAAAAAACCTGTCGCAGGAACAAAAGGACGTCAGGAGAGAAAGGTGTCTTGACTTTTTTGGAATGGATTTTATTCATCTGTTAATACCTCCGTTATTTTGCAACTTTATTATAGACGATTTTTGGTAAAATGCTTTAATTTTAAGAGTTCTACAACCCGTTGAATTAAATGCCTCAACTTTTAGAATAACCTGCATACGGAGTGGTAAGCTATGAATTGGTTTTCTTTTCGTTCATTGTATTATTTTGAGGAAAGGATTTTTTTTTAAGAATTTTTTTTCAAAAAATCTTTTACGAGAATTTTTATTAAAAACTTTCCATTTCAATCTTACGGAACTGCTATGGAACTTACACGCTCATCACACAGTTTTCTCATTGCCGTTGGCGCTGCACGAAACCCTTTTCGTATAATCCTCATCCCATGTCCAAATAAAATGCTGTATACGACGTATAGAATAATACGAAGCGATTTAGACGAAGTTTGGGGACGTTTAAAATAATGTGGACTAATGGAAAGTTAAGATAAAACAACGGCTATATGTTTATGTGACTTTTAGCCTATTCATGTCATATATTTGCGAATACAAAAACTTTTTATGGACATTTAGGAGTTTGTATGAGTATTTTCAGAGCAATAATAAAATTAACGTTATTCTCGAGCACAATGTATGTAACTATTTCTCGGACAACAATATGGATCATAATTTAATAGCGGGACAGAAGAAATTACAGGATCCTATCCCACAACGGGGAGTCATATCCTATGCTGTTGTTTAGATATCGTGGACATTTTATGGTGCCTCAAAAAATATTTTCAGTACCCACCTAAGGTACTAAAATCAAGTATCCTCATTCTCATATTTGATTCGCGTCTATCTGGAAGAGCAATTCACTTATCAATTCCCCTTGATTCTGTAATATTCTTATTGTTAGTATCCTAACGCGTACGGTGGGTATAGTTTCATGCATACATAAACTATCTCATGGGAAAATCAAACTCTTTTCTTTTAGACCATACGCTAATACAGTACTACAATATTTTTGAGACATGTATTTCTCTTTTACTATGATTTTTACTGCGATTGCAGTGCTTTAGGAAATTCAGAACTCACCGCGACTGTGAGCTATTGTGACCTATGATTTTAAACTATATATTTAAAGAAAACGCCCCAATTTTATAAAATGCCTACTCGTGAAATTATTTTGTTACGTATGCGATAATAAAAGATTACCAAAATATTTATAGGGTAAATAATACTCGCAAATTATTGAACGAATTTTCTTACACTGAACGAACCAACTAGTGGATGAGAGACGCCACCACAGTATTAACATAAGATAAATTGTAAGTCTCTACGTTCTATATATTTTTTCCTTTATGCGTAATAAATCAGTCAATTTATATACAGAGCACATGCACACGCACACATGCCAAGACTTTTTGGACTCGATAAACTATATATCAAATTAAATGGTCTGTAAAACTTTCTCACAATGTTGAGCCATCTAAAACTTTTTACAAATCCGATTGTCATGAAATATAGCTCCGTGAATAGGCAAACTTATGATTTTAGCGAGATACAAATTTTCCCGTATTTTACTAAAAACTAGCGACCCGCCCCGGCTTCGCACGGTTTACGACATCACATTAGAAACCTTTAAAATGATTAGTGTTTCTCTACTATATTATGCATGTATTATACATATAAACCTTCCTGTTGAATCACTCTATCTATTAAAAAAAACCGCATCAAAATCCGTTGCGTAGTTTTAAAGATCTAAGCATACATAGGGACAGACAGACAGCGGGAAGCAACTTGTTTTATACTATGTTATGATGTGCATGTACACGGTGGGGTTTATAACTATATACCGTGAGCAAACTTAAGTCGCCACTATTGCTAACTTTGGTATTATAAGTATGTCTCAAAAGTTTTATATTTGCATATAAAATAAATATAACTTCTTCTTGTATTAATTTACCTAAAAGTAGACGACCCAAAGTTTTAAGGCGAACATTAGCCAGAAATTATTGTAAAAGAAGGCTCCAAAATACGCCGCCGCTCAGTTGGAAAGTATTCCCAGGTGTTGCCGTGCTTTAAGACGCATTCGTTTTCGTGAAAAAGTTATCGTTATGGATGATGATATATTTTCACGTTGTCCAACTCGGAGATCAAAGGTAATGACGGTTTCTATACGGACAATGTACAAGACACTCCTGACAAAGTTAAATTCAAAGGCAAAGTCGAGTTTGAAGATAAAATTTTGACGTGGTGTGCCATATCAGAGGCTGGTGTTTCACGACCGCATGTTGGAGCTGTCCGAGGTGAAGCCCATCAATGCAGACATTTACATACGAAAATGCCTCACAAAACTTCGAAATTTTATAAACACACATCATCCCAACGACAAATAATGTTCTGGTCTGACAGCCTCGTGCCATTACGCCAGAAGAACAAGAGATTGGTTAGCCACAAACGGCATCAATTTTGTTCCGACAACAGATAAGCCTCCAAATGTTCCTCAGGCGAGGCTTATCGAGGAATTTTGGTCTCAGTTGAGCAGGAAAGTATATGATGGGGGTTAGGAAGCACAAAATGAGAAGCAGTTAAGATGCAGAGTCTTTCAGAAAATTCGGGAAGTCGACATTGCTACCGTCAAAAGATTGATGGGCCATGTAAGAACTAAAATACGTGCCATAGGCGAGCATGGGTCTTTATACGTCATGTAAATGTTATGTTTAGTTAAATTAAGACTGTATAAGAATAATATTGTTGTTAAAATGTAAAAAATAATACAAAAAATTAAAACAATTACTTTTTTTCCGAAAATTTAAGACATTCGTTACGATTTCGGATAGATTAGTAAAAAAATCAGCGGTTATATAGAGGATTGCCCTCTAATGTGCATAAATAGAACTCGACGTGTTCCAGCGGGTCTGACAAGGTCAGCAACCGCTAGATGTCATTCTTGGCGGCACACCACTAACGGTAAGTCCATTAAGCTCAAGTGTAATGAGAATAAATTCCCGTTCATCAGAAATCATATATGCGGAATTCGACCTTGTTAAGTCTCATCAGTACGATATATCTGACGAAGTAACTAAAAAAATTAAATGAGTACGCGTTTAGAATTTGCGACATTTGCCTATGACTAGTATGACTTAGAATGTCATAGTGTCAAATGCATGTGATTTAATTCAGCAAATTATGGTAATTGGAAATAATTCCATAGGCACCAGTAGTAAGCACGAAGAAAACGAAAGAGTGGACTTTCTCGCAAAAAAAGGGGCTGAGTTTCCACTGATAGGGGCTGAACCCACCTGCAATATGGCCCACCGGACAGCCAGGAGGGCCATAAAGGACCTATTAAGAGAAACATATATTTCTCACTGGGCGAAAGTTCCAGGGTTGAGACAATCGCGGATGTTCATTGGCGAACCATCCTGGGATAAGTCAATAGACCTTATAAAACTGGGACAAACCAGCTGAGATGGATAGTACGATTGTTCACAGGATACTGCTCACTCATGCGACATCTCACCACAAGAAAAATGATCCCGAATGCACGAGGTGTGGAGAGGAGGAAGAAACCCCCTTCCACAAACTTGTATTATGTGAATATACAAGTAGAATCTGGCCCACCGGACAGCCAGGGAAGGCCATAAAGGACCTATTAAGAAAAACATATATTTCTCACTGGGCGAAAGTTCCAGGGTTGAGACAATCGCGCATGTTCATTGGCGAACCATCCTGGGATAAGTCAATAGACCTTATAAAACTGGGACAAACCAGCTGAGATGGATAGTACGATTGTTCACAGGATACTGCTCACTCATGCGACATCTCACCACAAGAAAAATGATCCCGAATGCACGAGGTGTGGAGAGGAGGAAGAAACCCCTTCCACAAACTTGTATTATGTGAATATACAAGTACAATCTGGCCCACCGGACAGCCAGGAAGGCCATAAAGGACCTATTAAGAAAAACATATATTTCTCACTGGGCGAAAGTTCCAGGGTTGAGACAATCGCGCATGTTCATTGGCGAACCATCCTGGGATAAGTCAATAGACCTTATAAAACTGGGACAAACCAGCTGAGATGGATAGTACGATTGTTCACAGGATACTGCCCACTCATGCGACATCTCACCACAAGAAAAATGATCCCGGTTGCAGGAGGTGTGGAGAGGGAGTAAGGACCCCTCTTCCACATATTATGCGAATGCCCAGCCTTGGCAGCTGTTGGGCATTCGAACATTGGGGGCTACAACAATAGAACCAAAAGAAGTAACAGACGCTCCACTAGAAACTTAAAATATGTCCTTAAATTTCTTAAAGAAACAGTACCCCATACGTATGTAATTGTAATTGTAAATTGTACATGTGATTGTTCAGTTGACTCGTCAATGAGAGACTCCATATTAGGAGAGCGCTGGTCTTCCATGGCTATAGTGAGGAAGCTACCCTTTGGTAACATCGCTATCTTTTTTGAAAGAATTGGGTGCTTGGAGTCATAGCTTGGGCGGCTACCTCAGGAAGGATGGACAAGGTGCTCAATGTGGGAGAAGAGCTGTGACAGTGTTACTCACACTTCATTAAGTCTACAATCAAGAACTTATGAGCCCGGATCTCTATCTTTGGGCTTTCGCTTGGCTTCATCGGTTTGTCTATATGGCTTAGCTAGTCTGTGATCCATGCATTCCATTTGTTGCAGAATCATGAAGGGTGCAAATACATCTTACATTTAGAGACGGAACCCTCAATACCGATCAGGCAGAGCTCGCCGGATATGACCTTTTTTTGGGTCCTCGGAGTCACCTCGTACGTTCTGCCAACATCAATACAACCTTCTGCGCAACGAAAAGTTCAATCCACTTTAAACGAGCATTAAGTGAGTTATTGCTAAAATAAATTCAGCGCCAGGAAACGTGAAGCCGCTCCGCTCTAGCCGAAAAATAAAACTTAGGACAATTATTTTAACAGCTTTGAGAATTTGTGGCGCGGAATAAATTCAACGTAATTGGTGGACGGCGGCGAAATATAGGTTATCACTTTTCAATTTATCGCGCGCGTACCCGTTGCACCCGTAATTTTTTTTCCTATTTTTCCTATCGCCGCGCAGAGTACGCGGCGGGTAATTGGGAAATATTAATGCGGATAATGAACAAAGAGCCGTCCTTAAATCGTTAAACCATTTAACGGTTCTATATGGGCGGTTTAATTTCGGTTTTAGCATCGACCACGCCTCATAAATTAAGCACATAACAGGAAAAAACCATTTGAGCATCTATGATAAACTTTTTTCACGCTCTACAGGCTAAAAAGGATTGGACTTTTTTAAGCGCTAATAGAACTGGATCTTTAGCTTTAAATTTCTAATAAGTATAGCTTTGTCATTTATCGATACTTTTACAATTACGTGTAGGGTAGGTACGAACCCTATGCATTTAAGCCAGTGCTTATTGTGCCCATATCGATACTTTTGAATTCATTAATGGATGTTTCTTTTTTTGAGGCGTGTAAATTAAGTAATGAGACTGGCAACGTAGCATCCGATCTAGCAATACTGCGCAGACGGGACTTGGAAGGGCGGTTGGTTAACATGTAATGCACCTTCAGTACAAGTTTGAACTTATTAGAGTCACTTGTTTGTTCTTTGTGACTGTTTTCGTAAACCGTTTTTTTTTTCTAATGAGTTTTAGTGACATTAATTTTGAGCAACGGTGTGCTACAAGTTTTGCTTCACACTTGGACACAGCGCAACGGATATTTTTGCAAAACTTCGACACGCATACGGAGACAGTGTTTTTTTCAAGAACCCAGGTTTTTCGGTGGTTTAAGGCATTCTCAGAAGGAAGTAGATTGAAGATGAAACACGCAGCGGAAGGCCTTCATCTTCAAGAACCGATGAAAATGTCGATAGAATACGGGATCCTGTGCGTTCAGATCGTCGGTTGGCGATAAGAATGATCGGGGAAGAGTTAAATTTGAATCACACCACTGTTCATCAGACTTTCAATACCGAATTGGGGATGAGAAAAATTTGTGCATAAATGGTGCCAAAAAACCTTTCGCAGGAACAAAAGGACATCAGGAGACAAAGATGTCTCGACTTTTTGGAATCGATTATTACAAATTTATCTCATAACTCATTACTTAAGTTACACACCTCGTATACACAAAAAAGGGTAACAGACCGACGTACATTTTTTATTCATCTGTTAATACCTCCGTTATTTTTCAAATTTGGTATAGACGATTTTTGATAAAATGATTTATTTTTAAGAGTTATAACCTGTTAAATTAAATGCCCCAACTTTCAGAATACCCTGCATAAGGGACTGCAAACTGAGAAAAATCAACGGAGAAAAATCTGCGCAAAAATGGTTCCAAAAAAACCTTTCGCAGGAACAAAAGGACATCAAGAGAAAAAAAGCTGTCTTGACTTTTTGAAATCGATTGAAAATGATACGCATTTTATGAGACGTGTCATTACTGGTGATGAGAGTTGGGTGTTTGAGTGCGACCCGGAAACCAAGCGCCAAAGCATGGAATGGCACACTTCAAGCTCTCCAAGACCCAAAAAAAGCGAGAATGAGCAAGTCGAAGATCAAATGCATGCTGATTTGCTTTTTTGATAGCCAGGGGAATTGTCCACAGAATTTGTGCCTCCAGGCCAAACAGTAAATCAACACTTTTACAGAGAGATTCTTGAAAAACTTCGAAAAAGGGTCATGCGTGTGAGACCAAACATCAAGAACAACTGGATGTTGCATCACCACAATGCGCCTTGTCACACAGCCATTTCAGTAAACGCGTTTTTAGCCAGTAAAAACATTACTGTGGCTCCCCAGCCTCCGTATTCGCCTGACTTGAGTCCTTGTGACTTTTCTCTCTCCCGAGATTGAAAAATCACCTCAAGGGACGCCATTTTGGGACCATAGAAAATATTCAAACGGCTGTAACCGACCAGCTGAGGGCTATTCCTGTATATGAGTCCCAGCACTGCTATGAGAAATGGAAGAACCGTCTCCAGTGCTGTGTGGCTTCCCAAGTAAGTTCTTCTTCTTAAAAATTCTTAAAATATACAATTTCAATATTTCACAAGCGAAGACATGCGAATTTTCGTTTAACAATGGAAAAATAAGAACATTATTTGAATCGTACGAAAAAGCAATGAAAGCACCACGAGCAACTAAAACGATATTTGTGCTGTCATATAGTGCTTTCAAATCTATTTCATATGAATGGAGAAATAGGTATTCCCTATTCATTCATTCCTGAGCCAGTTATTACATACTTTATCTTGTGGGACAACCGAACAACGTATTCGTATAGTTTATTATTTTGTTTATTTTAAGCGAAATACCGTATGCTCTCCTGGTCAGGAGAGAATCGACACGTTCGTTTTTCGTTATTCGCCGTCAAATACGAGTATGTCACATCGAAGAGATCTAATAAGATCGAAATCTTCCTCATTTGATACAGTTATTAAACGAAGCTCTGATTACACAGGACCACAACAGTTTTTCCAATGCCCGAAAAGTACGAACCCGGTCTACACCATGTTTTTGGGATCGCTGAACACGAATCAGACCTCAGTTTTCCTCGTTTACCGCTAGTTTTTGTTTTCTAACCTCAAGAAACACATTTTAAACGGTAGTTTGATTACACAGGCACAAAAACACAAAGCCAGATAACCCACATCTACTTTTGTCAACGCTCTGAATCGAAATATGAGGTCAGGATATACTTACGACTATCAGTTTTTCCCCTAGGAGCAAAAATCCCTATTAAAAACACTAAATCAGACACCATGTCATATACAACTATATAACTTCAAAAATCTTAACATGAAGCATGAATACAATCCAATCATAACACTCAACTTCATAGCCCAGTGGCGGCTCGTGGGTGTGTTACATGGGTGGGCACACGGTGTGTCAATAGGATTACTCATTAGCTACCAATAGCGCCGCAGGCGGACATTTTTAAAATTTTCAAGGTCATGCGTTTTACTGACGCTTCAGAATTTTAATGAAAAATTCTTTTATACAAAAATATAGACTTTCACAAGAATATTTTTTGGGATTTGGTAGCTTTTTGAAATAATATTTAGTCACGAATATTGAGGGCTTAAATATATTAAAATAATGGGTGGCACCATGTGAAAAAATTTGATATAGGTATCTTACCGTTATTTGTAGAGTAAATCAGCTCGCCTGTCCTTATTGTTCACAAAAATGTTAATCGCCTTTTCAGTCTTCAAAGTCCCGGATTTGTTTCACAAAATTTAATACAATTAATTATTTGGTTTAAAATATGTCTGTTTTTATCCACATTTTCATTGTGACGTCTTATATTTTCACGATAAGCACTATCAAGCTGTTGCCTTATGTCTACATTTCCCAACACACTAAAATCTAAGATGTTATGTAAATGTTTTTTATTGTAGCTAGCACGTTTCTTAGCTCGTTCATTTAAATGTTTTAAATCACTCACTCACAAGGAAATCCGGCTCGTAGTTTTGTTAATACGTGCTATGATAAATGCAAATGGCTAAGTGGTTCTTTAACTTTAAATAAATTATTGTGTTGACCGTGTGTATTATTTTCAAATCGCCGAGAATATGCTTCATGCTAAAACTTCATCTCCTTCAGTTTACACATTCAAAAAGTCAGGAACGTATTAGTTGTGTTTGTAAATTACATCTATTAGGCAAACAAAATAGTATGAAAGTGATTAATTCAGCCCGGCAAATCTAAATTGACGTAGTCCTGGCAAATATCCGTATTTTATTTCACTGCATCTTTTAAACGTAAAATAATTTGACGGAAACTCTACACCTTCCCGATGGTTTTGCTGAACCAATAAAATATATTAGGTATATTCTGTTAGACAAATGTACTTAGTATATTTTGTTGACCATGTAGAGGTCCTTCTCCTAATATTACAGCGGTATATCACTAACAAAGTTTATCATCACAAAAATTTAGGAAACAAAAATTTTAAAAAATATGTTTGCCCACCAAAAAAAAGTCAGGAGCCGCCACTGATCCAGACCTTAAAACAAGCTAAACACAGCTTTCATCTTGGAATTGCTCGTTATCCTTTTAATCTCAGGAACTTCAATTTTTATAACTCAAGCGTAACTCCTCATTAATTAAACTCCCCTAAATTTTTACCCCGTTCCCCACAAATTATCTCACGTTCGCAACGCGGACCTGCTCTCCCGTTATATTCCCGTGTAATTTATGATTTTCAGCTTGATGAATTCCAACGCCCGCGGTTTATTCTAGGCATTTGAAAGCGAAATTATTGACATCCCGAAAATCTTTTTAAGAACCCCCCAGGGCATTGTATTTACTCGGTCGTGAACCTCACTCCGTAATCTGTTCATGTTAAACCGCAAGCAATAAATTCGTTATCCTTTGTAGGGCGTCCCATTCGAATCATTGTTAAAACATCCGTTTGTGAAATGAAATACATTAATGGAAAAAAATAAAGGGTCAAAAAAAAGTTCCGAGTTTTTAGTGATTTTTCAGAATTAATCTCAATGAAAAATGGTCTTATCGAGGTCTAAAAAAAAGCATTTTGAAGCTTCAAGTTTCTAGTTTTGAGATATTTCGGCAAAA
Organism: Aromia moschata; assembly: GCA_029963805.1. Lineage (NCBI taxonomy): Eukaryota > Metazoa > Arthropoda > Insecta > Coleoptera > Cerambycidae > Aromia > Aromia moschata. The sequence goes on along the minus strand of JAPWTK010000052.1, from coordinate 1,320,922 downwards.
CAATTTTTAGAAACATAGCAGTATGTTTCGCGCAATTTTAGAAAGTAGTGTGAAAAAAAAAATTTGCGAATGTTTTTTAGTTTTTTTTCAAGTCCACGAGGTTGAAAACAATTTTTATAACTTAGCCGTGGTATGAACCGGATAGCTTGTTTATTCAGCTTCAATTTACTTTTTTTTAAATCTCGATAGGACCATTCTTGTTGCTGAGATATCGAACTTTAAATCAAAAAGGACCCTTTTGTCTTTGATCGACGATATCTCGGCAACCAACGGTAGCACAGAAAATCTAAGGGCAGTTCTGAAAACTGGAATCAATATCCTACAAGGTTCTGCTGCGATTTTTGAGAAATATTTTTTTCCTTGACATGAGTGAAAAAACAGGAAAACACGGGTAATTGATGTTTTTTCAGAACATCAATGGCTGAAATTCAAATCTTCATGAAATGACTAATGTTGCGTGTGCCTTTTACAGTTGAATATACCTCCAAAAACCATGCAAAGTTACATTACGATCTAACGAACCGTTTTCTTGTTGCAAACGGTCAAACTTTTGAAAAAAATTAAAGGGTCACGTTTTTTGAGCTTCAACATGTCCTAATCATGGCTAAAGTGAAAAACAAACAAATTTTTCTAGCTTATCCACATTTTTCCCGCAAATACCGTTGAAATTTACAAAAAAAATTCAAAAAATTATTTTGTCGAAAATTGAAAAAAAATTAAAACAGAAAATTTTGATTTTCACTACCGTCGGCATTAGCATTACCCAAAGCGTACCACGTGGAGGTTGCACGATCGGATTTACGCTTCTTACACACACGTCTGTGTGTTTAACAAGCGTAATATAATTTTATACACTATATATAATTTACACCATATATAATTTTTTTTATATTACTTATTTTTCAGCATTCTGAAAATCACTAAAAATTCGGAAAATTTTTTTGACCCTTTGATTTTTTCCATTAGTGTATTCCTCGAATTCGTACCGAGCATAACATCTGCTTCATCGCCGACCGCGGGATCAGACCCTCCGAGATTTACGGGGATGTTCTCCTTAAACCAACGCCGAGATTATCTCAACGAAGAAGTACAAGTTAACTCTTTGGAACACTGAAATCTCCGACCGGTAAAATTCTGCCGGTTCAGCAGCAGAAGGCACACTATAAAATGTGTTTTCTCACTCGCAAAACCATTACTTCTATTCCTTTCTGATGTTCTAGTACGAATCTTTGTTTTCTTGTCGTACGATCTGAAAGCTTTCGATATTCTGAGCAATCTCAGAAACGGTAGGCAGGTCCTCAGAAATCCTAGGCAGGTGATATATTGATATCGCGTGCCTAATGCCAAAAAGGTATATGCTATATATAGGTCCACTATGCTATATAATATAGCATATACCTGTTTGGCATAGCCGATAAATTTAATGCCACATAAAATTAATAAAAAAAAAATTTTTTTTTCAAATTACCAGTAATTAAAGAATAAGTGGAAACAACAAAAGGCAAAACCAACGTTAACAGACAATGCATTCCGACATTTTCACGGTTATTAGCCGCTCATATTACAACACAAGTGCATTCTACCAATTCCCGGAAAGCATTTCGCTGTAAAGGGCTTCTCTGCTCTATCAGAGGTACACGGCTAAGTAGATTAAGTAAATTAAGAATCGCACTAAAAATGAAACCACTCCAAAACCGACTCGGGGGTACCTATTAATATGGTACTGCGGAGGGCAGTAACAATAAAATACCGCATTAAGTTAGAAAGCTTAATGTAAATAACAGGGAAATGTTTTAGCAGTACGTACACAAAACAGCACTAAAAATAATTAGGATGATACCTGTTAACAGTACTCGAAAGAGATCAAATGTTAAGTGAGTCCTATATGGAGGACTTAGTTAACTGTCTTAACTATCTTTATCATATACGAGGTGTTGCTATTAAATAACCGAACTGCTGTCATAACACTTTTTATTCGTTACCAATTACAGTAGCAACGTTTTCGCCTTCAATTCACTCCCCTTGGCGATCCCTACACCGCTCCATACGACTTTTCTATTGTTGAAAGCAGTGCTGGAAGTCCGCTTCACGTCGTCATTACAAGTAATCACCGTGTCTAACAAGCTTGGATCAGTGTCAATGTTGTTTAGAATGTCAGCGCAAATATTAATTCTTGATTCCTTTTCCTCGGAAATGAGGAGTTTTGGCACATTTTTTTGCGCAAAATTTGAGCATGTTAAACGATTCATGCAAAATCTGGCGAACACATTCTTTATCGATTCCTGTTATTTCAGCAAGCCCTTTCGAAAGACGACGACTTTCGCGGATTGATTTACCAATGTTTTCTTTCGTTTTTGACGTTGAGGGCCGTCCAGAGCGCGGATCGTCTTCAGTCGTTTCACGTCCCTCTTTAAACCGTTTAAACCATTCAAAAACTTGTGTGCGGGTTAAACATTCATTCCCGTACACCCTTTTGACATTGAATAAGCATCTGTTAAAATTTTCCCCAGTTTAACAAGAAACTTGAGATTAACCCGTTGCTTCATCTGAACACTTAACATTTTTTCGACGCTTCACTGGTGCGCAGTCTAATTCAAACGACTGCTACAGTCAAACTGGGCGACTCACTGGTTTGTCCAGCGAGCTTAGGGTGGGGAAAGTATCACCCGACACAGTTCTGTTCAAACTTGTCGCGACATGCTCGCAGCGCGCTGGTGGCAGCATCAGTTCGGTTATTTAATAACCTCGTATATGTTTATTTCACTTGATTCTAAGGTACAGGGAAGAATGTACTGCGATAACAAAAAACATATACTGTTACATTACCTATTATTGTGTTACAATATGCATTAAGTGGATCAAATATGTACTCGTGAAAATGACCAAGGTGACAAGATTTGCTATCCAAGGACGAGAAAAAAATAAATAAAAAACGTAAAGCCTGTGCCATGATTAAATAGACCATTACACAGAAAGAAGGTTAAGAAAAGAGAAAAAGAGACGTGAAGGGGAATTTAATTTGGACCACGACACTTTTCGTTTCTGATTTTGTCACTACGGATTGTTGCTTTAGAAACAGGCTCGAGTATATCCATAAATGAAAAAAAAATCTTCTAGTTCTTCCTACATTAAGAAGGAACATTACACATAAATCTCTTCCAACGCATTTTTTACAAACTACACGTATCATCACATATCACCCCTTTTTTTACAAACTACACATCAGTTTACATATTAGTAAATCTGGATATTTACGAATATAAATGCTGACACGATGTGCATACAAAGGAGAGCGGGCTGATGATATATTTCACCGGCAAAGACGTAAATTTATTCGAGCGAACCGGCTAAAACTACCTGCGGGCACAACAGGCAGAACCCTCGCCCGTGATCCGAGTCGAGAGCCAGCAGTAGTTAGATATATGACGAGATGCTCTTCGACACCTCTGGAAGTGGAACGAGAATCTGATAATCCCGGAGTGACCTCTGTTGGGACCACGAATGAATAATTCAGTGAGTATACAGCAACGTTTCATGATTATCTAGTATAAGATGATATGATTATTTAGTATTTGGGTTTATTAGATATTAGATGAAATGATATTAGCTCATACATGAAGTTCAAAACGTCTGGACAGATGGCGTAGTAAAGTAAAGTCATCTTATTCTTAGAAAAGTCCGATTATTCATCAGACTTTTCTTACAAACTTTTTCGTCGAAAAAAATACGGTCGGTTACAGCCGTTTGAATATTTATGACGACCCTTGAGGTCATTTTTCAATCTCAGGAAGAGAAAAAAGTCACAAGAACTCAAGTCAGGCGAATAAGGAGGCTGAGGAGCCACAGGAATGTTTTTACTGGCTAAAAACTCGTTTACTGAAATGGCGCAGATTTTTCTCATCCCCAATTCGTTAGTTAAAATCTGATGAACAGTGGTGTGATTCAAATTTAACTTTTTGCCGATCATTCTTGTCGTCAACCGACGATCTGAACGCACAAGATCCCGTATTCTATCGACATTTTTATACGATTCTTGAAGATGAAGGCCTTCCGCTGCGTGGTTCTTCTTCAATCGACTCTCTTCCTTCTGAGAATGATCCGTTGCGCTGTGTCGAAGTCTGAAGCTAAACCTGATAGCATACGTTACTCAAAATTAATGTCACTCTTTTTAAAACGCACTAGAAAAAACCGGTTTACGAAAATAGTCACAAAGAACAAACAAATGACTCTAACAAACTTGTACTGAAGGTGCATTAAGTATGTTAACCTACCGCCCTTCCAAGTCCCGTCTCCGCAGTGTTGCTAGATCGGGCGCTACGTTGCCAGTCTTATTACTTAATTTACACACCTCGTATTTTGTGTAAAAAAATACATAATTTCTTAGGAAAAACCTTGGGACTCTAAAAGCTAATTATTGTATAAAATGCAGATTTTTTTTCGAAAACTCGCTAAAGGAAGCGGCCATATTAGCGCGGAATGACTCGCCCCCGTCCGATATCCGGCCACGGCTTTCGGCATGGCGGGGGAATTTCGATTCGGCACGAAATAAATGAACGTCATCCGAGAAATCACTTTACAAGTAACAAATGAAAGTGGAAGTTTTCTTCTTATCCCTTCGCCCTGCCGCACGCCGAGACGTTTTCCGTAGAGGATCCCTTCCAGCCGAGTGCCATTTATAAACGTTGGGAATGCCAAGGATAAAAGGGCCGCTTTGTACGAAGGGAGTACGCCGCCGAGGAAGTTCCAGACCTGCGAGGGACCGGACCGGGGCTTACAGCGTATCGAAAATTCCTGGCGATCTGTGGCGACTCGTCTGACGGGGGCCCGCCTTAGAAACCTCTCAATTACCCGGTCCATTAAATTTTCAAAGTTCACTGTTTCCATTCGTAGCCTGAAGAAGGAAGAATCCAACAATCGAAAAAAAATCGAAAATAACTCAAAAAGTTATAACCATAACCTGCACGATGTGCAAATGGGAAAAATCACTTTGAAGTTAAAGATGAAGTAAAGTTAAATCACTTCGTTGTTACGTTGGAGGTATTGTGATTAGTAGAGTTCGTGCGAACGCGGTGCGAAGTGTAACAGGACCGTAGTCAGTTAACGAATGAAAATATTAATATGTAAATTATGTAGCAACATAGTACTATTTTTACCAAGTAGTACGATTAAGTCAAGGATAAAATACCTATATAAATTAAGATAACACGTAACAATGGCAACACTTACTCGACAAACGTCAGTGTTGAGACAAGGTTTCGTGATTAGTTTTATCCAGAACCTTAGAAGCTAGCAGGTGGCTGTCACCAGCAGTGTCACTTTTTAACGCACCAATTAAAAAATTAGATACTGAACGCCCGCAAACATCGGTAGCTTCGTCTATACACGAAATTGTCCGCAATGTCTTCGCGTACTGATGTCACTACATTGTTGTAAATCCGATCGACATATGCAAGTCTTAACGTACTTTCATGAGGAATTTTTCGGTCCATATATTTTTCTAAAAACGTACGTAACTTGGGGTTCTCTAGTTTGTTTAATGGAATATTGCTTGCAACAAAGGCTTCTGTAAGTTCATAGAAAAATACGGAGTCGTCGGCGTTGGACGAGGCATGGCTTTTCAGATGTCTTGTTACTTTAGTTTTATCTGAAGAATTTATAATGCGTTCCCACACAGTACAAAAAAAGGTCATTTCCATGAATACTTATGTCCCTAAAACCCCCGGTATCACTCGGAATCACCACGTTTGAAATACTTCCCGTCTATTTCTTTTCACCTTTGGCATGGTACCTCGCTTTATTCACTTCTCCCCTCAACTAATAATTATTAATATTTATAAAGTTATTTAAACACACGGCGAATATGTAAACACGAAACGTATCACCGCGATGCAATAGCGGCGACTGTTATTGATATAAATGACTATTATTTATAAAGTGCCATAAATAACTAACATTGCTAGCGCAGTTGTCGTAATGCAAGTCAGCTGTGAAGGGCAACGAGTCAAGGGCAGGACATGCACAGTGTCGGCCCTGTGACATTCGCGCTTGGTAATAAGTAATAATATTTAATAATGTAGTATGATGCAACATAGTTTCTGTGAACATATTAACATTTTCATTCGTAAACTGACTACGGGCCTGTTATTCTCCGCGCTCGCACCAACTTTAGTTATAACCATAACCTCTATGTTGTGCAAATGGGTAAAAATAACTTTGAAGTTAATGATGAAGTAAAGTTAAATCACTTCGTTGTTACCTTGGAGGTAGTGTGATTAGAAATGACTAAACATATTCTGATAGGTCCGACAAACTCAGCAACTACCAGATGTTTATCCCCAAAGCACACTTTAAGGGTAAAACCGTTAGGCTCAATGAAGTGAGAATTATTTCACGCTCATCATCATTTGCCATTTAAAACAGACACATATCCGGATTTCGATCTTATTAGATCAGTGTGACATATTTAGTGGCGAATGACAAAGAAAGACCAGGAAGAGCTGCAATAGGAGGTAATGTCCTCTAGTAGTAATTACTAGACGTCCTTCCTGAAAGCATAGTCTAATGGTAAAGTCGGTGCCTTCGGGAAGAACATCTGGTTGTTGCTGACTTTGTCAGACCTATTAGTCCATTCTCATTTAATCACCCTAGACTCACACTAGAGGGATATACATAGTTCTTACGTTTTGTAGGTAATTTTGTTCAAGTTAGGATGATGCTGAGCGAGATTTTGAGTGAACAAATTAACTCTGAAATTGTGAAGTAGTTTATCAATTGGTAATATCGCCACCTAAATTAGTAAAGAGTGACCGCAAAAACAAGCCATTTCTCGCCTGTTTGGCAGCCCTTGAAAGCTAACTTCAAATGTATGCTAAATAATAGTTTATGATGAGACTTTAATCTCCTGAAAATTTGAGATTGAGGCTGCATTCGGTTCTCGAGATATCGAGGGTCAAAGTTGTCAATTTTACATGAGCCCGAAATCCAATATTACTTAGCTTATATCGATCAATTTTTTCTTAAGATTTATTAAGCATTTGGGAATTAATATTTCTTTATTTTTTAAATGTAAATTCATTTTAAATATCATCTTTTAGTCTTATTTATATTGATTTATCAAACTATGAATGTTTGAATAATTGAGATGAGGAGGAAGGGAAGAATTTGTAATTGTTTAAGTTAAAAAAAAATATTGCTGTATGTAATAAATCGCACACGATAACTTGTTGTCTCAAAAGAATCATTATCTCCTGAATGTAATGAATTGTGAACCCATGCAAAATTGACAACTTTGACTATCGATATCTCAAGAACCAAATGCTGCCTCAATTTAAAATTTTCAGGAGATGAAAGCCTCATTATAAACTATTATTTAGCATAGATTTTCAGTTAGATTTCAAGGGCTGCCAAACAGGTGAAACTTGCGGTCACTGTTTTGAAGCCAGTCGGCAATTATCAATTGATTTTCTACAGATATAGCCCGAGTTCAGTTCCGGTTATTTTTACAATTATTTTCGGTAAATCGTTTATAAAATATCAATCAAAATAACCTCCATTTATTTTAATAATCACAACGGAAATATAAAAAAGGTACAAACAAACATATTTGGTGTGTGGAAAATGTGTCTAGATTTATGTGTTCAACATAGTTAAATAATGTATTTACGCTATTTAACTATTTTCCAAGCATTCTTTGCTTTACAATTGCGTGACGAATGTTCATGAAGAAAATGTCATGGAAGAAAATTAACGTCATATTCAAGTTAAGTAACATTTTTCTAAAAATTGTGTATTATTTTGATGTACTCAATTCTTAGTTACATGAACTATATCGTACCCCCAATTCAATACTGCCATAACTGCAAATATGAAAAGGTTGCAGTTATTGCAGTATTGAATTGGGAGTACGATATGTAGATTGTATCTAATATCGACTATAGCGTAAAACGTTTTTCTTTGTGTTGAATAGTGGTCACAGTGGTCCTGAATAAATTTTTAGTCATATTACTTACCACATACCGGATAAAAAATATACTGCTACTTACCTAAAACAAAGAAATATAAAATTAAAATCAGTCAAATGCATTTTTCTAAACAATGCCAGATAAAAATGAAGTTTTACTCTACGACTTTATCTCTCAAGAATAAACTGTTTCATGGAGTAAAAAAAATGTTTTACAATTTATTTATTTTTGGAAAAACACATTTTCCCATTTGAAATGTTTCAATTTCAAACTTCAAAATCAAACAAAACCAAATTGTTTAGATTTCATTACCAACAAATACGGTTAAAAATATATCCTATACGACTTTTATAAATAAAATGCATTTTTTTTAAGTACTAATACATCCCCAATGTGTATATTGAGGTGTAATAATTGTTAAAGGTAAATATTTTTAGTCCTTCGGTAGTGATGTAGCCAATTAAGCTTATGTAGCTTTATAAAAGTATTTTACTTTATAAAAATTCACTAAGGATGATTTAATGATTCTGTTTTAATCCAAAAGACCAGCAGTTTGGAAAGATTTAGTATATAGTTCCTGGAAATTATATTAGTAACAATAAAGTACTAAACAGTGCACGAAAACACTGTGAACGAAATTTTAAACGTACGTTGAGAGATTGCAACGTGGAATTTTTATATTAATTATTTCCATGAAAACTGCGATTTTTCTAGCAAAGTACACAACGAAAGGTATCCGTCAGGATTTAAATAAGGCAGAGAGATGGTATCAGCAAGAACATTAATATGAACGCCGAGTTCTTGATTGCTCAATTAAGTTAGAGAAGATTTATAGCCGGGAGGCCTGCCTCAATAAAAAAAAGTAGCGGAAACACTAACTAAATATTTATACAGTCTGTATGAAAGGTACTAGGAGAGGATTTACTGAAATAGAGAAAAATGGCCTGTATAAAAATTATGAAAAATGTATTTTTTTTAATAAAAGGTAGTCGCCTAGAAAACGTTATAAAACTGGCCCAAATTAATTTTTCAAAATCTCAAAAAGTCTGGCGAACTTGAAGAGATTTATGATTTTTTTAGCCCAACCCGGTCAATATCGTACAATAAACAAAGAATTGGCGTCATTGTTAATTAAGGCTTGCAAAAAAATTCGATCGTTAATTACTCGAAAAGTTATTAACGGATCGAGCTGAAAATTTTTTGTAACTTCAAACTACAAATGGCAGTCCCTCCAAATTTCATGATCATAGTCGCCCTACTTTCGAAGTAAAAAAATGGTGAAAAAAAAGCACTTTTTCTGCAGTCATTTGCAAGTTAACAATAGCACTTTAAAATTTAGGAAATTCAATAGGCTACAACTTCTTATATGCACGGTATACAATAAATAGAAGAGATTCGCGCAGCCGGGCGCCATGACTGTGACGTCAGCTTGTGCCCACTTTTGTCAGCCGAGGAGTGTGTTCTGAAGGCAACTTGATAAGTTTGTGCTAGTTTTTATATTTTTGAGAGCTAAAATTTGTTAAAATGAGGTGTGCTGTATACGATTATAATACGAACAATCGTTCTAAAAACAATTTCAAGTTTTTTTGGCTTTCCCAAAGACGAGAAAATGAAAGCAAAGTGAGGCATCTGTGTAAACGCGAAGATACATTCAATGTTAATAATGCCAGAATTTGTTCAAATCACTTTGTTGACGAAGATTATGAGCGAAATCTAAGACATGAGTTGCTCGGATATTAACCGAAAAGAGGTAGATCTTTGAAGAAAGAAGCTGTTCCATCAAAAAACCTTCCCAATAGAAAAATAGCAAGCTGACGAGTACAACGAAAGAAAAAAGGGCAGGACAAGAAAACTGTGGAACGAATTTTAAAAGGTTTTTTTTTGAGTAAACTTCCTTGTCTATGTTTTTATTATGTTGTAATAATTATATACAGGATAGCTACTAAAAACTATTCAACTGTATAAAACAATTTCCGAACATATCCATTTTAGTTGTAAAAATAATTTTATATATCCTATCCTACTATTTAGGACCTAAAACTACTTACCAAGGACTTATTGAATTAAATTAAACTAAAAAAAATACAGACAGAACCAAGAAATGAGGATTTTTTAATCCAAACAAAAAACAGAAAAAAGCTCCTGGAAAGGCCCCTTCCCTAGCGGTAGAAATATACTTTACGACCTATCTCATACCTACCAAATAACATAAAAATTTCAAAACTCCCTGGGGATGCACACAACACGTTTATATATAAGATTAATAAGGAATTATTGTATTTACCTATTAACATAATTATAAAAACCTTTTTATTAAAATTTTTTTACAACTTCCTACCTACCCTTTAGAAAAAAAACTTCCTGAAACATACAATACAATACTAAAAAAATAGAAATATATTTAAATGAACCCATTAAAAAAAAAACTAACAAACCCCCGCTTAAAGGGAAACCGCTTTTGCCTGGTGGGTGTTCAGCCAGCGTTTGCAATGTAAGCGCAAAAAAATGTGTTTATTTACGACATCACATTAGAAACCTCTAAAATTATCAGTGTTTCTCTACTATATTATGCATGTATTATACATATAAACCTTCCTCTTGAATCACTTATCTATTAAAAAAAAACCGCATCAAAATCCGTTGCGTAGTTTTAAAGATGTAAGCATACATAGGTAGGGACAGACAGCGGGAAGCGACTTTGTTTTATACTATGTTATGATTTGAAAAATAATATTTCTTTAAATCGCTCTACTGTAAAAGTGTTGAATAAATATATAAAAAAGTGATAGAAACAAAAAAAATCCATGTATTATTATTTATTAAAATCCGTAATCATATCAAGTTGCCTGGATCATATCTGTTTCTAAAAACAGCAACACAAATATTGTTTTTTAGCCACAATCATTTTATAAAGTAGTTGTATTTTATTTTCATTGAACTGTGTAAAAGTGCCATCCACTAGTGAATTAAAGTAACAAAGTATAGAAACCAACAGAGCGCCTACCAAGTTGACACGACTTTTTAGAATGCCACTCGACGTTACAGTGAGATATATTATTGATAAATTAAATTGAGATGATACTTGCTCTGATTGTGGATAAAACTTTTTATTACATTTGATTTACATATGTAGTTGTTTCATCCATTCAAGAAAATTAAACCCTCGAATTTCGTTTTCGCGGGTAAACATCCTTTCATGAACAAAACACTTTCTAAAACACTTATTCAATAAATTATCGTATATAAATTATTTCATCGTTCCCATTCCACGGTCGATATTTATCAAAAACTCATCTCCACACATGTAACATATCTACATCAATAATATGTAAGTTTAATGAAAAATAGCAAAAATATAAATGGAAAATAATACGACTTCTTATGGCAAATATTGGGATCGTGGGCACCAAGCTGACGTCATTGCGCAAAGCGGTACGTATTTCAACCGCCTAGATATCATACCTTCTATGTATTGTAATACCGTGTCTTATATGCATATGCTATATAAAATATGCCAAAGAATGGAGCTATAAGCGGAAATGTGAAAAAAAAAAATGTTTTTTTTCCTGGAGTGGGTACCGGAACTTTCGGCGTAGAAACAAAAAACTGGACGTTTTCCACGAAACACCGAACTACTACATGTTTCTCGACGCGCGTTTCGCCAACCGGTTGGCCAACGCGTGTTTCGTGGAAAACGTCCAGTTTTTTTTTCACAAATTGTTGATTTAAAAAAAAATAGGGCACGGTTTCAGCTAATTAGCCCTATATGTTTCAAGAACAGTTTTTGATGATTTTAGCTCCCTGCCTACTAGACTATGAAGACTTCTTGTGCACGTATGTATCTCGATCATTTGCATCTCCCTTTTTTCTCTTGCAAATACATAATCATGTCTTAACGCAGTCTGCATTACGAACGTCTACTTATTGTAATAGTATTTACTTGATGTAGAATTATTTGGGTCGCAACCGAGATAGAGATGCACAAGACCGAGATCGTCGCTTTATCTCCATCGATTTATTATAATTTAAATGTTTCCCTCGGTTTACACCGTTAATCTGACAGGCATACGGCCGAGAACGTGTAATTTCCTCGAAATTCCAAAGTTTTAATCATCATATATTTTGGCGGAGCCATTACGAGGGCGTCACTTAACCGACTCTTTTCCCGCGACTATTCCCTAATAGCTTTTGCATATATGAGTAGACTTTACTTTAAACTTTAATATAAGCGAGTAACTTACTCGACACCTTTTATAACCTCTGACGTAGGGCGTGACGAAGAGACGCGTATAATAAATTTGGCAAGGGATGATTACTATGGAACGGAGCCGAGGGTTTTATGTCACGGCGTCGTCGGCGTCTATCGAACGGCGCTTTTCTAGTGTCACTGTGTCAGTGTGTAATACTTTGTACACAACGTAGTGGATTAGAGATGGGAAGTTTTACGTCTATAGTTTTTTTTATCGGTTATGAACACTGACTTATAGCGCAAGCAGAGACGAAGCGAGAATCGATCGACGTTGTGTAGGGTGATACGATTTACAAAAGAAAATGTGGACATTCTTTAGATGGGTTTGCATTGGTAACTTATAAATAGAGACAGAATCAGTTTTCTGCAGAACTAACAGTACAGGGTGGGCTTAGGGAACCAATCAGTGTTGTGCAGAGCAGATATACTAGGGTAGGAAATTGCAGCATTACATATTGGCGATACATGTGTAGAAGAGAATAAGTTAAAAGACACCAGTAAGGACAGACAAAGACAGTTAGATGCACCAGTGTTTCACGCTTGTGTGAAACGTATGACGTAAAACGTTACCTGCGCGTCAGAAACTGGAATGTGGAGGTGGATAGACACCGCCAATCACCTAATGAACTTGAGTGAGTACTTCTCAGTACTTTTTCGCAGCGGTGAGAGTGCACATCGACAGCTGTATGAAACGAAATTCTTACGTAATTCTGACTTAAAATTATCCCATACACTTAAAAGAAGTGTACGAACATAATTGTATTTATTTTCAAATTTTTGTATTGCTTAACTAACCGGTCTGCAAGAAAATAAAATTGAAGTTCTATAAAAAATAAAAAGATATAAATATAAATCAACCCGGTTATAAGACGAAAGAAAGAAAAAATGCCTATTGAATAAGTGGTTCAAAATTTCGCCCCTTTGTTCTTCGCAAAACCCTGGTCTATCGTAAAACTCAGTTCTTACGCGTTCTAACATTTCTTAAGCGTAACAATTTAGGACTTGTACAATTCTATATCCGTAAATCATTAAATTTAATGAACATCAAATGCATTTAAATACTGAAAAAACTCAAATAGTACACATCAGCAAAAGCCGGGCAGAGGCAAAGAATACGAGGTGTGTAAATTAAGTAATGATACTTATTCGTTTTATTCGAATAGAATTATAATTCAGTATTGTTTCCTTCAAAATAACTGCCATGTGAAGCCATACAGCACTGGAGATGGTTCTTCCATTCCCCATAGCTGAGCTGGAACTTTTGGAAAAAAGTCACAAAGACTCAAGTTAGGCGAATATGAAGGCTGAGGAGCCACAGGAATGTTTTTACTGGCTAAAAACTCGTTTACTGAAATGGCTGTGTGACAAGGCGCATTGTCGTGATGCAACATCCAGTTGTTCTTGATGTTTGGTCTCACGCGTAAACCCTTTTTCGAAGTTTTTCAAGAACCTCTGGGTAAAAGAGTTGATTTACTGTTTGGCTTGGAGGCACAAACTCCTTGTGGACAATTCCCTGGCTATCAACAAAGCAAATCAGCATGCATATGATCTTCGACTTCATTCTTCATTCTTGCTTTTTTTGGATCTTGGAGAGCTTGAAGTGTGCCATTCCATGCTTTCGCGCTTTTTTGTGCCCATTTGTATTGGGCGATATTTGTTTCATTTGTTTATCCACTAATTATTATTTGTCCTGTAAATGGGGTGTACCTATTGCGCAACAAACCATTTATTTATTTATTCTATAGCTATATATTACAAGCCATAATTTACTTTGGTGTATTTTACATATTAAATAAGATAAGGTAATAATCAAACTGTATTACTGCCACCATTTTCTAATGAAACTTATACATCATTAATATACGTAATGCGACGTAATATCCTGTCCTTAGTGTCCACTTACAAAAGCAATGTATCATAATCAGGTGACAATGAGTAATGTCCTGTGGTAATCTGCACAGAATACGAGTAGTTGTGATTTTATCCCAGTAGGAGTGTTGATCCTAGAATAGTTCGTTATTGAAAACTCTTACAATACAGTTACTCGCAAAAGTAATCGTACTTTACAGGGAATTGTAAATGACCACAATTTTCTTTTAATGGGTGTGAGTATAATTAATCATAATAATTTTATTATAAACATACATGTGTAAGTATTACATAAATTAAACTTGAACTTCATATAATTTACTGTTTAGAAAATAAAAACTAAATTATTCTCTATTGCAAAATCACGTGTCGCAAAAGTATTCGTACTTTTTTGTTGAATTCGTACTTTTGCTGAAATTGGCCACGTTAGTATTTGGTTGGCCCACCTTTAGCTGCGATCACAGCCTCTAAAAGTTTAGGTAAGCTTGCTACCAATTTTGGTGTGATTTTTTGTCCATATTTTGCCATACATTTGTAATTGCCTGTTTAAGAGTGTTTTTATCTTTTATTTCATAATTTCGTAACTGTCTTCATTTCCGACCATAAGTGCTCAATTGCATTTAAATCAGGGTTTTGAGAGGGTGTAATTAACTGATGGGGAGTGTTGTATACAATCCTTTGCCCCACTATATAAGCTATACTTAATGGCAAAATTGTTTTTAATAGGTTTAAGTACGTAAATTTGGTCATAATGCTGTCACTAAAAACTAAACTCCCAGTCCCACTCGCATTCATACTTCCCACACCATCGCTGAACCGCCACAATGCTTAAAAGTTGGACACACATTTTTCGGTTCAAACTCAGTACCTTACGTCACACTAAACGTCTGCCGTCCGACTGAAAAATGTTGAATTTAATCTCATCAGTAAATAAAACTCGTTCCCAACAGGTGTGATCCTTGCAAATATACTTTTTGGCAAATTTAAACCGTTTTAGACGATTTACTTTACTAATAAAGGGCTTTTTCATAGATACCCTACCATGCAGATAGTGCCTTTTTTAAAACCCGGCGGCAAATATCTACACTTACTTGCTTGTTAAAACGATTATTATGAATGCCGCCAATTTTGGGGCACTTGTAGAAGGGCATTTTTTAATTTCACGCACTATTGATTTCTCTTCTCGAGAAGTTAATACTCGTGGACGGCCCTTTCGAGGCATATTGGAAACTATTTGATTTTCGTAATATCTTTTTATAATATATTGTATAGTACTTTTGCTTCTGTTTAACAAATCACCTATTTCTTTATATACATAAGTTTCCTTCTAAATGTCACTGTACTGCAATTTTTCTCTCCTGTGTGTTTCTGATTTACCTCCCATAATAATTAGGAATATTTTAACAGATTCACACAAGATACAGTTGTTTACACTCGTCTAAATGTATAACTGAAGTCTTAACAACTGGTGACTCACAGTTATACCTGGGACATTTTTGTATGTAGGTATTTAATGCAATATGAAGCAAAAAAACTTGATTTATGCGTTGCTGATATAGTGTGTTTGTAAATACATATATTTATTACATGAAATTTTCCTTACAGATATAAAAATGCTGTTAATTTCTTTACACATCAATTCAGGGTACGAATACTTTTGCAAGTAACTGTATATATACGTTATAATCTACAACGATCTTGTAATATTGGTTGTTTATATTTTAAACAATGTTCTGGCATTTGCAGGTGTCATTTTGTCTCTTAATATGTATATAGACTATCTATCATCAAACTATCCTATGTTTGAGAAAATTGAGTGTCTATTTCAGAAAACAATATTATTGTTTTGTCATAATGTATTAACCGTTAGCTGCCACACTTTTTTGTTGTGAAATAGCTGCCACACTGGCGTGTATCGCACCCAGCCACAAAAATCAATATTACAAAGCATGTATTTAATATTTTGAATTGAAAATTTTTTTGGTACTTCTTTTAAGGTTGTTTAACAATGTAATGAACGAAGAGTAGATAAATTAATAAATGAAATATAAGAAAAAAATTTAAATATTGTAAAAAATGTTACAAAACGGTTGTTTCACCAAAAAAAATTTCTCGGGAGACATCTCAATTGTACAACTGTTCCAACACAATCTATATGTATATATTTAAAGTTAACCAAACAGTAGGACATTAAATAAATGATGATTAAACTTTTCTTCTAAGTTCAGGGAACATTAAAGTAACAAAAGACCTAAGTTATAATGGTAAAGTAATATTCTGGAGGCAAGTCTGTCAAGGAACGTACACATCTCTTTGAAAACAACACTCGGGAGTTTTCGAGTTTCGAGTTTACTCCCATAAAAGACAACGCCGAATGTTGCTGCAACGAAATTACTAAATGTAAGCAAACTGAAGACACGTCTGTACTTACAATTAGTGACTTGGCAATTAATTTTCAGTTTTCAAACGTTAGCACAAGATTTACTAGTTTCCTACATTATTCCGGGAAATACGCAGCAAGTATAAAGCTACTTTTCAAAAGCCATTGATGGAATATAGAGGGTCATTCACGAAGAATGCGCAATCTCTAAGCTCGACATAGTTGATCCTAAAATATACTGACTGACCTCAAGATCGGAACACCCAGTAATTACGGATATATAGCAATACATTTTCTATATATGTTTGTTTATTTTAACACAAAAAAACGGTCAATATTTCAGCAATATTGATAAAATCGAATTGATCAGGTATTCCGTTAAAATCAATTATTTGTATAAGTTACTAAATTCAACTACATTGTACAATCGACTTGTAAAGTTTTGTGTTACCGAAAACATATTTATAAACAATAATTTTGGATTAAAAAAATCTAATATAACTTGTTTCTTTAATATATTTGTCGATTATACCTCGGCCTCCATTTGTGGAAAAAAAAACTGTGATCTGAAAACTAATGCACAAAAAACTATATCATTTATGCAACAGTATTGTATTGATAATGGACTGGCTAATAATACCTTAAAGACTGACCTTATTTTATTTTCGACAAAAAAATTAACGAGAGTCTGCTTGTCCGTGTTAATGGTCAGAGTATTAAACAAAATGAATACGTAAAATTCTTCGGAGTGACAATTGACTGCGGGTTATCTTGGAGAAATCACATAGACTATCTAATTAATAAATTGAATGTCAGCTGCTTTGTATTTGACAATTAAGAACATTTGTTAGCTTAAATGTATTAAAAACTTATTACCTATAAAACTTGTGTTCAGTCAAGACTAAGCTATTGTATACTATGTTGTGGCAATGGTCCAAACATAAATGACATTTTTGTATTAGACAAGATAATAATGAGAACTATGGTATTTCAAACCTCACGCCATTCATGCAGAAAAACTTTTCCCAGTACATCCTTAGTTGTATATGCTCTATTAAGCCAATCCAAAAAAATTTTGTACTTATAGAGCCGACAATAATAATTACTCATTACGTCAGACTCATAAATTGGATGTACCTCAGCATACATTAACTCCATCTGCAAATAGACCGACTATAATGTCAATAAAATTGTTTAACAAGCTTCCAGTTTCCTTGAAGTGTCACACACTCACAAATAAAATTGTTTCCGCATTTATGCTTTCCAACACCCTTGAAATGCCCTTCCACGGATTTTCCATCATCCAGTCCCCCAACCACTACGTTAGTTATATTCTGTACTTTAACTTCCGTCGTATAATATTACACGAGCTTTATGTTTGTCTGTAGCAACATGCCACGTCAGTACACTGTCACTGTCACTGTTTATCCAACGCTCCACCGTAACATGCGACGGACGCCGTAAGAAACGACAGAAGGGTTATATTCCGGAAAATAATGATGATATTAATTATTTTATGAAAGTTATGAGAGTTATACAGAGCACGAAAAATATTATTAAAATATGCTTTTTATTCAATATCAAAATATTTACAATGTAGCAATATCTTGCGAATAAGTATGTATGTTATAATTTAATTGTATGTATGTATGTATTTTAACTGTTGGTGATTGTGTCATTTTTTAGTTTTAAATTTAAAATTACTATTACTACGTATACTTTTGTATTTTATCATACATCTTGACTTTAACCTATACTTAATAATAAAGATCAAAACAAAACAAAAACAATAAAATTATAAAATACACGAATCTAGCATAGTTGTTAATATCAAAACATTTTTTGTGTCTTTTTTTCTTGACAGTACAATAACAGTGAGTTATCCGGTTCCAAGTCTAGACATGAATTCAATTAGACATGTCTGGCGCAAAATCTAAAACCGAAATATCTGAGACCGAAATCGTGAGGTTTCGAATGCGATTCAATTATTAAATGAATGTCAACTAACACTGAATGTCAACTATTATCCAGATTTATTTACTCATTGAAAACCTAGTTATCGCCGTTTCATGTTCTGTCAGTACATATTTTTCTATTTCAATTGTATTTGTTTGTTCTTGCTTTTTTTTATTTGTACTATTCAGAAGAAAGATAACACATTTATAAATACAATTATTTTTTTCATGTGCCGAAGACTAGACCTGATCTCTTATGTGTTTTCGGGTCCGTTAAAAACGAATTCAATGTTAGATTTGTTCTAGCATCTATCATTTTTTCCTAATCTCAAAAAAAATATTTTAGAGGTTGTGAAGTATAACTATCTTGCTCCGGGGAAACGTGGGTTTTATGAAGATATCAGATAAATGCAGGTTAAAGTTATCTGCTTGTGGGTAAGGAGGTCCATAACCCATAAAACCGGTAACTCTTAATCCCACATCCCTATAAACATAATATGTTTATATATTTATACATGGTGGTACAAAAGTATCAAATAATGGCTTTAACTTTGTTATTTGCAAAGTTAAAAAAAAGTTTAATATAAAAGTTATTTTGTTCATTACCATGTACGTTTTAAGCTTTTTAGTTTGTTGATATCTTCTTTTGTTTTGTTCCTATGGCAACCAATTTTTATTTTAAATGGCACCCATACTTTTTTTTTTCGTTATGAAAAAAGCATATTTTTCTCTATTCAGCCACAAAATTTTGCAATTTTTGAAAAAAAAAATAAGCGAGAAAAAATAAGGGAATAATTCATGCAGTTTTAAAACAGAAACATTACTTTTTGCTAAAGAATGCCATGTAAATTTGAAATTTAAATTAATACAAACAAATAATAAATAATTATTGTCGGTTTAAAGCAAAGTTTTGTTTGACATTCTTACAAATTATTAAATTTGAAAACATGGCACATTTGAGTGAGAGACAACGTATTGAAATATTAATGATTTATGGGTACGGAAACAGGAAGAGGACTCAAAGCGAAGTGTGTACTGTATTCAACGGAATTTACCCAGATATCTACTCCTGTATGTCAAGGAACAGTCTGTCAACTAATTAAAAAATTTCGAGAAACTGGTAACGTTAAAGACGTGAAAAATAACTGGCAGACCAAAACCATTTTTTCTTGATGAATTTCCCCCCCTCATCTTCTCCTCCCACCGGCTAAAACCTAAGGTCATACCTGCGACCACAGCTTATTCCCGTGTGAAAATGGAGGTATTGACAATAGAATTTTCTTCCAACAAGATGGAGCTCCTCCACATTTTGCGATACATGTTAGATAGTACTTAAATCATGTTTTTCGAAACAGGTGGATCGGCAGAAGAGGATCTATTGAGTGGCCTGCCAGATTTCCGGATTTGACGGCTTTAGATTTTTTCCTGTGGGGTCATGTTAAAAATAGTGTGTTCAAATAAAGACCTCGTAATTTGGAGGACTTAAAGGTGCGAATAACTGCTGAAATGCGCAGAATACCTGCAGAGGTGTTACACAGAGCTACGACTGTAGAATTTAAATACCGTTTAGGTCATTGCTTGGCCGTCAACGGAGCTCAGTTTGAATATATGACATAGTATAGCTGTTTTTTTTTAATATTCAGTCCACCCTTGTTACTCTTTAAATTTAATTTGATCTAAATTTTAGTTTTGTGAAATTTAATTATTTAATTGTCAGTGAATAGTAATAAATAATTCTTTTCTTCATAAATTTTTTTTTCAAAAATTGCAAAATTTTTTGACTAAATAGAGAAAAATATGCTTTCTTCATAACGAAAAAGAAAGTATGGGTGCCATTTAAAACAATTGGTTGTCATAGGAACAAAACAAAAGAAGATATCAACAAACTAAAAAACTTAAAACATACATGGTAATGAACAAAATAACTTTTATATTGAACTTTTTTTTAAATGCAAATAACAAAGTTAAAGCCATTATTTGATACTTTTGTACCACCCGGTATAAGCATCTATTGACATACTCTGATCAAATTTGACCCAAATTTGATTACGGCTACAGAATCATTGAAAACGTTGCATTTGGAATTCCATTGGAAACGGAAAATTTCAAGCAAACTCGTTGTTCAATTCTTTTTTCCATAGTAAAAATCGCCAAGACAAACGTTTCGCGTCGTAAACAAATGGTTGCCAAACACACACTAATTGACATATCCCACTCAAACTTCAGACGAATGTCAACGAAGGTTGTACCAACCTAGGAAAAAAATATTTTACCGATTCGGTTTACGCGCGCGGTTTAAATGGACCAGTCCGGGTCGAATTTGATCAGTAGGTATTTCAAAGTTTTCCTGACCTCATAGTGACTGTAGACTGATAGTCACACAATCACAAATTGTTTCCGCATTTGTGCTTTCCAACACCCTTGAAATACCCTTCCACGGCTTTTACATCATCCAGTCCCCCAACCACTACGTTAGCTATATTCTGTCCTTAAATTTCCGTCGTTTACATGAGCTTTATGTTTGTCTGTAGCAACATGCCACGTCAGTACACTGTCACACACGGTAAATCGAGGTTCACTGCCATTTTTACAAACTTATTCGACGTTCCGTGCCAATGAATGATGCATCGACCAGCGCAGATTAACTAAACAATAGGTGTAAATTATGTTCTCGTTTGTGACTCGACCTTCGGCACGTGCCGTAACTTGGTTAGAGTGTACATGTATACAGGAGTTGACGATCTACATTAATAATGTGGTACACATAACAGTATTCAAAAAATCGAAAAACAAAAACATTCCCATTCATAATCAACCGGATTTAAGGGGACCGCCCACTTTAGGTCAAAAAAATCGAATTTTTCTTTTTTGCTTGAATTGAAAGTATATCATCTGTAGAATATGCTCCCAAAGTTTCAAGTCCGAATTCGAACTGTAAACAGTCGAAATATAATATACAGTGCGCGTGCTCCGAAGCGTCGGTAGAACGAAGCCGAATCAAGCCGAAACAATTACAAAGGAATGAACTGTTTGAAGAAGAGGAGGGACTTTCTTATGGAGCAGGGATAGCAGATTGACCAAAAAGTTAAGGTAAACAAACGATAAAAAAATTTCTCGACTAGTGTTTTTCATGTACGAAAACTTTAAACGCGTTTTTCTCGAAACGATGTTTTTCAAATTGGCGTGCACGATTACTCAAAAACTACTGGACGGATGGACTTTTTTTTTAATTAAAGCCTATTTAATTACCTTCTATTTGAACTAAAAAAATCAGTAAAAATTATTGCCAAAAAAAGTTATTTCAAAGTTAGTTCAAATAGAAGCTATACTCATAAACTTTACAAACATTTTTTATTTGTATGATTCAGATGATTCTATGGGACGCTATCCTGCAGGCCGTGGAGAAGGAATTTTCAAAGGCATCGGCATTCAATTATTTATTAATAAATTTTATTTAAACACATGAAATTTAATAAAAACATATTTTTGTAAACCTTTTGATATACATAATAAACAGTAAAAAATCAAAACAAACCATTGTGTAGTTTCTTTGTAAAAAAATCACGAAAAAGTGCTTGATTTTGACCTCTAATGTAGCGGTCCCCTTAAATCAATTTGACCGCTGCGATAAATTTAACTGATTCCGCAGATGTACAAAACGAATTAGCATTCAAATGAAATCGTCGCCTATTGTGCATCAATTACCAACAAGCAGACACGTGCCGATTAAAAATAATGATCTTTTAATACACAGATACAGTGCGCAACGGGTGTGGTGCCGTTGTCGATTCATTTTGTACCGTCCGAAATTATAATCTAGCCAGCGTTCTCCCGGACCACAGATGGATTTATATACATGGTAATTTAGCGAGATTAATTGAATCCATGGAATTTGCTTGTCTCGATTGTCCCGACGTATTAAACATGGCATATGCATTGTCTGTTCGATATCCTAATGGTATCTAATGGATGTAGCAGCTTTGCCTTGTCCTTGTTTCGAGTATTACAAGGACGGTTAAAATGCTTGTTGAATCGTCGGCATCGAACACGCTACGGCAATTATAAGCAACAAATTTCACATATTTTTTTTTTAAAGAAATATTTCGTATACAACCGCCCAAAGGCTAATTCGAGTTGCAGATGGCGATGCTTAAATACATAATCTACTGATATAATTGCTTGTGGCACAATAAATAACTGCAGTTACAAACAAGAGAACCCGATCCATTATTGAAATATTGAAATTGTGGCACCAGGAAAATTGTTTTCTCTTAAACGTCCTTATTTTGTCAATTACTCAAACAATTTTCCTAAAATTTCTTTCACAGTCATGTAAATATAGGCTTTCTTGTTGAAACCAAATTCAATCGCCTGGGCTTGGGACTATGAAATACTGTTTCTTACTGTCTAATACAGGTCTCTCCAAAACGAGTACTCAGTGCCGGCGCGCACCGGTGCCTGCCCCCCTGCCTTCCCCACTCCTCCGCAACGCAGCCGCCTTTGCGCGACAGAGACAGCATCATATTATTGCTTTCTGTTTCTATCTCTCTCCCACCCACACACTTGCGCGTGCGATCCGCGCGACACTCGATTCTAATTCTAATGGGAAAAGAATCGGTCCGTCATTAACAGAGTGGACCTTCGTAGACATCGTAATGCCAGGGCAATCTAGCCAGACATTTAATTCCGAATGGGAGGATTCATATCTTTTGACATTATATGCCTTTATTATGGGATTGCCCCTGGAAAATATTGCGATCTGCGTCATGGTTTTGCGTCACGTCACGCTTGGTAAAGATGGTTTGCCTAACCTGAAGGGGCAAAATCTGGGGTAGGGAAAAACTCTATCGAGCATGTATGTGACGCATGACGTCATGGGTCTTGATGGTTTGCCTCTTGGGTCCTCTTTCTGGGTCCTCTTTCATAGTAAAGACATAGAATGTTCCATGGCCTCACGTGCGTAGCTTCGTTTACTAACGTCGACGGAAAAGCCCAATGTTTAGTTTGTCATACAATCGTAAAGTCCTCGACCGTGCGGCGACATTACGAGAACATTCTTCGTCACATGACACAATTGTTGGTGACGAAAGGACGGAACTGGTAGCCACATTAAAATCAGAATTACCAAACATTCCAGAGCGTCATTATTTTAGTACTATTTATTAAAAATTGACCCATTTGCCGGAAATTTTCAGACCTTTGACGTTTTCTGGTATTTTAGATTTCTTAATTTAATTTTAACTTTTATGGTCCAATAGGCAGGGAGCTAAAATCATCAAAACGTGTTCTTGAAACATATAAGGCTAGTTTTGACGGTTTCATATGTATTTTTTTAGATAGAACAGAATGCGCGGGGCGTAGAGCTGAAACCGTGCGCTAATTTTTTAAATTAACAATTTAATGTGAAAAAAAAGTCTTTTTTTTTCACATTTCCGCTTATATATTCGTTCGTTGGCATATTTTATATATATATATATTGCATATAAGAAGTTGTGGCCTATTGAATTTCCAAAATTTTAAGCACAACTCGAAGTCTCCAAGTGCTATTGATAAACTTGCAAATGACTGCTGAAGTTGAAAAAGTGTTTTTTTTTTCATTTTTTTTACCTCGAAAGTAGGGCGACTATGATCATGAAATTGAAACTTGAAAGTACGCTTTCAAGACGCGTATTTAAAAAAAATGGACGTCAAGATATTATAGTCACAATTCCGAGAATTTCGAAGCGGCAACGCTAAAACAATATAGGTACTCTATTTCCATTTTAAATTGAAAATAGGTAGAAAAAAGCAAGATTGTCAGATATATTTTCTAAAATTGCTAAGCTCACTATACAAGTATACTTCATACTTCAGTAAACTGTTAGTTCGTGACGTTCTTAGAAAGCTAGTTTGGAAATATTAAAAAAAAAATACATAGATATAAATTTATTAGTTAGCATTAAAATAAAGCGTTTAAAATTGCTGGAAAAAATAAATATAAATTAAAACAACTTTATGTATGTTACTACACTTAAGAAAATTTTGCAGAGCCGGCAACGCGATGCCAGCAACACCGATGCCGGCAACCAGCAAATGTCGACCAGTATACTATAGGATTGCTTTATATGTAATACATCCAAATATTTATTCGGTCCACTGTGCCATAAAATTTTTACGACGTCGTTAAAATGATTTACGACTTTAGAAATTGCACGTGTTTAAGGCGCCAGTGACGTGTATTTCAGCTAGGTTTATTAACACAGACAATTTTTTGAGATTGTCTGGCTAAATGAGCATTATTTACAGCAACTTATATTACAAATATTAAGAGTTTTGTATGCAGGCTAATTTTAATCTCCTATATTGATTTGAATGAAAAAAATCACAATTTGAAAAAGAAAAGCCCAGGAATCATAAAGCACCCTTTTTTCCAGGCGTATTTACATTTCAATTAAAAGAACGACTTCATAACATCGCGTCAAAAAAGATAGCCGCGTAGAAAACGTTATAAAACTGGCCCAAATTAATATTTTTCAAAATCTCAAAACGTCTCGCAAACTTGAAGAGATTTATGATTTTTCTAGCCCAACCCGGTCAATATCGTACAATAAACAAAGAAATGGAGTAATCCGGGTGTCGGCCGAGCGACAATAGCACCGGAGTTGGAGAGGCCTGATCTAATACAAACATTAAATTGTGGTATGTAATATGGTAACAGAAATCTAGTTACTGTGCATCCTATTAACACGCTGAGGAATTTTTCAATATCCATAAGACAATAAGTCGGGAATCAGTTTGTTTCTTAAAAATTCCAAATAACGTTGACCTGTTAAAGTACCATCGAAAAATATGATCCTATTACTCTGTCGTTCACAATACCGGCCCAAACATTAGGAAACTGAGCTTCAATCGTCCAATATGGCTTGGCGGAAGACCAGTTTTGCCTGTCCACTACACCATCTAGCCTGAATTTCAAGTCATCGGAAAAAACATCTACGAGTTAAAAATCGATCATTATTGCAATTATTCGTTAAAGTTTCGCCAAAATCTAATCACTGGTTCTTGGAGCTGGATGATCTTCGTTAAGCTCGTGGATTAGTTTTATTCTATACGGATATTTTCCTTTTTCAAAATTCTTCGTACTGATGATTTTCTAATTTCGTTATCCAATGCTATCTCTTGAGTCGGCTTATGAAGTATTTCTTCAATGGACAAAACAACGTTTAGTTTCTCATTCTCAGAAATCGAGGATCGACTAGATCTACAAGTAAGGTCTGTTACGTGTCCTGTTTCCATAAATTTCCTTTCATCTCTGCTTACGGTAGACTGAGATATTTGAGTGTCGGGATATTTGGTATTAAACAATTTGCAAACCTCGTTTTGAGTCCTAGTTCAATCACCACATCCTATCAAGATATAATATACCCAACTTCTTTCGGCAATATTACATTTTTACAGTAAACAAAGGTAACAATCTGGGACACTCTGTATACTTTCTCACGATCTCAAGGAACAGGACTGTATACACGGAAAAAAGCGATTTATATTTCTTTTATGAATACTTTTCGGTAACACGATCCTGTTTTAATTAAGTTTTTATGCACAATACATATGACGACGTACCATGGAAAAACCAAAAAAAAAAACAAGGAACATTAAAAAACATTACTTGAAAACATGCGAAAAACTTATCAAGCTGAAAATTCGTATATACGCAAGTAAAACTAAACGGCGGAAACGCCAATACTGACAGACACTATTTCGTTTTTATGTCACACTATTTCATAATTACGAAAGGACGTGGAAAAAGAAAATAGAATTTAATTGACGTCATTTAGGTACTAAAGTTGATCGAGTCACGGAAGCTACTGTGCTCTTGATATCCTCTGATTTATGAAATTTATGTGCAAGGTGACAGTCGGTCATGAGCCATACTGAATGGTAGAAAAACTCCGGCTAGCGTGAGTTTAACTATAAAATTGAATGAATAGCTAAGGTATGAGATAATTTACGGAATATTTTGCTATTCATTTACTTTATTTTAAGGTATTTTCTATGTATTAACTTAAATTAGAAACGGAACGCGTATCATCATAAGTAATTAGTAATACACGAAAGTAACTAGAATTCTTTCGCACATTTGTCATATTTTATTATGAAATTATATCACACAACTCAACGTATTGTGAATAACGGAAGTTGTACAACAGTTCCAGCTGTCACAGGACTCCTGCAATCAAATCAAATTGAGGCAAGCCCTATCACATGCTACACGAGTTGCTTATGTGTAGTTAGACTTGCCGTCTTTCGAGCCAATTTGTAAGTTTCTTTATAGCTTTTGTAGTATGCATAGCCTTTCACCCTATTCACAGATATATTGTTAGAAATGGTTGCATCCACCAGTGCTTGATAACAGTTGCCATACTATTGGGAGTTAGTTCAAAAATACGCAGACTTGCCGCCTATCGAGCCAATTTGTCAGCTTCTTTATAGCCTTGTACTGTGCATGGCCCTTCACCCAACTTACAGATGTGTTGTTAGAGTTGGTTGCATCCATCAGTGCTTGATGACATGATGACTTACCACACTGTCCCCGACACTACTATTTGGCGATTGAAGGTCAGTATTGCTTATTGTCTACTGTCTGTGTAGATGTTCACTGATCTCCCTATCTTACGGGTAATTTCTTTTGCAGCTATGATTATCCATAGTGTTTGAATCACCAGGAGTTTTAAATAAATACCCCAGCCTGTGCCATTCTTTATTTTTAATCCATCACCAGCGTTGATATGGGTTGCCTTACATGTTATTTCAGAAATTTTAGAGAGAAAAATATGTATTTTCAACCCTATGAGTAAACATGGCCCTTTATTTTTTTACATGAGCATAACGAGGTGAAGAATTTCAAATAGAAATTTTTCTAAGCATAACAAGAGGGATTTAGTTCGGGACCGTTGTCGCGAAAAAATCGAATATCGAATTTATATCCCAAAAATTAATCATAAGCAATATTAAAGGAAAACGCGATCGCTTAAAGGCTCCCGTCTCAAAGATAAATTAAAAGCATAATTAAATTCTAGTAAAAGGGGCGATGCATTCATCACTCGAATAGAATACAACGCGCTGGAGGAGTGGGCGGAGCGGGGATTGGAGGGGCGGGGGGCGAAATTGATTTAATAAAAAACATTGTATAAATTTCGAAGTGATTGATGTCTTGTTCCTTTTTACGCTCGAACGTTGATTTGGAGCTTTCGGAACTTCCTGTTTCCAAGGAATTGCTCGGGAATTTTCGATACGGTTTGGGTACAAAGGAGAGATAGGTCGAATCCAGACATCCGGCTATCTATAGATTACACTGATCCAGGAAAAATAATTGTTTTCCCTTGTGAGAAGTCGTGCTTCGCATGTTGTAGAGGATTAACTCCTGCAATTTTAGATTGAATACATATTTATCAGAAGCAGTAATATGTCACATTTGCTAACGAGTAAACAACTGTGAAGTTAACAGGTAAATATTTTACTTTATATTTACCTACATGGAATTGAACAAATATTATGCAGTAAAAACTATTCTAAAATTTTCATTATATGGCGATGAGGGTAAACAGTGATCCTCTTTTTTATGCAATGGTGCAAGACATTAATAAATGCATTGAAGTTCAATGATACCTAACAGATTCTCCATTTTATATCTGCGAACACTGGGCTGTGTTTACGAAAATTTCAACATGGAGTGAAGGTAAACAAGGAGTGAAGGTATAGGTATTCATTGATTTTTTTATTACCTAAATAGGCCTACAATATTCTGAAACTCAATATGTCTGTGTGACTGTTAACCTTCCTTTTTGTATACACGATAACTTGTCAATTCAAACCAGTACATTCAATGTCCAATATCCAACTGTTCATATGTATATCTGATATTATTTGATTTTCATGCATTATACATATATTATTTAATTTTTGTCTAGCATTTCAAGGAGAATTCAAAGCATTAACAAATATTGTGTCACAAACAAAAAATTATCTTTATATCAACATCACGTAACACTGTCATTTAAATGTTTTTTAAATCATGTTACAAAACGCAATTGAGTTGTTAATTCTTGAAATTCTGAAATACAATACATGTGACGAAGTCCGATAGAATGGCAGCTCCGTCACCTGACCTCATACCTTTAGATTTTTTTCTGTGGGGTATTTGAAATCTAAGGTCTACAGTATTAACGATTTAAAACAACGTATTGTTGAAGAATGTAGGCAATTTCCGCTGACACATTGGACCAAGTACGACAAGAGTTTAGCAATAGGATGTTTTACTGTCAGGATATAGATGGAGCACATTTTGAACACTTAATATAAGAGCTGGTTCTTGAACGTTGATTAACTAAATGCTAAACTAAAATTTTAGTCTTTATTTATTTAATCCATGAAAATTACCATAAACCCAAACAAAATTAGTGTGACTGAATAAGTCTTTTAAATACCTTTCAAACGAGGTGTCACTTGCCATAGGGCCCCATTTACGTTAATAACTTTAAAGAGAAGCTTACACCCGCTTATTTTCACTCTCCAAATGTATTAGTCTAAGTACCTATAACCGTTTAAAAGATAAGAGGGAGGAGACTTTTGGTAAGTATCATCGGATTCAGATCGAGTGAAATTCTGGTTACGTCAGGTGTACCTCAGGGTTCACACCTAGGTCCTTTGATGTCCACGTTCAACAATATGACATCCCGGAAAAGCGTATATATACGAGGGGGGGAAAAAAAAAAGGGAATTTTTTTTTTTAAAAATTTTTTTTTTTTTTAAAAAAACTCCTCGTTCGAAACATTTTTTTGTAGTCATCTTTAGAAATGGCCAACAGCTCTTCCCTGTTTTTTTTCTTGACCTCTTCAATGTTGTCAAATCGGTATCCTTTCATGCCCCTTTTCATACATGGAAATAAGAAAAAGTTGCACGACATGTCCCACTCTTTTTGAGAGTGTCAGTCAGAGCCAGAGGAACAAACTTGGCAGCAACCCTTTTCATTCCCAAATCTCCGGTTAAAATTCGCTGAACCGAGCTCCGAGATAACCCACTAATCTGACAGTTGATCAATTGTCTTTCGACGGTCTGTGAGCACAAGCTCTCGAATTTTTTCAACATTTGCGTCGTTTCGGGCGGTTGATGGATGTCCAGAACGAGGTTGTCATCAGTCGCCATTTTTAAACCGAGCAAACCACACGTACACTTGAGTTTTTCCCATTTCGTCATCTTTGTAAGCTGTTTTCAACATTAAAACAGTTTCAGCAGCATTTTTACCGATTAGAAAACAACATTTCACAGCTGCACGTTGTTCACTTAAACTTGCCATCATAAAAAACGAAACAAGAACAAAACAGCGCTAGCATAAACAATCACTGCAGATGAACTGGCAATGAGTTGCGCTATACACGCCTAGCGGCAGAAATACGTACTACACAAGCTCCGCCCACGGCAATGATGTTCCGGTTATTTTTAGGTACCCCCTCGTATACATATACATACAGGGTTGGAAAGTCCAAGATTTCAAAGCCGAGCATTAAAAGATAGAAAAGAATAAACTCTTCGAGTAAAGGGAACTGACAGATAAATATTATATCCATAGTTGCCAGACTGATATGTCATTTTAAAACTTTTATGAGCGTTATTCTCTGTCTTTCGTGATAGGGTAGCAATAAAATATGTAGGCAGGACGCCCCGCCCATAAATTATAATGCGCACGTGTGAATTGAATTATTATATCGTTATTGGTCTACGGAAAATAAGCACTTGAGTATTCCTGTGCGTACGCACTACGCAGTATCCCGAGAAGTTAAATGTTTGGGTTGGTATTTTAGGCGATTCCAACGTTGGGCCATTTTTTATAAACGGTTCCTTAAATGCCACACAAATATTTAACAAATAAAACAAACTGTGTCACGGACATGAACATGAAAGACCAGGAAATTTAAATGATTTACGGGCCAGAATTGTACAAGTCCTAAATAATATTCCCCCTGAAGTGTTAGAAGTTAGACTGAGTTTTAAAATAAGCTAGTTTTAGGTTTTACGATAGATTAGGTTTTGAAGCACAAAGGGGCGACATTTTTGAACCCCTTATTCAATGGGCATTATTTCTTTCTTTCGTCTTATAACCGGGTTGATTTATATTTTTATTTTTTTATTTTTAGAACTTCAATTTTATTTTCTTGCAGACCGGTTAGTAAAGGAATAAAAAAAATTGAAAATAAATACAATTATGTTCGTACACTTCTTTTAAGTGTATGGGATAATTGTAAAAGTCAGAATTACGTAAGAATTTCGTTTCATACAGGTAAGTCGATGTACACATCCATAGCTGCGAAAAAGTACTGAATTGCATTCAAATTCGGCGATAAGCGTGTAGGTAATACCCCACTCCAATTTATATTACGCGCGGGTCTCATACGTTTCTAATACGTGCACAAGCGTGAAACAATGTGGCATCTAACTGTCTTTGTCTGTCCTTACTGGTGTCTTTTAACGTATTCTCTTCTACACATGTATCGCCAATATGTAAAGGTGCAATTTCCTAGGGTGTATATAACTTTCCCTGTGATAAACTCGTATCTGCAATACGCAAATATTTTCAGAACGTCCTATCCTCAACTACCGTCTTCAGAATTCCACCTGGATTGTATTCCCGTTGCGACCTCGCATCCACAATACCTCCCGGCTTAATTTATACAATAACAGGCCCGGAATTTATTCGGCTCCCTTATCCGCCGCCTCCTAATGGCTACTTTGTATTCAACGCGCGACGTAAATATATATATTGCGCCTTCCTGGGACACCGTTTTTCCGTTTTTCCAATCTCAATTAAACGGCCATAGCGGCGGCATTCTCGTTCGTTTGTTTTCTCAATTGTTTTCCCAGCTGGCCGCGTTTAAAACGCTCTAAGAGCATAATTGGTTGTTATTTAACTTCAGTTTCGCTGTTTGGGTGCAGGTGGATCGAATGCGATGAACGCCTCGCTGAGGCAGGAAAACAAATTCGCGAAGCGAAGAAAAACAAGTTCATTTATACGTACACAGTGAGGCTAATTGGGGCAATTATTTTCTTTTTCAATGGATAATAGCAGCAGTGTCATACAGAACAGTTTCTATAGAATAATGCAAACACTATAACGAATTTTTTGTTTGTTTGTTGGAATTTAGGTCCGGGAATAAACAACTAAGCTGCTGGCCACTCGAACTTACACATAGAGACTTTTTAGGCAAAATTTAAAGTTCAATATTTTTAACAGGAATGCAAATTTTTGAACGCGGCTTGCAAATTTTAAGAGCTAGTTTTTTTCGGATTAAGCTGCATGACGTATATTTATCGTAGGACCATAGGTTTATTATATACGGGGTGATCAATGAAGTCATGCAAAAAATCAAAAAGTTTGTATGAGTGAAATTTCCGCAAAATTTTTTTTTGATCGTTGCAATATAGTTCGTTACTAAGGTAAAATCAATATCTATAGACGTTTTTGTGAGTTTTTGGATTAAGGCCCTTATGCTTTGTACACACTACTCAACATAAAATTTGGGTAGCAAAATTTTTAAAATGCTATAACTTGACATTGGATTGACGGTTCTTGATGATTTTTGCGGATTTGGAATCTTTATTTCACGAAGATTTTCTCTGGTCTAAGCATTTTATTTGAGGGTTGAAATTTACACATTATACCGGGTCGATAATAAACAAAAACGTAGGGTACGACGCGCTCTAAGGTTTGACATTATTTAAGTTTTTGTAAAAATAAATTCTCAGCTCAAGTTGTTTTTATTTAACTTTCTTCTCACTCTTCTGTCCGAAACTCACATCCCAGTTTGTTGTCTCAAAGAATCATTCAGTTTTACAGAGTTCTTTGTCCACCCTCATGCCCATAATTATGATCGGGTGTAATTTCTACGCGACGCGTCAATTTCAAAGTAGGCATTGGAAAAACAAATTTGTTGCTATGGAATTAAAAACTAACATTATTCTAGAAATAATCTGACACATTTCAATGTTATAATTTTGTGAATTTTAATTAATATGAGGCGTTTAACCACGGCAGAAAGGGAAAATTGCATTCGACTTCTTAACGAAGGAATATCAAAAGAGCAAATTGCGCACATTTACAATGTCAGCCGAAAGACAATTTATAATTTGAAGCGCCGTGTCGAAACTACTGGTCATCATAATTATGGGCATGGGGGTGGATATACAAAAAAAATAAACCAAAAAACCGAAAGAATTTTAATGAGAGAAACTATGCAAAATAGAACAAAGAACTCTAGAAAACTAAATGACTCTTTAAGACAACAAACTGGAGTGAGAGTTTCGGACAGAACTATGAGAAGAAAGTTAAATAAAAACAACTTGAGGTGAGAATTTATTTTTACAAAAACTTAAATAATGCCAAACTTTAGAGCGCGTCGTACTCTACGTTTTTTGTTTATTATCGACCCGGTATAATGTGTAAATTTCAACCCTCAAATAAAATGCTTAGACCAGAAAAAATCTACGTGAAATAAAGATTCCAAATCCGCAAAAATCGTCAAGAACCGTCGATCCAATGTCAAGTTATAGCATTTTAAAAATTTTGCTACCCAAATTTTATGTTGAGTAGTGTGTACAAAGCCTAAGGGCCTTAATCCAAAAACTGACAAAAACGTCTAGAGATATTGATGTTACCTTAGTAACGAACCATATTGCAACGACCAAAACAATTTTTTGCGGAAATTTCACTCATACAAACTTTTTGATTTTTTGCATGACTTCATTGATCACCCCGTATATAATAAATCTATGGTCCGACGATAAATATACGTCATGCAGCTTAATCCGAAAAAAACTAGCTCTTAAAATTTGCAAGCCGCGTTCAAAAATTTGCATTCCTGTTAAAAATATTGAACTTTAAATTTTGCCTAAAAGTCTCTATGTGTAAGTTCGAGTGGCCAGCACTTTATTTGATTTTTTTGTCAACGTTTCGGAGATTTATTTCTCCTTCTTCAGGGCTTAATCAATGTTGTTGTTACTATCACATTAGGTGGTTAAGGTGGTGTGACAATAACAACAGCATTGATTAAGCCCTGAAGGAGAAATAAATCTCCGAAACGTTTGCAAAAATCAAATACAGTGGACGCCGCTTATAAGGCTCACGGATATAAGGTTCAGTCGCCTATAAGACTCAAAATCAGAAACAGTCCGGACGTATCCGAATACATTGAACAAAACTCGGTTAGAGACTCACCACTTCGGATATAAGACTCAGTTTATGAAAAATACATAACTGAAATTTCTTTAAACCATCTTAAACTTTGAACTGATTATGTCTGTTTGTACATATGTATTTCAAGAGTTACCTTTTTTTTATAAGTAAATAACACGCTATTGTGTTGTATTATGTCTATTCACAGGTAAAATAAAGTTTGTGTATTACATACATTCTAAAATCTTGTTTTTCCCCCTTCGCTTATAAGGTTCATCCGCTTATAAGACTCACTTTTTGCTGGTCCCAAAGTGAGTCTTATAAGCGGCGTCCATTGTAGTTGTTTATTCTAGGACCTAAAATCCAATAAACCAAAAAACTAATAGAGAAGGTCGCCAAATTCCCCACAGATTATAACGAGCGTTCCACCCAAATTTAGCCTCAAAGTAGGTTTTACCAATTCCGAGTCTCCGATGGAGCACGGTTTCATCTCAATGGTTATGTGAATTCGGAGAATATGAGAATGTGGAGTCCCGGGAAATAATTATAAATATATTAATAAAATTATTATTTAATTAAATAATGATTAAAAAATAATATATTTTTTGCGAAGCAGTTGGTTCGAAAATTAAATGTAAGTACTCGCCATAAAAGTGGGCCGAGCAAAAAAGACGTCATAATTTTCTATACGTCATCAAGTTTATAACCTTATTGAATTGTCAAGGCTGTCATATTATATGATGGGGCATTTTACCGGATATATAAAAAACATAAATAAAAAAATCTTATTAAAAAGAAACTATATTTTCGAAAAACTAAGGTACTTAAGACATAAAAAAATGACGATCGCCCAAATTTATACACAACTGAGCTCTTGAATCAATTGAATCAATACATGACAATACCCAAGGTGTTCCATTTCAATTTTACTGACAATGTGTTGTTGAAGGTCCTCCACGTCGCCAACGGGACTGTTAAAAATTGAATTAAAATCGCAAGATATAATGGGCAATATGGACCGCGTGTTCAAACAAAACAATCTTCAAAACATTCGCCTATATAATTATTTGTTTCCTCAGTAGTACGTGCACAAGCTCTATCTTATTGAATACAACTTTGCAATTCGTCGTCATGCAACAGTTGTACAAAGTGTGTTAATATTTCTAAATGATAAATCTCTGCATTCAGTGTTGCGTTAAAAAAATTGGTCCGACAATCCTCCTTTTATTTCATCCAATTTTTAGTGGGTGTAGTGGAGTTCAATATAAATGTGAGGGTTGTCTGCACTCTAGTCTCATATTCTGAGAGTTAACATAGCCCGAAAGGTGGACCCAAGCCTCATTAGTAAAAAAAACTTTTCCATCATCGTTATTGTTAAAATGGTTAATAAGCCATTGGCAGAACTGCAGCAGTCTTAGAAGTTCGTCCACTCTGAGAATTTCATATGTGGATTACAGACGATATGGATGGAGCTCCAGATCATTTTTCAAAATTCGTTGACACGTTGTATTGGGCAGATTAATTGGTTGGCTCAGATGACCCATTAATGTTCTTCTGTCCTTACTATGGGTCTGCCATTTCCTTGTTTCCGATTGCCGCTTCCAGCTTGCTGGTACAAATTTAGGCAACGTTTTACTGACCGGCTAAACTGGTCAAAATGAATAACTGAGTCTGGAAAAACTTCCCTGAAGTTGACATATGCAGCTGTCGTCAATTATATCCATTTTCCACTGCTTCTACTGCCATTTATAAAATCAATTTCAAGTGAAACACGCCTCTGTTCATTATTAAAATTGAATCCCATTATTTATCTTACAATCGTGACAACCACTTCATGTGTTAATAGTTGTTGTTATCGACTGTTTTCTACGATTCCAACAATGCATATTTCACTGTAATACTCATAACATATGAATGTTATTGATGTTTGTACACTTGACACATACATGCAATCAATTTAATGTGATTAATTAATGATAGTTTGGTAGTGAAATGTTTACTAATTTTGATCCAGTTTAGTGCATTTCATGCTTTCCTTTTACATATCTCAGATAATGTGGTTGCAGATCATGGAAGTTTTGATAATATATAAAAATGAATGCCATACGACAGAACAATTTCTACTATTTTTTTATTGCCTTTGTATTTTCGAATCAATCTGTTTTTGCAGTAGGAATACAGGTACATATAGTGGTGCATTTATTGGTAAGATTTAAAAAAAATTACATGAGGTAAGTTTATAAAGCGATGAGAATTATCAATAGACAAATTTGTATCTATTGATAATGGTGTTTTGGCTCTTTAGATAATAATAATAATAATAAAAAACTGGACCTTTCCCACGGAACACCGAACTACTACACTTTTCTCGACGCGCGTTTCGCCAACCAAGTTGACATCTTCAGGAGAAGATTAAAACTAAAAGACTTTTTTTACTAAAACACTTTTAGTTTTAATCTTCTCCTGAAGATGCCAACCAGTTTTTTGTTTCTACGCCGAAGGTTCCAGTACCCACTCCAGGATCTTTAGATAATGTTTGTAAATCTTCAGCTCCTGAATTGGTTCAAGGCACCTACATAGATATTTCACATTATGTAGAGAGAGCATAGCTCTCTGTTTACACCGAATGTCTCTGTTGTACAGAGTGTGTCTATTTATAGAGAACGAAAACATGTGACCATGAATTGGTTTCGTATGCTATATTCAGATAGTTGGACCACGTGTTCAACTATCGTATTAGCTACAACAGAACTAAGATCTACCTCAGTAAACATTTTCTACAACAATGACAAACTTTTAAGTTAGTTACACATTGACTTCTGCAGTATACTGCGCATGACACATTCCCTTCGTTTGTTGAGAATGTTGTTTACGAGACGAGTCACAAACTAACATAATATGTATAATGATATACGTTTTCTGTGTGGTTTGTGCTAAAATTTATACGAGTCCCTCTAGAAGCTTTTACTTGATATGCTCTAAGTGAGGTGCACCTTTTCTGCATTATAATTATTACAATGAAAATTTTACATGGCAACTTTCGTGGTGTCACGCTGTATTATGTGGCACCTGTGCATTGTGGAACGTTGGCCAGGAGGGCACGTACTCGTAATCAGAATTCCACTGACTGGCATTAACTACTGCGGTTATTACAGATCAATACAATATCTGGCTTAGACACTCCATTATTATGTAAATTATGATCTGTAGCGAACGCACTCCAATTACAGCGTCGAAAACGATGCCGGCATGACACAGAGATCCAGAGAGCAGTTCGAAGGCACGAATACTTGTGCACAGGGATATACTGACTCGGGAATTCGTAAAATGGCATGACTACGGTCCATTAGACAGGCGTGCACCTGTGTAATATAAAAGGTGCTCCAATACCTGGGGATTTCCTTTTCTAAATAAACCAGCAATTTTAGAACATGGCAGGGACGTTTTTTAAAAATATTCTCCAAATTTGTCCCTCAGTTGTTTCTACAGACGACAGTTGGGAAATTGGGACCTACTACCCCATGCAGATGCAGCGAAAGGAAGCTGCATCTGCATGGGGGAGGTCCCAATTTCCCAACTTCCAAAAACTTGAAAATTCTCAATGCATCTGCTTCCTCAATTTCACTACACCTATACCGACAACTATGGAGTAAATAAACTAGTAAATAAACTTTTTCTCTTCCTTAGGTTGATTCTTAAATGCTAAGTAGGCCTTTCCACTGTTTCTCAACTTCTTTCTTACTTCTTTTCTATATGTATCAGGTTTTCTTATCCTCTTTTTCCTTTAACTATATTAACTTCAACATTCTCTTTATTAGAAACGTCACTTTCAGTTTCACTAGTGCTTTTATCGGGTGCAGATGCAGCGAAAGGGAGCTGCATCTGCATGGAGTAACTCTGTATAAAAACTATTGTAAACAGGAGGTACAAACTCTAATAGTTCTTGTAAATTTTTCCATTTTAAATATTTAATTTTTGGTGCCTCAGTATACAATGGTTTGAGCTTTTGAGTGGGTAGTCTTCCCTTGTCTTTTAAAAACCAGTGCGAAACAAAAAAATCAAAACGTGCTGTAAAAAAAACACACCTGTCATCAGTTGTCCTGGAAGTGGAAAATAATAACGAGGATGTGGATGATATCGAAGATATTCTTGAAGATGGTGGTAGATCTTTTATAGAGTCCGATGATGATTGATGAGAATTTATAAGAAGTATAAATTATACATGAATAATGTACCTGTCGTCATTTTTAAATAAAATATTTAAGAACGCTTGTACCAATTTTAATCTAACTATTCTTTTGGACTTGTACAAATGGTACAAGTGTGAAAAACTTCATTTTTTTATATTATATAACATACGAAATATTTTAATAATACATTGTCCAATATTAGTAGTAGTAACTACGGTCAATTAATTTTCCTCCTACTAATGTAGTGATTTTACTACAAATAATATACTTTGACGTTAATTTATTAGAAAGCATGACTTCATCACTTGTACTACTTTTCCACTGACCCCCTCAAATATAAATAATGGTAAAACAGTGAGTTTACGTCAACCGTATTTAATTAAACCCAACAATTGGAAGGACCTTTTCGGTTTAATCAACTTCGTCCCATAAAAAAATTAACTTGTCAACGTGGAGATGCCCAATTTTCGGTACACACAATTTCGCGGCGATATTTGCCGGAAAATTTATTTAGACAATCTAAGACAGTCCGCCGCGCCGGTTGTTTATATGAACTCCGTCCGGTTGTTAATAAAGCTGCCCCCTCACAGCCATTTGCTCGACCATTTGTCCCCTGTCCAATATGCCGTCTGCGCTAATTTTTCCGCAACAAACCGTATTACCTCGTATTAAAAAAAGTATCTCTTTATCTCGTTTTGTAAACCCCTTACAACTACCCACGTAACGTCTATGGTACATGAGAAAAATAGGAATAATTCCACAAGAAAAATTATGACAATACTTACTCCTGTCTGACACAATGTCTTAAGAATCTTGTTACACGTATTAGAACTCTTGAGTCGAATTAATTTTATTTTATACAATATCATATGCTTGGTGTATCACCCCTATTATACAAGATGTCCCACCGTGATGGACCTATTGATATCGCAAACCGGAAGTAGATCTTAACTGGCCAATTTTGGATAGGACACTCTCTATATAAAGGCACGTTTGATTCTATTATATCCGGTGTCCCGGGATGAAGTTAACAGACGATATCTCCGTTATTTGAAAAGGTACGAATGTGAACATAAAAAACATGCAAATGGACTCCAAAAAAACTACGTCTAACTCAACTTAAAATAACGAATAGTATCCTATAGGGCATAAAATATAATACGCCATTTAAAATAATGAAGTTAGTATTAATATACAGTAATATAAAGTCGCGCATAAATTCGATAAAAATTAAAAGATATTTTTTTAGAAAAACGCTCGGACATGTCAATACAATGTTTCACTTGCCGAAATTTTGAAGTACTTCATTTGTCTTTTTTATTGGCAGCTGTCTAAGGCAGTGGCGGTGCGTGATATTTCAGTTAGCCATATCTTGAAAACGACGCATGGGACCCACTTCACTTTTTAGGTGATGACTATACACCTCTTACAAGAAAGGATTTATAGTGAAAAAACCGTCAGCAAAGTTTGCGAAAAAATTTTCAAAAACACTGGAGCACTCCTGGGTTCTCAATAACGCAATGTGGAATATTTGCAGTATATTTTTTTTCATAATCTAGAAACAAATATAAGGAGACGTTTTTCGATTTGTTACAAAATATTTTTGTTTCAAAAAGTTATGGCCATATTAATTTTGGGAAACAAAATGTTCTTATAAAATTAAAATTAAAATGGCCATAACTTTTTGAAAAAAAAAAATATTTTGCAACAAATCGAAAAATGTCTCCTTATACTTGTTTCTAGATTACGAAAAAAAAATATACTGCAAATATCCCACAGAGCGTTACTGAGAACCCAGGGAGTGCTCCAGTGTTTTTGAAAATTTTTTTCGCAAACTTTGCTGACGATTTTTTCACTATAAATCCTTTCTGTAAGAGGTGTATACTCATCACCTAAAAAGTGAAGTGGGTCCCATGCGTCGTTTTCAAGATATGGCTAACTGAAATATCACGCACCGCCACTGGTCTAAGGTATGACGTCATCCATATTTTTTTTAAATGACAACATATGACTTGTGATACATCATTTGAAAGCTCTTATTTCACGCAGTATGCTCCTAAATGTTGGTGTGATTCTATAAACCATTTTAAAACGGCGACCGATCAAAAGTTAAAATTCGAAAAAAAAAAAACGAGGGAAAGTTTATTTAAAAAAATCACTCAGACACAAGAGGTTCTACACCTATTTGCTCGGATATTTGACATAACACACTCTCATCTGTTATCCAGAATTCCAGAAATTGAGAATAAACAATATAAAGCGCATTATTAAATATTTTTATTTAACCTATTTGAATCACGATATGCAGAAAGGTCTTAAATCACTTTACTAGCGGTTTTTACTTTAGTGCATATTCCGTGAACTAATGGATGTCTTTATCATTTTATATCAATATATGTTGCTACGCCGCCGCTGGTTGGCGGGGCAGCAAGCTAAAAGAAAGGGAGACGGGACTTTGCTGGGGATAATATAACCTCTAAGCGTGGTGGGTTCGCGGTGGTGAACGCGGTTTACAAATGTGTCTGCATTGTTGGATATCCCGATAGGGGTAAGGTTCCCTGCCCTACTGTGTCTCAGAGATTTAAATAGTATCTCTTAATTCTAGGAAGTAATCTAGGTTAGAGCCAACCAAACAGGTTCTTATAACCTAAGCAGTATCAAATAGAAATGATCGGTCTGACCGACAAGCCCAGGTAACGAATGTTAACTAAACGCTTACAATCTTAGCAATGACCTTATTTGGTTCCTGGTCCTAGATCCATATGGGTACTTGAACTCCGGAAGTAGCTGATGTCCGTTAGAGGTGCCCCGGTCCCTGACCATGTGGTGGAAGTGAGGTTAGGTTGCTTCCGAAGCCGTGTGTGGGGCCCCAGAAAGGTGTCAGGTGTATAGCTGATGTAGGCTAGTGGCTAGTGTGATCGCAGGTGTGAAGCAGTGAGCTGCGCCCGCAGGGCGAAGAAAAGCGATAGCGGCAGAAGCGGGTGTGACAGCAAGAAGCAATAAAAAAAAGGAAACAGAAGAAAGAGGCCTAGAAGTAAACATGCAGCAATTATATGCAGTGTATTTAAGTGTGTGAAAGCTTTTCCCTACCTTGGTAGTGGTGTGTGGCCTATAGGTGGTTATAAAACTGGTATATTTGCCGAGACAATACCCTAAAATCCACCAAGGTGCGTCCTCAAAGACAAATAAGAGTTATTGATCTCAGACAAAAGAAGATTGACAAGAGAAAATAATCCGCAGAGCGTGATTCAGATGTCCCAGACACCGAAAATATCAAGTCTTTCTCGTTGCCGGAAAGGAAATGACCTTTTTTACCAGCTCCCCAGTTATTTAGGGAATTTTAAGAATAGCTGTCATGACAGGCCAGGTTCACCAACCGTATAAAAGGTAACTTTAAGCTTACTGTTAGAAAGAGAAAGGTATATAGGATGGTTTACACCACTAGAAGGTAGAGATAGGATAAGCACACTGGTGCTCTACTGCCTGAAAATAAAATTCTGTGCTGTTCACTTCTATGGCGCTTCTAATTGAGGTTATTGAGCAGGTCAGTTTGATCCCGTAACAATGTATATTGATATATTGTACTTCAAGTCACTTGCGTTTAGTCCTTTCAGTATTAATGATAAAGACATCCATTAATTCACGGAATATACACTAAAGTAAAAACCGCTAGTAAAGTAACTTAAGCCCTTTCTGCATATCGTGATTCATTTACTAAAAACAGAACTCTAAAAGTAAAAATAACACAATTAAAACTACCTATCCTAATCTGGTATTTAATAAATGTTCAAACAAACAAAGCAAAAAAGCCGCGATTCAAATTCTTCAACCATGTTACGTATCATTTCAGCGAGTATTTTTTTTTTATTTCATATCTTATTATATTTTTTAATTCATTTATACTAGTAGGCTTATTTATATACACGCTATGTTTTAAATAACCCCACAAAAAGAAATCCATGGGGGTTAGGTCAGGCTACCTAGGAGGAAACTCGAATTGACTTCGCCCAATCTCTCGACCCGGAAATACTTCGTTTAAATATTAATTTAAATAGATAATTTAATTTAATTAATTTAGATATAATAAAGAATGTAATTTCCTTTCTTTTGTTTTAACTTTTGAACGATCGCCATTTTAAAATTGCTTAATATAATCGCGCCAAAATTTAGGACCATACTGCAAAATAAGAGCTTTTAAATGATGTATCACAAGCCATATGCTATCATTAAAAAAATATCGATGACGTCATGTCTTTGACAGCCGTCAATAAAAAAAAAACAAATTAAGTACGTCAAAATATCGGCAAATGAAAAAATTAATTGACGTGTCCGAGCGTCAAAAAAATATCCTTTAAGTTTTATCGAATTTATGCGCGTATATGTTTTGAATAAAATCGGTATGTAGGAACCTTAGTAAAAAAATCAGTAGCGCTTGAAAAAACGAAAAAATACATTTTTGGTGATCAAAATCGGTTCAGAAGTTTTAGCACAAAATAATAAAAACCGATGAAAAATGTCCATTTTTCGAAATTGAAATACAAGGGTTCTAATGGTCGCAGAAACTTCTGCTTTGGCTTAAATTGTAGCTTTTGGTCGTGCTCATCTGCAATAAAAATTTCATGCAAAAACAATAATAACTTTTTACATAAATCGAAAAAAAAAACTAAAAAAAGGTCCTTTCGAAAAACGGCTTCAACAAGCCGAAAAATGGTCGTAAAGCATTTTTCCTGGCCTTAAGCGAGTGGACGCGTGGTGGGGGAAGTCTCTCCCGCCGCAGATTTCTGCCAGAGCGTCTGCGGCGGGAGAGGCTTCCCCCACCACGTGCAACGCGACGCTTGATTTTCAAACGCGTTTTTCAGCCGATTGAATGAACCTCTCCCACAAGTCACGATAATGGATTTGTAGGGAATTTAATGACGAGTAATTTAAGCCCAGGAAAAATGCTCTACGACCATTTTTCGGCTTGTTCAAGCCGTTTTTCGAAAATACCTTTTTTTTAGTTTTTTTCGATTTATGTAAAAAGTTGTTATTATTTTTGTATAAAATTTTTACTGCGGATAGACACGACCAAAAGCCTCAATTTGAGCAGAAGTTTCTGCGACCATTAGAACCTTTGTAATTCGATTTCAAAAAATAGGCATTTTTCATCGGTTTTTATATTTTTTGTGCAAAAACTTCTGAACCGATTTTGATCACCAAAAACTCATTATTTTCGTTTTCTCAAGCGCTACAACGCGCTATTTTATGTTTTACGAAAAATATAAAATATTTTTTTTCGTTCCTTAATCCGCAAAAAACCGGTTTTCGGCACTTTTATTGATTTTTTTTATTATGGTTCCTACATACCGATTTTATCCAAAACATACACAATCTGCGTGCCACAGTTTAGCTAAACTGTGGCACGGCTAATCGCCCGCCGCGCCGAGCCAAAATGCCTTGCTGTACTAATAAGATTATGCGTAATATTTTGGAACCTAGTGTTTTTAGAAAGTGTTGGCATATTTGGGAACACATGTTAGCAAATGAATCTTTTAATTTACGTTCAGAATTGCCGTTATGATGCCATGCTATACGACATTCTGATATACATATGTACAAGAATAACTACTGTTTACTTCAACTACACTTCTCGCTCTGTCTAGCGGCAGGTGGTGAGTGGACCGGTCTTATTTTCCCACTACCGTCGATGCATATGCGGTATCTGTCGTCTCACTTTATTTGTCCTTTTTCAAAACTGGCCGATGTTGCCTTTACACAAACTGTATTGTCCTTTTTCATAACTGGCCTATCTGATGTGTGTACGATATAGCTGTCATTCTGACAATTTAATGTTGCCACAAGAACACAGCAAGTTGCTACGGCGTTTTTAACAACACTAACAATGCATAGCTATGAAAAATATTGATAAAATCGAAATACTGATACTGTCCTTTCGATAGGTCACTGAAATTGTTTTTGTTTGCCGTCTGATTGTCAAGAACGAAACATTATATTATTTTTACAGATAATTCTTACCATACAGTTTAAACCATAGCGTTTTTTTAATAGAGATTGAAAATACCTTTCAAATGGGATATTAAAAACACAAACCCCTTACTCCAATTTAAACATTTGGGAGTCGCAACTGCCACCCAAAGGGGGTTGAATTTAGGGATGATTTTATTACGTTGCAGTCGTAAAAATAATATAATTAAACTAAACAGCTGCTACATTTTTGTTTCAATTGTCTTTTTTTTCTGAACAATAGAAAATATTCTGAAATAATAGAAAAAATAAGTTCCCTCTGTAACTTTTGTTGTAGCTCTAAATATAAAGGAGAACATGGGAGAGGAGGGGCGGTTATTCTCATTAATTCACCCTGTACATGGATCAATTATCTCCCTAAAAATGTTCAGCTAGTATAAAGCAATTTTTTAAAAAAGCCCGCCGACTCCCAATAAACCACAAAGTTTGATCCAATAACTTTCCACCCTTGACCGGTTTTAAGTATTGCGCTAATTTCACGCGGACATAATCGACCTTGCGAACGAACTAAATTAAAAAAAAAGCCATTATCCCTAATTGCTTTGATGAAATTTTAATTTCGTCGGCGCGCGAGCAACTTTATCCTCATTAAATTCGATCTTATCCGGCTCGCCGCGCCGCTTGCGAGAAGTCGATCGAGATTAGGGCGGTCCGGCGAGAGGACGACCGACGGGGGCGTCCCGCCCGATAATCGGCGATCAGAAGCCGAAAGGGCAGAGAGATAAGGGCCGCCGTTCGTTTTTAAGGGCCTCGATAATAACGCGCCAATTATTTTTACGCGGAAAATTAATTTTCGCTACTTTAGAGCTCGGTGAAAAAAGGGGGCAGCGCCCTGATAACACAGGCCGACAAGATTTTAACCCAGAAACCAGAATATATTTTTCCAAAGGTTTTTTTGATGCGCTGAATCCGAATCCGAGACCCAAATCTCTCAATTGGCTCTGGCTTTCGAGATATCCTAACCTAAAAGTGCAA
Organism: Aromia moschata; assembly: GCA_029963805.1. Lineage (NCBI taxonomy): Eukaryota > Metazoa > Arthropoda > Insecta > Coleoptera > Cerambycidae > Aromia > Aromia moschata. The sequence goes on along the minus strand of JAPWTK010000052.1, from coordinate 1,276,114 downwards.
AAAAAGCAATTTTGGCCTATATTTGAGGTTATGAAGCATCGCATTTTTTTTCTCAAAAAACTATGAACAACATATTAAAGTACATGCCTTGCCCTTTTAAATGACGTCCAGTTTACTCAAATATCTTTTTTTTTTCGCTGCGATCGGATTTTTAAATTTTTAAGTTTGTGAATTTCTCTATAATTGAAAACCTATTAAGTATCGCATGTATAGAATTTCCATTCTAAATTGAAAATAGGTAAAAAAAGCAATGTTGTCAGATATATTTTCTAAAATTGCTAAGCTCACTATACAAATACTTCATACTTCAGTATACTGTTAGTTCGTGACGTTCTTAGGAAGCTAGTTTGGAGATATTAAAAAAAATACATAGATATAAATGTATTAGTTAGCATTAAAATAAAGCATTTAAAATTGCTGGAAAAAATAATTATAAATTAAAACAACTTTATGTATATTACTATACTATAAGAAAATTTTGAAGAGCCGGCAACGTTTCGCTTTTTGCCAACACCGGCCTAACACCGGCCAACGATTTGCAGTGACCCATTAGAGTATTGTGCTTTGCATCGAATATATTCGTTAAATACTTATTCGGTCCACTGTGCCATAAACATTTTTCGACGCCGTTAAAATGATTTACGACATTAGGAATTCTTACTTGTTTAAGACGCCAGTGACGTGTATTTCAGCTAGGTTTATTACAACAGACAATTTTGTGAGATTGTCTGGCTAAATGAGCATTATTTACAGAAAATTATATTACAAATATTAAGAGTTTTGTATGCAGGCTAATTTTAATCTCCTATATTGATTTGAGTGAAAAAAAATTATTTCACAATTTTCGAATTTATAAAAGATATATGCACGTCCATGTAATCATAAAGTTGCACCCCTTTTTTTGTTCCCCAGGCGTATTTATCATTTTCAATTCAGAATAGAAGGACTATACATCAAACAGTCGATTGTTTTTTTTTGGAAAGACTGAAAATGTTTGAAATTCAATAGCAGGTCATTGTTTTCTTACGTAAAAAGACCTGCTCGTTCAGAATCCAAGAAAACCAATCAATTGTTTTACCACAAACTAACCACAAACTTAATTTCAAAATGCGATATCTCAACGAAAAAAAAAATATATATTTTGAGCAAACTCAATGGCATGTAAAAGAGCAAGGCTTGTACTTTAAAATGTTGTACATAACCTCAAATATAGGCCAAAATCGCTTTTTTTGCACTTTTAGGTTAGGACGTCTCGAAAACCAGAGCCAATTGAGAGATTTGGACCTCGGATTCGGATTCAGCGCATCAAAAACCTTCGGAAGAATATATTCTGGTTTCTGGGTTAGAGGGTCGGCTTAATTTTGTCGGCCTGTGTAATGCTACATTCTAATAAGGCCTTTAAGGATTAGAGAGACTTACAAGGAAACATTTCGAGGTGTCCCCCTCCAATCCGATTAAACTCGACTATGTAAAAGAGGGCCAAAAAAATATAGGACACGTATTTTTTATAGTGTCCCATAAGGCCATTTGAAGTTGAAGTTCACCCCCAAAAAGTCGTTATTTCAGAATATCTAGAAAGCCAGTGGAGATCAGAACAAAAAAATAAATAGACACAATGTTTCACTTCATGAGAGCCTACCTTCTAGGCTATATAGCGTGACTGCCTGCTTTATGGGGGTTGTTGGTGAATTCACCCCGCGAACATATACATCGATGAAGTTAGTTCAAATTGTGCACAGAGCAAAATAAAATTTACGTATTTTTTACTCCTGGCTGTTAGATGTCTAGTTATGAAAATATGTATATACAGCATGTCCCAAAAGTCTACAAATACGGGGTGCTATTCGCGGTGGTGTTTGAGGAGAGCTATAAATGATGCTGAATGGAGCTGAATATTTGTATTTAGGTGTTTTCGGAGATGCTCTACAAGTGAATACTAACTTCGTTATTTTAAATGGCACGCCATATTTTTATGCCATATTGCCTGGACATAAGTATATGTTGCAATTATGTTTGCCTAACAAAGTTGCTCAGTTCAATATAAACCGTATTTTCTAAGCGCCTTGTAAATTATGTACGAGTGCATTTCTTGCCCTACATACGTACACCACTGACCGTGCCTGGCAACAATCGCTAGTACTCCGAGGCCGTGGATCAGCTAAATACAGTGTATCCATTCACAGGGGCGACGATTCCGTTGTTGAAATTTAGTATTTTACGTTAACTCGATGCGACCGGACCGACGATAGAACGCCGAGATTAAAATAATTGTATGTGCCGTGAGTCACTAACTAATAAATATGTGTATATATATTATTCTGTGTACATACTTTTGCACCGTGTATGTCTTTCTTTTAGAGTTCGTGTGCTGTATTTACATATTACCTGATTTTGTGTGGATTTTTGCAATAATCGTTACTGTTTGTGAATAGACTGAGAGATGATTGAAAATTACGACAATTTTACAATAGATGGATCACATATTTTGTGTTTTCCTTGCAACCCTCTACATATTATATTTCGTAGACGCCGAGAGTGTGAAACACATTTAGATTCGAATATTCATCAACAAAATATTACTGGTACTGTTAGAAGAGAGAAATTTTGGTTTGATTTATGCATAACGTTTTGCACATGTGGCCTTTCGTGGAAGGTGGTCGAGAATAGGTATTCACTTTATGGTAGACGTTGTTTTGCCAAATATGTATCCGATTTTCCATTGTAAAGTAGTCATACATTGCGTAAAACATATTTATAGAAGGCATATCAAAGTGTCATTGGATATATCAAAAAATATATATACGCAATAAATTTCTGTGGCCGACAGTGAATGAAATATTATAGTTTGCGGTTTCAGATATTTCGCTCCCATATTGATAGCTGGTAACCGGTATTTGGAAACAACGGCTAAAAGTATACAAATAGTAGTAACACATGCATTGTCCTCTGTAGATCTAAAAAATAATAATGTACTGATGTTCGTGACAACAAACAACAGTCAGTGATATAAACAACTCTGCGAAATTCCTGAAAATAATGTACGTAACTGTAATATATATCTGACTAACTGAGTCGGTTTGGAAAAAGTTTTTCCTACACACGAAAAATTTCTAAAGTTGAACCAAAAATATAAAACTTCAAAAAAAGCCCTATACGGTTAATATCCCTCTATAGCCCGCTGTGTTTTATTAAAATCCCATGAACATTTATGAAAGCTTCATAGAATATACTGCGCTGTAGCACACTTTCCGGACTGTACTGATTTCACACCCTGGGTCTTTATTGCTTACACCCGCTCCAGTACTTTTTTCTGAAAATTTAAGTTTACATTTTTGCTAACAAGTTAAATAAAACGGTTTTAAAAAAGTTTTTTTATGTATTTTTTTTAAATTCATTTTGTACGGAACGAAGGGCTTGTTGCCCGCAAATTGATACTCTCCCCCGTGCCGGAAATCTCCAGCGCCGCCGATTCCGACCCTCTCCGCCCCATCTCGGGGTGAAAGTCGTCCCCATTTGCGCCTTAATTTATCGCAAGGCCGCGATGAGCGTCCTCGGCCGCACATACGGCCGCCCCGGGACTGTTAAAGGGGAATTTTTCATGAGATCCGCCGCGCCGCGTCCCGCTCGTCGGCCTTTCGCGTCCGCCGATATCGATCCGGGCTTTTTTTGCACAGGGCCGATCTAATTAGAGATAGGGCGCCGCTCCCGGCTTCCTCTTTTAATGCTCGCCGGAACGGCGAGAATTAATTTTTCACATGGAAATAATTGGCCTCGTTCAAGTGGGCATTGTTGCCGTTATTTCGCTCGCGTGTATTCCACGGGCTCGCGAACAAATAATGAGTCGCAACTGGAGCTTCCAAATCGCGGGCTACAAACAGGGCCGGATCCAGGTCCAAGTCCCATCGACGACGAAATTTATGACGTCATATGAATACGAAAGTGCTATGAAAGTTTACTTTCGCGCAGTGGCGGTGCGTGATATTTCAGTTAGCCATATCTTGAAAACGACGCATGGGACCCACTTCACTTTTTAGGCGATGACTATACACCTCTTACAGAAAGGATTTATAGTGAAAAAACCGTCAGCAAAGTCTGGAGCACAAAACTGGAGAACTCCCTGGGTTCTCAGTAACGCTCTTTGGAATATTTGCAGTATTTTTTTTCATAATCTAGAAACAAATATGGGAGACGTTTTTCGATTTGTTACAAAATATTTTTGTTTCAAAAAGTTATGGCCATTTTAATTTTGGGAAACAAAAATGTTCCTATAAAATTAAAATTAAAATGGCCATAACTTTTTGAAAAAAAAAATATTTTGCAACAAATCGAAAAACGTCTCCTTATATTTGTTTCTAGATTATGAAAAAAATATACTGCAAATATCCCACAGAGCGTTATTGAGAACCCAGGGAGTGCTCCAGTGTTTTTGAGAATTTTTTTCGCAAACTTTGCTGACGGTTTTTTCACTATAAATCCTTTCTGTATATAAGAGGTGTATAGTCATCACCTAAAAAAGTGAAGTGGGTCCCATGCGTCGTTTTCAATATATGGCTAACTGAAATATCACGCACCGCCACTGCTTTCGCGTATATCAGAACGACGTTCACAGTATTGTCAGTGAATATGGGTCAGCCGTTTTTGAGTTATTCCACTTAAAAAAATTCCGTCTAGTTAGCGGTGAGTGGCGATTCGACATAAAAAAAGTCATTTTGTCGCACTAGACTACTAAGCACTTTAATACAGGTATATCATAATAACCCTAAACCTTCTGTAACTTGTTTTCTCTTTGACACATCACTCAATAAGTCCGTAGGATAACTAATAAAACAACAACTTTTAGACAAAAGTCAACTTTATTCATCAACATAATCTCCTTCAAGAGTGATTCATTCATTCCAACGCTTCTCTAACATTTCTGTGCTTTCCTTATAGAACGATTTGTCCAACCCTTGGAACTTTCCCACTAGCATTTTTTTGACATTTGCGAACAAGTAATAGTCGCTGGGGGCTAAATCTGGAGAATACGGTGGATGGGGAAGCAATTCGAAATGCAATTCGTGTAATTTTACCATTGTTGCGATCGACTTGTGACACGATGCATTGTCTCAGTGAAAGGGCACTTTTTTCTTCTTCATTTGGAGCCGTTTTTTTTTCGCGATTTTGTCTTTCAAACGCACTAATAATGCAATGTAATATTCACTATTGATCCTTTTCCCTTTTCAAGATAGTCGATGAATATTAACCATGCGCATTCTAAATTACGGACGCCATAATCTTCCCAGTCGACTTTTGTATTTTTGGTGACTTTGGACTGCTTTCGCCGGTTGCTGTCACCTCAGCTGACTGCCGATTTGACTCTGGAGTGTAGTGATGGATCCATGTTTTATCCATTGCACATATGGCATGAAAAACTTTGTATTTCGCCCAAACAGCTCCAAACAACGCTCTGAACAATCAACATATTGTTGTTTTTGGTCAACAGTGAGCAAACGCGGTACCCACTTTGAACAGAGGTCTCTCATGGACAGATGTTCATACAAAATAGTGAATGCACTGTCTTCTGATATCTTTAAGGTGTCAGCTATCTCACGCAACTTCACTTTACGGTCTTCCAAATCAACTTTGTGCACATTTTGTATGTTTCCTGGAACAACTGCCGAATTTGGGCGACCATAGCATTCAGCATCATCGGTGTTTGTACGGCCGCGTTTAAAATTAGCAAACCCTCCTCTACCATTTCGGGCTCGCTCAGTTCCACAGCACGTCGATGGCTTACGTCGAATATTGTTGTAAACAATCCATTTTTCATCGCCTGTTACCAAGCGCTTCAAGAACGGATCGATTTTGTTGCGCTTGAGGTGAGTATCGACGATATTGATGCGAGATGAATTTCTATGAGTTCATGAGGAACCCATAAATCGAGCCTGATGATGAATCCCAGCTTTACGGTGGAATGATGAAGTTTAGTGTCTCCGCAATGTCACGAGTGGTCGAATGTGGGTCTGCTTCAATCAGTGCCTTTATTTGGTCGTCAACAGCCTCCATGGGCCTTCTGGAGCGAGGAGCATCTGTGACATCAATGTCACCAGCACAGAATTTGGTGAACCATCTCTGGCACTGACGCTCTTGTAGGGCATTGTTACCATTGTTACCGTTACGCAATTTTTCAGAGGCCTGCTTTGCATTCTTCCCTTTGCGGAAATAAAAAAGCAAATATTCCGAAAATGCACAGTTTGATCTTTCACTTTCAACTTGATCAAGTTGTCGACCAACCAAACGACGCGACCAAATCGATTACTTTCTTTTCTTAAATGAAGGTTAAACTGTCGGCTGTGAAATGGTGTATCACTCGAGCCCATCGTGATGACTCAAGTAAAAATACTTGTAATACCATATATTGCAAAAAATACGATATTGAAAAATGACTTTTCCGACAACCTAATATTTAAACAGGAGTTCGTTTCCATCAGATTCCATTTTAATGCTCTTCAATTAGCCGCGACGCCATCTTCTCGCCAATTTAAAGGTTATTAAACCCTTTATTGTGCCCTAACCGAAGGCACGGCTTAATTACCGCATACAAGAGTGCGCATAATGTAACGAAATAGGGCAATATTACGTGCCCCGGTTGATGTTCATAATGGGCTTCCAACCCCGCTACCCCCTCCTCCCGCCGTTCGCCCCGTCCCGCGCCGTGCAGATTGGAACGAAATCGGTTAACAATAAATAGTGCGAGTATTTTAATTAGTCCGCCATAATCAATTATTAATGGCCGCATTTATACGTGGCCCAAACAGTAAAATTTCCCGCGGCTAATTGTCCCGCATAATCGTTATTAATTTACGTTTTACAAAGTGGAGGAGGGAAAATTCGATATATCAAAATTGGAAATGCCTATCGCTGGCGAGCTCTACATTTGTTTTGGTGTCTCCCAATATACACATGATGATATTACAAAGCATTTTTTTGAGAAAAGTCTGTTTTCAAAAAATCGTGTATAACTCCTAAAATATTAAACTCTTCAAGATTCTCGAATCATAGTCCAGTAGGCAGGGAGCTAAAAAACATCAAAAAGTGTTCTTGAAACATATAGGGCTAATTTTGACGGTTTCCTATGTATTTTTTTGTGTAGAACAAATGCCGGGGTCAGTAGAGTGAAAAGTCGTATTTTTTAAATTAACAATTTGTGAAAAACACACGTGTTTTTTCACATTTTCGCTTATATCTCAGTTCCTTGGCATATTTTATTTAGCATATGCATTTAAGAAGTAGCCTATTGAATTTCCAAAATTTTAAGCCCAACCCGAAGTCTCGCTATTGTTAACTTGCAAATGACTGCTGAAGTTGAAAAAGTGTTTTTTTTTCACTATTTTTTTACTTCGAAAGTAGGGCGACTATGATCATGAAATTTTTGGAGGGGAGGGAGAGAAAATAACTTGGAGGGACTGCCATTTGTAGTATGAAGTTACAAAAAAATTCAGCTCGATCAGTTACTCACTTTTCGAGTAATTAACGATCGAATTTTTTTTGCAAGTCTTAATTAACAATGACGCCATTTCTTTGTTTATACATTATTGTCTTTAATGTATTTGTACGATATTGACCGGGTAGGGCTAGAAAAATCATAAATCTCTTCAAGTTTGCGAGACTTTTTGAGATTTTGAAAAATATTAATTTGGGCCAATTTTATAACGTTTTCTACGCGACTACCTTTTTTGACGCGACGTATACAGCGCGCCTAAAGTATGGAATAAATTCAGTAAATGTAAAACAAAACCTTGGAAAAAATTCTCGAACAGGTCGATTTTGTTTACACACATTTACACACAAAAACACACATTTTTGAGGGAACGTCTATTTTCAGATGTCATTTGTTTTTGAGTAATGACGTCATCAACTTATTTTTCAAATGGCAACCCCCCATTTTTTTAATTTAATTTGAGAGACCCTTTCATTATCGATTTAACGGTATAAAAATGTTGCCACCTTACATAACAAGACAAATATATATTTTTCACAATAAATAAACGAAAATTTCTTTAATAAGCAAATACAATTTTAAATTAAGTGTTCGAAATGCCGTGCATCAACTTCTTGGCAATATGCAAGCCTGTATACAAATTCTTCTTGTACATTCTGAATGACTTCCGGGGTAATGGATCCCATTTCATCTCTAATGCAATCTCGTAGTTTGGCTAAATTGTGTGGTCTTCTGCAGTAAACTTTTGATTTTAAACACCACTTGATTATAATAAATAATCAAGTGGTGTAAGATCTGGGGATTTCGCGGGCCATTCTATCGGTCCTCGTCTGCCAATCCACCTCTCTTCCATACTTAACACAATGTCAATCTTTTTATCTTGGGTAATTTTTTTCCTGATTTTGGTAGATATTTAACATCACCAGTTTCTCTAAATTTGGACTCAATCTTACTAACTGTGCATTGGGTGATAAGGTTATCTGAATATTTTGCATTAAATAAATTGCATACCTCTTGCTGAGTTATGGTCTTATTTCCACATCCGATGAAAATCAAAATTTCAATTCTTTGTGTCACAGTTAAATGTGCCATATTAAAATTGGAATTTTTACAAATACTAACACGTTACAATAACTTTTCGCACAATTTAATGACAAATCTTCTGACTAACTGACAGTAAAAACCATAGATCCGTCAAAAAACTTAATCTGAAATTTTTTTTTGGTCAGCAACGTACTTTTTTTGCTATGTTTCATTTGTGTTTTTTCAGAAATTTTCGTTTATTTATTGTGAAAAATATATTTTTCATTTTGTAACATTGGCATTTACTCAAAAAATTTGTTATGTAAGGTGGCAACATTTTTATACCGTTAAATCGACAATGAAAGGGTCTCTCAAATTAAATTAAAAAAAATGGGGGGTTGCCATTTGAAAAATAAGTTGATGACGTCATTACTCAAAAACAAAAGACATCTGAAAATAGACGTTCCCTCAAAAATGTGTGTTTTTATTAAATAAAATCGACCTGTTCGAGGATTTTTTCCAAAAATTTTTTGTTTCACGTGTATTGAATTTATTCCATACTTTAGGCGCGCACTGTATATTGTTTTAGCGTTGCCACTTCGAAATTCTCGGAATTGTGACTACAATATCTTTTTTTTAAATACGCGTCTTGAAGCGTACTTTCAAGATATTATAGACACAATTCCGAGAATTTCGAAGCGGCAATGCTAAAATAATATCATTGCTCAAAAAAGGAAGTCGCGTAGTAAACGTTATAAACTGGCCCAAATTAATATTTTTCAAAATCTCAAAAAGTCTCGCAAACCTGAAAAGATTTATGATTTTTCTAGCCCAACCCGATCAATATCGTACAATAAACAAAGAAATGGAAAACGTCAAAAAAACGTCATTGTTAATTAAGGCTTGCAAAAAGGACATAACTCGAAAAGTTATTAACGGATCGACTGATTTTTTTTGTAACTTCATACTACAAACACCCTCCAAGAAATTTCTCATACACCTAAAAAAAAAGTGAAAAAAATAGCACTTTTTCAACTTCAGCAGTCATTTGCAAGTTAGCAATAGCACTTGGAGGCGTCGGGTTGGGCTTAAAATTTTTTAAAATTCAATAGGCTACAACTTCTTAAATGCATATGCTATATAAAATATGCCTCGGAACGGAGATATAAGCGAAAATGTGAAAAAAGACGTTTACACAAAGACACCAATTAATTTAAAAAAAATTAGTGGACAGTTTCAGCTCTACGGACCCCGCGCATTGTGTTCTCCGCAAAAAAAAATATATTGGAAACCGTCAAAACTAGCCCTATGTGTGTCGAGAACACATAAAAGTCTCTGCCTACTGAATTGTTAAGGGGTAACGCCACTGTACAAACTAACAAAAAAGGCCTATTTTTGATCATTTATTGTGGGGGTATGGGAAGCGGGATGGAATTTCTTTTTAGACAGTTCATGTAGTTCATGTAGCGTGTTGAAGTGTAAAAAAAAATTATTATCATTTTGTTACAAAATGGCGGCGACGGAGCCAATTTTCGAAATCTTTTTTTTTGAAAAGCCTTGGCGGGAGAAAGTATTTCTCGCGACCTATGACACCTGGAACAAAAAACCCAAAATTGTCTTATATATTATATCTTTTTATATAGTCTATATACTATTGCCTACAAAAGTACGTATGGAGTTTTATAAATCAATTTTTGTAAAAAAGGTGTACTTTTGAAAAAAAACTCGAAATTTGGCCAACATTTTTGGTCTTAAATCGTTTATAAAAAAAGATATCAAATCGAAAAACGGTACTTCTAGGTACTTCTATAGAGAATGTAATTGACATGCTACTGTCAAAATTTCAAATAGATCCATGCAATAGTATTCGAGTAATCTTTTCTCCCGTTCATTAAAGCCAAAGAGCATGTAAGCATACGCATTGACAGCCTACATTCATAAACGGTCACATGTGGTCCGCTGCTCATCACGTGACGTCGAGTACAGCACTGTTTATGTACAGCGCCTTCTGGAGGCGGACAGATATGAGACCATGACACCGAACGACTGCAGTCTCCTTAGTTTTAGTCTTCTTGGTTTTGTCTTCAATCGTATCGATTTAGGTTGATGTCCAAGCTAAAGTAATTTAGGTCAACAATTTAATTTTGTTGGACCCTATATTATGGTTGATATGCATACTAATAGTTATTGACAAATCACCATTGATATTTTAATGACTCATTTTAATACATAAATGAAATAGAATCAACCTAATCAAATAATTATACAAAACCAAAACAAAATCCTTATGATATTCTTCCATCTGGTAGTCGCTTGCAGTTCCATCCTCGAACCAGGAACTAATTTCACGGTTCTCGGACTGTTTCGGAATTAATTCGGTTGGTGTTAGAACGCTCTTTGAACTAATACCGGAATCAGTTCTGAACCGATTCCAGTATATGCTGGAACAAGTGCTCGCAACACACCCACAAACAGTTTTTTTATTTTTGGACTCACAGTCTTCATGGAATATTGTTTACTCGCCCCAAAAAAAAAACAAAACAATATTTTCCGGAATTGGAGTTGGAATTGTTACGTAAATTTCTATTTTTCTAGCTCTAAAAATAACGAAGGTTGGGCATTCTCACAAATCCACCTTGTACCTTAGCGAGAATAATATACAATGCCAAAAAATCACCCTCTCTAACCTTTTGTGCGATTCCCGCAGAGATATATTCATAACGGTCTCGAGCCGTATATCTTTTTCATTTTCCTCGCCCGCTTATTCTCCCGACTCGATTACGCTGCCGCGTACTTCCCGGAGTATCATCAAACGGTTTTAATGCTCCATCGATTTTCTATTTTCCCCGCATTCGGAGAAGTCGGAAGTCCGACCGGCCGCGGCACGGGTCATTGAGCATCGATGATTCCTCGTGGAGAGAGCGCGGCTCGAAAACCGCACGCGATAAGATCCGAAAACTGGAATTATTCGCCGCGTAAGCCCTTTTAGTCGGCCATTAGAGGTGGGAGCCGACGACCGATTTCCATATTCCGAGACGCGGACGTCTCGTGAAGCGTTTCCAAACGAGGACTATGTAACGAGCCATTAAAAAAAAGTCATCGAACTATGCCGAGCAAAAAAAGGCGTACGTATTTATATTCTTAATCTTATGTTTACAACCTTATTGCGAAAAAGGTATTAACTTACTAAAACAAATCTGTGCCTTTTCTTGGGGTGCAAGTCAAGACATAGCACTACTTTTTTATAAGTGTTTCATAAGATCTATAATATATGATGGTGTCATTTTATATGGATCTACCTGTAACACGCATTGGCAGAAAATCGACAGAATTCAATTCAAGGCTAGCAAAATATGCTTAGGAGTAATGAAATCCTCACCCAATCAAGCTGTTCTAGTAGAAGCCATAGAGCAACCTCTATGGTGTCGTCGAGAATTTCTAGCTTCAAAATACATTTTAACTCTTATATACAAAAATTCCTTCTTGATGAAAAAAATACATAACCTTTTTATCAAAAACTTAACCCACTCATACTGGGCAAAAAAAATTCCCCCCCCCACCCCATTAACTCAAGCTTACGAACAATGCCTAGAACAAAACATTTTAACAATAGAGCAAGCTGAGGAAAATTGTATATTCGAATTGGAGTATAATGCCCTATTGTATACTCCTAATATTTCGTTTCATCAGTATCCTGATTTTACTTCTGTTCACAACATTTACTGTGAATATTCTTCAAAATATCCACAAAACATCACAAACATTTTCACAGATGGTTCCAAATTAGAAAATAAATTAAGTGGTGCCTTTTAGGTCCCATCTTACAACTACAAAAATTAATTTACGCTGAATAAGCACCTAAGCATTTTTACAGCTGAAGCAGCAGCCATATTATTCTCCAATGAATGGGCCATTTCGAACAAACTCGGATTCTCAATCGGTCCTCAAAGCTCTTGATAATTTTAGTGAGAAATACTACCTTTATCCTAATTTATTTATATATAAAATTATTAAACATCTGTACAAACATCAAAACATACAATTTTTATGGATAAAAGCACATGCCAATATTCCAGAAAATATTAAAGTCAACCAAATTGCAAAGAAAGCAAATGCACATAACAGCTCACATATGACACATCTTGTTATAACTGACTTCATAGCCTTTTTTAAAAATGATCAAAAGGAGAAATGGAAAGAACAGTGGCAACGCCATGGCGATATATCAAATACATTTTATCACACGATCCATCCTAATATTCCGAATACACACTGGTATAATAACAGCAAGCTCAGTAGGAAAGCTATTTCAACAGTTATCCGAATAAAACTGAATCACGGAAGATTTCCTTCCCACCTACATAAAATCGGCGTACGAGATAATCCTAATCGTATATGTGGCGAAACTGGAAACATCTATCACTACATCTTTAATTGTCCATTAACTAAACAGAGTACAGACACACTTTTATCTTATCTACATGAAAGAGGTTTTAAAATAGATATTATTTAAAATAGATATTTAATAATGTACCAAATATTTCTCAAATTTATCACAACCTTTGTATTTACCCTTCTGTTTGTTCTAAATCTATCTTACCCGTGGTCAAGTGTTGTATGTCTAGAAAACTACAATACCCTGACAGACCCCTGGGCGAGAAGCGGGTGACCCTGTCTACTCCCTCATTATTTTATATCCCTCCTTAAACTAATAGTATAATTCGTGGCTAATACACTTAACATGTGAGGTCAATATTTAGAAAAAAAAACAACCTTATTGAATTGTCAAGGCTCTCACAGTATGCGATAGGTACTTTTACCGGGTATATAAAAACCAGATTTTAAAGAACTTTATTAAAATTAAATTATACGAGGTGTGTAAATTAAGCAATGAGAGTAAAAAAAAAAAAAAAATTAATAAAGAAAAAAAAAAAAAGTTTTTTTTAAATTGTTTTAATCGAATAGAATTACAATTCAGTATTGTCTCCTTCAAAATTACTTTCTTGGGAAGCCACACAGCGCTGGAGACGGTTCTTCCATTCCTTATAACAGTGTTGGAACTCATATACTGGAATAGCCTTCAGCTGGTCGGTTTCAGCCGTTTGAATGTTTTCTATGGTCCCAGAATGACGTCCCTTGAGGTGATTTTTTTAATCTCGAGAAGAGAAAAAAGTCACAAGGTCTCAAGTCAGGAGAATAAGGAGGCTGATGAGCCACAGGAATGTTTTTATCGGCTAAAATTTTCGAAAAAATCAGACACTGTTAAAGAAAATGACGACAGCCGATATTTATACACCTTGAGCTCTTATTTTAACCAACTCAATAACGTGCCTGCAGCACATTATTGACTTATTACCACGGTTATTGACTATTATCCACGGTCGTCCATTAATTTTTTCAATTTTATTGATAATGCATTGCTGAAGGTCTTCCACATCGCCAACGACTGTTTCAAAAATTGATTTTTTTAAATACGGCCAGAAAAAATCACAAGATCTAGGGGGGGGGGGAGTATGGTCATGTTGAAACTTATTATACGATCTTCGAAAAATTCGCCTATACTAGTTGTTTCCTTGTACTATGCACACGAGCTCTATCTTCTATTATAACTCTGTAAAAAAGCCTGTATTAAGCAATAACTGACGCCACTTGAATCTTTTCTGTAAGATTATGTTTAAAAGGCATTTAAATTTCCGGTGACACAATATGTGGAAGAAAATGTCTTTCAATAGTAAACGGTGGATTTATATAGGGAAATTAATGAAAAACATGTCAAAATGTCTAAAGTTGTTAGAAATCTTTCTGAAATAAACGATTCAATTAAAACTTTGCTCATTCAATTTTCTACACTGCTGTTAAATATACAAGTCTCAAACTAAATATTATGCCAAAAGAAGATGTCACCAATTAGGTAGATGTGAGAGAGACGGTTTGTCATATAATATTATAATTGAAACAGAGCATTCTTTGATGTTATATTTTTATGAAAATAAATCATAATTATTAATTAACTAATAATTATCTTTTTGGCAATGTAAACGTAGTCTTCAATAAAATGAATTAAAAAACACATCGTACTCAAACATCTCTGCCTACAGTTTAATGGATCAAGTAGATACTAAACAGAAAAATACTTTGAAAAATAGGACTTCTAAAAAATGTAAGTGTGACACTTAGTTACAGGGTATTAAGGGTGTTTTATATATTTATTAATAAAAAATAAATATTCTTTAAGGAATGTGTGCAATGAATTTCCTATTATTTATATTTTGGTAATATAATGATTAATGATAAATTATTTTACTCGATGCATGCGCCAAAAGTCGCAGTTAGAGAATATTTTATAGAGTTGCAGAAGATTTTTACCAAAAAAAAGGACCAATTTTATCTGTGGGAGACAGTTTATTTTAAAAACTATTAAAATATATATATCTCTTTTTAATATTCGTGAAATTACCTACAACAAAACTACTATTACGAAATTATTCAAGTGGAATTGTAATAAAAAATTAAAAATGAAGTGTTTTATTAAAAATTAATTTATTTATTGTTTTAGACCATCCCTGGTGATATTTAATTATGGAGCGTGCTGTAAAAATACAATATCTACTACACAAATATAATAAAAAAACTGTATGCAACATTTTTCACAAATTATGCATAAAGGCATCCATCATGTAGAAAACTAAAATCTGTTAGAATACCTTTGTTTAAAATATTTTTTTTTTTATTTCGACGATTGTAGTAAATATTATTTGTCATAACATCGCAGCGCAATAGAAACACGTACTTAATAATTATTTGTGCGGATGTGAAAAGGGCTCGTCAAAACAAGGTTGTCAAGATCAACCCTGTCATACACCTGCTTAATTTGAACTGATTATACGGCGGCGTTACTTTCGCGACATCGCCCTCTAGTGCGTTTTAATGGGACTAGATATACATTATTCTGGAGGTCCGATAAGGTCGGAAACTACCAAATGTCCTTTCTACACTACTTTCCTTTCACTCTACCAGTAAAATCGTGAAGTTCGTAAGAATTGAGAGATTCCTCGGTCATCATCACTCGCCGTCAAATATGTCACGCCGATGAGATCTAATAAGATCGAAATCTGGATCTGTGGCTTTTGATGGCGAATGCAGGTGAACGAGAAATCTTTCTCGCTTCATAAGAATTGCTTCTTAAAAGACATCGTTGTATTTAGGATGTAACCTGCCTCACGGCCCTTGCGGTTTGCGACTTTGCCCAGACGCTGGAACCAAAACACGCCCGCTACGCAATTTGGCGCCCTTAGATAGCAACCAGCTGTGAGACCGTTTAACCTCGAAAGGCCCGTAAGGGTTTTGCGCGAATAACGAGGTTCGGCACAGGGGGTTGGCGGGGAGGGGAGCGGTCCAGGCGGCTAATCGATCGCCCTACCGCCTCTCTCCGCGGAGAGACGCGCGGCGTTGCCAGATCCACCCATTTTACGGTAGATCTCCTGATTCTGCAACATTCTTATCGAACTACTGAAACACCCAAATAAAATGTCCCTTCGAAACAGAAAGCAAATCCTTTTTTTTCCTTTAGATAAATCCGATTACCTTAAGGGTTTACCCGCAGTCATAAAATTTGAAAAAATCGATTTTTGGAAAATGCCATAGTGCGAAAGTATGGTTTTTTGACTATTCAATTCCAAAGTTTAAAGTGGGTACGAACCTAAAGTGGGTACGGGGGTAGGAACCTATTTTTCTCGACAGCCAAAGGGAACGCTGCACCCCGGCGCGCGGCGCTCGCTGCCAGCCCACCAGGTGATCTGTCTCTTATTATTCGTGCTAGCCTGCTGGTCTATTTAAAAGGTCAAAAACGTATTATGTATCATCGTGGCGCCGTCTGAAATCATTTTAAAAATTATTTAAAGACGAAGAAGAACTTTAAAGAATTTTTAAAGAAGAACTTTAAATGCGTTTTTCTCGAAACGACATTTTCCAAATCGGTGGCCAGGATTACTGACAAACTTCTCAACGGGTTGAGATGAATTTTTGTGGAATTGTTGTTGTTTAACATTGGCTCGTGATTGAACGTAGGATTTTAATTTCTGATCAAAATTAATATATTTTTTTTAAGGTTAAAATGGTCGAATTTTAGACCAAAAATAGCTATTTTCTTCAAACGGCCGCCATTTTGCGTAGACTCACCGTACATCAATTTCCAACGTTCAATCACTAGCCGATTCGATGTAGAATAAAGCGCAACTGAGCTTGTTTGTTTATGATGACCGGTTGCCGAGGAATCGTGGCCACCCGCGCTACGCACATCCCTACCGCGAAAACGTGCTCCCGACGATAGGTCATAACTCCGCCATTTTTTACTATATATGTTCATACAAATTCGCGAATAAAGTTTAATAATAAAGTATTTAAACGTACTAATTGTTGTTTTAATCTACTGCATACTTTCAGAGAACAAACATGTCAAAAATGAGGTCCAGAGTAAGCTCGTGACTGCAGGTAACCCCGTAATTTTCCACGCTAATAGATATGAGACGACTTATCTTAGGCGCTTATGTATATAGTGGGGGGTTAGGAAATTAATAGCCACCCAAGAAAAAGAGAAGGAAATAAAACCTAACTGAAAGATGGAATAAGACATATGTATATAATTGCCACACCTAACAGGAACGTCCCACTCAGTGGACGAGCCAGTGGTTATGTGGTGGGGCGTTTCGTATTTGTACCTTATTTGTTTGACGACTTTGTACCTTCCCTATTTCAATGAGAACCGAGCCCCCGTACCGTGGAAGCCAAGGACTAGACCGGGGGCAGTTCGCTCTGATTCGTGTAACGTCACAGTACCGTCTGCGTCTATCTCTCTTCACATTTCAAGAGTAAAATTAATTCCACACATAATAACTAACGAATAAAGCTACGTTAGCAGAAATGGTCGTCGGAAGATTATATTGGCCCCGACCGGCCCTTGAGTGGCAAACCTCATCAGGGGACATATTAAATGGTCAAACAACAAAAAAATGGAAAACCCAGACAATCATGGGAAAAATTCATAAAGAACCACACCCTGCCGAGCAATGTTAGAATGAACAAACACTGCACTATAGTAGGGTTACCACAGGACATCTTCTTAGAACACCTAAATAAAATGGGCCTGTAACGGAACCTAAGATCAGAATGTGCAAAAGGAAACGGAGTCGCCCTTCACACTCTGTAGGTAGTTTTGGACCAAGGCAAGCAATAAGGAACCCTTAGAACCAGAAATAACCACAGCCAGATATACCCTGTACAAATAGTCAGGGAACAAATTACTGGGTCAAACGGTACGAACCAAGACTCGTTCCGCCTAAAAAAATTACTAACGAATAAACTACACTTATTTTCTAGACATTCGCTTTGTTTTGTCAACATGACAGATGCCTCACCACACAGTGGCTATACATAATACATACATATATACATAAAGAGATAAATTTATTACTTGAAAGGATCAGGTCGGGTCATGTTGTTAACAAAGGGTTGGAATCTTTCCTGAATCTTAGGACAATACCAACCTCCTTTTTTACATAGCTGCCACGCCCAAACAGGCACTGCTATGAATAAAATTTTCTATGAGCATTCATAGATGTTATTTTTTTGGATTTGCACTGTACAATTCTAAAATACAAAATTATTTATCGTTTGAGGCCACGTTGCATTGAAATGCAATGTGTTTTAATGCAATGCAATTAGTAATTCATTAGGTACCAACATATATTATAATGTAGCATACATTACATATAGTTTGTGGTTATTAAAAAAAACAAAATCCTCATTATTGTTGAATAATGATAATTAAACAAAGTTTAATTCACTTCCATAGGAGTCGCCTATATTAAATTTAAATAAAATGAACGTACATATATATTCGAGTGCAACGGCTGGAACTACCTGCGGGCATAATAGACAAAAACCCTTTAACGAATTCCTCAAAACTAGCCGATGATTTGCCTCAAGATGCCATTATAATTCGAAAACACGTGGCAACGTTGGAGACCGATCGGGTGATGCGAAATATATGGCAAAATTTTGTTCGGCCTACATTTACATTCTTGTTCGCTCTCCACATATGTACATATGTATTTCTCCAGATATAAAATATGTTAAATACTTCCTTAAATGTATATCATCAATTCCGCAATTTAGCGCGTATTTATGTGTTCATATACTTGAGATGTGTACGTTTGTACATACATATATTTATAAATATGTTTCAGAAACTGTCAATAGAAATCGCTAGAAATGGGAAAAACACCAAAAAAAACAATATAGTGTTGAAAGCGTTATTGATGTCTTCTCTAAATATTATCCAAAAATCTCACTCAAACCCAACTCATCTGAAAGATTGATTACTAAGATAACTTATATTTTACTATTTACTACTACTTCTTAGTATATCTTTTTTGCTTCAGGATGATGGGGAAGGTGTTTTGATAACTGTACTGATATATTAAATATTCTCTAACCATAATATGCTGAACAAAAATTAGTTTTTCGAGATTTCTTTGCTTTACCTTGAAGGTCCACTCGAACCAGTTCGTTATTTCTTTTAGGTACGCCACTGTAAAGTGTTACTCAAGCCCCATTGTTATTATTCTTGCCGCAACAAATAAATAATCCACATGTTATATAAAACAAAACAGGTTTGACTCTGATGTTCGTATGTGAAAAATATATATTAACACGAAATATTAAAACTAATTTGTATGCCGCTGACGTTTTAAATATGGCGTCTTGGCATTCGAAGTATACTGGAATTTAATGCGTTGTAATTGTTGAGCACGC
Organism: Aromia moschata; assembly: GCA_029963805.1. Taxonomy (NCBI): domain Eukaryota; kingdom Metazoa; phylum Arthropoda; class Insecta; order Coleoptera; family Cerambycidae; genus Aromia; species Aromia moschata. Next base: position 1,256,799 of record JAPWTK010000052.1, on the reverse strand, counting down.
AATGCTCAAGACATCATCATTTAGGAATTATAAATTTGGTTTTATCGAGTACGAACTCGCGAGATGACATTGAAGTTGCTGAACAAATACGTGGTTACAGTACAAGTTTATGACTTAGTTATCCCTTATCAGTGATTGGTCAGATTACTGGATATATATTGTACTGATTCACTTTCAAAAAATAATTTTACGATTATTATTTGAAACATTATCGTCACCTCAAGAAATGGTATTCCATAAAACCAAATTTGCTAGTCCTTAACCATCATTCATAAGCTCCAAATCCATTTTTTTTAGCTTTTTCCTTTACCGCATTTATTTACATACTTGATTACCTACTAACGTTTGCCATTACGGAAAAATATATGTATGTATTTGTATTCAATTACTGATATATGTATATAAGTGAAAATTATAATGATGTAAATATTTACTGAATTGTTAATGAAATTGTTATTTGAAATCTACGTATGTACATGGATGGTACTTAAGAATTTTTATAGCTCATTACTACGACAGCGGTCTTTCGACATAGCCACACCTCAGCTTTTATCGTACGACACTAACTAGCTTTTATTTTGTTTAATTGCTATATGTTTTTCCTTTGCGATAAATTTCAGTTAAATGATAAGCACTTCATATCCGTAAAAGAATAAATTACTTTCCGTTCTGGAACAGATCAATTAGACTTGTGTCTGTTTAGTTGGCAGTCTTCTATGAGTAGACTTGTCATTACACTTGTAACCTTTCTATTTTGATTCCATAGGTCCACCTTAAAACGGGGCGATAGTTCTTGAAAACTGATTCGACTGGCAACATAGCGCAAGTTCTAGCAACATTGCGGAGACGAGACTCGGAAGGGCGGTAGGTTAACATGTAATGCACCTTCAGTACAAGTTTGAACTTGTTAGTGGATACTTTCATACTTGGATCAACGGGTACTTTTGCAAAACTTCAACATGCCTACGGAAACAGTGGTTTTACAATAGCCCAGGTTTCTCGGTTGTTTGAGGCATTCTCAGAAGGAAGAGATTCGATTGAAGATGAACCACGCAGTGGAAGGCCGCATCTTCAAGAACCGATGAAAATGTCGATAGAATACGGGATATGTGCGTTCAGATCGTCGGTTGGCGACAAGAATGATCGGGGAAGAGTTAAATTTGAATCACACCACTGTTCATCAGACTTTCAATAACGAATTGAGGATGAGAAAAATCTGCGCAAAAATGGTTCCAAAAAACCTTTCGTAGGAACAGAACGACATCAGGAGAGAAGGTGTCTTGCCTTTTTTGAAATGGATGGAAAACGATCTCCATTTTATGGAACGTGTCATTACTGGTGATGAGACTTGGGTGTTTGAGTACGACCCGGAAACCAAGCACCAAAGCATGGAATGGCTTACTTCAAGCTCTCCAAGACCCAAAAAACAAGAATCAACACACACTTTTACAGAGAGGTTCTGGTTCTTGAAAAACTTGATGTTGCACCACGACAAAGCACTTTGTCACACAGTCATTTCAGTAAACGAGTTTTTAGCCAGTAAAAACATTCCTGTGGCTCATCAGCCTCCTTATTCGCCTGACTCGAGTCTTAGTGACTTTTTTCTCTTCCCGAGATTGAAAAATCACCTCAAGGGACGGCATTTTGGGGCCACAGAAAACATTCAAACGGCTCTAACCGACCAGCTGAAGGCTTGTGCCAGTATATGAATTCCAGCACTGCTATGAGGAATGGAAAAAACCGTCTCCAGCGCCGTGTGGCATCCCCAAGGAAGTCATTTTGAAGGAGACAATACTGAATTATGATTCTATTCGAATAAAAACAATTAAAAAAATCAATTTCATTACATAATTTACACACCTCGTATATTGGTACCTAAGCTAGTATCATTCCGTTTTGGTTTCATAGCCGTCTCAATGTTTCCACATAGTCCCACGTTATTTTTTAGGTGATTTGCGTGAAGCTGCTCTCAGATAATCGGAAAATATAGCGATTGATTGATTCTCAGTTCCCTGCCTCCGTATTATTTTTATAGTATTCTGGCTGCTTCAGCCTGAAATGTTGCATATTCTCTTTGACTTATTTATTGTTTTAAATACCGGCCCCTACCGCCTATTCTGTCTTGGAACCGTCCTTTAGATGCCATTCCTTGTCATCTGATATCTTTAAGTGAGTTTTTGAGAGTTACTCATCGGAACCATATTGTCTCTGGGCATTTCCAATATGGCGTCCGCCTTCAATTCGGTGCAGTCTATTCCGTGCTGCTGCCATTTGATTTCAATCATACCATGCATCTATCGCATTGTGTGTGACTAATTATTTATTAATACGGCCATTTCAATAGTCGAAATTTAACAATAAATATTCATTACGTCAATATAATATATTACAGCGATTACCCCGCGTATTGTTATTGTTTAATTAAAATCTGAGCGATAACAAAGGACCCATTGACGTTCCTTAATTACGTGTCCTGCGGTGGCCATTAGCGGTAATAACCTAAAAGGATCTAGTCCGGATAGCCGTATGAAATTTAACATTTGTTGGCATTTGGTCAAACTCGATTAGATTATCATAACTAAATCTCTAACCGGCTCAACTCATCCCTCTGTATTGGGATGTAACAAAAGTGGATGTATGTGTATTCCTTTATTGGGTTAGGGGTAGTCCGGAAGCGTGAAAAAGTAGGCATTTAATATACGTATATTTATAACCGTTGTATGTTTTTTTATTTTAAATATTGTTTGTATATTTACAGCAGCGGAAGGCCTTCATCCGCAAGAACCGATGAAATACGGGATCTTGTGCGTTCAGATCGTTGGTTGACGACAAAAATGACCGGGGAAGAGTTAAATTTGAATTGATAAATGGTTCCAAAAAACCTTTTGCAGGAATAAAAGAATATCAGGAGAGTATCTTGACTTTTTGGAATCGATTTAAAATGATCCCATTTTATGGAACGTATCATTACTGATGATGAGACTTGGGTGTTTGAGTACGACCCGGAAACCAAGCGCCAAAGTATGGAATGGCACACTTCAAGCTCTCCAAGACCCAAAAAAAGGAAGAATGAGCAAGTCGAATATCAAATGCATGCTGATTTGTTTTTTTTTGATAGCCAGGGAATTGTCCACAAAGAGTGTGTGCCTCCAAGCCAAACAGTAAATCAACACTTTTACAGGGATATTCCTGAAAAACTTCGAAAAAGGGACATGCATGTGAGACCAAACATCAAGAACAACTGGATGTTGCATCACGACAATGTGCCTTGTCACACAGCCGCTTCAGTAAACGAGTTTTTAGCCAATAAAAACATTCCTGTGGCTCCCAGTCCTGGTGACTTTTTTCTCTTTCCGATATTTAAAAATCACCTCAAAGGATGATATTTTGGGATCATAGAAAACATTTAAACTGTTGTAACCGACCAGCTGAAGGCTATCCCAGTATACGAGTTCCAGCACTGCTGCGAGGAATGGAAGAACCGTTTCCAGCGCTGTGTGACTTCCCAAGAAAGTTATTTTGAAGGAGACAATACTGACTTGTAATTCTATTCGAATAAATAAATATATAGTAAATAAAAGAAATAAATCAGTCAATCAATAAAAAAAATCAGTCTCATTACTTAATTTACACACCTCGTATATACCAACCTGTATCTTGTGTGTGTATTATGATGACGATCTACAAATAATTTATATCTCTAGAGAGATAAAAAGGAATTCATTATAGGTTTACGAATACTATTTAATAATAACGGAATACTTATGCATCGATAAGCACTTATAATCTTAAATTATTTTAAGTTGAATATTGATAACAAATCTAGGTACACAATAAAGATAAGATAGTTAATCAAAATGCACCATCAATATTATTTAAACTAGTTCCTAGAATTGTAACATAAATGTACATATGTAGGTAAGTCTATATTTTTCTATCTGTAGAAGTTATTATATTAAAATTTCATTTCTTTGGCTTTTCCAAAAGTGTCGTAGGTATAGTGTAACAATATAACATAAAGGAATTATAATTAGGTGGTGAAGGTAAATTGAAATACTATAGGTACCGACGATGTTAATTCTTACAACTTCTTATAAACGAAAATATAAAAAACAAACGTGAATCAGCATTGCTGGCCTTGTGGTTTATTTATATAATAAGTAGGTACCTACTCACCTATATACAAAATTAAAATATCAACACAACAGTTCTAATAACAATTACAAGCTAAGAAGTAGCTGTACCACCTCTAGTATTCCCATATAAGAGAAAAAAAACAACTAGGTACAATTTAATAACTTCACTCCAAAGTTCATATAATATTCTTGAAGTGCTCTCACTTTCACATTTAAATAAAGATACATTTAAATGCAATAAATCATCCATTATTTCGTCCAAACACGGCTATTACTAAAGTTTTAATATTTAAAACAGGTGTTATTGACGAAGATAAACATAACATAACCTTAAAACCCGATATACCTCGGCGATAATTTAAAAATAACTTACAGCGGTTCCAATCTCAGACTGTCTGTGTCAGATTCCATGTTCCTTATTCTGGGACGAAACTTTTCACTCAAAATTTAACTTATACACACAGAAAGAAAACACATTTTTGTTATTTGTAAGCCAGAGATGTTAACGTAAACCCTCGCACCTTCTGATACCGAATCATATATAACAGAAATCGTAGACACAAAACACGACACAGAGAGAAAAGGAGTAATGGCAGATTGTTGGATTTGACAAGGACGGAACGATAGTTCAGGTATTGGCGCACGCGAGTATATTATCGTAGTATTCGGATACCGGGTGTATATTGTTTGTTACTTTATGAAATATTATTTCCAGGAATTTTGATATTGAACAAGTCTCTTAAAAATAATTGTAAATGTATTTGTTTTGTAGAATAGTAAATTCTAATGATTTTTAAATGTGTCAGTCTTAGTTTTGTTAATTTAATTTAGGTATTTCACATCCATGGTGCAATAGAAGAATGGTGTTGGCAAAATTATTTATAAATATTCATAAAACAGGTTAATAAATGCCTATTAACATAACAAATTAAAAATTCATTTGTCAGTCTGTCTGTCCGATCACCCTGAAAAATTTACATATTTTTCAGGGTGATCGGTTTATAATAGGAAGTTTTTTTTCAGAAACGGCTGAGAAAATAATTTTTGTGAAAGGTAATGATAAAAAAAATATGTCTTAACGGTCCTAAACGTCGCGATGCCTCCAAAAAAAATTCAGCAACATACGAGGTGTGTAAATTAAGTAATGAGACTGGCAACGTAGCGCCCGATCTAGCAAAACTGCGGAGACGAGACTCGGAATGGCGGTAGATTAACATGTAATGCACCTTCAGTACTAGTTTGAACGTGTTAGTGGATACTTTCATACTTGGATCAACGGGTACTTTTGCATAGGATTTTGCGGTAGGAGTCATTTAGGTTTTTTTGTGACTGTTTTCGTAAGCCGGTTTTTTCTAGTGCATTTTAAAAATGAGTGACATTAATTTTGAGGAACGGTGTGCTATAAGGTTTTGCTTCAGACTTGGACACAGCGCAACGGAGACATATGCAAAACTTCAACACACCTACGGAGTGTTTTTTCATTAGACCGTGTTTTTCGGTGGTTGAAGGCATTCTCAGAAGGAAGAGACTCGACTGAAGACGAGAATCTTCAAGAACCGATGAAAATGTCGATAGAATACGGGATCTTGTGCGTTCAGATCGTTGGTTCACACACCACTGTTCATCAGATTTTGACTAACGATTTGGGGATGATAAAAATCTGCGCAAAAATGGTTCCAAAAACCTTTCACAGGAACAAAAGGACATCAGGAGAGAAAGATGTCTTGACTTTTTGAAATCGATTGAAAATGATCCCCTTTTTTATGGAATGTGTCATTATTGGTGATGACACTTGGGTGTTTGAGTACGACCTGGAAACCAAGCGCCAAAGCATGGAATGGCATACTTCAAGCTCTCCAAGACCCAAAAAAGCAAGCGCATGCTGATTTGCTTTTTTGATAGCCAGGGAATTGTTCACAAAGAGTTTATGTCTCCTGGCCAAACAGTAACTTCTGCGTCTCTTCTACTTAATAAACGCCTCTCTTCACATTTTGGAAGTAAATCTAATTTCACGTATGATATATGAATTATTGTTAATATTGTGGTTCACTAGTAAGCAAAGCTGAATGAAATAAAACATTTGCACTGGCACTCCAACTGCATTTTTAAACAGTAGAGTAGGTATACCATACATATTTGCAAGGAGTAACCAAAGCTTTGATTATTTCATTGGCATTTTTGGTTTTGCTTTGAGTGAAACATTTTTGGAGATTCCAGCTGTAAAAAATGGCATTTATTTATTTCGTTTTATTTCTGTTGTCTGTGATGCGAAAAATGTTATCTTTAACGATTATTGCAACACGAATGGACTTTATACAGCGTGTGCCGTATGTAAAGAATAATTCTATTTTTTAATGTTTTGATAATACGAGTTTTTATAATTCACAATTCGTAGTTGCCTAAAAACTACCGTATGATATGTACCGAACATATGACTTAAATCGTTGGTGACATTTACTGAAAAATAGGTTAATCGAGTTTACCCGCTCCGGGTGATAACACTCCAGTAGGCAGAGACTTTTATGTGTTCTTGAAACATATAGGGCTAGTTTTGACGGTTCCCTACGAATTTTTTGTGTAGAACACAATGTATGAGGTTCGTAGAACTGAAACCGTTCGCTAATTTTTTTAAAAATACCTTGTGGTAAATCTCTTAGTAAGGATTTGTGCTTGTCTATCATTGATGCCCATTCAAAGGATATTTCGGCATGTGGAATATTTTTTTTCTCACTCAAATTAAAACTCTAATAAAGCTTTTTTTTTCGCAATTAATACAGATTTCATAATTTGATAATGTCTAGATGAAAATGTCAGGCGGTCGAACTATGTATTATGAGCCTGGGCTTGTATGTTTCAAAAACACTTTTTGATGATTTTAGCTCCTGCCTACTGGACTATAAGAGGGACATGCTTCTCCGTGAGACATATGTACACATAGTATGTATGTATGTATGTATGTATGTATGTATGTATGTATGTATGTAGTATGTATGTATTATGTTTCGTATGTAAGAGTCTCGTAGAAAATGATCAAAGAATGCGTTGTGTTGTGTCGAGTTGTGTACGTACTTGGCCTAGATTTCCAGGAGCGGCGGAGCAAGGGTAATTATATCTTGATATTTCGTTGCGAATAAATTTGCTGCCAACGCGCGACGACACGAAAATATAAATTTCTCTAGTTCAAACGGGCGGCATTAGTTTTCAGCCATGTCAGTAGCAGCAATTGTTATCTCAGGAATGTTCGGAATGCTTCCCGTGCAGTAGACCAAACGGGGTTGCCACGGAAACGGGTACGATATTCGATAAATACACTGGAGCCCGAAAGTGATGTAACGCCTGGAATATTACGTTTTCCAACATAAAACTGTTTCTTACAGATGTTCACCTCGTTATTATAAAACGAAATAGTATATGTATGTATCCTACAAGCCGTTTTATTGAAGATTTATTTTGAACTTCGCCGTTTGATGTTCTTTTCTTCTTTTACAACCTTTTTACAATAACAAGTTTTTCTTCGTTATATCATAAATTTATCTCGCGCCAACATTATTTGGATGTCATGCTCTCATAGGAAGATATGCATTCCAATTCATATGCATTCATATTCAAGATCAGTTCATTCATTCAATATCCTCTTGAATTTCATAGAATGGAATGACGTTTCGCCTGGTAAATTTTTATTATTTACACAATTATACAGGTATGGAACGCGTTGACTTCGGGATAGTAGATTGACAGTTCAAAGATTAGATGTGGAAGGGAATAAGTTACGCCTTGAGCCGCCTCGCCTGTGGCGGTTCAGGTACTGTTGCATAGTTGGAACTTGCCAACAGTACCTGCCTTACCCGCTCTGGGTGATAATATTCCAGTAAGCAGAGACTTTTATGTGTTCTTGAAACATATAGGGCTAGTTTTGACGGTTCCCTACGTATTTTTTTTTGTGTAGAACACAATGCATGAGGTTCGTAGAGCTGAAACCGTCCGCTAATTTTTTAAATTAACAATTTGTGAAAAAAAAAAAACGTATTTTTTTCACATTTTCGCTTATATCTCTGTTCCTTGGCATATTTTATATAGCATATGCATTTAAGAAGTTGTAGCCTATTGAATTTAAAAAATTTTAAGCCCGACCCGACGCCTCCAAGTGCTATTGCTAACTTGCAAATGACTGCTGAAGTTGATAAAGTGCTTTTTTTACTATTTTTTTACTTCGAAAGTAGGGCGACTATGATCATGAAATTTCAACTCGATATGCAAGAAAATGAAATTGAAGTTCTATAAAAAATAAAAATGCACCCCGATGTCTCAAATATGTGGAAGATATTTAATACGGTTTTTACAGTAGGTACCGGCCGATTTTCAAATAAAAATGCAAATCGCCCAACAACTTCTTCAGCGCTCTGAGAGATGAAATACCACTTAATTATTTGCACTTTTTCCTCCTTAGTGTATACCGTCATCGTTATTGTTATTATAGTAAAAACGTTTATTTAATTACAATATGAATCTTTTATTTACGTAGACACGGCTAAACTGATTCCTTATTTCGGTTATTGTACTTTAGATTCTAGACAAGAATTCAATTCACACGTGCGCATTATACCTAATTTATGGGCGGGGGCGTCCCGCCTACATAATTTTATCGATTCCCTATTGATGTAAACACAAAAGACAGAAAATAAAAAGAGAAGAAGAGACAGAGAATCAATCATAAAAGCTTTAAAATGACATATCAGTCTGGCAACTAAGGATATAATATTTCTCTGTCAGTTCCCTTTACTTGAAGAGTTTATTCTTTTCTATATTTTAATGCTCGGCTTTGAAATCTTGCACTTTCTAACCCTGTATGTAGCTCCATAAAATCAACTGAACAGTCCTATCGAATTGATTTTTTTTTGCGTCATCTCAGAAAATCCGGTTCGAACGCCTGTTCGTAGATGCGAGATACAACGAAAACTTTTCTTGTCAGAGGCGTTTCCATCGCACTAATGCTTCATGTTCTTTCGCGCCACCTGTCAGCACGTCTGTTTTCCATTGCGGACGAGTGCAATTTAAACGGGTTTATTCCCGGACTATTAGATACTTCAGAGATTCATTTTCGCAACGTTTCGCAGTCAACGAGGAATCCACGTCTTTCAGACTAGACAGCCGCCCGCTGAAAATTCGGTTCCATTCAGCAGCTACTCCATAAGAGCTCAAGGGCTTCGACCACCCAAAAATAAAAATACAAAAAACAAAACGCATTTTTGTCGGCGCAAAGCCTTATTCTACATGAGCCACTTCCTATTACGAGATGATAGAGATGAGCAAACTAACTCTTTATCGGAAAAATGAAGGAACTTTTAAAAATATTAGTACATTTTGTAGACCTTAAACTTTTGTAGAAATAAAAAAATCCCACAGAGCGCCGCTTCAAAAAAGAGACAGACTAAGGGATAAGCTATCATTAACCGGAAGATGACCAAGACACTGTCTTGGTCATTAAAACACTGTATAAAACACAGACTAACTGCCACCAGCAAATACTTGTATATTATGCTACACAACACTAAACACAACAAATCACAAACACAATATCTGCACACTCGATCGTACTCCCGAGTTCACCTCTGTATTACAGTAGTCTGGACTGCTCTCGATCGGGGCCGAAATGTCCGAATTACAAAACATAATTTCTATAAAAACAATGTGCTATACTGGGGAAAATGACAGGGCGTTACGACGAGTGGTGTAATTCACGCTGTTCGTTTTTTTCCGCTTTTGCAAACGTTCTATACCGCATGCTAGTACGGTAAACTAGGGCATTGTTTAAATGCATTAAGATGCAGAAACAATGTATAAGTATTTTGGTTGTTTGGTGTTTTACGCTTATAATAAATATAGCTTCGTGTTTTTTTGTAGTTTAGTTGTAATTATATTACATTTATAAGTAAAATAAATGTGACAATTGGATTCCGTCAGTTCGTGATTAAATTTTTGACAGTATATTCTCATTTAGTACTGGTAGCCCTGATAATGACATTTTAATGAGCATCGGAATGCCCAAGACGGTATCTCACAACAATATTTGCTAACAATCAATTCAGCTGACGGTGTAGTGAACGATTACGGTAGTAGTGACGGTGCGGTAGTAGTGGTAAATGTTGTTTTTTTAATTTTTAAATTGTCAAAATCAAAGACTTAAGTTCAAGTGTGTTAATAAAAGTGAACATACAATAACGAAATGTACAAAGTCGTTAGTTTTTTGTTGGTTTATACCGTACTCTTTATTTACTCTCTTCCACAAATTCCTTTCAATGAAGTGTTATCTAAAGGAGTTGCGAAGCAACAGACAACGGAAAGTCAAACCAACTTCCATCGTCAGAAGCAAACTGGAGATAACCTACGTCACAGGAACCGGGTCTTAGTTGCATTTAAGACTATATTTAATCCAAATAAATTTGATCGTTGCGAAGAAGGCCAACTACTCAATGAAATGGGAGAATGCATACAGATTGTTGTCAAGGTGAACGAGACTGCTCAGGAATCATTTATCGTGGAGAAAATAAATAAAACAATTGGAAACTTGGATTATGATGGTGAATAAATATGTGAATAAACTACTGAATTAAAAAACCGAAAAATCGCTTTCATTTAATAAAAAAAATGTTTTTTATATCTAAGTTAAGTGTAAGTTTAACTATACAATTTAACATTTCTGAACCCCTACTGTCAGCTGAATAATTTTGCTGTGACGCCAATGAATTATATAGGAATTTGATCTAGTCTGTGATTAAACTTTTGTCAGTATATTATCACTTAGAACTGGTAGCCCTGGTAATGACATTTTAATGAACATTGGAATGTCCAACACCTTATCTCACCACAATATTTGTTAACAATAAATACAGCTGACGGTGCGGTAGTAGCGAACCAGGTGTAGTAAATGCTGTTTTTTCATTTTTAAATTGTCAAATTCAAAGACCTAAGTGCAAGTCTATTAACGAAAGTGAACATACAACAACGAAATGTACAAAGTTATTAGTTTTTTGTTGCTGTACAACGTACTTTTTGTTTACTCTCTTCCACAAATTCCTTTCCATGAAGAGTTACCTAGAGGCCTTGCGGAGCAGCAGGCAACAGAAAGTCAAACCAACTTCCATCATCCGAAGCAAACTAGAGATAAATTACGTCACAGGAACCGGGTCTCATTTATGGGTATGAGTATATTTGATCCAAAAAAATTTGATCGTTGCGAAGAAGGCCAACGTCTCAGTGAAATGGGAGAATGCATACAGATTGTTGTCAAAGTGAATGTGACTGCTGAGGAATTGTTTATCCTGGAGAAAATAAATAAAACAATTGGAAATTTGGATTATGATGATGAATAAATATACGAATAAATTATCGAATTAAAAGACCTAAAAATCGCTTTGATTTAATAAAAAAAAATGTTTTTTTTGTCTGCAGTAAGTTTAAGTTTAACCCTTAAACGTCACAACGGACATTTTTTTGACCCCTACTTTCGGCTTATTGTATCTCTTATTTTCGACTTGGAAAAAAATCGTGATACAATGAATTTTATAGTTTGAAGGACACTCTTTCCGATGGTGACCATAAAAAAATAAAAAAAAAAAACTATTAACATTAAAAAATTGCATTTTTATGCAAAAAAAACATTTTTTTTTCGCAAACCATTCTTTACGGAAAAAATGATAAGAATAAAAATGTTTAGAAGTGATCAAAGAATACGTTAAAAATACGTATTTCAGAATTTTTTTGTGACATTTGATTTTTTTCGAAAATTGGAAATTCAAAAAATGTTAAAATATAAAAAAAATCTGAGAAAATTCTAGCGTATTCATTGATTGATTTTAAGCACTTTTTACTCATTATCATTTTTCCCGTAATGTCGATGGTCTGTGAATTTTTTTTTAAATATTTGAAAAAAATTTTATTTTTAGCAAAGCATTTTATTCTTATCATTTTTCCCGTAAAGTCGATGGTTTAAATAATTTTTGAAAAAAAATTTATTTCACAAACCATCGACCTTACGGGAAAATGATGAGAATAAAAAAGTGCTTAAAATCGATCAGAGAATACACTAGAATTTTGTCAGAATTTTTTTTTACATTTTAAAATTTTATTTATTTCCAATTTTCGAAAAAAATCAAATCACAAAAAATTCTGAAAAAATTACATTTAACATTGCACAGTGAAAAGTCGGATAAATTTGAGTTTAAAAAAATTCACTAAAAAATCATGTTTTTGGCATAAAAATGCAATTTTTTTAACGTGTTTATGGTCACCATCGGAAAAACTGTCCTTCAAACTATAAAATTCATTGTATCACGATTTGTTTCCAAGTCGAAAATAAGAGATACAATAAGCCGAAAGAAGGGATCATAAAAATGTCCATTGTGACGTTAAAGGGTTAACTATACAAACTTAACATTTTAACATTTCTGAACCCCTACTATTGATACTAATAATTTTGCTGTGACGCTAATGAATTATATCGGATTTTGACCTAATCTGTGATTAAACTTGTTAGTATATTCTCACTTAGTTCTGGTAGCCCTCTCTGGTGGTCCAACACCGTATCTCACAACAATATTTGTTAACAATAAATACAGCTGACGGTGTGGTAGTAGCGAACCGGATGCGGTAGATGTTTTTTAATCTTTAAATTGTCAAATTCAGAGACTTAAATTTAAGTCTATTAACGAAAGTGAACATACAATAACGAAATGTACAAAGTTATTAGTTTTTTTGTTGGTGTATAATCTACTTTTTATTTATTCTCTTCCACAAATTCATTTCCAAGAAGATATACCTATAGGACTTGCGGAGCAACGGGCAACAGAAAGTGAAACTAACTTTCATAAGAAGCAAACTGGAGATAACCTACGTCACAGGAATCGTGTCTTACTTGAGATTATGAGTGCATTTGATTTAAATGAGTTTAATCGTTGTGAGGAAGGCCAACGTCTCGATGAAATGGGAGAATGCATACAGATTGTCGTCAAGGTGAATGATACTGCACAGGAACTGTTTAACCGGGAGAAAATAAATAAAATAATTGGAAATTTTTATTATGATTATGATGAATAAATTACTTACTAAATTAAAAAACCGAAAAATCGCTTTCATTTAACAAAAAAATGTATATTAAAAATGTGAAACATTGCACATGTCATGATAAATAAATTGGCATAAACATCATTGCACTATTTCATGTAAATGTGTTCTAATACATATTTTTTAATAAAATTTTTTAAGATCAATTTATTTCTTCACGCCAACGTTTCGATGATATTTTTCACCATCCTCAGGGAAGATATCGCGAAAAGGTTGGTCTGAAAAAATTAAGTGTTTATCTAAAAATCCTTCATTTTTTTATCGATTTTAAATAAAGTTAAAACCCATGTCAGCCGGTTTTTTAAGAAGAATCCAGATAGGATAAATAATAAATATTGTAATCGTAATAGCTGATAATGTGGTGGCAGACAATTGAAAGTCATCAGTATCTAATTTTGAGCAAATATTTCTTAAGTTACACGTTATATCGACGAAAACAAACATGTAATCAGGAAAGTGAGTAAACCCTACTTATCAGAGTTAAGTTCAATTATTATGAGCTTGGTAGTTAGTAAACGATATATTTTCTATTTAATTATATTAAAAACAACTCTCAAGAAGAATTATTTTAGAATATGCGGACAAAAAACAAACTGGAGATATCTAATTTAATATAGACATCCAAACAAAAACGTCAACTCTGGCTATGAACGAGAGAGATAGAAATAGCGGTCATGTCTAAGCTTTTCGGTTATGTCCAACTTTTGACAGGTGACTGTCACAATTTGTAAAATAAACAATGTCTGTCGTATGATGTGACAATCTTGACAAGTAAATAAGGTTATAAATTCGATTAAGAATAGAAATACGTCTTTTTTTTTTGGCCAACTTTGATGCCGTTTTTTTTGATGTCATTTAGTTGACCTTAATCTTCTGCCATACCTCTGACCCTCCTTTTAATGTTTTTTTCGTAACGCGTTAATACTTTCTAACAATGTACAGGATTTTTAATTATATTTTGACGGGGACATTACCTCTGTTAATATGGCAAATAGGAAAAAAATATTTCAAATAAAAGAAGCAGGGTTGCACCTATTTTTTTTTTAAATTCTGCGTATACCGCAACTCTGTGTACAGGGTGCGTCCAATAAAACATATTACATTTTTTTTAATGGAACACATTAAATATATACCATTACATTTTTTGGGTTCCCCTGGAAAAGCTGATTTCAAAAAACTATAACACTGAGGGTCCCTAGTGGGTAGTTTAGGAACGATAGACTCTTAAAATTCGTAGTTTTTCAACGGTTTTGACTTTGTTTTTATTTATTTGATTTCTAACAGTTTATATATAGTATTATTTGTTTTATGAAACACCTTGAATATTGATATATTAATATCGAATACATTTCAGGAATAAAAATGTAGGTAGTAGTCTGTCCTGCAGTAAATAAAAAGTTGAATCTGTTAGTATAGTTATAGTCACTTTTTATTTACTCAAGCATTGTCTACCGCATTTTTACTCCTGAGACTTACATACTTGATATTCATAGCTAAATATGTCACGAAATATTCTAAAAATAGCATGATAATATACTTGTAATTGGAAAAAATACAAATTCAGAAGAGACGTAATATAATATACAAGGAATTTCATAAAACAAATAATATTATACAAACTGTAAGAAATATTTTAGAGGTCAAAACCGTTGAAAACCACGAATTTTAAAAAGTTTGTAGCTCCTAAACTACTCACTAATGATTCTCACTATTACAGTTTTTAAAATCGGCTTCGGGGCAAACCCAAAAATGTAATAATATACAGGGTGTTCTATTTAAGAAATATATAATATATTTTATTGAACGCACCCTGTATTCACAGTTGTGGTATATATAACATTAAAAAAGTCAGGTGCAACCTTTCATAAGGTGAAACCTTTTTTCATATTTGGCATGTTAACAGAGATAATGACTCAGTCAAAATATAATAAAACACCCTGTACAAATATAATGAAAAACCCTGTACATGAACCGGCCTTTTATTATTTAATTAAAATAAATTATTTGCTTGTCTGGATGCAGTTTTATCGTTAATTTATAGCACAATCGTAATTCTTTAATTTCTTATTTTCATTTCATTCCCAATGTAATAGAATTTCTGTCTCTTTATTATCTTTTAACGCACATCAACAGATGAATTACTATTGTCATTTAGTCCGTTTGTTTAGAGGTTTTCACATCCTTCACTCGGCAGTGCTCAAGGAAATACGCAACCAGACGGAAACGTTTCCAATGGGAAATAAAATTAAAACTGAACAAATTCCCTTTAGGTTCCCCCTAAGAAAAAGTTATTTGGCTAAATGTTTCGCATTCATGACATTTTCCTTGACATTTCAATTTATTTGTAGCTGAAAATATTTGATTAATAAAATTGAAACGTCTCCTTTCTAGTAATGCCAATTCCAGAGTTTGGAGCAACATTCAATTAAATACATAATCTGGTTGAGATAACTCAACTTCATAACTAAGAAAGCATTCGAACCTCGAGTATTCGAAAGTCTTTATAAAAAAATGTACCTATGTATAGTATATTCGTAAAGTAGTTGATAAAATGGATAGAATCATCATGTTTTTTTTTTTCGCAAAAATCTCTCAGACACATCAAAAGATATGAATTGCTATACTTTGATACTAGATGTTTTGATTTTTTTTTGGTCACTCATCACAAGGCTATGACGTCTACGATATATATATGTTGTAATGAGAACACTTTTTTTATTATGGAACTGGAAAGAGCACTTGTTTTCACATACAGAGGAATTTTACAGAAAATCGACTTAAAAGGTTAACTAAATTTACTAGAAATGAAAGAATATTAAGAAAAATAACAACAAATAATCTCATATCATTGTCAAATATGGCGAATGCGCTAGGAATTTTAAGTTCCTACCAAGAAGTCTAGAACTAAGGAGACCGAACTCGTTCGGTATCTAGGGATCAAATCTGTCCGCCTCCAGGAGGCGCTGTAAACAGTAATGTACTCGATGTCACGTGATGAGGGGGCGGACCACATTTGAATGTTTTTCAAATTATCATGCTATATCATTAAGCTGTCAAAGCTTACATGCCGTTTGGCTTTAGCAAAAATACATACAAAATAAATATGGTTCGAAAGTACTTGTGTTTATCCCACACATAAGTTTTTGAAGAATTGCAAAGTTTGAGCAAAAATGGTGCCAAATCTCCTCACTCCCGAGCAAAGGAAAAGAATCAAGAATAAACATTTTCGCTGTCATTCTAAACAACATTGACACTGATCCAGGCTTGTTAGACGTGGTGGCACTGAAGGGGACAAGATTCGAAAGTGTGGAAGCAGTTCGTTGATTTAATAGCCACACTTCGTATAATATTTTACATAAGTAGTAAACACTTTTGTAAACTGTGTCTTCATACTGAACGGTGCACAATATGAATTTTCTTTCATTTCTAGTAAATTTCGTTTCTCATCATCAAAGTCGATTTTCTTAAAAACGCATTATGTGAGACCGAGATTACACTACTGTACTTTAAAAAAAGTGGTATTTCCAGATTCGTTGTAAAAAATAGTTCTCATTAAAATTTGCTCGACTTAACACATTCGCTGCCGGCTTACTGTAGAAACACACGCATCGAGTGCCAGCTCGCTACTGACTTAAGAGAATTTGCTATATACATGTGGCTCCGATTGGAGTCGGTGGCACATGATGAATGTAGCCGGGCGGCTCCGAACGGAGACACCGGCAGCGAATGTGTTAAACGTTGACTTGATATTGAAAAAGAAAAGATAAATTTTAATATTAGGACAAGTGCACATCTGAAATTGGATTACTTCTAATTTTGACACGATAATGTAAAAAATTCCATATACTGTTTATTTTCTTTTACAATCAATTTAATATTTAGATTTAACCGGATTCTGATATAATCTGATCTGCCAATAAGAATACAAAAAAAATATTAATAAGATCAGTATTTTTTTCTGTAGAAATATACTTTTAAACGTATTGGATATTTCACGAATGTAAGACTGTATAATAAAGTCCCGTGTAAAGCAACTACTCAATTAAAGACCGCATTGCTAATTGTGAATTAAGTCGAGAACGAGAAACTAAATAAAAAAGTAGTCGGGAATTCCTAAATTTTTAATTAAATCCCCTCGAATTCCCGGAAATAAACCTTCCGCTCTGCGGTTACTTTATTCTGGAATTAACAAAGGATCTAGTTGCTGACGTAAAAAATCCATGAAAAGTATAAAGAACAGTTACTACCGGAGTTTTTAGTGAAACTTCAGAGCGCCCAAGGCGCTCTCTTCTAATTGACGCAGAAAAATGTTAAAATTCTAAATATATTTCGTAGTGGTTAAAGCTAAGAAATTTACAAATACGTAACAGACTCAGATATTGTAACGATACGGATATTGCGCATTTTGACGAATACAAGACATATCAGTTAAAATTCCACTGCACAGAATCGACCTTTATGAATAATATCCCCGATAAAATATTTTAAAAATCGTATCTCCTAAATGGTTTTTTTTTTTTTTTTTTTTTTTTTTTTTTTTTTTTTTTTTTTTCTTTTTTTTTTTTTTTTTTTTCTTTTTTTTCCCCCCTTTTTTTTTTTTTTTCCCCCCCCCCCCCCGCCCCCGGTTTTTGGGGGGGAGGGTTCTTCCCCCCCCCCGGGCGGGACGGGGCCCTGGTGTGGGGGGGGGCCCTTTCCCCTTTTTGCCCGCGGCTTAAAGTATTCTGAAAGCCTGAAGCGACAAGTTTTTATGTTTGAGCGAACAAAAATTCCCTGACTTGTTAGAAGACATTTTTCAAAATAAACGGAATCCCATCTGGCTTTAGCAAGATGGTGATCTCACCACCACGTTCTCCTGATCCTTCCCCTCTAGAGTTTTCCTCGAGGGGCATTTAAAAGAAATGGAGAAGCGTGAAATAAAATATTCAAGATTCAGGTGACACGGTTTTACTGGTTTTCGAGGTAGAGGAATTCAAATATCACACTCCTAAGTGTATAGACTAATGTTTTTTATATATACAGGGTGTCCCCGGATTGAGTTGCCTAGAGGTGAAATGGACAAAAAATTTAATTTTTCGACAAAAAGTTATACTTCGTAAAAAGTTTTGCTTGTCTTGAAACGTCCAGAAAGTGTGCCTTATTGAATGCTTACCGGAATTTCAAATATTCTAATTAGGGACTTTGAGAAGAAATAGTGCAAAGATAACCTATTAACTACAGTGTTGATTGACTAAATGATTATCTGCTTATATTGATTGACTAAATGATTATATGATTATATGCTTTCATTTTTAAATATTAAATTTAATTGCAAAAAATTTTTTCTTAATAACTTTTTTTACATAGCGTTAATATTTAAGGTACTTTACTCTTCATTATTATTTCATTTTTGTTATTTTTGAACACCCCGTATGTTAAATTGAACCAACAACAAACTTTCTGGACGTTTCAAGACAAGCAAAACTTTTTTATGAAGAATGACTTTTTGTCGAAAAATTAAATTTTTTTGTCCATTTCACTCATAGGTAACTCAATCCGCGGACACCCTGTATGTACGTGCAAACATTATATGTATGTATATTAGAAGTTATGCATTTTTTAGACAGCGGTTTTTAATAGCATTGAGTCGTCGGACATTTTGGACCACTTTGCGACACTTCTATCTACTGCGCTTTACCATTTCATCGACCGGACTTGAGTCTAATCGTTTTAGAAGTAACGAGCGCGGCTTTTCGGTTAATTTAGACGCGCATTTGCTTAAGCATTCAATGCGAGAAACGGACCCAGTTAATTACTGTCTTAATTACGGAGATTAATTAAATTAGTTAAATTAGCACAGTCCCAAATAAAATAACTACAAAGCAGTGCACTAAAATGCAAAGGGTTACATCATTATTTCGCCGGTTTATATGGATTAAGGATGCTTCACTGTAGGGGTCACGTCGAGCTCTAGGTACTGTATTAGAGGTGATTTTGGGGATATAATTTTCTGAATAGTTTTTAATAATTTGTCAGTATTCATCAAGGTTTCAAGGTTGGTCACCTAAAATCGGACACCACCTTTAGTACTCCTAATTTTCATCGAATCGAAAAATTCAAAAAATGATTTTACACAATTTTTTATGAAAGTTTGGACTACTTCGACATATTTAATAAAAAAATCCTCAAATTAAGGGTACGATACAAAAACACATGTACTTGATTTTCAGGTATGTACTTAATGTAGTTTGTAAGTTATCTCGTTTATCTGTCTGGCACGAACTAGTTTCCTAACTATTCAACTGTATGGGACCTGTCTGAGACAACATGCAATCACACATATTTTATTATTGTCAGGTTGCCATAATTTTATTCACAAACTTCGCAAACAGCCACATTCGGTGCTAACATCTTTGACCTAAAACAAAAGACATTCCATGGGACAAACTAGAGAGAAGTTTGAATTATTTGTTTCAAACTGTTTCCAATTAGGTACGAGATGTGTAAATTAAGTAATGACTTTTTATTTATTTTTTTATTCGAATGAATTAGTCAGTATTGTCTCTTTCAAAATAACTTCCTTAGGAAGCCACTCAACCCTGGAGACGGTCCTTTCATTCCTCATAGTAGTGCTAGAACTCATATATACTGGAATAGCCTTCAGCTGGTGGGTTACAGTCGTTTGAATGTTTTCTATGATCCCAAAATGACGTTCCTGGCGGTGATTCTTTAATCTCGGGAAGAGAAAAAGTCACAAGGATTCAAGTCAGGTGAATAAGGAGGCTGAGGAGCTACAGGAATGTTTTTACTGGCTAAAAACTCGTTTACTGAAATGGCTGTGTGACAAGGAGCATTGTCGTGATGTAATATCCAGATGTTCTTGATGTTTGGTCTCACACGCATGACCCTTTTTCGAAGTTTTGCGAACCTCTCTGTAAACGCGTTGCTATTTGGCCTGGAGGCACAAACTCTTTGTGGACAATTCCCTGGCTATCAAAAAAAGCAAAGTCTATTCCTGACTATAAAAAAAGCAAAAAATCAAATGCATGCTGCATTTGATCTTCGACTTATTCTTGCTTTTTTGGGTATTGGAGAGTTTGAAGTGTGCCATTCCATGCTTTGCTTGGCTTCCGGGTCGTACTCAAACACCCAAGTCTCATCACCAGTAATGACACGTTCCATAAAATGGGGATCGTTTTCAATCGGTTCCAAAAGTCAAGACCCCTTTCTCTCCTGATGTCCTTTTGTTCCTGCGAAAAGGTTTTTGGAACCATTTTTGCGCAGATTTTTCTCATCCCCAATCCGTTCTTTCTTGTCGTCAACCGACGATCTGAGCGCACAAGATCCCATATTCTATCGACATTTCTATCTGTCCTTGAAGATGAAGGCCTTCCGCTGCGTGGTTCATCTTCAAACAACTCTCTTCCTTCTGAGACTGCCTTAAACCACCGAAAAACCTGGGCTCTTGAAAAAAACGCTGTCTCCGGAGGCGTCCCGTCACCGCAGTGTTGCTAGATGGTGCGCTACGTTGCCAGTCTCATTACTTAATTTACACACCTCGTATTTTGTTCTGTGAACATCTGGGATTTGTTGCTATACGTTATCGCAATACAGTCCACAGCCAATAAGATGTAGCAAATGTTATTATCTTCTCTGCCGAATTTCTTACTTTGTAACCATTATTTTAAAAGCTAAACTAAAGATAAACTAAACAGTGATGTTGCGAAGAGCTTTCGTGCCTCTTTAGCGCAAGACCACACGTGGCGCGCTGTTACCATCTGCCTAAGGCCGGCCCTGTGCCAACCCCCGTTCCCATTAGGCAAACAATGGCCCGTTAGCCGCAACACAGCTTCTGCAGAGAAAACCGTCTCGGCTGGCATTTAACCGCTATGTTAGGAGGGCTAATCCCACTCGGTTGATGCCACGGTCGTCCTGCAAACATTTGATAAACGCGTCTTCCGAGCACACGTCCCATAAGCGTCGCAAATTCGTCACGCGATCTTGTGGGCGTAGCGAGATCGTATCCCGTTGGAGGCGACTGTCAAAGTAGAAGTTAAATCCGTAGGAACGTTGCCAGTTTCTTACGGAACACGGAAAAAGTATAGAAACTCATGACGTATTTAAGCCATTAATACTACCTGACACGATTTTTGTATCCAAAGAACTGGTAGCTTTAACCGTTAGTTAGCACTAATAGAAGGTTTGACCACCAAATATTTACTTTCTACTACACTTTCAATTCAAAGTATGTCAGTTGACGTTATCACTTCATTTTCTAGAGAATTTCATTAGGTTAAGGAATTTTGTGGAGATTTGGCAACGTCGCACTGGGTTGAGTGGGGGGATAGTCGGGGATGATCCTTCAAATACGATTCTTAACCATCAGTACCCCTACTTGGACCACCTCCACCAATGGTTATAAAAATAAATTACCTATTGTACCCCCCTCAGGAGATGGTTATGACATCAAGAGCGTGAGATGACTTTTAGACAGTGGCGGTGCGTGATATTTCAGTTAGCCATATCTTGAAAACGACGCATGGGACCCACTTCACTTTTTAGGTGATGACTATACACCTCTTACAGAAAGGATTCATAGTGAAAAAATCGTCAGCAAAGTTTGCGAAAAATTTTTCAAAAACACTGGAGCACTCCCTGGGTTCTCAGTAACGCTCTGTGGGATATTTGCAGTATATTTTTTTTTTCATAATCTAGAAACAAATATAAGGAGACGTTTTTCGATTTGTTGCAAAATATTTTTTTTTTTCAAAAAGATGGCCATTTTAATTTTAATTTTATAGGAACATTTTGTTTCCCAAAATTAAAATGGCCATGGTAAGTACCTAGGAATATGTATTAATTTTGAATTTTTATAAGAAATAAATTTTCAACCCCCTGGGGTGTAAATGGGGGTGCTGGAGGAAAAGTGGACAACTAAAACTCATTTTTATTGTAAGATATTATTATTTTAGCACACCTAAATACGTAAAATAAGTAAGGACTTTTTTGTGGGCCTTTCTTTTTAACGTATTTGTAAAGTGTGATTTTGAGGTGAGATCTCAAAATCTGAGGGTGATGGGTGAATTCTGACCTCGGATTCGTTTTTAGCACACCAAAAAACATACCGTACGGTACCTCAACTTTTAACCTCAACTTTTGTTTTTTTTTTTTTTTTGTGGGCCAGTGAAATCAATCTAACTAAAGCGCCTTTGTAGACTGGAGAAAATTGAAGACATACGTCTTGGTGATATCGGCAGACGGAGTGAAAACCAGATTCGCCAAGAACACCGTTGCATTGGGACTGCCTCATAACATCATTAGAAGTGGCCAGGAGGCAGTTGTATAAGTATGTATATGTAATTATGTATATAATTATGTAAGCTTGTTATATTGTAAAAAAAAAGTTTTGGGTCAGGATGAACTTCCTACTCTTGCCTGAGCCTAATTCCTGATAGGAATGGGTAACCAACCGATCACTGTCTGCAGTAGGAACTGCAGGGAAATGTTTCCCAGCGGTTACTGGGGTTTCATTTACCAGTGTTGAATAATAATAATAATAATAATAATAATCTAATTATTTTTCAGCGCATGTGTATTGAAGGCAACATACACGTGTGGAACTTCAATTTGGAAGCATATAAAATGCTAAGATAATACCTAAAATAATACCTTCCACAAAATATTGCCAAAGCCTCACCTATCAGAACAAACACGACCGTATTCCCCTACTGTCTAGCTCCGCCTTCGTCTCGAGTCGGCAAGATTCGGCAAGGTTCGACAACGTTTCGCGTTTCGCGACCATTTAGTTTCAAAAAAGACAAATTACAAATTATTAAATGGTATTACGCTGGTAATTCACCGCAAGAAATAATTGGCAGTTTTGCGTATCTGATGCTGTAGCAAAGCAGCTGTGCTGCCTACACCCAACAGGACGACATGGTTGCCAGATTTCAACAATTATCGCGATTTGGTGTGGAAAAATTCGCAAAAGTCGCCCAACGCAATTTTATAGTCTTGACGACACAAAAAAGGCGCCATGTTACAATTCTGTGTTTATACATCACGTATTTGCCTCACATTTTACCACAAATTACGTGTTACCAAGCCAAAAAACCAGCGGCATAGTACGTAAAAATAGTAAATGACTAGTTATGATGATCCATTTTTTACTGTAGATCAGAAATCACCAAAAAAAAAACGCAACTTATAGCGAAACGAATAAATAGCTCAAATGAGTGGCCCATCGCAAAACGTAACTATCTGGCAACGCTGTACTTCGATCCCCGTCTCGCTTTCCCATCACTGACGTCTGCTCCGCCCATCTTCTACTACGACCCCTACCAATATTCAATGCATTTGAAATGCATGTAATAGAATATCCAGCGCTTCCAAATAAAAAATTCCACATCTGTATATGCAGATGTATTAGCCGTCAAATTCAGCTTCAGCATCAGCAAAACGAACCCTGTAAAACAAAATAGGCAAAAAAGGTACTCACCAAACGGTGATGCTCAGAGAATTCTGCGTCCTCCTAGCGCAGCAGTTGTCGGTGCAGACCGTCGCGCCCTCTGCCGAGACGACGCCCGCCCGCGGGGGCGGCGTCGCGCAGACGTGCCTCCCGCCCGACGCGCCCACGTACTCCACCGACGGGCTGGCGCAGATGTTATGCCTGCACTGCGTCGCCCTGCCCGCGGCCCTCAGCAGGTTGGGCGAAGGCGCAGCGTAGCCGCCGATGCACTCTTTGCCTCCCTGGCACTGCACGTTCCCGCACTGCGTCCCCTTCTCCTGCTGCTGCTGGTGGTGCTGGTGGTGGTGGTGGTACCCCCCGAGGCACTGATACTCCTTCCCGCTCTGGTAATTTTGGCACTGGATTTCCTGGGCGTCTTTCTGGTGGAGAACATCGACCTTGCCCTGGCTGGCCACCGAGCTGCTCGAGCTGGAACCCGGACTGGTCTTCGACAGCTGGTACCCCTCCTGGTACTGGCAGCACTTGATGCGATTGGGCGTGCCCGCGTGCGAATACCGCACCCTCTGGTACTGGCTGGGAGCGTAAGGGGAGCGGCAGCCGATAGTGGAACGCCAGGTCTCTCCTCATGTACGGATCGTTGGCGTTGAACTTGTAGCCGTAAGGCTGGTACGGTCCGTAGTACGGCTCTTGCGGTTGCGGCACGTATCGCTGGACTGGGGTGTGCGCGTTCGGGGTACGTACCTCTCTCCGCCCCCGTATCTACCGTCGCCGTTTACGTACTTGTCCGAGTGGTAGTTCTGGTGGCCGGAACCGCCTTGGTAGCTCTGGAACCTATCCTTATACCTGGACTCGCCGTGGTGGTAGCGTTCCCCGGAGTTGTTGGGCGAGACTGCGGCTGCGTACCCCGCGTGATACCTGTGGGGTTTGTCGTAGCGGTCGAGCTTCTTGGGGCTGTGCGCGTAGTTATCCGTGGGCGAGGGCGACAGCGGCGGCGGCGGGATGAAGCGATCCGGAGGCGGTACCGCCGCGGTGGGCGACGGAAACGTGTTGTTGGAGAAGCAGTCCGGGCTGGGGGTGTTGTCCGGCGAGAGAGGCGGCGGCGGGATGAACCTGTCGTTCGTGGGGGCGGGCGATGGCGGCTCCATGTACGGCACCTGCGAGAACGGCACTCTGTCCGGCCGTTCGAGCCTCTCCTGCGTGGCGAAGCGCTCGGGGCACGGGATCGCGGGGAACCGGTCCTGGTTGAAGCGCTCGTTGACGTACTGATCGAAGCGGCTCTGGTACTGCCTCTCCCTCTCCTTGCGGTCCGAGCTGGCCGATCTGTCTCTGATCTTGTAGATGTCGGACTTGGAGCCGCTCCTGTGGCGCTCCGTCGGGGTGTAGCGCTCGATGGAACAGATGCTCTGCGCGGAAGAGTGCCTGGCGTCTTCCGTGGCGGCGTCGGAGTACTTCTCGATCGGGATGTATCTGTCGGCGGCGGCGGGGGCGGCGACGCACCTCTCCTTGTCGGTCGAGAGGGTGTGGTACCGGTCGGTGGGGGTGGCGGTTCTGGAGTACCTGTCCATGGTTGCGTGGACGTGGTACCTATCGAGACTGCCGAGGTTCTGAACTGGCGTGTACCTCTCTGGGAAACTTTGGCAACTTCTTTCGTAACTATACCTGCAACAAAATAGAAAAGTACTTTATTCTTTGTTCGTTTTAGCGACTACATACGTTTAATAAAAGGTCACAGCAAGGAATATGATTCCTTTTTCATTTTCAGTCTAAGATAGGTACACAAAACATGAAAAATATGTAGGTGTGCGATGAAATTTTGTGTCTACATATTGGAATTTTCAGCGTAGAAACAAATTCCCGTTTGAACATTCCTCGTGTTATTTTGTTAATTTATCTGTGATTTTATGGTTTTTCTTAATACATATAGGAATATTATAATCAAATACAAATTAACAAACATTAAAAAAATGCAAGACTCCTCCTTTAATACAAGATACGAAAATTATTTTTAGATACTTTGTTAGTCTATGTAGACGCATATTTTAATTTGAACATACGAGGTGTTGCTAATAAATAACCGAACTGATGTTGCTACCAGAGCGCTGCGAGCGTGTCGCGACAAGTTTGAACAGAACTGTCTGGTGATACTTTCTCCACCCTGATCTCGCTGGACAAGCCAGTGGGTCGTTCAGTTTGACTGTATCAGTCGTTTGAATTAGTCAACGCATTAGTGACGCGTCGAAAAAAATGTTAAGTGTTCAGATGGAGCAACGGGTTTCTTGTTAAACTGGGGAAAACTTTGACTGAAGCTTATGCAATGTTAAAAGAAGTGTACAGGAATGAATGTTTATCCCGCACACAAGCTTTTGACTGGTTTAAATGGTTTAAAGTGGGACGTGAAACGACCGAAGAGGATCCGCAGTTCGGTTATTTAATAGCCACACCTTGTAATAATGAAAATGTATGCAGTATCAATTTAGCAGTTCTAATCAAACTAATCCACAACTTATAATTAGTTACAGTGACCCATTTCGTAAAACAAATTCATAACAAATGGGGGTCTTAAATGAGATCCCTGCGGAACTCACACTTCCTAATAGTTCAAACTCATTTTACTTGAAATTATGCCTATGGGTTTTCACCAAGTGACCAATAGTTTTTTAAAGTTCAGAATTGCTGTATGTCTAGCATACTACATACGAGTACATGTATAAAGTCGAGCGATGCTTATAACAAACGAATAAAAGTTTCGGAGACAATACAACTTTTACCGTGTTGGACTGAAACTCATCAGTGGCTCCA
The DNA here is from genome assembly GCA_029963805.1 of Aromia moschata. Classification (NCBI taxonomy): domain Eukaryota; kingdom Metazoa; phylum Arthropoda; class Insecta; order Coleoptera; family Cerambycidae; genus Aromia; species Aromia moschata. The sequence goes on along the minus strand of JAPWTK010000052.1, from coordinate 1,230,300 downwards.
CCCAGCAATAACACAATACACGTCCAGAAGTAATAAAGAAACAAAGTTAGCGAACTACTACTATTGCGTACCGTTTCCCCGACTGCGATTAGATACACCACACTACGTTTTTATTGCACTCCCGTTGCGGAAGTTTCTCTGAACTTTTGGGTATCAGAAACGAGAAGTCCCGCTAAAGCCCTTGAAATGTTCATAAAAATCTCAACCCTGTCTTAATTAGCAAGGGTCGAAGTTACTAGCTACGTAATTAATATAATAATCAGCGATTGTAACCCATTTTTGCATAATAAAAACTTCGGCAGTCATTCGCGAAACTTTTCCTATCCAAACTTCGAAACTAGATTAATTGCACTCCTGAGCTGAGCTATGTGGGCTACAGCTACATGTTTACGGAAGCAACTTTGCAGGATTGGAATCGTCAAAGTAATTTCAGACATTTAGCGACAACTTGATTTTTCCGTGTCAAATCCGGATGTCGCTGGAATGAAAATTAGAAATTTCACGTTACAATAGACCTTCTGGATTCTAGAAGCGTGAAAGGGCGGTCTTCCGAAGGCCGCAGAACTTCGGCCCCATTGGACACCTTGTGGTTTCTCCCTTGAGAATTCAACCCATCTAAGCTGTTAACCATCCTAATATTTAACAAAAATGGTGTCCAGACTTCACTCACAATCAGTATGGATTCACGAGACTGATCAATGAGATTGATGAGACAGCGGAATAGTCACATAATATGTGTCTCCTCTTCTAGCTGTCAGCCTATACAAAGGTGTGTTTTAGTAGTTACCAATTGCGTCCATAAAATATATGTTGACAAAGGAAATTTTTGAGAATATTGGACAAATATACAAGCACTAATTTTTGCCTTAACGTTTGATCTAATATACTCAGACTTCTTCAGGGCTTAGTGTTTTACATAACGGTTAATGTTAGTTAAATGATTAATCCTTTTCTGTACCTACAGGCAGTTACTGTATGCGGTGCCTGATCATTTTTGTTGATACTCTTGAAAACGACGCATGGGACCCACTTCACTTTAGAGTCATCATTTCAGCTAGTGGATGACTACTAGCTGATCATATTTTAAGAATAGTTTTCTTTTTCTTTTTAGGATACTTAAAGCCGTCAGGGTGGGATGTGTTTTCGCGACATCTCAATAAGTGTTCTTAATTTGTTGAAACATAGGTAGGGAGCACTCCCTGGGTTGCTCCAGTAACGCTTTCTAGCAATTATTTGCCTCTAGTATATTTTTCTTGCTTGTAAGTCTAGAAACAGAATACTAGAGCGCGCGTTTTTCACGTACTTGATTTGTTGTTCAAAACTATTTTTTTTTACAAATTTGAGAATTCATGGCCATGTTATTAATTTGGGAACAAAAGTGTTCCTTTAGAATTAAATTAAAATTTTTTTAAACTGGCCATATACTTTGGTTGAATGTAAAAAATATTTCTAAGAATAACCCCTTATTTCATAATAGGCAATTATAAAAGAAAATTCTACAAATTTCGTTGAAAGGTTTTTGAAACATTTTGAAAATTTTTCGTAAACTTGTTAACGGTTTTTTCACTATAAATTCTTTCTTCTAAGAGGTGTATACTCATCACCTATAAAGTGTTATAGAATAATAAAATGGGTCCCATGCGTCGTTTTCAAGATATGGCTAACTGAAATATCACGCACCGCCACTGCCTACAGGTATATGTGGTTAAATGTGCTAGAATTATTTTTTGGTGTTTGTTTCTCGTATTTGTTCATTTGCGTAAGGCTCTACATAGGCCGCAACGAATGAATTAAAACCTAGGCTCAATTTTCCTGGCACTTCAATGTGAAAAATTCATTTACAAAATGTGTGGATTTTCATACAAGTTGTGGAATTTGGTGTTTTCGAATTTTGCTATTTAATCACGATCGATACGTCTGTCAGATTAACCTAGACATAACTACGGAATTTTAATCCATTCGTTGACACAGTTTGCCGTGCTCTTTGCTGAAGGACACCTTCTGAATGACGGACTGTCCCTAGTCATAGATGACGGACGTGTGCACTGTTAGGTTATGCCACATAGTACACTGCACGTTACTATCTCTATATAAGTGTCCATTCTTGTGTTCAATTTAGTTGAATTATTGCTGTGATAGGTTCCGCAAGGATCTAGAATGACTAAAATGGGCAATAAATCCTCCATTTTGCGTATTGTCTTCTTCTAATAGCCAACTTATCTGAACTTCCTGAGTTGCCTCCACGAGCGCTTTGCGCGATAGCCGCTCCACCCTACAGACACAGATTTTGCTTGTAGAGAGCTATATCGACAAGTGCAATAGTTATTCAAACAAAATTGGTTCGTAGCGTGCTGGCGAGCAAAATACATTTAAACGATCCATGCCAAAATATTCAGACACATCAAAATTGGGAGGGCTGAAGGAAATTTTCAACCTCCTTTCAGCATTTACAAGGACGAAAACAACTTAGGAGCAATAACGAGCAAACAATTTACATCGAAAAAGTCTCGAAATTCAAAAATGAGGGGACTAACTTCGCAGAGGTTTCCTATTTCACAAATACAGTCCAACATTTTCTCCTTAATTACAACCGCAAAACAAATAACTATGATCCGGAAAGTGTACCACAACGCAATATGTTAATAATGTAGATACCTGTCGCTTGTGTCATTCAGTCATCAACAGTCTTCATTGCTTGAGCATACGTTGCCACAACAAGTAGTCTTTCTGCATTTCTTCTCGTTAAACGTGAGCGATTTAGCCTGTACATACGGTTGTAGGAAAATGATCGTTCCACATCTACTGAAGTTAAAGGTGCAAATTCAAAATAGTTCACATTGACAGGGGATTAATTTAATAAATTCAATAATATTTATTTATTAATTCAATAAATTGAACATAAGGAAAATTGAAGTACGGGAGGGGTAAATCGCTTGAAAAATGGGTCTCAACTTTTTTTTTTATCGGCTAAAAATGAAAAAAAAAATCAAAATTTTCTAATTTTTTTTGCTTTTCAAATTTACCAAGTGACCGATGCAGAATTGAGAAAAAAGCTGATAAAAATAGATTTTTCCATTTTTCAAATTTTTATTTAATGTTAAACAATGTTTAAGAATAAAAATTTTGCTCCTTTAATTTTTTTCAAAACTGAATAATCGTCCCGGAAAAACCGCTCGATGGATCGATCTGCAGATTTACAGGGCTATTGGAGGTACATTGAGGTGTAAAAATTCCTAATAGTCCTAGCCTCCCCATCAATATTTGCTAAGATGCAGTCGACTTACCAAAACAAAGGAAAAAGTCACTTTTTTTCAACTTTTTTTCAAGTCGATATTGATGGTGGAATTTTTTTTAAATGTCTTGACAGGATTTCATAGGGAATGTGTTTCAGTTTCCAAAGCTGCCTTTCTATTTCCTATACGATCATTGGTTGCTAAGATATCGATGGTTGAAGACAAAAGGGTTTTTTTCGTTCACTTTTCGGATATCTCTGCGACAAATGGACGCAGCAAACAATTGAAAAAGAAAATTGAACCTCACGAATTAGTCACTCACGACAGATAAAATTATTTTGAACTCGACGTCCGGCGTATTTCTACCGTCCATCCGTTCTCATCCAGTTTCTAACGTAAAACACTACGGAATCGGCGTGGCTAAACTGCATTCAAGTTCCTGACTACCCGCACGAAAGCAGGGTACTAGAGTCCCATTGCGCTTTAATAGGCACGGTCAGTGACGTACGTATGCACGAGCAAGAAATACGCGCGTAAATAATTTACAAAAGGCGCTTTTAGAGAGAGAGAGAGAGAGTATAAAAATACGGTTTATACTTTGATTACCATAGAGTTGGTACCGAATTTCCGGACCCTACAAATACCATGCGATATTTACTCGCGTGCGTACCCACCTTTCCGGCTGATAGGCCTGCCTATCGCCCTGACAGTGTGCCGTCGTCTGCAGAATCTCCTTGGGCAGCAGGCGATCGGTGGAGACCGAGGTCTGCGGTCGCTCCCCCAGCGGGTACCTCTCCGACACGCCCTGGTAGCGCTCGCCGGACGGCAGCCGGTCGGAGCTGCTTCGCTCCGAGCCGAAGCGGTCCGAGGGAGCGGCGAAGCGGTCCGACGGCGACGCCGCCGCCGCCTCCAGCAGGTTCTTGTCGCTGGCGTACCGGTGCGAGAGGGCCGCGGCGGCGGCGGGGCATTCCTGCTGCTGCTGGCGGTGGTCTGGAGGCTGCTGCGCAGCACCCACGCAACCAGCAGGGCACAGAGACTGGGACGACTGAGAGGCGGCATGCTGCTGTTGCTGTAGCGCGATCTGCTGTTGCTGCTGCTGTCTTCGGCCATAGTCTTCGTCCGCTGGCATTCTGGTGGCCCTGGGCCCGTTGTCAGGACATCTGCAACGAGGTAAACGACGCGTTAGTAGAGAGTCCCCTAATAGTCCATTCCCCGAAGAATATTTTACTTATTTTATTCTTAGATTATAAACTGCATATTTTCCGGTAGAAAAAAAAACTGATTCCTATGCAGAATTTCCCCAGGAATACGAGAAAAATAGTTTTCATGCGATTAAAAGTCGGGAACATTTGATTATTTAACAATTTATAAAAAATATTGCAATTTTTTTTTTGTTTTTTGCTTATATCTTTGCTTCTAGAGCTCGTAGGCAACTTTTACGGTCACCAACTCTTTTCCTCATCAAATTTCCTACAATATAGGCCATTGTGCAAACCGATTTTTTATTGTTTATTATAAACAAATTGTCCAAAACGCAAAAAAAAATAGATAGATTGAAAATCTTTAGAGTAACGTAAAACAAAACGTAAAGAGTAACGTAAACCAGCGCTAGCTTGGAAAATGGCAGTTTCTTGATTTTTTTTTGCAAAACTGTTTTTATTTAAAAGCTGACAAGGGAAATAAGGTTGTTATCTTAGACAAAAATGATTATTTTGAAATAATCGACAATTTAATCAATAGTGGTCCTTACAAAAAATTGTCAAAAAATCCTTTACCAAAAATGACAACGGAAGTTAAAAAATCTTTAAAAGAATGTAACAACCTTATTACCCCTTCATTGAGACAAAAATTACAATTGTCAAATCCAGTAATACCTAAATTGTATTGTTTACCAAAAATACACAAACCAGGAAAATCTGTAAGACCAATTGTCTCAGCGATAGGATCCCCAACTTATAATTTGTCAAAATGGTTAACGAACGAGTTCGAAAATTTGCCTATTGCACAAACAAGTTTTTCAGTTAAAAATTCCAGTGAGTTCATTGACAATATCAAAAATATCCAATTGCAAGAAGGTGAAATTTTGGTCTCCTTTGATGTATGCTCACTGTTTCCTAATGTTCCAATCCCGCAAACTTTGGACTACCTCAGGGAATTACTCGAATTAAATGGTTTAGACGATAAAATTATTAAGGAATACATTCGGCTTACTATTCGGCTTACTTATTACGGTATTTGTATGAATCAAAATTGTTTTCAGTATAATGGTGAATATTTTCAACAACATGAGAGGGAACGGCAATGGGTAACTCCTTGTCATCTTTCATTGCAAATCTTTTTATGAGTAAATTTGAGACACAAGTAAAAGATAAATTCGAGTATTTCCCTAGAGTTTGGTTCAGGTATGTGGACGACATCTTCGCGGTATTTGATACAAAAGCAATTAGTTTAGATAATTTTGTTGCCAAATTAAATAACCGTTTCCCTACCATAAAATTTACATATGAAGTGGAACACAATGAACAGCTACCATTTTTAGATGTATTAGTTATTAGAAATAGTGAAAATAAGTTAGAGTTTGATGTATATAGGAAAGAAACCGCGACTCTTAGATATATTCCCAATGATTCACACCACCCTTTTCAACATAAAATGGCAAGTTTTAATTTTCTAATTCACCGTTTGTTAAATTTCCCCCTCAGTAAAGAGAGGTTTGAACATGAGAAACAATTAATTAAGAATATAGCTAAGAGTAACGGTTACTCAGTCCATTTAATAGATAAGTTAATAAGGAAGCATAAATTTAAGAGAACCCTGTACAATTCCACGACTTTTCGTAGAGATACTGACAATTCGAAATTTGCTTCGTTACCATATGAACCTAAATTCACCCGCGGACTAGATAAAATTTTTAAAAATATTAATATCAATTTGGTTTATAATTCTAAAAATAAACTACAGACGCTTTTGGGTAACCCCAAAGACAAAATCAACAATAACGAAAAGTCGGGAATATACGAAATAAGTTGTAAAGATTGTGATCAAAAGTATATTGGGCAAACAAAAAGATCTATATTGACTAGATTTAAAGAACACATGGCTCATTTGAAATGTGGCAGAACAGAAAAATCTTGTGTTGCCCAACACGCTTTTGACAATAACCATAGGATAGACATTAATAATCTAAATTTAATTAGAAATGTAACAAACAGTAGACAGTTGGATGCTTTTGAAAGTTTAGAAATCACTAAGTGTAACAATAGTATGAATAAGGACAACGGTCCGATACCCACCAGTCCACTGTTTGCTCTGATAAACAAAGACAGTTACGGTTCAGTGAACCGTGGCAACAAATTTGGTATAAATAGTGCAAGTGTGTAGGCTAGAATTTAGTTTTAATCTTCTCCTGAAGATGCCAAACATGCAGTCAAATCGTATTTTTTTGTGCTTCGGGACATGGACTATAAATTATCGATTTAGGAAGCTGCAAAGACTTGCCTGTTTAGGAATAACAGAGGTTTAACAAATGTTTAAGGGGTTACCTGCAGTCACGAGCTTACTCTGGACCTCATTTTTGACATTTTTGTTCTCTGAAAGTATGCAGTAGATTCAAACAACAATTAGTACGTTTAAATACTTTATTCTTAAACTTTATTCGCGAATTTTTTATGAATATGTATAGTAAAAAATGGTGGAGTTATGGCCTGTCATCGGGAGCATGTTTTCGCGGTAGGGATGAGCGGTGGACACGATTCCTCGGCAACCGGTAATCAGAAACAAACAAGCAAAGTAGAGCTTTATTCTACATCGAATCGGCTAGTGATTGAACGTTGGAAATTAATTTACGTTTACTCTATACAAAATGGCGACCGTTTGAAGAAAAGAGCTGTTTTCTGGACTAAAATTTGACCCTTTTAACCTTAAAAAAAATATATTAATTTTGATCAGAAATTAAAATCCTACGTTCAATCACGAACCAATGTTATCGCCAACAATTCCAAAAAATTTCATTAAAACCCGTTGAGAAGTTTGTCTGTAATCCTGTCCACTGATTTGTAAAATGTTTCGAGAAAAACGCCTTTAAAGTTCTTCTTTAAAAATTCTTTAAAGTGTTTCTTCTTCTTTAAATATTTTTTAAAATGATTTCAGATGGCGCCACGATGATACATAATACGTTTTTGACCTTTTAAACAGGCCAGCAGGCTAGCACGAATAATAAGAGGCAGAGCATCTGGTGGGCTGGCAGCCAGCGCCGCGCGCCGGGGTGCAGCGTTCGCTTTGGCGGTTGCAAAAAATTGGTTCCCATTCTCGTACCGACTTTAAACTTTGGAATTGAACAGTTAAAAGACCATACTTTCGCACTGTGACATTTTCCAAAAATCGATTTTTTTTCAAATTTTATGACTGCAGGTAACCCCGTATTGCATGTTAAGCATTTGGCCGAACATAAACACAACTCTACAAAAAAAAAATCCTTGTCCTTGAGTTAATTTCATGATTCATAAACAAAAATAAAGGAAAAATGTCCACATCCTCTTTAACGTTTGCCTTTATAGTGGTAATACTAATAATATAAATGTTTGAGTTTTCATAAAAACAGTAAATAACAACAAAAGAACATTTTGATTGGAGCAATTCTGATGTAAGCGCTAGGTTGGAAAAAATACCAAAAATAAAATATATAAAATCTGTTCCAGAGTCCGACATTATATTGAAAATTCTTGTCCGGAACTGATAAATTTCCAAGTGCCTGCATCACAAACCTCTAGCTACAGCTATGACAGCGAAGAATTCGTGATCACGAAGAAATTCGAAAAATATGCATTTCTACTATTTTATATGTCCTGTTACAGTAGTAGTTTATTACATTTATTAATAAAAGTGATTCAAATCCGTAACAAAAGCTTGTTTTATTTTTATATTCAATAAAATTAATTTTGAAAATAGGAAACTTCTTAAAATCCATAATTTCATTCTAATTGCTGCAAAAGCAAACTGTTTCGAGTAAAACTATTTTTTTCTCTAAGTAGTAACGTGGAAGACATAAAAATCATATTACAGAACCCAGACTCAAATTTCATGTTGACCGGTGGATAGGTCGAGTCTTAGTTTTCTACAAACCTTATCCGATACCACACCGAGCTAGAGAGAGGAAGAGTTCATCTCAGCAGAACGGAACTATCTGGCACACAGATGGGTAAGAAATTGAACAAAGCACTGGAGAAGGTGAAACTAATAGAGACCTAGGGTGCGAAATCAGCGTCAACCTGGAGAACTCAGCAACCATATTTCAAGCAAAGAGATCTGCAATTTCCGCTTGTCCGGGGCCAATGATCATAAGGTCTTATAGAAATAAGAGAAGCCAACTTGTCACTGATAGCCAAGCAGCAGTGAAAGTCCTGGAAGCTGTGGAAATACACTCCCAGATAGTTAAAGATCGTCTGGATTCGCCAGTACAACTGGCGGACGCAAAGCGGAAGTAAACGGACACCGAAAGATATCGAAAAGTGTTCTACGTGGTGTAATTTTTATGAGGCATGCAAAGTTTTCCAGTTAACCAGTTTTCTTTACACAACATTCCCTTTTTTATAAAAGCTAGAACCTTAACAATACATAGATATATTTTAATTTTTTTACGATATTCACGATTTTGTTTTCATCACCTGGGTCAGGAACTGCATTATTTTAACATATCTCAACACCCTCGTAAACTGATGGTTGCTTCAGTCACTGGCTATGTTATTTATATCACCGCATCGACGAATAAAATCGTATTATGCTATAACAGGTTTTTATGCGGGGAGATTCCATGGTGAAATATGTATTGACGTTTCATACGATCCGAATGTCTTCCGGAAATAGGTTTGCAGAGCGCCTGAAACTGCGGTTTTCTTTTCTGGGAAATATAATTTTCTGACGTGATTTGAGTGGTAGGTATACGATATTTGTTAGGCTTTCGTATTCGTTAGGTTTACCATCGTATTATAATACTTTACTCTTTTAGGGCTTTAGGGCAGTTTTCAGGTAACCGTTGTATAAAACTAAAGATTCCAAACGTACAGTGTCCGATATAACGTTCACAACACACGAGAACAAATTATATATACGAGGTGTGTAAATTAAGTAATGAGACTGGCAACGTAGCGCACGATCTAGCAACATTCCGGAGACGGGACTTGGAAAGGCGGTAGGTTAACATGTAATGCACCTCTAGAACAAGTTTGAAATTGTTAGAGCCGTTTGTTCGTTCTTTGTGACTGTTTTTGTAAACCGTTTTTTTTTTTGGTGCGTTTTAAAAATGAGTGACATTAATTTTGAGCAACGCTGTGCTATCAGGTTTTGCTACAGACTTGGACACAGCGCAACGGATACTTTTACAAAACTTCAACATGCTTACGGAGACAGTGTTTTTTTCAAGATCCCAGGTTTGTCGGTAGTTTAAGGCATTCTTAGAAGGAAGAGAATTCGATTGAAGATGAACCACGCAGCGGAAGGCCTTCATCTTCAAGAATCGATGAAAATGTCGATAGAATACGGAATCTTGTGCGTTCAGATCGTCGGTTGACGACAAGAATCATCGGGGAAGAGTTAAATTTGAATCACACCACTGTTCATCAGATTTTGGAATCGACTGAAAATGATCTCCATTTTATGGAACGTATCATTACTGGTGATGAGACTTAGATGTTTGAGTACGACCCGAAAACCAAGCCCCAAAGCATGAAATGGCATACTTCAAGCTCTCCAAGAAGAATGAGCAAGTCGAAGATCAAATGCATGCTGATTTGCTTTTTTTGATAGCCAGGGAATTGTCCACAAAGAGTTTATGCCTCCAGGCCAAACAGTAAAGCATCACTTTCCAAAACTTCTTAAAAAACTTCGAAAAAGGGTCATGCGTGTGAGACCAAACATCAAGAACAACTGGATGTTGCATCACGACAACACATGCGCCTTGTCACACATCCATTTCAGTAAACCAGTTTTTAGCCAGTAAAAACATTCCTGTGGCTCGTCAGCCTCCTTATTCGCCTGACTTGAGTCCTTGTGACTTTTTTCTCTTTTCGAGATTGAAAAATCACTTCAAGGGACGTCATTTTGGGACCTTAGAAAACATGCAAACGGCTGTAACCGACCAGCTATTCCAGCATATGAGTTCTAGCACTGCTATGAGGAATGAAAGAACCGTCTCCAGCACTGTGTGGCTTCCCAAGGCAGTTATTTTGAAGGAGACAATATTGAATTGTAAAAAAAAAATGAAAAATTCTGCCTTTCTTATTTTACCCCCGAACGTGGCGCAAAAAGGGTGCATCGTGATGGGTTTTTAGACTATGAAATTCAAATGTCACACTTTTGAAACAGTGCTAACCATTTCTTGAGATTTAATCTAGAAAAAATGTGAAGTATTCATTCTTAAGGAATCAACTTTTCTTGAATACTATTTCTTTAATACTACTTGAACTATTTGAATATTAAGAATTCAAGTAAAGAAAACTTTTCTAGTCTACAAGAAGAAAACGAAGTGTAACTAAACTATGGCATTTTTCGGTTCAGGCAAATGTGAATTAGAGCAGCTACGTCCTATCCAGATTTGAGTATGTATATTACTATTTCACAATGTACTGAACAAAAGTTTATACCACTTATTACCAACAGAACGGCTATGCATGACTCTTGAATTATCAATTCTTTCATTATCTCTCGGAATATAGCCTCAGTTTGCACAAAGATTACATTTCACAGGGAATGTATTCCTTCGTTCTACACTGACTCGCAGAAATCGTTAAATTATTCATGAAAGCTTGTACGGAATGAACGTTACACATATTTTGGGGATATTACTCGTATTTCGTAGTTGTAGGCATATTTTATCAACAGTAGGTATTACTGTTTTGAACTGCATGCAAAATAAACACGTTTCTAAAAATATTTCTTATAGAAATACTCTCTCTTTCATAGAAATAAAATATGAGGTTGCTGCTGATGAAATGGCCGTTTCGAAATTTTAACTTTAGACTTTTAATTGATGAACTTGAAACGCGCTTTAATAATAAAAATAATCGCCATTTCGATCCACCTATTCCAATGTAATATAACTGCATAAATGCTATTTTTAAAAGGCCCTTAAAGAGAGAATAATTCCATAAATCCTTTCGCTGTAGTCTTTACATGTTCTTCTTGGAAAAATATGTTCACAAATGTAATGGCTGTGATGTAAAATCGACGACCATGACATAACCCGGAAGGAGTTTCAACAGCGTCAAAGTTGCTTCAATCTCTCAATAAAAATTAATTTATTTGTGCCTCAAAAAAAAAACGAAGCTCCAACGGCTTTCAACTAACTCTCTGAGGAAAACGTGCGGCCTCCGAGTTCTTTTCTCGAATCTTTGAAAAAAAAAACGTAACAGGACGCTCAATCAGAGTTATAGAGTGGATATTGTACTTGGTTAATCCACTGTTTTTGATAATAGCTGCCTTGTAAGCTTTCTGGACACTGTTCTCTGTTCTGGAATTGTTCAGCAGCAAAGTTTTGGTACTTCAGAAATGTTGCTTCAGGTTTGGCTCATGCTTCAGTATACCTCTTTATTATTTGTAGACTCTCGACTTTGTGCGTCCATACATCTTAAAATTTGTAGTTTTGGCTTTCAGCTTCTTTACCAAGCTGACGTCTGCTTCTGACAACGGGAAATATTCGACAAGTCTAATCGTTTCCTCGGTTCTTGGTCGATTTTCTTCCGGAATAGAGTAAGAATTGCCATCATTGCCATACATGCGTGATTTTTGAGACATTGCTCTCTTTAGTTATCTACGTGATCTTACCAAATGCTTTCATTCAATTTTGGGAAGACAAAAAAGACTTGCAGGCTATGGCACAGAAATCTTTTTTGATACGATAAAACAATACATTAAATTTCATCCAAATCAGTTTTTTCCGAAATAGTTTTGCAATCTAGCCCTTTTGTGAAAAAAAATGCGATTTTTAAAACTTTATAGAGCCGTAAAAAAAGCTCTAAAAGTAAATAACTCTAAGAATTTTTGATCAAATAAAATCTAAAAAAAAAAAAAAAAAAAAAGAAGAAAAGGGGTCTAATTAATGAAAATATGAAACACACACACAACTTGAAGTACTCGGATAGATGCTTCATAAAAAAAAGTAAAATTTCGTTTGTTGATTCTCGAGAGATCCGTTAAAGTTGAGACAGTCGCTCCGCTTGAAAAATGAATTGACCAGTTCAAAAAAGCAACGCGCTGACAAAGTGGCATTATAACATGGGTTTATAACTCCCTTAAGCTCTCCTAATGAACGGATTTTAAATTTTCAAAGGTTTAGAAAGTGAATGCTTTTTATACAAAAAAAATTAGTCTGCTTAAGGCTTTTTTTTAAAGTTTGGAAAAATCCTGTTTTTTTTTTCAAAAGGCTGGATAAAAAAAATTGATAAAAAAAACGTCTTTTTACATTTTGTTTAATAACAATTTTTCCATTTATTCAACTGGCGCATATGCATATATCATTTCCTATATTCCAGAGGCATTTCAATAAAAATTTGGAATCATATAGTAAATGTCCAAACTACCCCATTTGAAAACAGGTAACGCCTGGTCTACCGATAGGCCAAGCCCATTCCGTTTTTACGTGCCAAAATTAGGGACAGTACGAAAATATACATAAAAAATCGGAAAAACTCTGTAGAGTTGAATAAACTACTTTTCCCGAGCTCAATTTATGGTCGTCGGAGAGAGAGACGTCGACTCGCCTATACAGTTAGCGAGTCGGCGTCTCTCTCCCGACCACCACGCACATGAACATACATCGAGCGGAGGCAGCATTTTGTATAGGGGCCAATACCATGTATTCTACAGATCAGGAAATTACATTGACTTCCATAAAATAATATTTATATGAAAGTACAAGTATTTAACTACGATCTGTGCAAATTTCAGTCCTTAATGTTAAGAAATAAGGCAGTGGCGATTTTTCGAAAAAAAAAAAAATCTCGGCTCCAGAAGGTCGTAGGGTAGTTTTTTTTTTCAAACTTGTAAAAAAATAGCAGCTATCGAATGGCAATAACGACATTTCGATATAATTTAAATTTTTTTTAAAAATAGCATATTTTCGGTAAAAAAAAATGGCGATTTTTGCGCGGTTATTTTAGCATATTAACAATGATATTACGATTCGCGCTTTATTTGTACACGAAAGTACAAGTCTTGACGAAAATTCTAAGCCCTAACTCAACTCTCTAAGTGCATTTGTGTATGAATTATTGGCGTTTAAAAAAATACATTTTATGCGAAAAATACTATTTTTGCAAACACCATCAGGAATTTTGCAATGTTCAAAATATCAGCTTATTCTACTTATCGAGGACTATCCATTCCCCAAGTTTCATGAAAAAATATTATATATTTTTCAAAAATATAAGCAATTGAAAAAATCGCGAATTGTGGATTTTTTTTGCAATAAAAATTTGTTTTTCTATTTATTAAAGTCGGATTATGCTTAAATTATGTATTTGTTTTAATTTCTACAAGTTTTATTTGAAACTTTTTTTGTAGGACGCACAGTTTTTTTTTAAACAAAAAAAAAAGGGTTTTTGGAAAACTTTGGACGCCATTTTGAATATGATGCGGCGAAATTCAGCTCGGGAAAAGTAGTTTATTCAGTTCTACGGAATTTTTCCGATTTTTCATGTATATTTTCGTGCTGTCGCTAATTTTGGCAAAAAACGAGGTATTTTTGACAACGGGCCCGGCCTATGATTACATCGACGTTCTCGTACTGCTTACCTCTAATGTGCGTCAACTTTCCCCGATGACTTACCGAACCTAATTAGCTTCTCGGGCTAACCGTCCACCGGTAGTTATAAGGAAAATAGTCGACTCCAAATTAACAGCGACAGAATAAATATTGGAAAAGTAACTCGCCGGGGCTTAACCCACTTAATACTCGATATATCGTATTCGCTTACGGCGCTCAGATGCAGTTTAATTTAAAGTTGGAATTCCCGATCTCCTAGAGCCGGGGCGGATCTGTTTTATGTAGTTGTAGAGCGCCGACTGAAACGGAGAACGTTTGCAGCCAACTCCCACAGCAAATTGAAGGAGCCGATGTCCCTTTGAGTGAGGCCGGGGATGTGTAATTACGGAGTCCTGTCAATTTAATTAATTCCCTTAATTTAAAATAATAGCAATCCGACTCGAGATAGTAAGTTTAAGAACTAATAGCAAAGGGGGGGAATTAATTGATTAGTATGAGACTATAATCTAGTTAATTACATATATATGTCACAGTGATTAATGTAGTTTATTCATCCTAGGCATTAGCCTTTGCAAAAGCGTTAAGCAAAGATTAGTAAAATGGAGATGGGACGGACATAGTGGTGGTGTAGTACAAAAACAACCATTTAAACAATTTTTGGAAACAACATATTCATCTTGCAGATATTCTTCAGCCCTACATCGGAAAGACTAGCAGTTATGTGAAGAACTCCACCCACTTCGTAGAAATTCTAGACGAAAGTGAAATAACCGACAGTGACATCATGGTGAGCTTCGATGTGGAGTCATTATTTACTAATGTACCAGTTGAAGAGACAGTTAACCTGATTCGTCAAGAACTTGTACCTAAAGGATTAAGTGAAGACATACCTGATCTAGTCCAGTTCTGCGTGTGAAAAACATATTTTCTATGGAATAGAGATTTCTACGAACAAAAAAACGGACCCGCTCTGGGATCACCACTTTCACCTGTAATTGCAAATTTATTTATGGTAGCGTTTGAAGAGGCCATTCGTGGCAGTGAGAAGAAACCAAAATGCTGGCTCCGGTACGTGGATGATACATTCGTCATATGGCCCCATGGAATATCTTCTTTTCCATGGACAGTTTTCATCGAATATCTGAACACTCTGCATCCAACATAAAGTTCACAATGGAGATTGAGAAAGACGAAGTTTTACCCTTTCTGGATGTGTTAGCAAAACGTACAAACAATAACAAGCTGGCCCATGGAAGAATACAGGAAGAAAACTCACACAGATCGTTACCTAAACGTAGCATCTCATCACCATCCGCAACAGAAAAGATCGTTAATCAAAACACTAGTTCATAGAGCTGAAACAATATGTGATAACGAAAACAGACCAGAGGAATTAAAGCAAATTAAGGAAGCTTTAACGAAAAACGGTTTTAAAGAAAAAGACATTGACAGAGTATGCCGCACCCAGATAACAAGAATAGAACAACAGCCAACAACGTATGCTTCCCTACCCTACGTCGCAGAAAGAAAACACTGTCGAAAAAGAATATTGGTGTACGATTTTGCACAGTAAATAAAATACAGCAGGTGCTTCCCCTCAAACAAGGATCCGGTTCCTAGACTTTTAACTAAATGTGTCTACGAGTTAAAATGTACTGTGGAAAAAGCTACATTGGACAGACGGGAAGAAGTATACAATGTAGGATCAAAAAACATCAACGACATACCAAACTGGGGAATACAGACAAGTCAGCAATAGCGGAGCATGTTCATACCAACGAGAACCACAAAATCGATCATGAGAACATCAGAGTGTTCGACAAAACTACAAGATATTACCCAAGAATAATTAGAGAATCCCTGGAGATCAGGAAAAACAATAATAATTTTAATAGGGAAGACGGGTATCGACTGAGTAATACACGGAGATTAGCACAATTAACACAATAATCAGTGACCTGAAATGTCATGGTCAACCGAGCTCGACGGATGTGCAGCCAAACATAGCAGAGCCAAGGTATATAACGAGGAGCAAAAGACGACAACACCAGTCTTTATAAACTTTCTGAAGAAGCTGACAGCATGATAAGCGAAACGTCAAGTTCATTTAGACGACCGCGGCAAAACCCGGAAGAAATAATTTCAACATATTCCTCAGTGGAAACTATTTTCTTCAGAAACCACAATTTACCACATGTGAGCGACATGTTTGTAAATGACATTAAACAGGAAGTGTGTAATAAAAAACTGCCAATGAAACTGACAATGATATTACATTACGTGTGTTGAGCAGAAATTCTATTTCATGTACCTATTTACTGGCACGCAAAAGACTGTAGCAGTCCACTGGTGACGTAATACTAGTTTTACATCAACAATAAATTGATGAATTTATTCATCAAGTAGCTTTAGGGACAAATTGGACTGGTGTGGAAAGTGGAAATTTTATTTCAAAATTGCCGTCAACATATTCATCAATAAATTCATCAATTTATTTACGAATTAGAACCCATTGTAGTTTCATTCAATTTATTGACGTGAATTCTGTCAATTCAGTAGGGCCAACACAAAAATATGTGAGGGTATGGTTATTTTGTTTATGTATTGAATTTCACAACTTATGCACCGTAACCGACCACCTGAAGGCTATTCCAGTATATGAGTTCCTGCACTGCTATGAGGAATGGAAGAACCGTCTCCAGCGCTGTGTGGCTTCAAAGTTATTTTGAAGGAGACAATATTGAATTGTAATTCTACTCGAATAAAAAAAATGAAAAAACTAGTCACATTACTTAATTTACACACCTCGTATGTTGAACGTTCTGTTAGACTTGAAATTAACAACCACCTATACCTTCAACATTATCACCAGATCAACTTATGACCAGAATTGCATGCAATAAATTGCACGAAACAAGACCGCATTCCATTTTGACGTATCTCACTGTCACATGATTGGAACCATGTGATTTTGCCTCAACCTCCTATATTTTCCTCTGTAATATTTGATCTATTAGTTATAGACGCAGTTCACTACTTTAAAAACGCCAGGAAATTTAGAAATCAATTTCGGAATACTGGAATTAACCTAAATTGCAAAATAAATGTTTTCTCTTGACAACATTTCCAATATTTTAACCAAAAACATGGTTTTTGGCATTTATTTTTTTTTTGACAGCGATATGGCTCCGCATCCCATTCGTGCAAAATAACGTACCTAGTATAGAGACATCCAAAAAAAAACGTCATCAAATTTGGCCGAGAAAAAAAAAGACGTATTTCTATTCTTAATCGAATTTATAACCTTATTTACTTGTCAAGACTGTCACATCATATGACAGGCATTGTTTATTTTACAAATCGTGACAGTCGCTTGTCAAAAGTTTGACATAACCGAAAAGCTTAGACATGACCGCTATTTCCATCTCTCTCGTTCATAGCCAGAGTTGATGACGTTTTTTTTTTTGGATATCTATATATTTAAACCATGCACTGACGAATTAGATCAATCAAAATGTTCGAACCGTTTTTCTCATGCGATGCCAACTTTCGAGGAGGCACATTTCCAGATGTCGAACACTCATCGATAAGACACTATCCTAGGAAGACTACCACAAAAATACTTCTGTCACGCGCCATCCGCTGTTCTGAGACCCTCGTTCGCCCTCGGCATCCTTAGAAAATATTATAAGGCAACGCGGATGTTTCTGACAGAAGGGAGCGAAAGCCTGTTTGACTTCGGCACACATTTATTGTCACATAGTGAAAGAGTTCCTTTCTAGCAACGACACGATATGTACCTTGTGCGAAAGGTTATTTCATATATCGAAGGGTCAAACGAAACAAAAACAAAATGTACGGGCAAAAGTATATATCCATTTGTTTCGTAGGTAACGCAGTTTTTATATTACAAATATTTTGCCTCTACAAGCTTAAAGTGTATACAAATTAATCTTCAAAATCCTAGTATGACGTAAAACATGTACGGTAACATTAATCAGATTTTGATAAAAGTACACATTTATATCTGTTTTAAGTTGTACGAAATTCCAAATGGAACATTTTTGAAACGGCATCATGGATCTACTGAGATACGAGATGTGTAAATTAAGTAATGAGACTGGCAACGTTGCGCCCGATCTAGCAACACTGCGGAGACGGAATGTAATGAATGGAACTTGGAATGTAATGCACCTTCAGTACAAGTTTGCACTTGTTAGAGTTATTTGTTTGTTCTTTGTGACTGTTTTCGTAAACCTTTTTTTATTCTAGTGCGTTTTAAAAACAAGTGATATCAATTTTGAGCAATGGTGTACTATCAGTTTGCTTCAGACTTGAACACAGCGCAACGGATACTTTTGCAAAACTTCAACACGCCTACGGAGACGGAATGTTTTCTCAAGAGTCCAGGTTTTTCGGTGGTTTAAGGCATTCTCAGAAGGAATAGAGTCGATTGAAGATGAACCACGCAGCGGAAGGCCTTCATCTTCAAAACCGATGAAAATGTCGATAGAATACGGGATCTTGTGCGTTCAGATCATCGGTTGCCGACAAGAATGATCGGGAAAGAGTTAAATTTGAGTCACACTACTGTTCATCAGATTTTGACTAACGAATTGAGGATGAGAAAAATCTGCGCAAAAATGATTCTAAAAAACCTTTCGCAGGAACAAAAGGACATCAGGAGAGAAAGGCGTCTTGACTTTTGGAATCGATTGAAAATGATCCCCATTTTATGGAACGTATGGAAGCGCCAAAGTATCGAATGGCACACTTCAAGCTCTCCAAGACCCAAAAAAAGTAAATATGAGCAAGTCGAAGATCAAATGCATGCCGATTTGCTTTTTTGATAGCCAGGAAATTGTGGACATAGAATTTGTACCTCCAGGCCAAACAGTAAATCAAACACTTTTACAGAGAACGTCTCTGAAAAACTTCAACCAAACCAAACATCAAGAACAACTGGATGTTGCATCACGACAATGTGCCTTGTCACACAGCCATTTCAGTAAACGAGTTTTTAGCCAGTAAAAACATTCCTGTGGCTCCTCACCCTCCTTATTCGCCTGAGTCCTTGTGACTTTTGCCCCTTCCCGAGGTTGAATAAAAGATTCCCTCAAGGGACGTCACTTTGGGACCATAGAAAACAGTCGAACGGTTGTAACCGACCAGCTAAATGCTATTCCAGTATATGAGTTCCAGTACTGCTATGAGGAATGGAAGAACCGTCTCCAGCGTTGTGTGGCTTCCTAAGGAAGTTATTTTGAAGGAGACAATACTGGATTGTAATTCTATTCGAATAAAAAAAACAGCCTCATTACTTAATTTACACACCTCATACGTCTAGGTATTTTTTATTGCCAGTTTTAACCGAGGATCATATGCTTTAAAACATATTTTTATTTCATCAGTTTGGAGGGGAAACTGAGATTAAAAATTAGATTGACTCTTTCACTTTTAATATTTTCTTCTTTGTTGCTGTGAGTTCTAATTTATTCGCGAAATATAACCAGTTGAAATTAAAAATTAGTCTATTCAAGTTTTTTTCTCACCCTATCTTAAAAACGGTAATGAGACGTTCAACAAAAAATATAAAGCTAAATATATCAGTTTCTGAGTGGAACTGATGACAATTTTTCCACGTTGGTGTCTCGGTGTTATTATTTGCAATTTTAATGCACTCCACAATTTAAATACCGAAAAATTATGCGTTGTAGGCTCACATATTTTCATACTTAATTAATAAGTTGATTAATTTATTGAATACTCTGCTTGACCAGTTCGTTTCAAATAATTGGATGTCATTGCAACTATAACAGCATGTAATTAATATACCCAGCGCCCCTACAAACAAGTCTTCTCACTTCTCACGCCAGGGGCTACTCCGATTGCCTGTTTTTTTGATCATATATAGTCCTTCTATTTTTAATTGAAAATGATAAATACGCCTGGGGAACAAAAAAAGCGGTGCAACTCTATGATTCCATGGGCGTGCATATATCTTTTATTGTAACAGGTGCACACCAGGGGCACACGGAATTCCAAATTTATGTTAATGCACCTGCACTATAGGCAAATTAACTAATGATCAGGTCTCGAGTCAGGTACAAATATATTACGTGTACATAAAGCGTATAATAGTGTCAGGTTCGGCTAATAAGAAAATAGTTACATCTGTCGTAAATACGTGGTTAAATACAGGGCAGTTGGCCAAGCGCGTATACAAAAAAACATTATTTCCTGGATAGGGTTGGATATAGTGGCTGGAAGAAGTAAATAATAATCTGAGGAAGTCAAACAAATAAGTTAGAAAACTGTAAAATAAAAAGTAATAATAAGGGAGTAGTATTTCAGCATTTCACTTGATTATTTTAAATTGTCCTTTAATGTTGATTGGGGCGGTCCAGAGCAATTAGGTTAAGTAAAAGGGTGTAGAAAATAAATCGGGGTAAAATATCACGAGTGAATAACGAAAAAAAAACACAATAAATAAATAAATAAATAAATAAATGATTTGCATAATGTGATGGTTAAATAAATACGCACTTGGTCAGATATGCTTAAAGTTGGGAAAAACAAAAGTATCGATATGTAAGGAAGTAGCTCATGTAAATCCAGTCAGTATTAGGGAGTATTTTAATTTAAACCAAAACAAACTGTAACAAATGCCGTTAACCAATCCCCGGTCACTCGTCTTATTCCCAATAATAACTAATTAATACTTGAAGGCGCTTTGATCAACACATACAATATAATATTACACACGGTATATTTCCTAGAAAAACACCCTAAAATTCACCCCACTAGCAGAGCGAACCTTTACGTCTCCATAGCCACCCAGTGGCGTAGTAGACGTCAAGGTTCCTCCTCGGTTCTGAGCCGATCTCCCATTAACAACATTTTGACATCCCGCGACAGACGGTGTGACCAAGGATTTACATATATTATGTATTTAGTAACCTGACCTCCCATATATAATTTACATACATTTTCACTGAATCATTTCTCTCTGTATCACTTCATTTCGACGGTCGTATACGCCCGCAAGTTTAATTCTGGTCCGCCTCTGGCGCCTGGCCTAGGTTCGCCGTACATTAGTCTTATGTTTGCCATATGTGGTAAGTACCACTTGGGTTAGTGCCCGGAATGAAACAATTTACAAAAAAAAACCCTCTAGAAACCAATTCGTCACGGCCGAAAAAACTTATTTAGTAAACGCTATTAAATATCTAAAAATTTCCCTGGTAAATAAATTTTTAAAACATTATAAATTCGAAAATTGTGAAATATTTTTTTCATTCAAATCAATATAGGAGATTAAAATTAGCCTGCATACAAAACTCTTAATATTTTGTAATATAATTTGCTGTAAATGCTCATTTAGACAGACAATCTCAAAAAATTGTCTGTTTTAATAAACCTAGCTGAAATACACGTCACTGGCGTCTTAAACAAGTCAGAATTCCAAATGTCGTAAATCATTTTAACGACGTCGTAAAAAATTTATGACACAGTGGACCGAAGAAGTATTAACAATGTATTAAATGCAAAGTAGTCTAATAGTCTCGTTGACCGGTATTACCGCCAGTGGTTTACTCTGCGCCGCCAGCCGCCATTGCCGGCTCTTCAAAATTTTCTTACGTATAGTAATATACATAAAGTTGTTTGAATTTATAATTATTTTTTCCAGCAATTTTAAACGCTTTATTTTAATGCTACCTAATAAATTTATATCTATGTATTTTTTTTAATATTACCAAACTAGCTTTCTAAGAACGTCACGAACTAACAGTTTACTGAAGTATGAAGGATACTTGTATAGTGAGCTTAGCAATTTTAGAAAATATATCTGACAACCTTGCTTTTTTTCTACCTATTTTCAATTTAGAATGGAAATAGAATACGTTATTAAACGGACCGCACGAGTAGCGACTGGAAAAAATTAGATTTCCGGACACAATAGTTTTCTCGACAATAGGATTACCTCTAAATTAATGCGATTGCCTTGCGTTTCACTTCTCACAACAAATCTCTATGAGGCTGCCGTTTTTGTTGTCCGGAGAGACCGTTCTCCCGACGCTGTGAAGGTTTTTTATGTACGCTGCGATGTACCTGGGATATTATTTCTGTCTCGAACAATGGAAACCGAATAATGAAACACGAACTCTGGTGTACTGCTCTATTAATTAACCGCATGTAAGGCTTGTGGCAACTGGTTGGAAATGGCCAAAGGACGAGAAACGAAATGAATACTGTAATTTTGAGATATGATATAAAACGATCATACAGAAATTTGGAGACGAATGCAGAAATGAAAACATTTTCTATACTATAAGTATGTTATGCGTACCACACTTTTTTTATACAGAGATAGTCTAACGTCCCCTCCATCCTCGTATCTTTTGAACGGTTATTCTTAGACTAATGAAATTTGGAGAGTGAAATGGGACCCCATGGCAAGTGACACCTCATTTGAAAGGTATATAAAAGACCTATTAAGGTAGTTTCAATTTCAATTGAGCGTTCAATTAATATAGATTCTAAAGGACACCTCTGGATAATTGTCAAAAAACTTGACTTTTTTTAATTCTCATACATCGTTTCCTTTGATACGTGTTTACATTGAATTTTAAGCGTCTAAATAAGCAAAATGGTACGTGTTTTAGCTAACAGTGGCGGCTGGTGATAAAGGGCACAGGGGCACTTGCCCAGCCCAACTTTCAATAGAAAATATTTCTTTTGTGTTAATTTACTATAAATTACTGTTACAATAATATCAATCAATTGTATACGACAAACTATTCATATTCTAATTATTATTCCTTTTATACCACAAATAATGATTTTTATCACATATATATGACAGACTATCGATCGAGCACCGAGCCACCGTAGTCTGAAATCCTAGCATTTCGCGCGCGTGGGCTAGGGCACACAGTTTGCCAGCCCTCGTTTTTAATCGGGCATTTTCGGTGACTGGTAAAATTTGGAGACGATTGCAGCAGACAGACGTCGTTAAAACTTTCGAAAATCAGCTGAACGGGTCACACTTGTTGAGTGACCTTTTTTAGTGATTGTTTATTTTCTTCGCGGAGAAGTGTGTTTTTACTGTTTTTGATTGTGAAACGTTTCAAAATGAATTCGGTAGACTTTTTAATAAAGATATTACATACGAGATGTACCCACCCATGTAACACCTACGAGCCGCCACTGGACAAAGTAGCAGCTATCTTAATACTAAGTGAAAGTGGAAATAATTTGTATGCAGTGGAACGCATTTTTAAAAAGAGGTACCCCGACCGCCCTATATAGAAAATTTATTTGACAGAACTTCTCAATATGTTTGAAACGACAGGTTAATAAGACAAACGATCTGGTCGACCAAAAATTTCTGATGAAAAAAATTATATATTGCAGAAATAGTAGTAAACCCTACTTCCTCTTCAGCCCCAGTTGCATCTACTTGTGAAGTCAGTCAAAGCACAGTACATAAGGTGTTGATAAAAAAACAATTTTCACGTACAGAAATTAAAAATGGTGCATCAACCTTCAGATGACGACCCCGACCGAAGACTGGAATTCTGTGAAAATATGTCCACTAAAATTGGTCAACAGCCAGAGAATGTAAAAATTTGTTTTAGTGAAGACAATACTTTCTACCTCACTGGAAATGTTAACACTCAAAATGTGAGGTATGGGAGTGAAACAGATCCTCACGTTTCGTGAAAAACATACACAGTGTTCAGCAAAAATAAATATCTGAGTAGGTATTCTGGGAAACCACATAGTTGGACCTGTATTTTTTAATACTAAGTTAACCGGCGAAAGGTATCTATGTTACAAAATGCAATTGAGTTGTTAATTCTTGAAATTATATCCAACAAGATAGTGCTCCTACACTTAATTACGAAGAAACAGAAGAATTATAGAAAGACCTCGTAGATGGCTCATATTAGCGCATTCTTCTACCACTCTTTTAGACGTCGTTGTCCAATATACTTCAATACAGTGGATCTTGAGAACCTATACCACTGCTTTAACTTATAATATCAGACTGTGCGACAAAAACGAGTTACAGTATTTCATTGTCAAGTTTATCAGTTCTGAATTTCTATTTTATTTTCGGTAAAATATTCTGATCAAATGTTCAATGATACACTACTAGATCAGCTCTCTGCATTTTTTTATTGAAGCTACACATCGAAAAAAGAACAATTCAAATGTATTACCAATGGAAACTTCTACAGCAATAATTGGACATCGTCCAACTCTAAGCAAACAACTACAGGGCCGAATTCTATCCAACTGTTATTTCATAAACTTCGCCCTCTTCGTGAAAATTACTTTTTTTGATATGTAACCTGACTGTGGTTAATATCACCAGTTCCATACAAATATTTAATAACTTTTTGAATAGATATACAGGGTGTCCCGGAAAATGTGGGAAATCTCTCGGATTCAGATAGATCATGAAAAAAAAGATGACAAGTTCCCATAATTTTTTTCCTACAGGCCCTCCCTACGAAGATATTTGTCTCTGAAGGACGCCGCTGGAAATCGGTTTTTCTTGAATAAGTTTTATATTAAGTACTTAATATAATTTAAAAAAAATTTAATTCGTCGTGTCCGCGGGTGTATCAGACTTCACGCGGGCCATGTTGAACCCTCTTATGAAATTTTTCAATAGTTTCGTTAAGATGCCTCTTGGAACACCACTGCGTTTTTTTAAATTTTTATTTTTCTCCAATTAAACGACTTACTACAATGAAACTTTTTTTGTTGTTGTTTGAATGCCTTAAAAAAACATGAATTCGTTTATTATTATTTTTCTCGAAAACGGTCCGCTTTATCGACAATAAACAAGAGTAACTTTTTTTAGTGTAAGGTTCAAGCCACCTAATTTTTATTGTTTTAAGTTTTTATCACACAGGGTGTTAAAAATTTAGGCATTAAGTTGTAAAACTTAGTCCGCCACTGGCAAACTAAAGAAGCTAACAATGTGTCAAGGACATTATTTCAAGCGGTCCTTAGTAGTGTATATCGTATTAAAATTTTATAAAACTTTATTAAGTATTTTAAAAGTTATTCAAGAAAAACCGATTTCCAGCGGCATTCTTCAGGGACAAATATCTTCATAGGGAGGCGCTGTAAGAAAAAAAATTATAGGAACTTGTCATCTTAATTTTTCATGCTCTATCTGAATCCGAGAGATTTACCAAATTTCCCGTTACACCCTGTATAAAATACATTAGATTAGTCAATAATTTTTTTTTAATTATGTATATACTGTAAGTTAACAGGAATTCACAATTTTATCGGTATTCGGTAGCAAGCGATCGAGGGCTCTGGAATTGTAAGCGTACTCTAGATATTACGAAAGTATCGGAATTAGAAGACCCGGCAGTATACAGTGTTTATTAAATTACATTTTTTCTTACTAAGAAATGCTTACATATAATACATCTTACATATAATTTTCCGCTTTAAAAAAATTGCTAAACAACGGAAGATGTTCACCAGGCAAGCGGTACGAACGACTGAATGAGCCTAGGAGACCGGACCTCGGTCTGACTTCCACTTGGTTTCATCGGTTTGTCTATTTGGTTTAGTCTGGTAGGTACACTCTACACAATTTATTAGTTTTTCAAAAAGTCTGTATGCAAGACGAATCCGATCCCCACCCAGCGCGTGTCCGACAGCGAGTTTCCATTTGCCGTTTCCGTGCCAAAGCTTTTACCGGAATTCATTTACGTTTATTACTTTGAAAACTTCTAATGCACCTTAATGAAATACGTGCAGTAATGTATGTAGGTCGGTTTTATAACATTTTAATTTTCAACTAGCACACCAGCCTAGTAGTTCAGTAATCACGATGTCCCCCGAAGATGTCGGAAAAGTAATGTCAAACGGAAGTTGAAAGTAGTCTACACTGCTGGTCAAAATTAGCGTAAAAGGAGGGGTTTCGATAAGACCCTTTACCGGCCCCTCTGATTTTTTTTTTTATTTTAATATTGTGTTTATAGGATTACACTTAAAATTTACAAATATATATATCATTAGCCAATATTCGCTCTATTTATGTGTTTAAGGTATATACTTGATTTACAGTTGATGAGAATGAAGTGACAAAATATACTAATTAATATTATAATTATCGTTTTTTTTTTTGACAAAGCAAACTTATACAAGGTGCAAAAAAAACGGCACGGACAACTGACGCATGCGCAATAGCGGGGGGCGGCACCCAAGCGCGCATTGGCGGAACAGTCCGCGCGTCGTTCAAACGCACAAACTCTGCTACCCAGCTGCCGCCCCCCGATATTGCGCATGCGTCAGTTGTCCGTGCCGTCTAGGAACACTGGTCACAACGTCTCGTCTATAAGTACTAAAAGAAAATCAAAGGCTAAGTTGAAGTTTTGGAAAGAAAATATAGTAAAATCAGTCAATCAATACATTATTAAATATTATCCGAAATCCAATTCATTTATTTTTTACCATGAGCGCAATATAGTAACAACACGTCAGTGTTTATGTATGTAATAGCTTATGTATTTGTGCACCATATATGAAAATCGCTTTGTTACTCGGTTGCGCTCTATATGAAATACCTAGATAAAAATTGCAAAAACTACAAAAAATACGTCACTTTTGTAGTTTTTGCAATTTTTATCTAGTTATTTCATATAGAGCGCAACCGAGTAACAAAGCGATTTTCATATATATGGTGCACAAATACATAAGCTACAGGGTTTGTCCGGAAAGTAATGTCAGTGAAATTTTTTTCCCGAGACTGTACGCGCCAGCCCGCGCTTTACGTGCTGGGATTGTGGTGGGGGGATCTGGCAACAAGATCCAATAAGCGTCAGTTGGCTACCTGTCGTTGTAGCGGTCACATCACTCGTTCTTTGAGAGTCGTTACAGTGACCCGGTGCAAGAAAAAATGCAACCTTCGCTTGACCAACGGATGGCGATCAAGTTTTGTGTGAAACTGGAGAAGAGTGCTGCGGAAACCATTCCAATGTTGAAGAAGGCTTTCGGCGTCGATTGTCTTTCGGACAGGCAAATTTTCCTGTGGGCCAAGTCCTTCGCAGAAGGTCGGGAAGATGTCAACGACGAGAACAGCGCTGGACGGCCATCAACCTCCAGTTCCGACGACAATGTGAAACGTGTGCGTGATTTGTTGAACACTGACCGTCGTCTAAGTGTCCGTTCAATTTCTGAAACATTAGACATTACGAAAACCATTGTTCACGAAATTGTGTCGGAGTCTTTAGGAATGAGGAAGGTGTGCGCGAAGCTCGTGCCAAAAGTGCTAACGGACGATCAAAAAAGCGAGCCGCGTCGAAACCGGCCAAGAACTTTTGAACACCTGCGAAGACAACCCCACTTTCCTTGATGACGTCATTACCGGGGACGAAAGTTGGGTCTTTGAATACGATCCGGAGACGAAGAGGCAAAGTGCGGAATGGCACACGTCGAACTCCCCTCGCCCCAAGAAGGCCAGGATGTCCAGGTCAAAGACCAAGACAATGCTGATTGTCTTTTTTGATTGCCGGGGATTGGTCCATCATGAGTTCGTTCCGCAGGGAACAACCGTAACCGGAAAGTTTTACGTCGAGGTGCTGAAGCGGCTGAAACACAGGGTGAATCGCGTCCGCCCAGACATATCAAAATTCTGGAAGCTTCACCACGACAATGCGCCTTCGCACATCTGCTTCCTCGTGGCTGATTACCTGGTCAAGGCAGGCATCACCGTTGTTCCCCAGCCTCCTTACAGCCCCGATGTGCCCCCCCCCCCCAGACTTTTTCTGTTTCCGCGCCTCAAAACCCCAATGAAAGGACAGCATTTTAGGTCGGTGAAAAACATTCAGAAGGCTTGCACCGACGCTTTAAAGGCCATTCCGGAAAACGACTACCGTGCGGCTTTTGATGCGTAGAAGACCCGCTGGAACCGATGTGTAGACACAGGAGGAATGTATTTTGAATGTTTCTAAAGATTTGTACACATAGAACCAATAAAAGCCATTTTTCAAAGCTCACTGACATTACTTTCCGGACAAACCCTGTATTACATACATAAACACTGATGTGATACTATACTGCGCTCATGGTAAAAAATAAATGAATTGGATTTCGGATAATATTCAATAATATATTGATTGACTGATTTTACAATATTTTCTTTCCAAAACTTCAACTTAGCCTTTGATTTTTTTTTAGTACTTATAGACGAGACGTTGCGACCAGTGTTCCTAGACGGCACGGACAACTGACACATGCGCAATAGCGGGGGGCGGCAACTAAGCGTGCATTGGCGGAACTGTGCCTGAACTCTCGTGGCGCGCTTAACTTAAGCGCGCTGGGTAGCAGAGTTTGTGCGTTTGAACGACGCGCGGACTGTTCCGCCAATGCGCGCTTAGGTGCCCCCCCCCCCCCCGCTATTGCGCATGCGTCAGTTGTCCGTGCCGTTTTTTTGCACCTTGTATAAGTTTGCTCTGTCAAAAAAAACGATAATTATAATATTAATTAGTATATTTTGTCACTTCATTCTCATCAACTGTAAATCAAACATATACCTTAAACACATAAATAGAGCGAATATTGGCTAATGATATATATGTTTGTAAATTTTAAGTGTAGTCCTATAAACTAAACACAATATTAAAATAAAGAAAAAAATCAGAGGGGCCGGTAAAGGGTCTTATCGAAACCCCCTCCTTTGTTAGATGAGCGTCATTTGTATTGAGACTTGCGGTCTGAATTGTTTGTTCGTATCCCATAGAGTTTTAATGGGACAAGTATTTGCGACTTGGACGCGTGAACTCTCAGTCGGACCAGCGCCTTGAAGGTAGGCGACCCAAACAAGCTATCACTCGCAAAATTGTAGAAAACCGGTGCTGTTTGGGTGGCCTACTTTCCAGGCACTGGTCCCAAATTACAAAGAACACTTCCATACATTAAGCATCTCTCACGAATTTCTGATTGTCGATTGACACAAGCAGTGGCGACTCGTGACTTTTTTTTTGAGGAGGCAAACATATTTTGTAAAAATGTTTGCTTCCCTATATTTTTGTGATGGTAAACATTTTTAGTAATATGCCGCATAGTTAGGAGAAGGGCCTCTACTTGCTCATTAAAATATATTAAGTACATTTGTCTAACATAATGTACCTAATATATTTTATTGGTTCAGTAAAATCATCGGGAAGGTGTAGTTTCCATCAAATTATTTTACAATTAAGAGATGCAGTGAAATAAAATACGGATTTTTGCCAGGACTGTGTCAATTTAGATTTGACGGGCTGAATTGATCACATTCATAATATTTTGTTTGCCTAAAGGATATAATTTACAAACACAACTAATATATTCCTGACTTTTTGAATGTGTCAACTGAACGAGATACAGTTTTAAGATTTTATCAAATCCAGACTTTGTCCAAGCTGTTTATTAATATTTTTATTTTTAGAAATTAATTTTTTGCCCGATATGTGAATTTAAAAATGAAAGGTAAAGTATAATAGGTAGTATATTAAATTTTAATTTTATTAAATAAAATTAAAGCATAGCAGGTTTATAAAAAAAAAAAACTTATTTGTAATTTTCACACGGGAGGCACTGCCTCCTCTGCCTCTCCTGACGAGCCGCCACTGGACACAAGGCAAAAAGGAAAGCTGCACATACCCAACGACTCTTTCAAGAATTTTCAAAAAAAAGGGGGACGATAGGTCGCAAACGAGGGTTTGACGGAGACGGACGAATCGAGGTGGACCGGACAGAGTTCGAGCATCCTCAGGGAAGGCTACTAGCTTATGCATTGGACCAAAGGGTACCCCCCCCCCCCCCCCATAAGTATGGTGAAATGCACCCCTTTTTTTATTTTCTTCGCATGATGAAAGTGTTTCTTAGAGCTAATTATGAAAGGTAGACCGAATTTTGGGTCCAATAAATTTTCCTCTCAGCTAGGTATGGAAAAAACCCTGTTTTTTACGTTTTATTTTTTTCTCGGTTTTTAACTGTCGAAAAATCTGAAAAAATTCATCAGTACAGAAAATATGATTAATGTTATGTAAAAAAAATGTTCAAGCTCATTCAAGATCATTATGACCTCTAAAAAAATTATTCACACTTTAAAAATCCCATATCTTTTAACTAAAAAAAAGCTTCAGGCTCAGATTTTTAATATGTTATATTTTTAACTGTTTTTTACTAGCTCAAATTTTTTAGATTTTTTTGAGTGGTTGATCATGCCCAAAAGTGCGAAAAATCAATTTTTTTGTCCGTGAAACGACTTAAAACGGCTTAAAATCAACATTTTATAGTGTCCTGATTTTTTTCTTGCACTAAAAGGACTCAAATGACTTCAAACAATTAAAAAATATGTTCACTAAAAATAGTAAGAAAAAAAATTCCACTTATCAAAACCAGTAGTTTTTATATTTTTTAATTGTTTGAAGTCATTTGAGTCCCTTTAGTGCAAGAAAAAATCAGGACACTATAAAAATGATGATTTTAAGCCGTTTTATGTCGTTTCACGGACAAAAAATTGATTTTTCGCACTTTTGGGCATGACCCACCATCAAAAAAATCTGAAAAAATTTGAGGTAGTAAAAAACAGTTACAAATATAACATATTAAAAATCTGAGCCTGAAGCTTTTTTTGGTTAAAAGATATGGGATTTTTAAAGTTTGTGTAATTTTTTAGAGGTCACAATGACCTTAAATGAGCTTGAAAAAATTTTTACATAAAATTAATCATATTTTCTGTACTCATGAATTTTTTCAGATTTTTTCGACAGTTAAAAACCGAGAAAAAAAATAAAACGTAAAAAACAGGGTTTTTTCCATACCTTGCTGAGAGGGAAATTTTTGGATCTAAAATTCGGTCTACCTTTCATAATTAGCCCTAAGAAACACTTTCGTCATGCGAAGAAAATAAAAAAGGGGGGGGGCATTTCACCATACTTATGGGGGATACCCTTTGGTTTCAATCCAACCATACAGCTAAAAAAAATATATTCACTTTTATACTATTTAATTTTTGACTCTTGATAATTTGGTAGAGAACAATTATGTGTAAGCAAATCGAAGAACTCGAATCAACCGAAAACTTTTTCGCTGGTGAGGTGCTAAATAAATAAGAACTCCAAAAAATAGAAAACCGTTAGGAAAGTGCAGTAACCCTTCGAGTTATTTCCCGGTGGAGGTTCAATCGAGGCAGCCAGCGTGTAATGCTTCATAAAACTACGACTATCGGGTTTATTAGGGCGAGCTTTTAACTAAATAGCGAAACGCCGGGAGCGAAAAGCGAACAGAGAAGAAATCAATTCCGTTTCTGCGTGTCGAGGTAAGGCGAAGCCATGAACGAGTGTAACCAAGAGAACAATGAAAGCTCTTGTCGGTTTTGTAATTATAAATAACGGAATTTATGCCGGTTACGAATGGAAACAGATTTTTACGATAACAAAGTAACTGGTGTTTTATTTTCAGTAACGATAATTTATACGTCGGGCAGTGAAGTTAATGAGAGCCTTGAGGTAACTGAGAACTTACTCAATGAGTATTTTTAGAATGCCAGCATTGAAAATCACAAATATAAAACAATATATTAAAATTCCTCTCCTAAAAAAAAACAATCATCGAATTTTGTGAAAAAACATGATTAATAAAGAAATTATTTATGAAAATCAAAAAATTAAATTATAACTTTGATACCTAACCTGTAATTGGTTACTATTAACTTTTGGACCAAGGTACGTTTGGTTAAGGGGGTAAATACAATTAGGTGGTCAAAAAAATTTTTGTAATAATATACCGTGTGTGTAAAGCCAACATCGGCCAGTTATGAAAAAGGACAAACAGAAGTGAGACGACAGATAAGAAGCAACCGTACACGCATGTTACACCGTACCGTACACTCACCATCTGTGCTTATTGTAGACCGAGAAGTGTAGCCTTTGTCCTTTTTCACAACCGGCCGATGTCGGCTTTACACAAACTGTATACTTAAAAAAACACTACTTGGCAACACTAAAAATATGTACCTCGTACATATTTTTTTAACCGCCACGTTTTTTTTTCTCTAAAGAGTTAGGAAATTTCCCGTAGAATACGCTCGTGAAAGTTTCAGAGCAAAATTCGAACTCCTTATTTTTTTTTTCGGCATTTTTCGAGAACGCCTTTTTCAGCGCGCAGCAGGTATACGAGAGCGGTCGGCCCTAATGAAAGTTTTATCTATTGTATCTTACTTTGAAATACCCACGGCAGGTTTGGTATACCGGAGAGTATTATATACATATACAACAGATGCATAACAGCATGTACAAAGAGACTGAAGGCCTTTTGTACGCCCCTGGAATCGCTGACTGAGTCGTAAGTACTATTTTTCGGTATTCAAAACTTTAAACGAATTTTACTCAAACAACATTTTCAAAATTGGCAACCACGATTACTCAAAAACTGCTCGGCCGATTTGGCTGAAACTTTCAGAGTTTCTTCTTTATACTCTTTGCTTATCTGTAAATGTTTTGGAATTGTATGCTGTAAAATTTAATTATTAATGCAAAATTGTCTGAAATAATACGGAAAATCACCGATTTTCTCGAAAACTTCTGCCACACTTAGATTTTTTTAAATTTTTTGAGGTTTACGGACAAATTATACACCCTAGGAAATTGCACCTTTACATATTGGCGATACATGTGTAGAAGAGAATAAATTACAAGACACCAGTAAGGACAGACAAAGACAGTTAGATGCCACATTGTTTCACGCTTGTGCACGTATTATAAACGTATGAGACCTACGCATAATATAAATTTGGAGTGGGGTATTACCTACACGCCTATCGCCGAATTTGAATGCAACTCAGTACTTTTTCGCAGCTATGGATGTGTACATCGACTTAGCTGTATGAAACGAAATTCTTACGTAATTCTGACTTTTACAATTATCCCATGCGGTCAAAAGAAGTGTACGAACATAATTGTATTTATTTTCAAATTTTTGTATTCGTTAACTAACCGGTCTGCAAAAAAATAAAATTGAAGTTCTATAAAAAATAAAAAAATAAAAATATAAATCAACCTAGTTATAAGACGAAAGAAAGAAAAAATGCCCATTGAATAAGTGGTTCAAAAATGTCGCCCCTTTGTGCTTCGCAAAAACCTAGTCTATCGTAAAACTCTTGCTTACGCGTTCTAACTTCTAACACTTCAGGGGAAATATTATTTAGGACTTGTACAATTCTGGCCCGTAAATCATTTAAATTTCGTGGTCTTTCATGTTCATGGCCGTAAACAGTTTGTTTTATTTGTTAAATATTTGTCAAGTGCGTATTTTCCGTAGACCAATAACGATATATGTAATAATTCAATTCACACGTGCGCATTATAATTTATGGGCGGGGCGTCCCGCCTACATATTTTATTGCTACCCTATCATGAAAGACAGAGAATAACGCTCATAAAAGTTTTAAAATGACATATCAGTCTGGCAACTATGGATATAATATTTCTCTGTCAGTTCCCTTTACTCGAAGAGATTATTCTTTTCCATCTTTTAATGCTCGGCTTTGAAATCTTGGACTTTCCAACCCTGTATGTATTTTTAACATAAATTTTATTTCCTGGACTATTACATATGAAAATTACGACGTCCAGAGTGATTGCCGTTTTTTTGTAGGTCCAATTTGCGCCATACGCGCAGCCGCCATTTTGTTTTGAAAATAATCTTTTTTTTTTAATTCAATTCCTAACAAATATACAAAGTTTTGTAATGATTAAACAAAACCTTTTTAATGCGTAATTTTAGCCCGTCTAATTGTATTAACTCTCCTTAAGTCAGTTACAAAGGTCCAATAATAATGGGACACCCTGTATAAGGTCAGTTAAAAAGTTGCTCCATATGTTATTCTCGTAAATTGTTATTTATATTCGTGCTAAAATTACAGTTTCATGCAAAATTCATACTATTTTGCTTTTTCCTTTTTTTTTAATAGCACTTAAGTTTTTGTGTTTTAGTTGAGTTCAAATACATTTTTCATTACCAAATTAAAATGATGTTTTATTTAATAAAAAACGAGTTTTAATAGTCATTTGCAAGGAAAATGTTTAGGAAAATCTTGTTGGCTATTTTGAAATTTCCATATTTTTTCTGTGAAATATTTAATGATGTAAATCAAAACACAAATGATGTAAATACTGACCAAAGATTTTTTCATCTAAATTATTTAACGAATGGTGAAGTACCTTGATTTCTGATAGGCATATATATTTTTTCAAAATGAAAAGCCCTTATTTTAATCGTAAAAATTAAACAAACTAATGATACACAATCACTATCAATATTTCAAGAAAACAAATAACAACATACGTGCATCATAAAGAAAGTAATCAAATCACGGTAAGATTAAAGTACGTTTGTTTTTCTCACCAAATTTAATTATATACAGCTGACGAAAACGAAATACAGAGAAAAACTGTTGCGAATTAGAAAGCACGTCGGCAGCTACATTTGCAGTATGGCCACTGATTGAAATGGGGAGGCGTTAACCCTATTTCGTTTGGCGTATTTTAAAATCGATCGGTTGGGGTTAAACAAACAATTTAATCAAGGTGATGGGGTGTTCGTGTTTGGGCAAACATTTTAACACGGAAAAGTCTTTATTCGCGAAGCAATTATCTGCCTCGTCTGAGTGGAAACTTAAACTTTTATACATGATGTAATAGTGCGCCTCAGAGATACAGTCGTAGGGAATAAAACCGCATACTGAGGTAGGCACGGAAATATTACAGATAAATATAAATACTAAATAAATAAATAATAAAATTTGAGGTTAAGAGTCCTTGTTGACTACAAATAATTTTATTGAACTACTTTTTGGTGTACTCGAATATAAGTAAATATGTAAGATGAAATACGGGGTGTCTACGAAGATAGGGGTTCACTCAATAACTTTTTAATAGAAAAAGACACGTGTTTCAACTTTTCACTGTTGAAAATAGCTTGAAATTTTAGCATTTTTCACGTTTTTTCATACACAACTCATACACAGAGAAATAAATAGGAACTATTTTTTTAGGTAGACTACGAGGTGTGTAAGTTAAGTAATGAGACTTCAAAATAACTTCATTGAGAAGCCATACAGCGCTGGAGACGGTTCTTCCATTCCTTACAGCAGTTTGGAACCTATATACTGGAATAGCCTTCAGCTGGTCGGTTACAGCCGTTTGAATGTTTTCTATGGTCCAAAATGACCTGATCCCTTGAGATGATTTTTCAGTCTCGGAAAGAGAAAAAGTCACAAGGACTGAAGTTAGGCGAATAAGGAGGCTGAGGAGCCACAGGAATATTTTTACTAGCTAAAAATTCGTTTACTGAAATGGCTGTATGAAAGGCGCATTGTCATGATGCAACATCCAGTTGTTCTTAATGCTTGGTCTCACACGCATGACCCTTTTTCAAAGTTTTTTGAAGAACCTCTCTGTAAAAGTGTTGTTTTACTTTTTGGCCTAGAGGCACAAACTCTTTGTGGACAATTCCCTGGCAAAAGACGACAACACAGTCTTTAGAAAACCTTCTGGAGAAGCTGACAGCTTGATCAGCGAAACGTCAAGTCAATTTAGACGACCGCGGCAAAAGCCGGAAGAAATAACTTCACCATTAGACAACAGCCGTGAAAGCCTGCATTCTACAATACCTGGCTATCAAAAAAAGCAAATCAGCATGCATTTGATCTTCGACTTCGCTCATTCTTGCTTTTTTGGGTCTTGAGAGCTTGAAGTGTACCATTCCATTGTCATTACCAATACTGTCTCCGTAGGCGTGCTGAAGTTTTGCAAAAATTATCCGTTGTGCCGTGTCCAAGTCTGAATGAAAACCTGATAGCACACCGTTGCTCAAAATTAATGTCACTCATTTTTAAAACGCACTGGAAAAACCCGGTTTACGAAAACAGTCACAAAGAACAAACGTCTCATTACTTGCATTACACACCTCATATATAAACGAGCATGCATTGCCCAAGTATTCTTATAGACTTTTTTATAAAATTAAGATAGAGCTGCCTTACCACAAACCTCTTAAAGATCAAATTATTGGCCATGTTGTTTGACATTATTTTATAACTTGCCATTAAAATGTCCACTTTACTTTTATTCCTCTTCTATATCCCGACGAATAGTTGCGGCAGTGGAGAACAATTGCCAATTACAATTTTATTATTGACGATTAAATTTAATGTTATACCGTGTGAGGTGGAGGTAAACAGTAAAAGGATATAGCTGAATGAGAACTTCTATATACACTGTTCTCTAACTATATAAACATTTTATGTCATTTTGTTATGAAATACCAAATTAACTATTGTAGCACTTTTTGTGCTAAAGAGCCATCCAAAAAGCGTCATCAAATCTGGGTTGTGAACGAGAGAGGTGAAAATAACATTATGTCGCAGATCAAAGTAATATGTAAATATAGTACACGAACTCACGAGTTAGTCACTCACGACAAAAAAATTGTTTTCAATGCGGCGGTCGAACAGTTTATTTATTTATATTACACCTACGGCAGGTGGCAAACTATAGGAACACCTGCCATCATAGCTCGCTGTCATACGGAGAAATTGTATTACGGCGTCCCAGGTTCTCGCACGGAACTTCGTTCGGGACGGCATTCTACGCACGGTCAGTGGGGTGGGTATAACAGGTGCAAGAATGTACCTGAATTACACATGTATACAGGTGCAAGAATTAAGGTATGCGGTTAAAAAATACGGTTTATACTTTAATTATCATAGATTTGTACAGTGCCGGCTCTGCGTGACAGCATACTTTTCCGGACCTAAGGGGGTATTCTAGTCTACAAATTTGAAAAAAATCGAAATTTTTTTTGTTCCATATTTCCAAAGTTTAGACATTCAACAATATGCCCTTAAAAGGATTTTTTCAAAATTTCAATTATTTTATGAGTTACAGCCATTTTTGTGACGCGGCATCGGCTCCGGTCCGACCGGAACAAATGAACAATAGACGGTAGACGCTGCCGGAGTACTTACGAAACACGAAACGTATTTAGTCGGAATCTTTTCGTCTTAGT
This sequence comes from Aromia moschata, assembly GCA_029963805.1. NCBI lineage: Eukaryota > Metazoa > Arthropoda > Insecta > Coleoptera > Cerambycidae > Aromia > Aromia moschata. The sequence continues at coordinate 1,193,214 of JAPWTK010000052.1, read as the reverse complement.
ATTTATTTCAAATTAGTTTTGAGCCAGACTTCAAGCAACGTGGACGTGCTAACTGAGTAAAATTGCCGGAAACTTGTCTCAAACTTTAAACGCGTTTTTCTCAAAACTACTTTTTTCGAGTTGGCGTGCACGATATCTCAAGTTCTAATGAACTGATTTATTTGAAATTTTGTGTGAATGTTCTTTATACATTCCTCTATCGCCTCAAGCACGCTCAGATCAAAATTTTTAACTTTACTATTTTTAATAAAATCGGAATTTTTAAAAAAACATATAAAACAAAAAATTTTTTTTTCAAACGGCCGCCATTTTATAAAAAAATTTTTTTTTGACTTTTCCAAGGTTCGCTATAGGGGCATCTATACTAATTAAGAATCCGTTCGGCTGTTTTGTTTCAATTGACAAGAAGGGTTGAAATCATGCACGCCAGGACACCCTTTTTGGACCCCCCACTTTGCCAGCTCATAACTTTGTCAATTTTGAGTCTTTTTTTTTCAGTTAATTTTTTTATGTTATTTTAAAATATCAATAAACAAATGATAAAAAAATGGATAGTAAAAATATTTTTTGTTTCGTTTGTACAGAGCTTCAAAAACCGCCCGAAATGCATGCCTCTAGACTAGAATACCCCCTTAATGACCAATTCCTAACTCTAGTCGACAGCTAACTAAAAAGTTTAAATTAAATCGATTCAGGAATTCACAAGGAGAAACCCACCGTCGCAGTTATGAAATACCTGAGTAACCTTATCGCGTAACGCTCCCTTCCTCATCCCCCCTGGCCGTTGGCTTTGTGAAGTTCCCCAATTAATTCCGGCGGACTAATCACCTTTAGTTGTGGCACGGCATGCCCACGCTCGAATGGGTCTGTTTCGCTTGGCAACAGAAGTTCGAGGGCGGCCGCGACTACCACTTGTATGCTCCCCTGCCGAGCGGTATTGAGACATCCCCTGGCGGCGGCGATACCGGCGGTGGTCAAGGTCATATTTTTCTTTTGAGGGGGGCGACCAATGCAGATTAAACAAAAAAGCAAAAAAAAGTCATCGGAAGCAACGGCAAGCGCAATACCCCTACTATTTTGGTTTTTACTTGACCATCTGGGGCGATCACCCCATCGCCCCCCCTTGGCTACGCCCTTGGCGACTGGTCGAAAAATGTGGTTTATGGTGTAAGTAATGAAGGAAAAATGGACCCGACTGAGTAAAAGTTCCGGAAAGGGGTTGGGGGTGGTAGTATATACGTTTTGAGGGGTGGATATTCGTTTTTTGCGATTTGCGGCTAAACTATGCATTCTATCGAAAAAAGTTAAATCTTGAAGTTGTAGATAATGAGAAAATCTAAAACTCATTACACTATTCACCATAACCATAACCTCAAAATTATCGAGAAAAAACGCAAAAAAAAAGTTGTTTTTTTTTTGGTTTTTTATTTACATCTCCCGCAAAACTTTTTATATCTTGATGAAACTCGCTGAAAATGTTCATTTTTATGTTTAAAAGAAGCCGTATTTTTTTTCAAAGCAAAATATTTATTTTGCGATGTTTTATGAAGAAAATTGAAAAAATGACCCAATTTTCAATCGAAAAATTTAGTTAGCAAGCTTTCGATTTTTGAACTTTATAAGTGCTCAGTTTCTTCGTTGAAATTTCAACTTTAACAGAGAATTAAAATATAATATTGTTGATGTAGAAAAATATGGTTAAAAAGTGGAAAACATCACGTCAAACTGTTTTATTTAAGTATAAAATACAAAAATTAAAAATTAAATACTTAGTTTTGTTGTAATCTTTTTCTTCTAGGTAACTCTTCATCGTCAGAATTGATACAACTTTCATCGATTTCTTCAGGTTCATTTTCTATATTCTCAATCTTCTTCTCTTTGAGTTCTTCTTGATTTTAAATAAGAAATATTTAAAAAAGAAAAAATAAGAAATTTATGATTTTCACCGAAAAAATCGATTTTTAAAAAGTAGTTTTTCCGGTATTTCGCTTTGTTAAACGATATTTTTCTACATATACATACATTTCTACATGCGATAAACAATGTTATCGCACTCGCATACTGCTAAGAATTTTATTGTTTTAAAAATGTTGGCCCTGGTCTATAAGTCAAACTTGCAATCGATTAATAATCGCTGATTACTGATTCAATCCAGTAGGCAGAGATTTTTATGTATTCTTGAAAGATATAGGGCTAGTTTTGATGGTTCCCTATATATTTTTTTGCGTAGAACCGTCCGCTAATTTCTTAAATTAACAATTTGTGAAAAAAACGTCTTTTTTTCACATTTCCGCTTATATCTCCGTTCCTTGGCGTATTTTAAATAGCATATGCAGTTAAGAAGTTGTAGCCTATTGAATTTCCAAAATTGTAAGCCCAACTCGAAGTCTCCAAGTGCTCTTGTTAACTTGCAAATGACTGCTGAATTTAAAACAGTGCTTTTTTTTCACCATTTATTTACTTAGAAAGTAGGGCCACTATGATCATGACATTTTTTGGAGGGACTGCTATTTGTACTATAGTTACAAAAAAAAATTTCAGCTCGATCTGTTAATAAACTTTTCGAGTAATTAACGATCGATTTTTTTTAAGCCATAATTAACAATGACGCAATTTCTTTGTTTATTGTACGATATTGACCGGTATTGAAAAATCATAAATCTCTCTTCAAGTTTGCGACGCTTTTTGAGATTTTGAAAAATATTAATTTGGGCCAGTTTTATAACGTTTTCTACGCGACTACCTTTTTGACGCGACGTATATAGAGCCAATGGAATAAATTCAGTTGAAAAAAAAAATCGTTTTTTTTTCACAAATTGTTAATTTAAAAAATTAGCGGACGGTTTCAGCTGTAAGGACCTCGCGCATTGTGTTCTAGGAAAAAAATACATAGGGAACCGTCAAAACTAGCCTTATATTTCAAGAACAGTTTTTGATGATTTTAGCTCCCTGCCTATTGGACAAATTACTTGGACGGTAGGTTAACATGTAATGCACCTTCAGTACAAGTTTGAATTCTGGGAATGAATGAAAGCAAAAGGTTCCAAATATTGATGTTTATAAGATTATCACGAGTGTTAGAGTTTTAAAAGGTTAGGGATTTGGGGTTCTATTTTGAAGTTAGGGATTCTAGTGAGTAGTCTTTTACAATTCTGTGGAAAGCAGAAGATACCAAAACCAAAGTGTTAAGTGTTTAGAAGCGTATGTCACGAGTAATTGAATTTCAAGGGGTTAGGGACTTGAAGTCAGACTTTGAGGTTAGGGTTCTGAAGTTCTAGTACGTAGCTTTTTACAATTCTAGAGGTGAATGCATTCCAGCTTTTTGCAGTAAGCAGTTGGATTGAGTCGTATTCATCAATAGATAGAGCATTGGAACATCGCCAAATAGACAATATCTCGTTCTTTGTCCATCCATATCTCGAAAACAGCTCATAGCAAAGGCTCGGGCCTATGGTAACTTTTGATCAGGAAGTCACGAACTACATTATACTAAATTTTCAACCAATTCGACAGGAATCCAATTTCCATAAGGTTTGTGCGGGGTCCTTTCAATCACACCACTGTTCATCAGATTTTGACTAACGAATTGGGGATGAGAAAATTTGCGCAATAATCGTTACAAAAAACCTTTCGCAGGAACAAAAGGACGTCAGGAAAGAAAGGTGTCTTGACTTTTTGGAATCGATTGAAAATGATCGATGATGATGATAAATATTTTACTAGAAAACGAGTAAAATGGGAATCTAGGAAACTAAATAAAACCCGTGGCATATTTGCACACGATACGGAAAAAATCGTACGGTCTTTTCCACACGGGCAAAATCATTGTGGGCGAAACCACCCTAAGCTGTGAGCCAAATTCGTTTAATAAAATAATACGAGTACTTCACAAAGCTGGGTTTCGTAATATACTGTTGTGTGTCCTTGACGTGAAAAACAAGCCCCCCGAGGAGTTACTGATCTACCCCCACGTTGTGCGGCGGCAATTATTCATCACCGTCACCTGAAGCCCGACTCGTGAAGGGTAATTTCGTCCGTGGAGGCTCTCGCGTATTCCGTCGCTGTCCGTGGCCGTTGTTTCGGATCATATTTTCACATATTTCATGCGCCATTTGATTCACTCTTCAGTCCACGTCAGGTTTTTATTAATTGCCCGTCGTGCCATCGCCGGTTTCGGTTAATGTAAGATAATTGGAATGGCAACGCAAGCGGTCCCGGAATGATATATTGCTCGTATACTGGGTGATCAAAAAATGTGTAACATATCTATACCGATTAAATAATTAAGAACACTGACTTTTATATATCTTTTTAATGCGTCTAAGTTTGTCTTTCTCCTTCTTCCGTTTGTGCTTCAATTTTGTTTTGCGTCATATTAGGAAACATACATATATACGAGGTGTGATGGGTAATGAGACTTTTTTCTATCTTTATTCGAATATAATTACAATTCATTATTGTCTCCTTCAAAATGACTTCCTTGGAGATGCTGTGCTCATAGCAGTGCTGGAACTCATATACTAAAAAACAGCCTTCAGCTGGTCGGTTACAGCCGTTTTAATGTTTTTTCATGGTCCCAAAATGACGTCTCTTGAGGTGATTTTTCGATCTCGGGGAGAGAAAAAAGTCACAAGGACTCAAGTCAGGCGAATAAGGAGGCTGAGGAGTCGCATTAATGTTTTTACTGGTTAAAACTCGTTAAGAACCTCTCTGTAGAAGTGTTGATTTACCGTTTGGCATGGAAGCACAAACTCTTTGTGGACAATTCCCTGGCGATCAAAAAAGCAAATCAGCATATATGATTGTCGCCTTGTTCATTCTTGCTTTTTTGGGTCTTGGAGAGCTTGAAGTGTGACATTCCATGTTTTGGCGCTTGGTTTCCGGGTCGTACTCAAACACCCAAGTCTCATCACCAGTAATGACACGTTCCATAAAATGGAAAATGGGTATCATTTTCAATCGATTCCAAAAAGTCAAGACACCTTTCTCTCCTGATGACCTTTTGTTCCTTTTTTGGAACTGTTTTTGCGCAGATTTTTCCCATCCCCAATTCGTTAATCAAAATCTGATGAACAGTGGTGTGATTCAAATTTAACTCTTCCCCGATCATTCGTGTTGTCAACCGACGATCTGAACACACAAGATCCTGTATTCTATCGACATTTTCATCGGTTCTTGAAGATGAAGGCCTTCTGCAGCGTGGTTCATCTTCAATCGATTCTCTTCCTTCTGAAAATGTCTTAAACCACCAAAAAACCTGGGGTCTTAAAAAACACTGTCTCCGTACACGGGTTAAAGATTTGCAAAAGTATCTGTTGCGCTGTGTCCAAGTCTGATGCAAAACCTTATAGCACACCGTCGCTCAAAATTAATAGGTATCACTAGAACTAGAGAAAACCGAACGAAAACAGTCACAAAGAACCAATAAATGACTCTAACAACTTCAAACTTGTATTGAAGCTGCATTACATTTTAACCTAACCTAACGCCTTTCCAAGTCTCGTGTCCGCAGTGTTGCTAGATCGGGCGCTACGTTGCCAGTTTAATGTTCCATAAAATAACGATGTTGTGTAACAGTCACATGAAATAAATCACCCTCTATGATTGAAAACAGAGAGTTCCGGCGCGCTACCAGGCACGGTCAGTGGCGTACGTATGCACGGGCAAGAAATACATGCGTACATAATACTACTTGTCTGACTTGTCAATTTGTTCTAAACTCTAAACTATTATTGTACCAGCGGGCGAGCGATCCGACCGTCTCTCCCTGTTGCAATGGGCTTTCAGAAACTCGTTACGCTAGTTTTATCGCGACTCAGCGGCAGCGCCGCGCTTATCTTAGGAATTACCATTTCAGGGAAACGAAACGACGCAGAGGCGACGTATCGGACTTTTCGGCCCTAACCGGCGACAGATAAGGGCGGGCCTCACGCTAGCAAAAAAATTACCGCCAACATTTTAATTTATTAAAGACGAAAGGGGTCCAATTAATCTTTTCGCCGTTGTTTTTTTTTGTAGCCGCCTTCGGCGCTGAAGCGGATTTGTGCGGCTGTCGCAGTGGACGCGTTTTTGTCGGGGGCGCTCTCCCTTTTTTTTCAAGTTCCACGCGTTCGCTTCGATCGACCGGTCTGTCAGTCCGTAAGTCCGCACAGAAAAAATAGATCGTACAATACACAGCTCCACAAAAATAAAATTCGTTTGCAGGGGTCTGACTATGTATATTGTATTTTTTTGGGTCGCTGATACCGAATCCTAAGTCCAAATTGCTCCATCAAATCCGGTTCTTTTCCTAATCTCAAAAAACAGGCCTAAAACCCTGAAATTCAAGCTAAAAATTATATAGTAATTTGATAAAACTCAAACTATGAAATATATGAAATCCCATAATCATATATTTCATCAATTCCATAACCATATAATCTCAAACTCTATGACCTTAGGCCCCATAACCTCAAAAACCTAATAACCTTATGATTCCAAAACACCATAACTCAGTAAAAATGAGACTTGTTTGAAGCGGATTTGCCCTTCAATCCCAGTACCACGTAACCTCAAAACTGCGTGATCCTAAAACCTCATAACCTCAAAAATCTCATAACCTTGTGATTGAAAAACCTTATAAGTAAACCAGTAAAAAAGAGACTTATACGCATTCAAGCAGTGTGATTCAATATGTTTGAAACGGGTGTGCCCTTCAACCTCACTACCACTCAACCCCAAAATCACGTGCTCCTAAAACTTTATAATCTTGAAACTGAAGGGCACACCCATTTCAAACATATTGATTTACACTGCTTGAATGAGTATGTTTCTTTTTTACTGGTTTATAAGGTTTTTCAATCACAAGGTTATGGGATTTTTGAGGTTATGAGGTTTTAGGATCACGCGGTTTTGAGGTTAAGTGGTACTGGGATTGAAGGGCAAATCCGTTTCAAACAAATCGATTTACCCTGCTTAAGCGCGTGTGTCTCTTTTTTACTGAATTATGGGGCTTTAGAATTATAAGGTTATTGGGTTTTGAGGTTATGGGGCCTAAGGTCATAGAGTTTTGAGATTATATGGTTATGGAGTTGATGAAATATATGATTATGGGATTTCATATATTTCATAGTTTGGGTTTTTATCAAATTACTATATAAATTTTAGTTTGAATTCCACGGTTTTAGGCCTATTTTTTGAGGTTAGGAAAAGAACCGGATCTGATGAAGCAATTTGGACTTCGGATTCGGGTTCAGCGACCCAAAAAATGTATAGGATACATAGTCAGACCCTGCAAACGAAATTTTTTTTTGTGGAGCTGTGCTATCGTAAATCAAAGAGAAAATATATGAAATGTTAAATAGAAAAGTTATTATACACTAGACGCAGAAAATAAGAGATATATAAAAAATCCAAATTTTTTAACTGATTTTCACAGAGCTGTAACTTGGGAAAAAACTACTTTAATTTTCTGTAAGTTCATTATTTCCCGAGTAATTGATTACCAAAGTCAAAAATGATTTTCTTGCTTGGAACGGCAATAACTCAGGCGAAAAGTCATCGACAGAGCTCAAAAATAGGTCGAACTAAAGAGAATTATATTACATAAAAGACCTTTAGGATGAAATTATCGAAGATAGTGGCCTTTTTAAATGACAAGCAAAAATTTCGGAAAATGTTTTTCGATGGTTTTCTTATGATTACCCAAAAACTGCTGACGCTAAAAAATTGTAAACTCAAGCCCAACAACTTGGAGCCTTGAATTCCTTTTTTTTGTTTCTCTACGACCATTTTTCTCCTAGTTACAACTCTGTGAAAATCGCCTAAAAATTTTGGATTTTTTTTTTGTGTTTTATTTCCCTTAATTTATGCGCCTACTGTATTTAATAGAATGCGTGCAACCATTTTGTACCTAATAAAATCATTCATTCAATAAACTCATCATATTCATTTTTGGACTCTCCTCAATTTTTTTAAGTTTTGTGAATCATGTTTACCTATCACCTATCAAAAATATCACCTTTAATCATTTTTCAAATATTTGTAAAATATTTTTGAGCTAACATTCGACTCAGCGGCACCGCCTCGCGTTGCGAAAACCTGTCTAGCTTCCCCGCGACGAGAAAATCGAGAAAAATGCCCGAATTATCTCGAGCCTAGCCGCTTGGATAAAATAGCCGAGGCCACGGCAAGGCAGTTAGTCTTCATAATCATAACATAGTATAAAACAAAGGCGCTTCCCGCTGTCTGTCCCTACCTATGTATGCTTAGATCTTTAAAACTACGCAACGGATTTTGATGCGGTTTTTTTTTAATAGATAGAGTGATTCAAGAGGAAGGTTTATATGTATAATACATGCATAATATAGTAGAGAAACACTGATAATTTTAGAGGTTTCTAATGTGATGTCGTAAACCGTGCGAAGCCGGGGCGGGTCGCTAGTTTGAAATAAATCGTCCATGCTTAGTGGTTAGCTTAAATTAGTGGTTAGTTCGTATTTGTATTTCGTTATATAAATTGTGTTAGTTAGTGCGTGTTTGAGTTTTTCACACCTAACGAACCCTAGAGTGGACAAAACGTTACAGATCTTTCCTTACAATAATATCTTTTTGTGATATTTTTGTAAATTGCAAACAATAATTTGTTGATTTGAGTTTCCTTTAGGCAGGCGTTGGATCCCCACTTTTTTCACTGTATAGGTGTATCATTGAGACCTGTAAAAAAATTGTTAAACCTCCACTATATGATAATAATCTAATTTTTTACATGTCAACTCAATAATTATTGTGGCAGGAAAGTAAAAATTCACCATTGTTACAAAATAAACTAGTTACAGAACCTGTAACTTGATTTGAGGATTTTTAAGGATTTAGGCATCTTCTTTATAAGCCTCATTGAGTTCATACTGACAAACTGGCATCGTCATACGCGCACTTATTAAGATGTGCTCCAAAATTGTATTATTTTGAACGTCAGTATTTTTCAAGTGGGTTAATACTGAGACGGATCCTCCCACACGAGGCTTGTATCCGTCATCCATTCTTCCCCTGCTGAAACAGCAACACGTCTTTGAATTGAGGCGTAGGAGGGATATCGATCTTTTCGGTTAGCACGTAATATATCTGCATAAGGTTATTTGACAGGCAATAACTTTAAACATGGTTTATTACCGAGCGATACTCAATTTTATTCGCATTACTTGAGGAATTGTTAAAGAAACTCAAGTAGTTATAGGAACCATCGATGTAGATACGAGAAATTTGATGTAACTATGTATTTGTATTTGTGAAACGCAAGTAAATTTACTTCCACATTTCGATCTACTTACTAACAACTTTAAGAATAATCACGCTTCAAAATAGAGGGATAGACTCTAGAGTTCGTAGGTTACTAATAGAACCAGGAGCGGGCTTCACGCGACTGGAATATTGTCATATTTGTCACATTAATAAAGTATTATAATAGTATTTTAATCAAATAACGCCATTATATGTATTCCAGAATACAACCCGTCTGCCGTGTTCTGCGCCCCACTTCAACCAAGGTCTAGTCGCGAAGGCGAAGGTAATTTGTACTTGTTTATTTAGTATTGTTTACTCTGCGGTAGTCGATGCATCATCATCCGTGTGCACGAAACGTTGAATAAAGGACCCCGCACACACCTTAATGGTTGTCAGTCAATTTTTTTGAAACTTTGGGAATCCGTTCTCCTTGATGTCCCGACCAAAGTCTCAATGGGCACAAAGTCCAATAATGGACATTTTTCGAGTAATTGGACGCTTGCGGTCCACGCGTGAGTGGGGCATTATTTGGAGATAAATGTCCGATTCCTCTATTTTATATATCATAAAAATATACTGCTAGTCCGTGGTTCTAATTTTTAAATATTCAGAATAAATTTAGGACAGATTCATACATAATCATGATTTAGATTTTCTGAGGATAAATTATGAAAAAAAAGTTGGAAGGTTTTTAAGTTTTCTTATTGCGTACTGGAATTAGCGTTATCCAAGGAACACCCCAAGGAGGTTTCCAGTTTGCTCCTCGTGTGCGTGTGTGCGCCTGTGTGCGTGTGTGTGTCATGTAGTTTTTTCACAGAAGTATAAGTACGAATCGGGATTTACAATCATACATAAAATATTACACAAACACCCACACACACACAAACGCACACACACACAAACACCATAAACACACACACACACGCGCACGCGCGCGCGCTCGCGCAAGAGGAGCAAACTGGAAACCTCCTCGTGGTGCTCCCTGGATAACGCTAATTCCAGTACGCAATAAGAAAACTTAAAAGCTTCCATTTTTTTTTATATATATAATTTATGTTCAGAATATCTAAATCATGATTATTGTGTATGATTCTGTCCTAAATTAAATCTGAATGTTGAAAAATTAGAACCACGGACTAACAGTATATTTTTATTATATAAAAAATAGAGGAATCGGACATTTATCTCCAAATAATGCCCCACTGACGCGTGGACCGCAAGCGTCCAATTACTCGAAAACTGTCCATTATTGGACTTTATGCCCATTGAGACTTTTGATGGGGACATCAAGGAGAACGAATTCCCAAAGTTTCAAAAAAATTGACCGAGAACCATTTTCCATAAGGTGTATGCGCGGTCCTTTTGTAAAAATGTCGGGACAGCGTCCGTCGCGTGTTACTGTCGAGCGGATAAACAATTTTCCGGAACTGACCTCTAATGGCAGTGAACTTCGTTGTACCATGTGTGACAGTGTACTGACGTGGCACTTAAAAACAGCTGTTTTGCAGCATGTTGGTACAGACAAACATAAAGCTGCACGATAAACCTATATGACTTAGTATTGACGAAACAACGGATGTTACTAATCTTGACTTTCCCATGTTGTGCCATATTGTGGATTTATTTACAGGCAAATAAGTGGATGTCTCTGAACAAGATATAAATGTGCCCTTACAAAACTTTACTTATTTTAAATATGCCCCAGTTATGTCTGTAGATGTTGAACGCTCTTTTTCATCTTGGACAATAAATGGATTTTAAGTGACAGGCGCCAGAGCTTAACTCCTGAACATATGGAACAGTTATTAATAACTTATAACGTTTGGGTTAAAGCGTCGTTTACCATTTATTTGACGGTTAAATGTTTGGTAAAGATTCCAGTTGTCATATTTGTACATCAAGCTAAGAAAATCGTTTAGATCGTCATTTGTTTTCAAAACAGGTTACATTAAGGTGTCAAAAATACACTAGCTGCTAGTTCGCACGTATCAGAAAACCTAAATAGCCCAGACTTCAATGTTAAAAAACTGTCGATGAATTAACACTGGCGAAAAAATTCTGATGAATTAATTGCAACAATTAACTTTTCAAACAATGCAAAGAGAAAAGTTAGGCGATATATTTTTAAACACGTTTAAACCAAAATTTCCATTTTCACAATATCCTGTTTATAGGAAGTACATACAGAGGTATTTTTACGTATGTGATAACATAACTATTCTAGGATAACATGAATACGACAAATGTGCCTACTAATTTGGATCGCAGGGAGTATATTGTAAGAATGTTGAGGTCTAAAATGCTTCGCCGAATGTTTAGAATCTTTATGCGGTGCGTACGGATGAATCTTCTTTGAAGTATTTTTTATAAACTATATAACGATGCTTCAAAATCTCTACATAGCTTGGCAAACTCTCCTTTCGACTTGTTAAAAGTTTCACCCTTTGAGACATCCCGAAAGCTCGAATGTAGCAAGCAATTAGGGTTGTTAAGGCCGGGCCGGGTTGGTCGAGGGCAGGACCGGATTCAGTTCATTTGTCCGTTCACGGTTTATACGTCAAATACCCGTTTACTAAATAGTGAACATAGAGGCGGTCCTAAAAGGAAAGCTGATAGTCAGAAAAATCTGAAATCAACAAATTACACTATAAGAGCAGTCCCCAGTTATTATTGACTGCAACCTTTAAATATTATAAAATTTAAAAATATCAAACTTAAAAAATACCAAATGAAGGTTCGCATGAATAGACGCAAGAGTTGAATATTAAAAATTAAAAGTGAAGATAGGAAAGGCAGTTAGTAAATATCAGTCTTTTCTCTGTTTTCTTCATTTTGCTGAGGTGACTATTTTTATCGACGTAAGTTTTACTATTTAGAGATTAATGTAAAGATAATAATTCACTTCTATTTCAGCTAAGGATAAAGAAAGTAGAAGATATAAAAACTGCAGTCAAAAGATATAAAACAAATTGCAAGAAAAATTACCTCTGGAAAATAACTTTTCGAATGAAGAAAAAAATTCGCAATGAGAGATTGAAGATATTCAGTTTGATGTCTGCAATGTCTGTTGTTTGACTTTTGCAACACTTCAACACGCCTACGGAGACAGTGTTTTTTCAAGAGCCCAGATTTTTCGGTGGTTTAAGGAATTTTCGGAATAAGGAAGAGAATCGATTGAAGATGAACCACGCAGCTGAAGGCCTTCATTTTCAGGAATCGATGAAAATGTCGATAGAATACGGGATCTTGTGGGTTCAGAATGTCGGTTGACGACGGTTGACGACAAGAGTTAAATTTGAATCAGACCACTGTTCATCAGATTTTGACTAACGAATTGGGGATGAGAACAATCTGCACAAAAATGGTTCCTTTTCCAAAACCTTTCGCAGGAACAAAAGGACATCAGGAGAGAAAGGCGTCTTGACTTTTTGGAATCGATTGAAAATGATCCCCATTTTATGGAACGTGTTCATTACAGATGATGAGACTTGGGTGTTTGAGTACGACCCGGAAACCAAGCGCCAAAACTTGGAATGGCACACTTCAAGCTCTCCAAAACCCAAGAAAAACCATTTCAGTAAACGAGTTTTTAGCTAGTAAAAACATTCCTGTGGCTCCTCAGCTTCCTTATTCGCCCTGAGTACTTGTGACTTTTTTTATCTTCCCGAGATAAAAAATCACATTAAGGAACGTCATTTTGGGACCATAGAAAACATTCAAACGGCTGTAACCGACCAGTTGAAGGCTATCCAGTATATGAGTTCCAGAACCGCAATGAAAATGGAAAAACCGCCTCCAGCACTGTATAGCTTCCCAAAGTTATTTTGAAGGAGACCATACTGAATTGTAAGTCTATTCGAATAAAAAAAAATTAACAAATCAGTTTCGTGACTTAATTTACACACCTCGTACATAAAATATATTACCACAAATGGTGCCTTAAGGTAAAAAATTATAAAATGCAACACCAAAATCAAAATATGATCCAGAACATTTTAAGCAGATTAAACACGACGTAACAACAAAAAGTAATGGTACAGTAATTAGTTCCAAAATGTTCCGCAGGCTTCTTAAATTCTGGCGCCTGTTAGCAGCTAGATCATTTTATGTACGCGTTAAATGCACTAACGCCGGTCCTGTCCGGAAGATCCGCGAGCAGAAACGCGAAGCCGGGAACAATTCCAGAAACATCCCGAGACATCAAATTACCGCGTAGTCAACGTCTTGTGCTCGGGGGGTATTAGAGTTACTTAAAATACTCCGCGGGGCAGTAGGGCGAGCAGAATGTAGGTTGCACTCTGCTACCCGTTCCGTCCGGGAAATAGGAGGTGTAGTTTAAGAGTTCGCACAAAGTTTTCGACTTAATTTTCCGACATATCAAAATAGAATTATGCGATGGGCGGGAGTTGGGCCTGAAGGGCGTGAAGTCGCTCCCAGGATCAAGCTGATGCGTTACTTTAAACTTTCAAAGTGCCATAAAAAATGGGGTGCACGCAATCGGGAGGATTTATGTTTTTTGCTCAGCTGAGAAATACGGCTTCACGCACACTGAGGAACCCGTGTAGCATCAGTCGCTGACGTTACGTTTTGTATATTTTTTGTCTGGTTTGCGACAGTCAAAAAAAAGTCACCTGAAAATGTATCAATTATGAAAATTTAGTTACTTTTTAAAAGATTTTACCAACATAAAACAATACTACACCTAACCAAGTATTGATTTCTAGAAAAAGCTTTTAAAACTGCTATCCAAAAATCACACATTTTACATCACACGCATGTAAAATAATTCAAATTATGCACCACTAAAATCGTTAGTTCGCCTGTTTCAACGTTTTTGTGAAATTTTTTACAGTTTTGGGATTATTAAATTTATTCCTCATAATCTCTACACGATATACGAGGTGGGTACATTAAGTAATAAGACTGATTTTTAAATCTTTTTATTCCAATAGAATTACAATTCAGTATTGTCTCTTTCAAAATAAGCTCCTTGGGAAGCCACACAGCACTGGAGACGGTTCTTCCATTCCTCATAGCAGTGCTGGAAATCTTATACTGGAATAGCCTTCAGCAGGTCGGTTACAGCCGTTTGAATGTTTTCTATGGTCCCAAAATGAAGTCCCTTGAGGTAATTTTTCAATCTCGGGAAGCCACAGGAATGTTTTACTGGCTAAAATCTTGCTGAAATGGATGTGTGACAAGGCGCATTGTCGTGATGCAACATCCAGTTGTTCTTGATGTTTGGTCTCACACGCATGACCTATTTTTTTGAAGTTCTTCAAGAACCTCTCTCTAAAAGTGTTGATTCACTGTTTGGCCTGGAGGCACAAACTCTTTATTGACAATTCACTGGCTCTCAAAAAAAGCAAATCAGCATGCATTTGATCTTCGACTTGCTCACTCTTGCTTTGTTGGGTCTTGGAGAGCTTGAAGTGTGCCTTTCCATGCGTTGGCGCTTGGTTTCCGGGTCGTACTCAAACACCCAAGTCTCATCACCAGTAATGACACGTTCGATATAATGGAGATATAAATATAATATAAATGGAGATATATAAGATTTTCAATCTATTCCAAAATCTGATGATGATGTGATTCAAATTTAACTCTTCCCTGATCATTTTTGTCGTCAACCGACGATCTGAACGCACAAGATCCGCTGCGTGGTTCATCTTCAGTCGACTCTCTTCCTTCTGAGAATGCCTTGAGGGGACTAGGGAAGGTCGAAATTTCGAAAAAAATCGATTTTCGGTTTTTTGCATATTCCGATACTGTGATCCTTTAGGAATACCTTCCCGTTCCAAAAAAAACATTTTGGAAAATTCCCAAAATTGATGTCAAAAGAGCCTAAAACGTAGCGTGGCGCGCGGCCGGCCGAACGCAGATATTCGCGGGTCGGTCCTGACCGAACAGTCTGAGCATTATTCTAATTTCTAGGGTTCTCTATGCAATATAGAGAGTAGAATTAAGTTTTAATTTGTAACGACACACTAAAGACGATCTAATAATAAAGTCGAAACGTTTCTGTTTCCGTACGACTGTTCTAACACAAATATTGTACCGAAACTTTGAATGCGATTTTGTCGAAATTACATTTTTTGATGATTTTACCACGATATCTTGAGAAGAAAAAGATATCCACTTGAAATTTATATAAGAGTTGTAAAACACTGTGACGCATGAAGTATACCTAAAATTAAATTGAAAAAAAAATATTGCTACAATTTTATAATAACAAATAACTCGAATATTTCCAATTTTTTTGTTTTCTGGACCCCATTTTGTTAGTTTTATTTTTGTTTTTAATTTGTTAGGTATAATCAATAGAGGGAAGCCTAAGGAGAAAAATATTTTTAGAATTTGCCAAAACCTTTATCCGTTCGACTGGAATCGTGGTAAAACCATGGATTCGACAGTTTTCCTTATTACATTGGGACTCCGATATTATTGTTCTGGGAACGACTTTCAATGAATTTTCTCATTTTATAATTTTATAATTAATACCCTTAACAATAAAAAGGTTTTATATTTATTCGCGGTCTTATTATGAACCATTAAACACGAGCCAATTTTTGCATTTTCAACCCTCCCTAGTCCCCTTAAACCGTCGAAAAACCTGGGCTCTTGAAAAAAACACTGAGTTCGTAGGCGTGTTGAAGTTTTGCAAAAGTATCCGTTGCGGTAACACACCGTTGCTCAAAATTAATGTCACTCATTTTTAAAACGCACTAAAAAAAAACAGTTTCCAAAACAGCCACGAAAAACAAACAAATGACTCTAACAAGTTCAAACTTGTATTGAAGGTACATTACATGTTAACCTACCGCCCTTCCAAGTTCCGTTTGCGCAATGTTGCTAGATCGGGCGCTACATTGCAAGTCTCATTACTTAATTTACACATCAGACATCGGCCAGTTATTTATTTATTTATTTATTTATTTTGTGTATTGTTCTACAGGTAATACCCAATTAAAGAACAGGAATTTATGACAAACATATAACCTAAAACTACATGAATATACAAAGAAAAATTTAAGGAAAAAGAAAAAATAACGCAGTATTCTATTTTCTGCACAAACAACAGAAAAAAGAAAGGAAATGCATCATTATGCATGTACATTAACTTAAATAATGCCTTTTAATATATATTGGATTACAATATAATATGTCTAATTGGTGACTAACACAGTTATAATTATTGTACATATTATGCAAGGGTGAGTTTTTCAGGACGTTTGTACGTGGTGTTGACAAGTAGAACAAATCGGTGTATCTCGAGGCTTGACATGGAACCCTAATATTTAACATATGTAATAAGCACTCACAATCTATTTTGTTGTTTATGATTTTATAGAAAGTAACGACAGAGTGATATTTACGTCTTACGTCAAGACTTGAAAAACCGTGCCTTTTTAATAAATCCTCGTGAGAGACACCAATTGGTGGATAAACAAGATCTGTACGAAAGCTCAGATATTTCAAAATCTCGTCTCTGAATTGCGTCTATTCGGGTGATATGTACTTGATAGTATGGATTCCAGATGACAGCAGCATATATTCTAGTTTAGAGCGGACGAAAGCGTAATACAAACATTTTAACGTCTCTACAGTTTTAAGGTCACGACTATTACGAATTATAAAGCCATATGTACGATGAGCTGACGTTGTAATACTGTCGATGTGATCGTTAAAAGAAAGTGAGGAATCAAAAACAACACCTAAATCTACGAAAATTTTCGGCCTAATTAATATAATTTCTTCGGCAGTATAGTCAAATAAAATGGGATTTGATTTCAGCAAGTATGACATTACATTGCATTTTGTCGGATTCAATTTTAGGTTGTTCCTTTGACACCACTCAATTACACGTTCAAGATTTTGAAAAAAGAACATGAAAAAATGACAAATAGAAGGGATATGAGAGATAAAAAGCCACCGCATACGCATCGAAAGTAGTGGGAAAATACGACCAGCCCTCTCGCCACCTGCGCTAGTCGTTAGAAAGAAAAGTGTAAAATTTTTCCTCGTTCACAACCGGTCAATATCTGATGATGGTACTGTATATTTTTCGAGTCTGTGAATTGGAAACCTTCGATCTAAATATTGCTTGGGCTACAGCACACTTTTAGTGTCTCGTGTTTTCTTTATTACATTTATTTTTCATGTACGTTTCCAGTACCCAATAAGAAAGTGCATTTAACAAAATCAAATATTCCTTGTAAAAGCATCCTCCCGTGATATATATGATTCACAAGGTGGCATAATGGTGTGCCACCGGCGCCAAGAATCGTGTGTAATTTTTATAAAATCTGACGTAGGTGAAATATATTATTCATCGGGGCACACTGGAATTCTTGCTTACAGAAGGGTTGGTCTCCCGGCTCTGTGCCAGTGCCGTTACGGTAGTTGCATATAAAACACAGGCGGGCTTTGGAAAAACAAGTGTGGAAAATCACAAAGAAAATTACTAACAAAAACCTGTGTACGTGTAGAGCATAAAAGGAAAGTAACAGAAAACCAAGCGGCGAGACTTCATCTGTTGGGATCGTAGATTTTTCGCTTCAATCGACAATTGAAGTCGTCTTTTTTTGATCTTTTGATTAAAGTATTTTAATTAAAGGAGACTGTTAAAAGTAGTAAATGATGTAAGTAATTTAAATTTAATACCGTAGTTCAAACGTACCAATAAATCCTATTCAAACTCTATTATTTATAAAAAAAACAACATAAGTGTAGCTAAGTTAAGTATTTTAAGTTATTATAATTAAATTTAAAGAATGCCATTTGATAGGCGTTAATTAAAAGTTAATAATGAGACATCCAAAAAAAGTCACAAATCTGGCTATGGACGAGAAGATAGAAATAGCGGTCATATTGAAGCTTTTCGGCTATGTCAAACTTTTGACAAGTCACAATTGTAAAATAAATAACGGCTGATAATGTGACAGTTTTGACAATTAAATAAGGTTATAAATTTAAGATAGAAGAGAAATACGTCCTTTTTTACTCGGCCAGCTTTGACGACTTTTTTTTTCAGGTCAAGGATATTTTCAAGTTCAATCCATCAAGTTTGGATGGAAGTTCAAGATATTTTGTAACTTTAGTGGTAGTGTTGGTCGAAATAATATAGAAGATAATACAATTTTTATGTCGGCTTCTAATATTTTTAATCAAGAAAAGATACCTTTTTAAAAGAACTTATAATATGATGAACAATACATGTACAAAAAGAGTTCAGTGTTTAATTACTGTTAACACCAAAACATTATATTGCACTCCACCCTTGCGTTCCGCCAAGCCCGTTAAGATCATCAGGCGTTGATTAAATCTGATGTAATCATGACTTAATCGAAACAGTTTTAATCGTTTCCTGATGATACCAACGTGATTGACGAAACGCGTGCATTGAATACAGTACGATGTTTCGACGCTAGTGGAAAACGTGTCTGAATTTATGTTTGTTTCTACCCCGATTCCAGTCCCAGGATTAAATAGGGCGCAATATGTAATAGTATTTTATACTTTTTAACTCACCTGTGTCGGTCGCCGTGGTGATCCGTGATGGCGGCGCCAGGTCTATAGGGGGGTTAACCCCCCAACCCCGCCTACCACATGCCGCGATTGAGTATCTGAAAGGGGAGAGTTTCAATTATTTAAGGAAAAAGTTAAAGTGGAAACAAACTTCATACTACCAGCAATAATGGATTTTGGTGACGTCGATTTTATACCAGTACAAGGCGAGTTTTTTATGCGTATTTGGTCTATAAAATTGTTGTTTCATAAGAAATACTAAAACGTAATTTGTTATGTTGTTTGCACGCAAAATATGATATGTAATGTGTTCGTGTACTGCTGAACATCGTCTAGCTTCTTTATTTTAAATGAAATATATTCTTACAAAATTTGGAAGGAGCATACTTTGAGCTGAAATACTGTGTCATAACTAGAGCCCGTAGGTTAATAATAGATTCCAGGACCGGTCTTAAAGCGACTGGAATATTGTTATAACTAAAGAGCGGCATCGGACAAAATGTGTCTTAGAGATGGGCGGTGTAACAATGTAAAATTATATGTGTACAAAATAATATAAAACATACGCGCGCATCTCTATACAATATTAAAGTCGACCAAATTGCAAAGAAAGCAAATGCACATAACAGCTTACATATACCACATCTTGTTATAACTGACTTTATACCCTTTTTTAAAAATCATCAAAAGGAGAAATGGAAAGAACAGTGGCAATGCCATGGCGATATATCAAATACATTTTATCACACGATCCATCCTAATATTCCGAATACACACTGGTATAATAACAGCAAGCTCAGTAGGAAAACTATTTCAACAGTTATCCGAATAAAACTGAATCACGGAAGATTTCCTTCCCACCTACATAAAATCGGCGTACGAGATGATCCTAATTGTATATGTGGCGAAACTGGAAACATCTATCACTATATCTTTAACTGTCCTTTAACTAAACAGTACAGACACACTTTTATCTTATGTACATGAAAGAGGTTTTAACTCTCCGATATGGCTCCCGTATACACTCAGTATAGGTGATGAAGATATTGTGCAACACATCGTAAACTTTTTCAAGGCAATCAAAATAGATATTTAATAATGTAACTAATCTTCCTCAAATTTATCACAACCTTTGTATTTACCCTTTTGTTTGTTCTAAACCTATCTTACCCATGGTCAAGTGTTGTATGTCAAGAAAACTACAATGCCCTGACAGACCCCCTGGGGAGAAGCAGGTGGCCCTGTCTATTCCCTCATTATTTTATATCCCTCCTTAAACTAATAGTATAATTCGTGGCTAATACACTTAACGTGTGACGTCAATAATCAGAAAAAATCTCTATACAAGTTTCCTATTTACCCCTAGCCGACCATTATAAAGATCGAGCGTGATCTCGCGACGTTAATGCAACTACTTAGTTGAGCAGCTGTTGAGATGGTAAGTTCAGGGACATCAGTGGCGGTTCACAAAGTATTTTGTAGACGATGTAGACGTGATGTATAGTCCTATTTTTAATTAAAAATAATAAATACGCCTGGGGAACAAAAAAAAGCGGTGCAACTTTATGATTCCATGGACGTGCATATATCTTTTTTATAAATTCGAAAATTGTGAAATATTTTTTTCATTCAAATCAATATAGGAGATTAAAATTAGCCTGCATACAAAACTCTTAATATTTGTAATATAATTTGCTGTAAATAATGCTAATTTAGCCAGACAATCTCAAAAAATTGTCTGTGTTAATAAACCTAGCTGAAATACACGTCACTGGCGTCTTAAACAAGTAGAGTGCCTAAAGTCGTAAACCATTTTAACGACGTCGTAAAAATGTTATGGCACAGTGGACCGAATAAGTATTTAAGGAATGTATTAGATAATACAAAGCACAATAGTATACTGGATTGGCATTCCAGTTGCCGGCACGGCACGGCGTTGCCGGCTCTTCAAAATTTTCTTAAGTATAGTAATATACATAAAGTTGTTTTAATTTATAAATATTTTTTCCAGCAATTTTAAACGTTTTATTTTAATGCTAACTAATAAATTTATATCTATGTATTTTTTTAAAATATTTCCAAACTAGCTTTCTAAGAACGTCACGAACTAACAGTTTACTGAAGTATGAAGTATACTTGTATAGTGAGCTTAGCAATTTTAGAAAATATATCTGACAACCTTGCTTTTTTCTACCTATTTTCAATTTAGAATGGAAATACAGTAATTGTACATGTTTATTAATTTTTTGGAGAAATTAAATGAATAATTATATCAGGTACAGGAAATTTGACTTTTCTAAATTAACTGTTAATAGAACAATATACCTCAGGTAATAAAACGATTTTTATTACATTACCAATAAAATTTATTCGATATTAACACGACTAAACAAAACAGTGCCTCTTACCGTTCAATTGCAAAATAATTTAAAAATTTTGGGATAAATATCCTAATATTAATATGCCTTATTTGTCTCCACAAGAAAAAATAAATATGCCCGATTATATGTAAACGAAGACGAACGTATGTAAACAAGGACAACCTTAAACAAAATGGCTCTCTTTAGTTATAACGAGCCATAAAAAAAGTCATCAAATCTGGCTATGAATGAGAGAAATACAAATAGTGGTTATGTTGAAGCTCGAGACGAAACATCGTTGTTGTCAAATGTTTGCCAAATGACTGTCACAATTGTAAAATAAATAATGACTGTCACATAATGTAACAGCCTTGAGAATTAAAATAAACAAGTTTATACATTTAAGATCAAGAATACAAATACATCGTTTTTGGTTGGCCAACTTTGATGACGTATTTTTTTTAGTATTAGTTAACCCGCGCTGATCGATCCATCATTCGCGTGTATGAAACGTCGAATAAATTTGTAAAAATGTCGGGAAGGTGTCCGTCACATGTTACGATAGAGCGTTGGATAAACAAATTTACAGAACCGACCTTTAATGGCAGTGAACTGCACTGTACCGTGTGTGACTGTGTACTGACGTGGTACGTAAAAACAGATGTTTTGCAGCATGTTCCTACAAACATAAATCTCGTGTAAGTGGCGGCGTGAGTCCGCGGGACAGTCTAAGACAATTTAACTTGGATTTAGTCAAAATGACGGTAGCGTGTAATATTCCATTCGCCAAATTCGATCATCCCGAGTTCAATTCAAGTTGTCCAGAACGCGGTGAGTGGAAAGTACGCGAAGTTAGTTTACCTGCAGAAACAACTGTAGACGATTTTACATAGCACCATTGTGTGAGGACATAAAAAAATATCATCTCAGAATTGCACGATAAGCTCGGAATTGCACGATTAGCGTTGACGAAACAACGGATGTTAAAGGACAGAACATGCCTAGCGTAGTGGTTGAGAGACTGAATAAGGTAAAAGCCATGAAAGTGTACTTGAGAGAGTGAGAATGAGACACATTTCAGGTACGTCCCACTCAGCGGACGGGGCGATTGGCATTTGTTGGCGATTTTATACCCCCACTATTTCAGTTTGCTCTGATCTGTGTACAGTCTTTTTGTTTTGTCACAGTACCGTCTGCGTCTATCTCAGTTAATGGAAGTCTCTCTTCACATTTCGGGAGTAAAATTAATTTCACAAGTGGTACATAAGTTGTAACAGTACCGGCAAGATGATTCGTGAGCACACATACGTACCTACTCCTATATTTTCGCGCGTCTGAATAATTCGCATCCGGCATGCGTCCGGGCTAAACCTGCTGAACTTCACCTGTGTGAACCTGGCAACTAACTTAACGGAAACCGACTTATCTTTTTTTCATTCGATTGTACCCGGTTTGTACCGTTTGTACCGCAATTTAATTGGTTTGTACCTTCAGAGAGCGCAAATAGCGCACAGATGAAACATTTCAAACTGCGCAACTTAGCCGCCTATCGTCGAGTGTTCCGTTTGTATCTCTTCAAAATCATTTGTACCGCCTTGCAAACGATAATACGACAGCGTCTTTAGTATTTTGTTTATACTCCATTAAAATCGTGTGTACCTCTACGAAATCGTTTATACCACCTTGGAAACGATAGCACGCCTTCCTATTATTAATAGTTTCGTTTGTACCCTCTTAAAATCGTTTGTACCCCTACGACGTCGTTTGTACCGCCTTGAAAACGATAGCACGCCTTCCTATTATTGATAGTTTCGTTTGTACCTCCTTAAAATTTCGTTTGTATCTCTACGAAATGGTTTGTAGCGCCTCGAAAACTATAGCATGAGTGCTATGGTTTTCGCGCGAATGTGTGCTATGGTTTTCAAGGCGGTACAAACGTTTTCGTAGGGGTAAAAAAGTTGTTAAGGACGTACAAACGAAATAAGCAATCTTACGAAGGGGTACTGCTGTTTTCAAGTGGGTACAAACAATTTCGTAGAGGTACAAACGATTTTAAGGAGGTACAAACGAAACTATCAATAATAGGAAGGCGTGATATCGTTTCAAGGCGGTAGAAACGATTTCGTAGGGGTACAAACGATTTTAAATAGGTACAAACGAAGTAATTAATCTTACGAAGGGATACCATTGTTTTCAAGTTGGTACAAACGATTTCGTAGGGGTACAAACGGTTTTAAGAGGGTACAGACGAAACTATCAATAATAAGAAGGCGTGTTATCGTTTTCAAGGCGGTACAAACGATTTCGTAGGGGTACAAATGATTTTAAGTAGGTACAAACGAAACTATCAATAATAGGAAGGCGTGCTATCGTTTTCAAGGCGGTACAAACGATTTTAAGTAGGTACAAACGAAGTAAACAATCTTACGAAGGGGTACTATTGTTTTCAAGTCGGTAAAAACGATTTCCTAGAGGTACAAACGATTTTAAGAGGGTACAAACGAAACTATCAATAATAGGAAGGTGTGCTATCGTTTTCAAGGCGGTACAAACTATCTCGTAGGGATACAAACGATTTTTAGAGGTTACAAACGAAATGATCAATAATATGAAGGTGTGCTATCATTTCCAAGGCGGTACAAACGATTTCAAGTAGGTACAAACCTAACAGTTGCCAGTCATTTTTCACCCCCCTGCCATTTCCGCCCCTTTAAGGTACAAACGAAATTAAATGCGATACAAACGGGTACAAACCGGGTACAATCGAATGAAAAAAGAGAAGTCGGTTTCCGTTAAGTTGGTTGCCAGGTTCAGGCAGGTCTGAACTTCGCAGGCTCGTGTTATTAAAGGTCGTTAATCAAAGGGCGAATCTTTTCGATAACCGTCGCGTCCGCCCACACGTCGCGATATTATAATTGAACCGATGAAATTCTTCGCGAGCCCTTTTAATTTATGCGGACTCCGTTCCGAAGTGAAGGCCGTAATGAACGCGAATTCCACGGAGCGGACAATGAGCGGCGATAAATAAGGCTCGAACGGAAAAAAAATGCTAAGTGAACCGAAGATATTGGAAATATCGAATGTCAGAATGTTCGGGGCGAATTTTAGAGGGCATAAATTAAAGAAACTCTGAACTGAACTGTAACAGCTTTTGTTTTCGCAAGGTCGTCAGACATCTCGACTTCATTAAATATTCTGTACGCAAAAAGAGGATTCTCAAACCAAAGTATAACGTTGGATCAATGGCGCCATCTCTGGTATCAGGAGAGAAATTATACCAGTTTTTTAAGGGATTATATTACCCAGGCGCACTGAAAAATTAAGCTTTTTTGGGAATTTTTTTTCTATACCTTATGTAATGGATCAAAATGAAATTTTTGACACTTGATTCTATGGGTATTAATGATACAATACCAGTGAACCGGTTAACAAGAGTCCAAGAATGAGGACGAGGCGTCAAAATGTCGGGAAAATAATCAGGAATGAGACCGGAACCATTAGAAGTGTGTCCATAGAGCTCGAACGGGCGTTTCGACGGCCTCTCTTAACCCGTTTCAGCCGAAAACGCCACCTCCCGGTACATCACTCTTCAGCGCCTCATAACTAATACTATTTGCGACAGAAAAACTTGACAGGGACATATTTTTTAAAGTTTAAGACGCGTCTTTCCGATGGTGTCCATGAAATTCCTCCAAAAAAATATTAATTATGAAAAAAAGCAGTTTAAAAAAATACGATTTTTTTGCACATTATTTTTTTTTAATCAAATTTTCAAGGGGTTTCCGGTCTGCAATGGACCTGGAACCTCACTAACCGGTGGAATAAATGTTTGAACTAAGTATACGTGGTTTAAATATCGATTTTTTTCCCTTATGCCTTCAAATGGCGCCTGAACTGCAAAATTTTTTGCGTAAAAATTCAAGAATGTTTTATTGGAAAATGATTTACTTTTACAAAAAATTGTAACTTGAACAATTGTGACTTGATAACTTGAACAAATGTGAAAGAAATGACACTTTTACAAAAAAATTGTCAAGAACAAAGAGTTCTTCTTAAATCACTCAAAAGCATGCACTGGAATTTTTCAAAATTTTTAGAGCAACTTTTTTGATTTTGCAAATTGTCAATTTTTGCAAAATTTAAAAAAATGCTAAAAAAATTCTGATAAAGTTGCATTGCAATGCAATTCCAGTGCATTCTTTGGGTGATTTTAAGAACTTTTTATTCTTGACACTTTGTAGTAAAAATGTTTTCGAGAAAAAAAGTTCTAAATTTCGTTACTAATTTGATTTTTTATAAATATTTGTCTCGAAAAAAAATGCATTTTTACTGTAAATTCTCAAGAATAAAAAGTTCTTAAAATCATTCAAAGAATGCACTGGAATTTTTTCCGAATTTTTTAAGCAGTTTTTTTTAAATTTTGCAAAAAATTTACAATTTTGTGCAATCCAAAAATTGCTCAAAAAATTTTTAAAAAATTCTAGTAGGTACATTCATTGGAATTATTTTAAGAACTTTTTATTCTCGACAATTTTTTGTAAAAGTGCATCATTTTCCAATAAAAAATTCTTGCATTTTTACGCACAAATTTTGCAGTTCAGGCGCCATTTTGAACGCATAAGGCAAAAAAAATCAATCTTTAAACCACGTATACTTAAAGTTCAAACATTTATTCCACCGGTTAGTGAGGTTGCAGGTCCATTGCAGACGGGAAACCCCTAGAAAAATTTGTTTAAAAAAAATGTGCAAAAAATCGTGTCTTTTTTTAAACTGCTTTTTTTCATAATTAATAATTTTTTGCAGGAATTTCATGGACACCATCGGAAATGGCACGTCTTAAACTTCAAAAATATGTCCATGTCAAATTTTTCTGTCGCAAATAGTATTAGTTATGAGGCGCTGAAGAGTGATGTACCGGGAGTGGCGTTTTCGGCCGAAACGTGTGGAACCGTCGACGCGTTTGTGGGCCGCTATGTAAAACGAAATGCAATGCGTTTTTGCAATGAAAATGTTTTCCAATTTTTCGTCCAATTCCCCCCGAACACCCACTAAGTACACAACACCAAAAAGGACGCGACTTTTTGGTAGCGTGACAGAGAATTCTTATTTTTCTTAACCATTTCTTTGTCGATAATATTTTGAAATATTTCATTTGTTCGAACACTTAGGACCCGAATACCCTTGGCTCTCTGATTAAACACACATATACAAGACCTTGAATTCCGACACATCGCATTATATTCTTAGGACTCATAGTTAAATGTTAACTGTACGAAAATTACATTGTCACAGTGGATGTAATAATTTGTACTACATTTCAACCAAGACATTTCTAAAGTAAATTTTGTTTTGCTAACGTCCACACATCTTCAGGTCCACACCAGCCTCATTATCACGACCCCGAAAGTCGCATGCGACAAACCGAAATCTCCCGCCGGAAGTCCGGCACCGTTCGTCATGGTGTAATTGATGAAATCCAAGTAGGCGCCGACCCTGGTGTACATCCCGGGCCTGAAATACAACGCGCAACCCGGGCCGTAGGAGACGACGCCCACCTGGACGTCGCCGCACAGCAGCGGCCCGCCCGAATCCCCCTGGCAGGAGTCCTTCCTCTCGAAGGAGACGGCGCATATCAGGTCGTCGTGGAATTCACGGGACAGCACGCGACACCGTCTCCTAGACAGGACGGGCAACGTCACGCAGAGTATGTTTTTCACTCCACCATCTTCGTCGGTCCGCTCGTCGGGGTCCTCTTGGCCCTCCTCCAAGCCCCAGCCCATGGTGCGGGCCTCTATACAACTCTCGTCGTAATCGCTTCCTTGGGGTAGCTTCACGTACTTGACGTGCGCGGACTCGGCGATCGGGGTGTCCAGTCTGAGCAGGGCGATGTCGTAAATCATATTCCGCCAATGGCGGTACCAGGGGTGGCAGTAGCACATCCGCACTTTCACCGTCACCTCGTCGTCGCGGGACTCCTTGGAGAGGCCAGCTGTCACCGAGAGCTGGTTGAGTTTGCAGCAGTGCGCGGCCGTCATCACCCAGTTCTCGTTCAGGAGGGTTCCTCCACATATGAAATAATCCTCAGATAGTGCCACCATGAACTTGTGTTCCTCCGGGCGGCATTCCTCTCCCGAAACGATTCTGGACGGCGGGCCACTGGGTGCCGTTTTCCACGGTCCGCCTTTCGAGTCGACTGTTAAAGTGGACAACGCGAAATAGCACAGATAATAGGGAAAGAGACGCATGGAGTTAGTTTAGATGTCATCTGCGCGCACGTTTAAAGTCAATTGACTGACAGTTCATACCACAGAATATACCCTACAGAAGCGACAGAGCGTGTCGGCACCTTTGATCTTGGGGAACATATTTGTTCACAGTTCTGCCAGTTATTAGTACACTGAGAGAAGAAAGTGTTTTTTTTACACTAATCAAAATGTTCAATTAATAAGTGAATTGTAACATGAAGTAAAAAGTCTATCGTCTATATCAAGTTTTGTCTAGAATACACGCTTTAATCCAAACAGCAGCTCTAAAAACATAAATTTCTTATAATTCATATATTCTTATAGGTAAATAACTTTTTGTATTCTCCAACTTTACATACTTTTGGGGATCCCTTGGAAACGAAAAAAAACTTGTATTTCCATCACTTTGGGAAAAGCATGGACGATAGGCACACCTATTTCTTTTTAGCTTTCTTGGCAGAATCCATTCTCAAGTTTTGTTGGATGTAGATACCCGATCGCGATCGTAAAAAACGTCTCAATACTTTCACCGGCACTGGCCAAGTGGTTATAATATAAATAGTAGTCACAATCAGTAATATCACAAAAACCGTACTATATTTGAAAATAGTTCAGAATCAACACAAAAATAAAATTTAAAATAACTTATTTTTTTGACAGAACAAAACGTAAACATTCACACTGCCGGAAACTCTTCTAGACGGACGAAATTTATCAGTAGCCATAGCAAGGCAAATTATATAATTTCATTATGATGCTTCCCATAAGCCTAATTTAGACCAACTGTAACGTTTGAGTGTTTTGCCGAAAATTCAAGGATGATAGGTTAATTAAAAAAAAAATTCACCGTATTCAATTTTAACATTTTAACCTTAGGTGACGATAGGTTTGAGGTCCGTGGTGGTTTTTTTCTTTTCATACAGGTGCCAAAATACAGTGAGATGTTAATACAGTGAAATTTTAAAACCGCGGGGGATGAAGGGGTTTTGCCGCGGTGCCGGGGGAGATAGGAAAATTAAAACTACTTTTTATTTGCCATATTCGGTTTCAGTACCCCAAAAAAGTAGAATGAGTTATTTATTTTGAATTTTTATATAAAGTAAAATCCTTGGGGGGGAGGTTCTAGGGGTAGCTGGGGTGTAACCTTAGGGGCATGAGTAAATTCTGACCTCAGATTTGTTCTTAGCACATCGAAAAACGTAGAATGAGATATTTACTTTGGATTTTTATATGACGTAAAATTTTGAGCCTTTGGGGATGCTGGAGCGAAATCTAAGGGTGATGGGTAAATCATGACCTCAGAATCGTTCTTATCACACCGAAAAACGTAGAATGAGATATTTATTTTGAATTTTTATATGATGTGAACATTTGACCATTTGGGAGGGTGCTAGGTGCGCTGGGGCGAAATCTAAGGGTGATGGGTCAGTTCTGACCTGAGATTCGTTTTTAGCACACCGAAAAACGTACCAGAAGGTACTTCTCCTTTCTGTATCAGGACTTTGTCAACCGAAGATAACATTACAGTGACGTTACAGCCATTTATTAAATGGCCGCCACAGGTCCCAAGGTCAAATATTCCGGTCCCTCGAAATCGGCTAGCTGTCGCTTCTGTATGGGTAGGTTCATTCTGTGGTTCATACGCTTTTGAACGGTGCCAGTTTTTTGGTTATGTAAGTCGCCATGTCACACAGTGCGGCAAAATGGTAATCTAGGAGTGCAAAAGTCGAAAAACGAAATATAGATAGATCTTTGCTACTATTTTTTATGTCAATATAAATGTCCAAAGGAGCCGAAACCTAGATTTTTACTTTTGAAATTCATTATTTTAAAGCAAGGCAAGCGATGGAAACTGTTAGGTTGGGCATAACGTCAAAATGGGACATGATTTTTTTCGCTTCCCATCTAACGTTTAAAAGCTTAATATGAGATTCCATTTATGATAACTGTATCCACATAACATATAAAATAGTATTCAATATATACATACACTAGCGACCCGCCCCGGCTTCGCACGGGTGCAATGCTGATACTAAATATAAAAAATGGTTATTGTGGGTTATCCCTAAGAGATAGACATATACCATCGCGGACTTTTTTGTAGACCATTTTAAGGTGTGCAATACTGTAGAACATTATTTTGATCTATCTCGTAGGGTTCAGCCAGCGTTTGCAATGTAAGCGGAAAAAAATGTGTTTATTTACGACATCACATTAGAAACCTCTAAAATTATCAGTGTTTCTCTACTATACAGGGTTTGTCCGGAAAGTAATGTCAGTGAGCTTTGAAAAATGGTTTTTATTGGTTCTACGTGTACAAATCTTTAGAAATTTTCAAAATAGATTCCTCCTGCGTCCACCCATCGTTTCCAGTGAGCCTTCCAAGCATCAAAAGCCGCACGGTAGTCGTTTTCCGGAATCGCCTTTAAAGCGTCGGTGCAAGCCTTCTGAATGTTTTTCACCGACCCAAAATGCTGTCCTTTCATTGGGGTTTTGAGACGGAGAAACAGAAAAAAGTCTGGGAGGGGGGGGGCACATCGGGGCTGTAGGGAGGCTGGGGAACAACGGTGATGCCTGCCTTGACGAGGTAATCGGCCACGAGGTAGCAGGTGTGCGAAGGCGCATTGTCGTGGTGAAGCTTCCAGGATTTTGAGATATCTGGGCGGACGCGATTCACCCTGTGTTTCAGCCGCTTCAGCACCTCGACGTGAAACTTTCCGGTTACGGTTGTCCTCTGCGGAACGAACTCATGATGGACCAATCCCCGGCAATCAAAAAAGACAATCAGCATTGTCTTGATCTTTGACCTGGACATCCTGGCCTTCTTGGGGCGAGGGGAGTTTGACGTGTGCCATTCCGCACTTTGCCACTTCGTCTCCGGATCGTATTCAAAGACCCAACTTTCGTCCCCGGTAATGACGTCATCAAGGAAAGCGGTGTTGTCTTCGCAGGTGACCAAAAGTTCTTGGCAGGTTTCAACGCGCCTCGCTTTTTGATCGTCCGTTAGCACTTTTGGCACGAGCTTCGCGCACACCTTCCTAATTCCTAACACCTAAGACTCCGACACAATTTCGTGAACAATGGTTTTCGTAATGTCTAATGTTTAGGAAATTAAACGGACACTTAGACGACGGTCAGTGTTCAACAAGTCACGCACACGTTTCACATTGTCGTCGGAACTGGAGGTTGATGGCCGTCCAGCGCGGTTCTCGTCGTTGACATCTTCCCGACCTTCTGCGAAGGCCTTGTGCCACCGGAAAATTTGCCTGTCCGAAAGACATGCCTTCTTCAACATTGGAATGGTTTCCGCAGCACTCTTCTCCAGTTTCACACAAAACTTGATCGCCATCCGTTGTTCAAGCGAACGTTGCATTTTTTCTTGCACCGGGTCACTGTAACGACTCTCAAAGAACGAGTGATGCGACCGCTACAACGACCGATAGCCAACTGACGCTTGTTGGATCTTGTTGCCAGATCCCCCCCACCACAATCCCAGCACGTAAAGCGCGGGTTGGCGCGTACAGTCTCGGGAAAAAAAATCACTGACATTACTTTCCGGACAAACCCTGTATTATGCATGTATTATACATATAAACCTTCCTCTTGAATCACTCTATCTATTAAAAAAAAACGCATCAAAATCCGTTGCGTAGTTTTAAAGATCTAAGCATACATAGGTAGGGACAGACAGCGGGAAGCGGCTTTGTATTATACTATATTATGATATATTTTTCTGAAATTTTAAAATATTTATTTCAAGAGGGTTTGTATAAATTAATTCTCTGTTTTTTTTAATGAAATACTTACGAAATTCGCATGTATTCACGTTAATTTTTACACAAATATTAAAAATGAGGTGTATAGTTCTTGTTTTTACCAAATATGCAGCTTAAAAAGTTATTTAATTTTCTCTGGAACAGTTCGCTGTAGAGGTTAATTGCGTTAAACTAAGAATGGCGTCGAAAATTTGTTTCACAAGTTACTATTCACATTGGATCCATTAATTTTCACAATCATGTGTACTAAAAAGAGTTTTGGAAACAGAACAATATCGATTTTTGAAGATGTTGTTGAAGAAGAAATGAAAACTTTCAGTTCAGCTCAGTTGAGAACAGAGTCTACGTAAAATTCACAAAATTAAGGGGCACACCTAGTGTGACCGCCTAAAAAAAAAAGGTGATTTTTGGGAATTAAATAAAAAAAAGTACTGCATCAAATGTTTTCAAATTTTGAGGATATATTTGTACATAAATGATGAAAGCATAGTAAAATGTTTAAACAAAAAAAATTTAATTTTCAGCGAGTTATTCGCTATCTCCCAAGTCTCGAAAAAAAAGTTCCTCCACTGCTGCAGTGATTACGGCCTTCACAGTGGCTGGAATAAAAAAAAATGAAAAACTATTAAACTACAAGGTATTGCCTATGCAATGACCCAGGATTGTGAAAAAAAAGGGAATTTAAGAAAATGACAGTTATGAAAAAAAATTTAAAATTTCGCTCAAAAATCTGATGATTTTTGGCGTGCCAAAAATTACATTTTTCATACAATCGAAAAACTGGAGGGTCATTGTATAGAGAAACATATACAAAATAAGCAGAAAAAAAATCAAATCGATCGGATGATTTGTAATTGAGTTATAACTGCAGCAAATTAGAAAAATGTAGTTTGGAGAAAAACGCGTTCAAAGATAAAATAATTGATTTCATTGTTATAAATAGATAAATATCATACCTAGAGCTAATCTGCTATTTCAGGCCCATACAATTCACCTTCCTCTTCTTCAAAAACCGCCTGTTGGAATCTTATTATAATGACTTACGATGACCAGTGGCGGATTTACATAAGGGCACTTTGGGCACGTACCCGGGGGACCCCACAACCCAGGGGCCCCCACAAGTTGAATAACCCATATTTTTTGTCTCCTACATTTTCGAAAAATCAAAGAACGTGGAACAACACATACGCAATGATCATTCAAATAATAAAACTTCTTCGAGAGTATATAATATTTAATAATCGATATATAATTAGATAATAAAAAAAATGATTTTCTTACAAGGGGCCCCCACAGAATTTGATTTTCTTACAAGGGGGCCCCCACAGCCTTCGTGCCCAAGGGCCCGTTAAATATAAATCCGGACGATGACGATGACGACAGAGTCCAAACAATAACTCAGGTAGGCCCCGTAGCAAACGTAACTTTCTAACCAATGAGCGTCTACTCTTTAGAAGGCTGTAGTTCAAAAACTATTTGAGATACGCACGTGAAATTTTAGTATGTTATTTTTAAAGGTATAGACCATCGATACAATATGCAAAAACAAAAAAATCGATTATTTTTTTCACACTAGGTGTGCCCCTTAAAGTCGAAAATCGGCGACCTCAAATTGACAATTTTTTGGGAGAAAGTCACGTTTTTTCATATCTTTACATACACATATACCGTGTAATTTAATTGTTCCTTTTGAACAGAATTAAATATCAAAATAATGTAAATAAATGTAAATATAAAAAAAAAATCTAAAGGAGATGCAAATTATGTCTAAATTATATTAACTCCCCTTTTTTCATTCCTGAAACGGTCTCAATAATTTTAAACAACTTTAATACTGAACCATTTTGGAAATATTCTTCCTAGACTTGAAAAAATTGTTTTGTTGGATTTTAGGTGCAGGAATAAACAACTATTTAATTTTTGCTAACGTTTCAGATTTATTTCTCCTTCAATTTATTCCTCCTGTCATATAAGATATTCTGAAGATTTCCCTTTAATAAGAGTCCAAGAACGAGGCGTCAAAACGTCGGGAAAATAATCAGGAACGAGACCGGAACCATTAGAAGTCGGTCGATAGAGCGCGAACAGGCATTTCGATGGCCTCTCCTTAAGTGGGAGAGTCGATGCGTTTGTGGGCCGCTATGTAAAACGAAATGCAATGCGTTTTTGCAATGGAATTTTTTTCCAATTTTTCGTCCAATTCCTCCAGAAAACCTAATACAAAAGTATTTTTTACTTTCATTTAAGATACAAAATGACGTCGTAGATGCAGGTAACATGAAACAATTTTTCTCTGGAGGAGGAAATCGGCGTACACTGTAGCAATCTTGGTACGTCACTTAGAAACAAAAACATTTTTTTTTCTTAATCTCCATTAGTTTTTCTTTGGAAGTACCCAAGATTTTTTTTTTTTTTGAAAATTCACAAATTGACCACTTAATTTTTTTTCATTTTTTTTCTTAAAAAAAATCGACCTGAAATTGTTTATTGCAAATCTAATTATTTTTCAATCGCAAATATCGTGTGTACTTCGATAGATAATCTATACAAGAAGCTACAATTAAAATTTCAAGTTTATCGGACAAAAACTGAGCTAGCTACGTTGTACGCCAATTTGAAAAATACAGTTTCGAGAAAAAACGCGTTTAAAGTTTGAAAACGTATTTAATCATATAAATAATACGGCTATTACAGCATCCTATTAGCTTCCTTAAGATTGAATAACGTTATCTATATACAGTATGTCCCCAGATCGAGTTTAAAAGAGGAAAACATTTTGTGTTTTTGATTTCTCAGTAAAAGTCACTCTTGATGATTTGCCCTGCTTGATTTCAAACCCCCAAAACGCAAATTACTTTTTTATATAACAAACGGTTCTCAAGATAATACCATTTTTCTTCATAATTTGGACTTTCACAAAATTTTATAAGTAATTCTAGTTGGCGTATTTAACACAATAATTTCGTTGTCTAGGATACTATATGCTATAGAAACTCAATTAATTAGTTAGCTAAAAAAATTATTCGAATTACTTAAGTCTCATGTTTTAATCATTGAATTAAACAACTGATTATAAAATGAAATCAAAACTAAACCAGAATTTTTTTATTCAAATAATGCTCCTCCTTTTTCTGCACAAATTTCAATTCGAGCTCTAAATTCGTTAAAACTATTTATAATTTCCTCAATTGACAAGGACTTGACTGCATTTTGAATACTTGTTTTTATTTGCTCTTCATCATTTTCTAGTGGTTCACGATAAACAATTTGCTTTAAACGTCCCCATAGATAGAAGTCCAATATTGTCAGATCCGGGCTTCTCGGCGGCCATAAAATGGGATCATCCCTTCCTATCCAGTGTTCATTAAATTCGGAATTGAGCCAATTACGGACAGTAACAGCATGATCAGCAGGGCACCCATCTTGTTGGAAAAACATTCTCTTTCGATAACTTAAAGGAAGTTTATCAAGTTTATCTGTTAAAAAATTTTGTAGCATCTCCAAATATGTATTACGATTTAAATTTTCTTTGAAAAAAATATGGACCAATAATGCCATTTGTATATGAAACCGCACACCACACATTAACTTTTTTTGAAATATTGTCTTTGACAAGAAATAGTAAAGTGGGGATTTGTTTCACTCCAATGCCGGCAATGCCGAGAGGAAACGACGCCGTTTGTTGAAAAAGTAGATTCATCGGAGAACAAAATTCGCTTATGAAATCCTACGTCATTTAAAACTCTGTTGCCCATCTCCAAACAAAAATCCATACGTTTGGCTTCATCACCCTCTTCTAAGGTGTGCCTGAATTTTGGTTTAAATGGTAAAATCCGGTTCTGCTTGAAAATTCTCTGTAAATGAAGTTGTGTTTGAAGTTATACTGACTTATTAGTTGTCAGCAGTTTTCAGTGATATCGTGCAATGATATCCGCCTACCAGAATTTTTTAAAGAATTATAAAAAAAAAGTCCAAACTATGAAGAAAAATGGCATTATCTCGAGAACCGTTTGAGTTATATAAAAAGTAATTTGCGTTTTGGGGGTTTGAAATCAAGCAGGGCAAATCATCAAGAGTGACTTTTTCTGATAAATCAAAAACACAAAATTTTTTCCTCTTTTCAACTCGATCCGGGGACATACTGTATATTTCGAGAAAGTATAACTCATTTCTACCGACGAAAACTACCAATAGAACTGTAATAATACAGCAGAGCGGCTTTTTCGAACGTTCTAAACCGCTGAGATGTGTTCGGAAAATAAGTTGTAATTTTTTTTAGGCTTGCCCCTCCAAAATTCTTTTTGAATATAATTCTTAGACAGTTTATAAATCAGAACAAAGAATAAAAAAAATGGGAAAAAATTTGCTGGGTAGTATAACCCCCTTAAAGCTGAAATCTCATCTGATGATCTCAAATCTTAGCACGGTCACCTGCACTGCTCCGGCCACATATTTGTAAAGAGCAAACAAATGGAAGATACGTCTGCTATTAAAAATTCCAGCTCGGCTTTATGATGTTCAATAAATAATTATAAAAGATCCCCGTTACAAAATATTATAGTATTTAGTCCGGTTTGAAATTAATAGGCATGTATACACACTTGAATTTTTTTAGTAAGTATATATTTTCGACAACATATTACTTGCGGCATCATGTTAACTTCCAAAACTAAACCTTTCTTTTTTAAAGAATTTCTGAACTGAAAAGTAAAAAAATATTGTTTCCAGTTTCAGTGAGGGTTTGGAAGGAAACAATAATAATAAACAAATTCTTGATCAACAATAAAATTTATACATGTTATTTATACATACTTTATAGTTACGTTTTACAAAATAAATTTTATAAAACAAAATAAATGAGTGTTGCTATTAGAATAATTGGAACAATATTTTAATGTTATTAAAAATTGATGGGGGGTTTCAATGGATTATAGAAGAAAATGGTAATGAAAATTATAAACAAAAATTTAAATTAAAAACAGGAGTTTTTACACAAAAAAAAACATAAGAAAAATAGGTGTGTTCTGAACTGAAACTGGTAAATTTTATTTTGCTATTATTTTTACAATTAAAAGCATTTTCCTCTTCCCTCCTTGTAAAATAACGAGCCATCCAAAAAATAAAAACGTTCATGTTCTATTAAGTTATATCAAGAAGAAGTTGGCTTTGAAATTTGTGTCCAAGGTTAAATTCAAAATCAACATTAAATAAATTGTTGAATAGCTTCAAACTCAACAACTTAAACAACTCTTTTTATAGACGCACCTTTTTCGAGATATGCTACTGTTTCGGGACTTTTGGCGCGCTCTGTTCAATCTTGAGCAAAATGGGTTTTGCCCCCAAAAAAACAGCCTTATCAACAACTGAATGATTATTAATAGTCTATATGACGGACAACAACGCTGCATCGGTAAAATTTTCACGTCTTCAACGTAATAGACCTAAAATACAGCAAAGAACGACGACTGATAAGGATCAGAAGAAGCCTAACGGAATTAGCATTTTTCCCTGATAACGTGATATCGAGTGACCTCGTTCCAAATAGCCTTTCAATAAAGAATGGAAGGAAGACGTACTTCAGGTTATCTACGAAAATTCGAGGGAAGGAAGTATCTCATTAACCCAAATAACGAAAAACAAGGAGGCCACCGTCTACACGAAAGAAACTCGGCACTCAGAAGAGTGTTATAGAGATAATTTCATTGGATTAACAATCTTAGATCTTAGAATGCTTTACTGAAACAAACATGTCAATAGTTGTAACAATTATTAGAAATTACACTCGTTAAACAAAATGATGCATTTCCTAACTGGTTATATAAATAGTTATGTAAGTAAAATTACAGAACGCCAAAAAAACTACCATTTGCTGACAAAGTGAGTAAATCCAACGGTGATTTCGAAGATTTATTTTATGATGGCGTGACCGTAATGTATAGAGTATGTAAGGAAAAACTATTGTGTAGGGGCAAACGCGATTGAAGCCGTCACATAAATTGTGTGAAACATAAAAATAAAAAAGCCCTTGAGAACTCAGTTTATGTTCGAGTTACTTTTAATGCTAAGTGCCTGTGATCTACTCCTGAATGTACGCGATAAACAATCATTTCGCGAGTTCTGGAACAAATACATTCCAACGATGCCGTTACCAGGTCGCACAACTTTACGTAACTATCTGCCAATTGTACGCAGTGTCTTACTAAAGTGAATTACAAGTGTATATCATACAAGTCATATCCCGTTAACTTCCCTAAACTGCTTTTATCTATCTAATATGCGATTTTTCTTTTATGATAAAACGCTATTCAATTGAACTGTCGTTATATTTTCAGCTCCCTGACTAACCGGCACATTCCTAGCCTGTGTGCAAGTGCCGTTGCGCCTACTTGAATATCAACAAACCCCCTCCAGACAATGATATGGCTGTTCAAAAGAAGCTGAAGAATGGGGTTGGAAGAAAACCCAAACTGGTATCACCCCAGTAACCACTTTGAAGGATCCTGCTCCCAAAGCACTACTTGTATTTTTGTCATGTAAGTGCAAGACCAATTGTGGTAGAGCCTGCGAATGCAGAAAAGCAGGATTAAAATACTCCATGATTTGCGGTGTCTACAACGGAAAGACCTGCAAAAATGTCACTCAACTGACGCTGGACGAATCTGATGAAGATGATTTGGACTTGCCACTCGCTATTCGTTTGTCAACTGAAGAAGGAGAATTCGACGAATTAAAAAAAAAACGATATTTGATTCCGAAATAGAGACAAACATTTCACCGTTGAAAGCATTGATATTAACGAACCAGGTCCGTCGGGCCTTTGCAGATATAAAACGTAATTTTATTTAAGTAGATTAGGCCTACAGGGGAAACCACGTTAAAAAACGCGCCGTGTACTTTACCCCATGGGTGGTGTGGAAACAAGCTTACTTTCATTCATTTCATTCATTTCAAACATTTTTAATACCTAGTTAAAATTAATTGATCATAAATGAATAACATGAGTTAATTAATGAATTCAATGATTAATTAATTAATTGGATAAAAGATACGCCACTGTTTCATGACAAAATTGTATAAAGCGTTGAAAAAAGTAGTTTTGTGGAACCCTACTACACATTTGATTTCATTTCGGAAAATCGCCTCTATATAAAACTTACGCAAAATGTTAATCTTTACGACGACTTTTCTGCCTAAACGGTTAATTTTAGCGAAAATCTGCTAAGGATATTTTTTGTATGAAATTTCCTCCTCTTTAATTTATTCTCCGCATATTTTTTCGAAAAACGCATAGTTTTGGAAAGAATTGCGAAAAACCGTTTTTGGCGGCCATCTTGGCTAGATGGCAGCGGCTCCGGCGGTAAGTGTCGAATTGTGCATTTTATGAATTTTAGATATGGGAACATACCCATACTACGTGACCCGTTCAGGGGTGGGAGGGGGTCTTCAAAATACCACGCTTGGTCACAGGGGGGGGGGCTTATGTTTTCGTCACGTAGTCAATATCCTCTTGGGAAATCTCGCGCTTTTTTGAGCTATATTCAAATATGGCGCGCAGCGTTTAGAGCTTTTTAAACCTACAGGTGGCAACACTGACGCAAATGAGCCAAATTAGTTTTTTTTTAACTTTCTGTTTGCAAAAAAATGATTTAAAACCATATTTATGAATTACTACGTGAAAACTAGAAGGGCAGGGGGGGCCTTGGCATATACTACGGGCACAGAATACCCTACCCATACAGAAGCGACAGAGCGTGTCAGCACCTTTGATCTTGGGGAACATATTTTTTTGACAGTTCTGCCAGTTATTAGTACACTGAGAGAAAAAGTTGTTTTTGTACACTAATCAAAATGTTCAATTAATAAGTGAATTGTAACATGAAGTAAAAAGTCTATCGTCTATATCAAGTTTTGTTTAGAATACACTTAGGCTTAATTATTTTAGGGAAAGACGGCAATAGAGTAATTAGGTACTTTCAGGTATTTTATTTGTATAAATATTTTGCTTCATATTTAATAATTTCATAATATCATAATTAATTTAGGATTAATAAAGCAAATTAATATTACTACATGTAAAAGTAAAGAACAATTTGTAAATGTAAATTTGACATTTTTTGAGGGTATTCTGTGTAAATATACATTTACCAAAAATATATAATCTATATGCTTCCACTGCTGGTTGTACTCGCCAATGGCACAGTCCCGGTATCCACAGGTATTTCTAAACTGTTGCTTGGACCTTAAAATTAAACTATATAGTTAATTAGTGGGATGAGGTCAAATGTTTCTAAAAAACTAATTTTCAGTTAGTCGACGTTTCGCAAAATTTATTTGCATCCTCAGGACTAATTGAATAAGCTTTTTGCTGTCGTTTTTAAAAATAAATATGAATGAAACATTGATAAAACAGTAATAATAGAATACAACGTATTTCCCCAAGGTGCTTGGGCTTTCCACCCGTACAGTTCTGAAGAACTGTACGGGTAGATATTTATTTTTAAAAACAACAGCAAAAAGCTTATTCAATTAGTCCTGAGGATGCAAATAAATTTTGCGAAACTTCGACTAACTGAAAATTAGTTTTTTTTGAAACATTTGACCTCATCCCACTAATTAACTATATAGTTATATGGAAACAGGTCACTAATCCTACATTACTTAAAATTAAAAATAAATAAAGAATAATAGGTTACCAGTTTTCGATAATATTTTGAGCAGTATAAATGGCTAACGTCAATAATAATAGTAAATTAATAAACAATGAATAATAAATTAAAATTTAATCTTGTTGTTCATTATTATTACTCAAAAGTTAAAATGAAAACTAAAAAAAAATATTGCAATCTGAAGGACGAAATGCTACAATATTTTTTTTTTAGTTACAATGCAAGATTTACCTGCTAAGCTTCCACTGCTACAAATTCTAAAATTAAAAATAAGAAACCAAATAAAGTTTTTGATGTAGACACAAAGATAAGCAAAAAAAATTAAAAAATATGTATATGTACATATAATACGTCTATATCTCAAAAACCGAAGCATTCATAATTTTTGTTTTATGAAAACCAATTCTACCTAAAAATGTGTTTTAGAAAAGTATTTGTCGAAACCTAAATACCTACTGATATTAAATTAAAAATTCAAACATTTTGATACATAACGCATATCTACACAAGTAGGAAATTATTTTGTTTAAACGTATTCGTTACCTTGTACACATGTAGATGTTGGGACATGTAAAAATGTTGTAGGGAAAGCTTGCTGAAATATACGTTTATGAGTTGCACCTCTAGA
This sequence comes from Aromia moschata, assembly GCA_029963805.1. Lineage (NCBI taxonomy): Eukaryota > Metazoa > Arthropoda > Insecta > Coleoptera > Cerambycidae > Aromia > Aromia moschata. The sequence goes on along the minus strand of JAPWTK010000052.1, from coordinate 1,152,750 downwards.
AATATATTTCTCTTCGAAGTGTTCCTCGTACAAATGATAATTTGTATGTAATACGTCTGGATTTATATTACATAAATAATCCCTATTACACGCTTTAATCCAAACAGCAGCCCTAAAAATATAAATTTCTTATAATTAATATATTCTTATAGGTAAATAAATTTTTGTAGTCTCCAACTTTACATACTTTTGGGGATCCATTGAAAACGAAAAAAAAAACTTGTATTTCCATCACTTTGGGAAAAGCATGGACGATAGGCACACCTATTTCTTTTAGCTTTCTTGGCAAAATCCATTCTCATTAATAAGTTTTGTTGGATGTTGGATGTAGATACATCGTAAAAACGCCTCAATACTTTCACCGGCACTGGCTAAGTGATTATAATATAAATAGTAGTCACTAATCTGAGTAATTACATAAACACAATCAGTAATATCACAAAAACTGTACTATATTTGAAAATAGTTCAAAATCAACACAAAAATAAAATTTAAAAAGAACTTATTTTTTTGACAGAACAGAAAGTAAACATTTAGACGTCAACTGAAGATAAAATTACAGTGACGTTACTGCCATTTATTAAATGGCCGCCACAGGTCCCGAGGTCAAATATTCCGGTCCCTCGAAATCGGCTAGCTGTCGCTTCTGTATGGGTAGGGATTCTGTGCTACGGGTGGTCACCGAGGGGGGGGAGGGGGTAAAAAATTGTCAAAAATGGGTCACGTGGTATGGGTACGTTCCCTATGGACCCCGAAACCTACGAAGCTGCAAACTTCCCGAGTTATTTCCAGGTAAAAATCCACAATGACTGGCCTATCTATTCTAAATGTTATAATAGGTGTGCTGGACCCTCAAAATATACACGCCCACTGTTACTAGCTAGTGAAAAATAGTAATGGCAACAGTATGTATTGGCGACACAATTACAGGGTGGTTTTGGAAACCCTGGAACAATATGAACTGTCATCAAGTCAGGTGATGATTTCTATGATCGATGGTGCCCCACGATGATGTTAGTAGTCCATTTGCTTTCAGAACGCGGTTGCAGGTTTTTTTCACGTTATGTGCAAAGTGCATACTTTACATTTTGTAGCAGAAACTATTAGCTAATGTTTTCCCAATCCAAAAAACTTTGTATATTTGTTAAGATAAGAATGAACAATTCAAAAATTTTTTTTTATTTGTCAAAACAAAATGGCGGCTGCACGCTGGCGCAAAGTGGACCTACAAAAAAATGGCAACCACTCTGGACGTCGTAATTTTCATCTGTAACGGTCCAGGAAATAAAATGTATGTTAAAAATACATATAATTTGTCGGTAAACCTCAAAAAATCTAAAAAAAAAAATCTACGTTTAGCAGGTTTTTCGAGAAAATCGGTGATTTTCCGTATTTTTTGCATCAATAATTACTTGCTACTAAGACACTTTTGCATCAATAATTAAATTTTGCAACATAAAATTCAAAAACATAGGTTTTGGAATGAGGTTTACAGACAAAGAAGAAAGATTAAAGAAGAATCCCTGAATGTTTCAGCCAAATCGGCCGAGTAGTTTTTGAGTAATCGTGGTTGCCAATTTTGAAAATGTTGTATAAAATGTTCAAAGTTTTGAACACCGAATAAATGGTACTTACGACTCAGTCAGCGATTCCAGGGGCGTACAAAAGGCCTTCAATTTCTCGTACATGATGTTATTCATCTGTTGTATACACGTGTGGAACTTTAATTTGGAAGCATAGGAGATTCTATTACATGCATTTCAAATGCATGAAATATTGGTAGGGCAAGATAGGCGGAGCAGACGTCATACGTAATGTACTCCCCTACAATGCCGGCCACCGACAATCGCTGATATACGAGACGGGGCAAGGAGAGTGCATTAGTGGGTGGAGCTTAGAGTGGACCTTTGTTTATGTTCGGTGCTGCAGCATTAGATTAGTTCAGTTGCAGATCGTTGGTAAGTGGTGGATGTACTCGGTTTAGTACAAGGCACAACAATAGAATTGCGTAATCATAAGTGCATGTTTTTTACGTCCGTATTTATAAACAGATCTCAATCTCAGACTGTCTGGTCCTCGGGAAATATTTCTTGAGTAGTCTGTAACTTGTAACATTTAAATTTGTTATGCTTTAAAATGTTCCTAACCGTTCGAGGCTGAATATCAAGTTCATCAGAAATTTGGTTGCTATTACAGGGAAAGTTAACTTCAGCTAAACTACAAACAGCAGTCTCGCGAAGTTCCCTTTCTTCCGGTAACGCTCTAACAGGCTGGTCATCGTCTGAATGACAACATTTTCTACAATTTTGTAGGCACCCATAAGTTTCAAACTTATTAACTATTTTGAAAATTGTAGACCTTACGGGAACCTGTCGATTTTCAAACGAAAACGCAAACTTGCCAATTATTTATTGGGGTGAATTACCAGCGTAATACGATTTAATAATTTGTATTTTTTCCTCGACGGTATAAGCGGACATTTTTTAAGGAGTATTAAACGAGAAACCAATTTTATTAGGTATACTTACGCCTAGACGGCTCGAGGCTCGAGCTAAATGGTCGCCAACGAAACGCGAAACGCGAAACGTTGCCGAACCTTGCCGAACTGCCGACTCGAGACGCGGAAGGCGGAGCTACACGATAGGGGAATATATCGTGTTGTTTGTGATAGGTGAAGCTTTGGCAATATTTTGTGGAAGGTATTATTTTAGGTATTATCTTAGCATTTTATATGCTTCCAAATTAAAGTTCCACACGTATGTGTATAATACTCTCGGATATACAAATCCGGCCTCCGGTATTTCAAAGTAAGATACAATAGTTAAAACTTTCACTAGGGCCGAGCGCTCTCGTATACGCGCTGAAAAAGGCGTTCTCGAAAAATTACGAAAAAAAAATATAGGGGAGTTCGAATTTCGCTCTGAAACTTTCATGACGGGAAATTTACTAACTTTTTAAAGAAAAAAAAATAGATTTTTGTTTGACCACCTAATTGCATTTACCTGCTTAAAACCTCCTAAACGTCTTCGCGAGTGTCACAGCAAATGTCTTGGTATTCCCGAACCACCACAGCTGATTCTTACTCGTTGGAGAACATGGTTGAAAGCCGCTTCTTATTATGCCGAACATTTCCAGCAAATGAAAGCTATTATTTTACAATTCAATCCTGCCGAAGTTGCAGCTAATAGGCAGATCCAGACCCAGTTTCAAGAGGTGTCGGCTTACAGCTTTAAAAACTATTCATAGTAATTATAAAGGTTTGTATGACGCCATACAAAAATTACAGAACAGTGCGTTGTCGTTAGCAGAGTATCTACAAATAGTGGATTACATATATTGCATGTATTATACACTAGTAACAAAAATTAAGGTATATTAAAAAAATTCCAAATTTTTTGGGTGATTTTCAACAAGGGATAACTAAGAAAAATGGTCGTACAGAAAATAAAAAAAAAAGAAAATGTAACCTCAAGTGTCTAGTTTTCAGATCTGGACTTTAAATTTTAGCGGGAGCGGTTCTCACGTAATCATCCGAAAACCAACAAAAAAAATTTGGATTGTCGCCAAAAAAATCATATTGAAGTTGAAAAAATGCATCAAAACCGAAAAATTGCTTGTTACGGTGATTTTTGGCCGAAACGATAAATTCAAACCTTCGGGGCACTAAGAAAAAAAATCGCAGCGCTTTGCAACTTTGAGGTTTTTTTGGAGACAGTTTGAAGTTAAAAAATGACCGACGATATCCTTCGTTCATCCACTATATCGTTATATCAAATTTTCCAAATATCCTTAAATTCGCAAGTTTTTTAACTTTTTTTCAGCCAACATTATCGCTTCAAAAAAAAGTCCACAGACCATTTTATAGACGAGCAAAAATTTTTTTTGTTGGTTATCGGATGATTATGTGAGAACCAACAACCAGAGAGTATACACCAAGTCCAAATCTGAAAACTAGACAATTTCCTTTTTTTTATTTTCTGTAAGACCATTTTTCTCCGAGTATCCCTTGTTGAAAATCACCCAAAAATTTGGAATTTTCTTAATATCCTTTAATTTTTGTTACTAGTGTATTATGCGTACGCCTATGTCCCGAGGCACATTTCGGCCAACCCTAATAATAAGATAAGATATTGTTGAAGATATTGTCCATTCTTTAGTAAATACCCTGTATATTCGAAATTTCAGCGCCTAAACACTACGAACATTTTTTATCATCACTGACGCACGGAAACAGGAAACTTATCTGTACTTTACTTACCTACCTACTTTTTACTTTATTTATACTATACAAACTAATTTATATTCCCGACCTAACGGCAGCGAAAAATTAAACGAATAAATCAAAGATCCCTTTTTCCCGTTACGTCCGATAACCGGTCCGCCGAAATATCCCCGATGCCCTTTTTTTTCGACCGATTTCAATCCGATAAGCGCTTGGCGCGTATCCGCATATACCTCTCGCCTCGTATTTTTAATTAATTAAAATAATCAAATATGCAATTACGGGCTTATCGTTGGTTAAATACCCGATTCTCCGAGAAATTCGCGAAATAATGGGGGATGATTTAATCCCAGTGACAGTGGCGCCTCGTCAGCGCGCACCGTCCATTGAAATAATAAGTCCGATCACCCCGCTGTGTCCCGGAAAAGCGACGGCATTTTATACGGACGATATGCGCGGACACACTTTCCGTTCGGCGTACGGGGGCAGATCGATAAATAGATGTAATGAATGCTTAATAAATTAGACTTTGTCCACAAAATCTTAAAAAAACACAATAATGTAGGGGAATGTCGTCAGGGTTGGGCCACTGTCTAGGTTGGACCACGGCTATTTCTCGTATATGACACGTGCTGTCTCTGTGTTTATAGCGTGGAATTATTATTCTCGATAACAGAAAACTTTTCAGAGCACTGCTTGCCACGGAGATTGTCTGTAAAACGTTTTGTGCCTTCGCCTTGTTTTCGATAGTCCGAAAAGTTTTGTAATGACCGTGAAAAACGACTCAAAACTTGGATAAAAACGATGTCACCGCCAAAGTAAGTATATATTTCCATTATGCGGTTAACCAATAACAAGTTCCCAAAGGAAAAATTGTATTCCCTAACCTGTTTGCCTGTAGTGTTTAGCGATTGAAAAAAACGCTTGTCGTCTAGGTTGGGCCACTCGTGTAGTCAGGGTTGGGCAAACATCATTTTTTTTCCGACAAGTAAAATAATAGTCTTGAGCCAGTTTTTCGCACCGCAGAACATTAAAATAATTCATTGCAGCAATAAAAGTTATGTTTTATCAATAAAAAAAATCGTTAACATAATGATAAATAATGTAAGATTTTAAGAATAAATTAAAAAAACAATAAATCCAACAGAATAAAAATCATAACAGCAAAATAAAAATAATAATAATAACAATAAAAATTAATTACAAAATAAATTTAGATTATTTATGACTAATGTTCGACTAACAGTACAACTAAGAAGTCGTACGCGTTGATATTCCCAATGTGGTTTTTACTCTTTCAATCAACCTTCGCTCATTAAGTCGGCTTAAAACTTTGAGTCGTGCACTTTTAGGTAAATCGATGCAAGTGATACCCTCCTGGTAATATTTTATTGTCTGATAGATTGTCGAAACCGAAATATCTTGCTCTCTGTAGATCCTAACAATGTCGCATTTAGGTACTCGTCCCACCAATTGATAAATACAAGTACCTCTGCGAAGATCAAGCTTGTACGATATTGTATTCACATTTGTTAGAAAAATGCAATGTCATATTAAACTTCGAACAATTTACTAAATTTTGTTTCCAATTTTTTTCCGAAAACTTTTGAGACATACATTACAAATATACCCCCACCCCCCAACCAACAGATTTCAACATTAGGGAAAGAAGAGTTTTGCGTGGTTCCTGAATTAACCAACAATGAATTGAAGTAAGGGATAGGCATTGAAACTCGGTAAGAACGAAGTCCATAGCATTTTATTCGTCGATATACGGCAGCCATAGACTCTCTTCGTTCTAAAGTTTCCTTCTAAAAATTTCTCACAGCTCGTGTTATGTCTCTTACTGCCAACATTCTCAGATGACTTTTTCTTCTGTATAACTCTTTCAAATCACCTGCGAACATCTTAAAACAGTTAAGGTTACACGTTGGCAATTTTCGTGAGAGAAAACCCAGCCTCCTCATGCAACGTCTAGAGTTCAAACTCTATTACTGACGATCATTTTGAATATGTCGAATTCTAGGCACCGTAATGTTTATTACAGAAATATAAAAGCAGGACTCACGAGAATTTATTTATGATTAGCAACATTTGATTCACAACATGCACTTTTTTCCATAAAAATCACAACAAATACCAAGATTACATACAAGATACCAACGTTGGAATTTTTTTGTTGAAACTTTAATCATTTCTTTGTTATATCGAAGTGAGTACCTCAAATAAATTGCTTAACTAATATTGGGTGTTGAGATTTTGTATTCAACTCAGTATTTATTATTTCTGTTCAGTATCTGTTCCCTCTAAAGTTTTCCCGACGAGACGCCGCTACTCGTCGGGATACTGTCGACGGCGCGCCGCGCGCGTTTTATGTTTTCAGTCGGTTTTAGTTAACTCTCCCGGCGATTTTCTCTGGATTATTTCAGGTTTAAATTCTAATTAGCCGGTGAAAGAGTGAAAGACGAGTCTGACGGTCTCGGGATCAGGCAGACCGCGGCCGTCGGCATTGCTGCGCCCCGATCCGCTCCGCGTTTAAATCGAATAGCGCTTTTTCTTTTTCTATTCTATCCGGCCGAGTTAAATCCGTTTAAGGGAAATAAAACGGTTTTTAATTTAAATTTTTATGGTAATTAAGCTTACGTGTCGACCTACAAATAATCCCATTAGTTGGTAGTTTGCGGCACTAAAAAGGGGAGCAGAAATACGCATCTAAAATACAGGGTGCTACTAAATGAGTCGCCTATTAACCTTTAGACTGCCGGCATTTTTCCCTTATAAATGGTTATTTTTGAGGGGCAAAGTTTATATATATAAACATCTAATACATCTAGAGTAGTTGCCGAGGTCACGGGTGGCTCGTAAATGAGCCAAGGCCGGCTGGCAACGGTCGGGCCAATGGTAAAAATTTTCAGATTGTGAAAATTACTATATATTTATTTTTAACCGAATGTGCTTGATATTATAATGTAATAAGCTACCAAAAACACTCTAAAATATATTTAGTCACCAATAAAACCACAAGCATCCAAACCGCCCCTATAGAGGGGATGAAATTTTCAAAAAATTCGTTTTGTGCGGTTACTGATTTTTTAGTGAATGTTCTCAAATACTCAAACTTACATAAACTGATATGATATTCGAAAAATTATTTTCCGATGTGTATAAAATGTTTTACAAAGACGTCAAATAATTCTTTAGCAATATCTAGATTTTCATACGTATATATTTTTATACTTATATATTTATATAGTTATAGGTAGAAATTCAATGTTTTACATTCGATTTTACATCGATTACAATTCAATCGAACACATTATATTCAAGTATCGCAAAAAAAATATTATTTATCCTAAATACAGTAATTCAAGTAAAAAACTAATAATTATTCTATGTAAAAAAAAAATTTGAAATAACCGATAAAAGTAAATAACCGTTCAATAAAGAATTTTGAAAATATCACCCCTTTCGCTAAAGGTGGTTTCGGCATCTCAATCAATTGCGGAAAATTTTAGGATACATATTACTGATTTAAAGGCTATTTACTAAAAAAATTCAGTAAAAAGTTCAATAACGAATACAAGTTCAATAACGAGTTTTTAAATATTTCACCCCCTCGCTAGGGATAGTTTGGGTACCTCGATCAACTAGAAAGAATTTCAGTTGTATCCTTTAGAGATCAGAGAGCCTATTAAATGGGAAAAATTCACTGTATATCTGTATTCATCACTAAAACTATTATTTTATTACTGTCCCATATATGAGCCAGCTGGCAGTCTAAAGTTTAAACGTTTTGGGAAAACAACAAATAATATGGGGCTGAAAATTTCTAACAAAAGGTTTTCTGGTATGCTCTACATATATCTCAATTAATGACGACTTTCTGGCACTTCTGGACATGCCGGAAGTGAATATTACAAAACTTTGTTGTTTTAAAAGACATTCTCTATTTTTTATGCTACAATTAGTTACTATACATTAATTTAAATTCACTTTAATAACCACTGTTTAGGTATCTCCAAAATAAACGGTTTTCAAGATACTTTAATTTGAAGAACTCAATGTGTTATAATAATTAACGTTGGAATTAAAACTATGTTAACGTTTTTACCATGTGAGCATGAATGATAGAACTCACTGCCAAATATACCTACAGGTACCTACTAGGTAAAAGATAAAGTGTACAGTGTGCTCAAAGAGAGGACAAACTTGAACAACTTTGTCCTTTATTAAGTAGTTTGTTTTAAATAGCACATGTTTCTCAGAGTGAAGGCTTTCACTATAAAATACAGTATATTATATTTAAGTAACAGACGTAAAAAAAGTATACAGTTGTCAATTTTGATCTTATAACAACTTCGATAAATAATTATGATTATATCATAACTCGAAAACCGTATTCTGGATGTCTAGATCATCCCTGAAAACACCCAGATATAAATTTTCAGACCCATATTATTTGTAGTAACGTTTAATGGGCCACTCACTGCGAAGCACCCTGTACAATTACTAGTTTTACCTTATAAAACATTTTTTCGAATACCATGGTCACTTGTTTAAATCGATAAAACATACAAGGTGTGTAAATTAGGTTTTAAAAATTAAGTAATGAGACAAGTAGGCAACGTAGCGCCCGATCTAGCAACACTGCGGAGACGGGACTCTGAAGGGCGGTAGGTTAACATGTAATGCACCTTCAGTAGAGTCATTCCTTTTTGGGGGGGAAACCCGGTTTTCCCCAGGGCTTTTTAAAAAGAGTAACATTAATTTTGAGCAACGGTGTGCTATCAGGTTTTGCTTCAGACTTGAACACAGAGCAACGGATCCTTTTGCAAAACTCAACACGCCTACGGAGGCGCAGAAGGAAGAGAGTCGATTGAAGATGAACCATGCAACCTTCAGGTTCAGGCAACCTTCAGGAGGAAGGCCGTCATGTTCAAAAACAGATGAAAATGTCGATAGAATATGTGATCTTGTGCGTTCAGATCGTCGGTTGGCGACAAGAAGGAACGAATTGGGGATGACAAAAATCTGCGCAAAAATGGTTCCAAAAAACCTTTCGCAGGAACAAAAGGACATCAGGAGAGAAAGGTGTCTTAACTTTTTGGAATCGATTGAAAATGATCCCCATTTTATGGAACATGTCATTACTGGCGATGAGACTTGTGTGTTTGAGTACGACCCGGAAACCAAGCACCACAGCATGGAATTGCACACTTGCTCTCCAGGACCCAAAAAGCAAGAATGAGCAAGTCGAAGATCATATCATGCCGATTTGATTTTTTGATAACCAGAGAATTCTCCACAGAGAGTTTGTGCCTCCAGGCCAAACAGTAAATCAACACTTTTACAGAGATGTTCTTGAAAAACTTCGAAAAAGGGTCATGCGTGTGAGACCAAACTTCAAGAACAACTGGATGTTGCCACCACAATACGTCTTGTCACATAGCCATTTCAGTAAACGCGTTTTTAGCCAGTAAAAACATTACTGTGGCTCCTCAGCCTCCTTATTCGCCTAACTGACGTTTTTCTCTTCCCGAGATTGAAAAAATCACCTCAAGGGACGTCATTTTGGAACCATAGAAAACATTCATACGGCTGTAACTGACCAGCTGAAGGCTTTTCCAGTATACGAGTTCCAGCACTGCTATGAGGAATGGACGTACCGTCTCCAGCGCTGTGTGGTTTCCCAAGAAAGTTATTTTGAAGGAGGCAATACTGAATTGTAATTCTATTCAAATAAAAAAAATTAAAAAAAAAATCATTCTTATTACTTAATTTACACACCTCGTATTTTATCATTAAATTAAACTGAAAATGTGGAAATTAGGATAATTATACATAATTTAATTTATTTATTTAATTCAACTAATTTAATTTTTGTTTATTGTCTAAAATTCTCAAATATCTTTTGAGAATATGAGATAGTTGAGATATTTGAGAATATTTATTCAGAATATGAAGTTTCTAATTTTGAATAAAAAATTTTGGACTGTTCGAAATGTTCTAAATTAAATTAAAAACAAACCAATTCTGAGAAAGTGTGTTTGATACCTTATCTAACAAATTTCCTCCTAAACGGTCTAGAACATAGCAACAATGAAAACAGAAACGCTTTCCTATCGAAAAGAGGACAGGACGAACCCACCCCGAATGTTTTCTAAATAGGTTAATAAACCAGGTCAACGAAGTAATCGAATCATCTTAAGGATAAAAGGACGGATATGGGGAATGGCAACGGAACGGCAAAAGCTTCAGTATGGCGGAGTTAAAACATCCAACGTAATGATACAATTAATAATAGTGGTGAAATTGATTGGATTAATTTGTTTAATAGATTTTTGCGCTAATTGTAAGTTTCACAAGTAGCGCCACGCTTTGAAGACAATAAATGCAACACATTCATATATCCTAAATATTTTGAAAAAAATGAGAAACTTCCTCACTTCTTTTCAGAGAGTTAAAGTATTATTTTTTTTTTAGTTTTTTTTTTATTTCTGTAGCAGACTAAAACTGTTTAGAACAATATTAGATATACTATATTGTATTGTCACCAGACTTATACTATGCTGACATACATACATATATATCAAACATATTAATATACTAACTATGCTGACAAACTACAGATAACTAAACAGATGAGTTAATACCAAGCTTTTAAAATTAAATAAAAATGAGATCATAGCATACACATAATATGGAATATATGGCCATAGTTGTTCTTCCTATTGACCCTTTTTCGAAGTTTTTGAAGAACCTCTCTGTAAAAGTGTTGATTTACTGTTTGGCCTGGAGGCACAAACTCTTTGTGGACAATTCCCCCACTATCAAAAAAGCAAATCAGCATGCATTTGATCTCCGACTTGCTCATTCTTGCTTTTTTGGGTCTTGGAGAGTTTGATGTGTGCCATTTCATGATTTGGCGCTTGGTTTCCGGATTGTACTCAAACACCCAAGTCTCATCACCAATAATGACACGTTCCATAAAATGGGGATCATTTTCAATCGATTTCAAAAGGTCAAGACACATTTCTCTCCTAATGTGCTTTTGTTCTTGCAAAAGGTTTTTTGGAACTATTGGAACTATTTTTCCGCATATTTTTCTCGTCCCCAATTCGTTAGTCAAAATCTGATGAACAATGGTGTGATTCAAATTTAACTCTTCCCCGATCATTCTTGTCGTCAACCGACGATCTGAACGCACAAGATTCCGTATTCTATCGACATTTTCATCGGTTCCTGAAGATGAAGGCCGTCCGCTGCGTGGTTCATCTTCAATCGACTCTCCTCCTTCTGAGAATGCCTTAAACCACCGAAAAACCTGGGCTCTTACAAAAACACTGTCTCTGTAGGCGTGTTGAAGTTTTGCAAAAGTATCCGTTGCGCTGTGTCCAACTCTGAGGCAAAACCTGATAGCACACCGTTGCTCAAAATTAATGTCATTCATTTTTACACCGCACTAGAAAACAGTCACAAAGAACAAATAAATGACTAACAAGTCCAAACTTGTACTGAATTGTTGTATTGCTAGATCGGGCGCTACGTTACCAGTCTCATTACTTACTTTACACACCTCGTATGTTACTCTCTATACGTATAGTGAAATTTTTGTCTCAAATGATTGACTATTTTGGTGTCAAATCTCGACTCTACGGTCATTCCTTTCCAACCTACATCGTTAAAAAACCACTTAGGATTCAATACGTACATAACTATTAAGCGAATCTCGCTTTCATAATTATTTATTCGGTCGCTGTTTTGTTGGGAACATTCAGAAAAGATTTACGATTCGAATCCATTTAGCAACACATTAATTTCGACGCTGCCTGCACCAATATTTATGGTAAGCCGACATACGAAAAAAGTTTGGCTAGTGGCCAGTGTCAGACGATATCTTTATGCCTTTAAACGATGGAGTTTCAGACAAAGATCAGAGAGTACATGAACAGAGGCACTGTCGTAAGATATTGAATTTCTCCAACTTGAATTCAACACCTAAAATAATGTAACACAAGTTATAAAATTACATAAACTAGGTTTTTCTATTACTTATTAATACATGTATGTGAACATAACAGAAATTGGAAACATTTTATCTACTGTTACATTTTCAGCTTGACATTTGATATTAAAAAATATTTCGAGTAATTTTATTTGTAGTAAGATTGACCAGGGATGTAGATAAATTATAAACGAGTTTTTGTATTGTTTATATTCAAACATCCAATTGCGAGATATATTATAGGTATCATTCATGAAGCTGTCAAGCTTAAACTAGGGCAGCTTTACTGAACTAGATTTAACTAGTACTTTATATTTTTCTAAAACAATGTTTATGTCATGTCTTACACTTTATCACCAGGAAGCGGCAAGCGTGACGGATGTACTACGGCTTTTACGGCATTTTTTATATTATGCACACTTATTTTCTTCTTATTATTTTTTCATAGAATGTACCTGTATATTTAGAACAGAGTTACACAATTTTTTGAAGGAAGCCACAAAAAGCCACAAGCACAAAAGGAATTGTGCTGAAAGGTGGAAACCAATAAAATTATTCGAGAACGAGAAATTGTTTACTCCTCTGGTAATTATAGCCCCCAGTTATATCTGTATCATCCATTAGGTACCTTCTACGTATGGTCACGTAAAAGGGCTTTTATTAGATTTCAGGATATAACAAGCTTTTCGTCGTTCTATTTATAGAACCATATTGAAAGAGCATGAATGAGACAATATTAGTTACTAAAAGCAACATATGTATTATCGACAAAGTGGATAAAAGGGGCGCGTAGGATACATATTCTATATATAGTGCGCGGGAAAAGTAAATGAATACATTTTTGACGTTGTTATCAATTTTGAAAAAAAATCCTAATATAGGTCGATTTTTATTTTCATCCCAAATCTTTTTGACGTGACTGTTTTTGATGTTATTTCTCACGTCACTCCTTTTAAACAGAAAGATGGGACTTTGGGACATGCAGTGGCGGCCGGTGGAATTCCACATGCTCGTATTTTCATAAGGAGGCATGGAACTCGCACCATAATTTAGGGGTGGTTACCAGACATAAGTAGAAGGCTATAATGGCAAAAAAATCTTCAGGGAAATCTTGCGAATTTTTTTTTCCAAAAATGCCTGCCTCCAGGCAGACCTTGGAAACTGATTGCAAAAAAATATGGGAAAAATTTTTTCAAAATCACCGAGTAAATACAAGTATTTTTATCCTTTTTTCTTTATATTTTGAGATATGTAAAAGTTATGGTAATTTGAATTTTTATTTCATCCCAACATTTCGTCTGTGAGATTTTACAACAGTTGTATCTTTAAGTAAAATAAGAATTTTGCAAATATCACAGGTAAAAAAAAATTTGTACTCGGTGATTATGAAAAAAAATATTTTGCTAATATTTTGCAAGCCGTTTCCAAGATCTTCCCGGAGGCAGCCATTTTTGGAAAAAAAATCGCAAGTTTGCCCTGATTTTTTTTACCATTATAGTCTTCTCCTTAGGTCTAGTAACCACCCTCTAAAATATGGTGTGGGTTCCATGCCTCCTGACGGATATGCAAGCATGTCAAATTCCACCGGTCGCTATTGGACTTATGATACTCATTCGAAGGGTATTTCAATGATTTTTGTACATACAAAGTTCTTTTTTAAAGTGATTTATTTATTGTTTGTTATTTTTAAGTAGTAGTTTGGTGTTAAAATCGCCAAATTGTAGTTTAAATCATTTCTGTACTAGCAAAATAAAGTTTAATAAAAACACAGTTGAAAAACAATGGGTATATTTTTTTGGAAATTGGAAAATAATCCAGACAGTACCTTTTTCCCGATATAGAATATCAATAATCTTCAAAACCAACGATACCTACGAATATCATTAGCACACTGTATGCATTGCAATGGCAGACTTTATACTGCTTTGAAGCATTTTAAATGTTTTCAGATCAGTTAGTTACGGGAGTGAATCAAAAACTTCGAAAATATGAAATATTTTGGATATCAAAATGTTTCTTAGTGACATTTTTCGAATTACTAACAATATAGGCCGCTTTCTAAAGATTTTTTTGGAAAATCACGACAGTAGCCAGATGTTAGCTCTCAACTTTGAATTGGTGCATTTTAAGTTATTTTGGCAGCAGACATGATTGTCACCAAAAGTTTTTATCAAACCCTAATGTTAAAAAAAAATCCCATATGGTTCCAACTTTGTGGCGGACAGTGTATAGAGACATTAAAAAAACGTCATCAAATCTGGCTATGACACAGAGAGGAAAATAGCGGTTATGTCGAAGCTCAACACGAAACGTCAAACTTTTGACAAGTGACTGTCACAATTGTAAAATAAATAATGGCTGTCATATAACGTAACAGCTTTCACAATTAAATGAGGTTATACATTGAAGACATAACAGGAATATATTTTTTTCGGGGCCGGTTTTGATAACTTTTTTTTTTTTTTGGACGGCTTGTTATTAGTGAATTACTTCATTACTTCATACATCTAAGTCAAATAGATGTAGACATTGACTTCTCTGAGGCGTTTGATAAACCGACTCTGTAGTGCTGTACGCTTGCAATACCATATCATTCATATCACATCGCAATAAAACTAGTTTAGAATCACGCTCCGTCGAGAATATCCGCGCTGTGGCATTTTGTCTACTGTAGGTATATACCGAGTGGTTCGTTACGCGTACCAGTGTCATTATGATTTAGAGTGCTTGGACAACATAAGGGCGGATTGAGCATGCCAAAAGAACGCAAAAATATACAAAATCTATTTCAAACATGGATTGACAATAATCCTGACTTTTATGGGGATTTATATTAGGTAAAATGACCTATTTTGTACTTCTTTTGGAAGAACTATAAATCTATATGTGACCAGTTTCAAATCCTGCAAGATGTTCAAAACAAGATTAATGCTGCCACAAGTTCTGTCAGCACTACGATAAAAGACAAAATGATTTAAGTCTTCCAAAAAATAATCCTGGATACAATATTTTAGAAAATATATGCAACTATCAGATGGCGCCTATCAAGAGTTACCTTCCAACACTGTACAATACAGGTCATGCCTCAACAACTTTGCATACTGTCCTTTGTCATCAATAGACGTTGAACGCTCATTTTCATTACATAAATTAATATTAAGTGATAGGCGTCGAAATTTTACAGCAGTTATTTTGAGTTATACTGACGATCGATTATTTCATGCATGTGGAACACACTGTAGCTGCCTTGCTTAACGGGTAACACCCCTCTAGGATTTTCGAAAAATCGTTGTTTTTTGTTTTTGGCTTAAAATGTTCTTTAGGATCATAAAAATTAAAAAGTTTGATTCTCGATTTTGCCGCAGCACCTCTGAGCGCGCGTCGAGCGCGATGCGACTGTGTTCGTCAGATTTGTTGCTTTTATACTACTTTAACCTTTCAAAATAATAAGTGGCCCTATTACCAACAGAGTAAAAGGTCTTTCGGGTTCCTCAGAAGTCCACCAGGGTGCGTAAATACCGTAATACACATATACATATATGTATGTAAATTATTTTAAACTTTAAAAATCATTATCACAAAATGAATTCGAACTGGAAGGACACATTGCTTAAAGACCGTTCCATCGATCGATTTGAAATTTTAACAGTAGCTTATCAATTGAAGGGTACATGAATAAAACAGGGAATATCACAAATACCTACTTCTGAGAAAAGTTACTTTTTTCTATTTTATTCTTTTATTTTAGTAAATCGGACGTGTATAAAAATAAAAAATTGTATTAGAATGTATGTTTATTGTCTCAAAACATTTTAATCGCTTACACAAGCAGGGTGTACCTTCTGTATGACATGCCAATCTAAGCTTTTTCATTTCCTCTTGTGTTTTACCAGTCTTTTCTCTTTTCTTCAGTTTTTTCCCCCTTATTTTATTAATACCCCACCCCACCAACAGATAATATTTTGGACCCTCCTTATTTTATGCCTGTTACGCATGGACATTCCTACTTTTGTGGCTGTGGGCCGTATTTATTATTGTAAAAAAGTATGGGACCTTGCCACTTTTAAACCTGGATATTTGACAGGTAGAAAGATTAGAAATAAACCTACAGATGGCACCACTTATCGCAAAATCGTCTCAAATGGACTCTCCGTGTTTTATTCCTATACCCTTCAATTATATTCTCCATAAAAGTACGTAGCCGTTTTTTGATAGAATTTTTTTTATAAACAATTTACTGCTGAATTTTTAGGGCGAAAAAATTTTTTTTTCGTTAGTGCACAGTTTCTACAAGAATCAATAAAAAAAATCCCTACGTGCTTCTCTAGCCAATAATATGTAAATTAAGAAAGTTTTCGGTTTTCTGTTAAAAGGTCTAAAACTTTTCGAGAAATTTGTCCGTCCGTAGAGGGCTTTTTGATAAAGGTGTTTTAAAACATTCGCTGTATCGCCGCTATTTTGTATGAAAATTGCAATAGAAATTTTGTATTTTATAGTTCAATACATGTTTAATTAACCCCTCAGAAAGAAATCATATTCCTCTCCTCATTCTCCCACAATAAATTATCAAAATTGGGCCTTTTTTCGACCGCTAGAGTGGTGTTACCCCTTACATAACAGAGAAATAACAGAATTATTGGGTCAACTTTTCCACCAGGAAAACAATTTCTATTTGACTTGGGCGATTCATCACGCGGCAGAATGCGACCTACAGGGTTTGTCCGGAAAGTAATATCAGTGAGTTTTTTTCCCGAGACTGTACGCGCCAGCCCGCGCTTTACGTGCTGGGATTGTGGTGGGGGGATCTGGCAACAAGATCCAACAAACGTCAGTTGGCTACCGGTCGTTGTAGCGGTCGCATCACTCGTTCTTTGAGAGTCGTTACAGTGACCCGGTGCAAGAAAAAATGCAACGTTCGCTTGAGCAACGGATGGCGATCAAGTTTTGTGTGAAACTGGAGAAGAGTGTTGCGGAAACCATTCCAGTGTTGAAGAAGGCTTTCGGCATCGATTGTCTTTCGGATAGTCAAATTTTCCGGTGGCACAAGGCCTTCGCAGAAGGTCGGGAAGATGTCAACGACGAGAACCGCGCTGGACCGCCATCAACTTCCAGTTCCGACGACAATGTGAAACGTGTGCGTGACTTGTTGCACACTGACCGTCGTCTAAGTGTCCGTTTAATTTCCGAAACATTAGACATTACGAAAACCTTTGTTCACGAAATTATGTCGGAGTCTTTAGGAATGAGGAAGGTGTGCGCGAAGCTCGTGCCAAAAGTGTTAACAGACGATCAAAAAAGCGAGGCGCGTCAAACCTGCCAAGAACTTTTGGACACCTGCGAAGACAACCCCGCTTTCCTTGATGACGTCATTACCGGGGACGAAAGTTGGGTCTTTGAATACGATCCGGAGCCGAAGAGGCAAAGTGCGGAATGGCACACGTCGAACTCCCCTCGCCCCAAGAAGGCCAGGATGTCCAGGTCAAAGATCAAGAGAATGCTGATTGTCTTTTTTGATTGCCGGGGATTGATCCATCATGAGTTCGTTCCGCAGGGGACAACCGTAACCGGAAAGTTTTACGTCGAGGTGCTGAAGCGGCTGAAAGGCAGGGTGAATCGCGTCCGCCTAGACATCTCAAAATCCTGGAAGCTTCACCACGACAATGCGCCTTCGCACACCTGCTTCCTCTTGGCCGATTATCTCGTCAAGGCAGGCATCACCGTTGTTCCCCAGTCTCCCTACAGCCCCGATATGCCCCCCCCCCAGACTTTTTTCTGTTTCCGCGCCTCAAAACCCCAATGAAAGGACAGCATTTTGGGTCGGTGAAAAACATTCAGAAGGCTTGCACCGACGCTTTAAAGGCGATTCCGGAAAACGACTACTGTGCGGCTTTTGATGCGTGGAAGACCCGCTGGAACCGATGTGTGGACGCAGGAGGAATGTATTTTGATGTTTCTAAAGATTTGTACACATAATAACCATTTTTCAAAGCTCACTGACATATTACTTTCCGGACAAACCCTGTATTTCGCCTCATTACGGCGCTTTTTAGCGGGCGTAATTTTGTAATGACCGTCCGTCAGAAGTGCACGTTCCCGGACGCGAATTACTCGCCGCCGCGTTTTCTTGCCGCCCCATTAAAAGCGCAGTTTCGTGAGCGCGCCCCCGCTCCTAGACGCGGCGCGTCGCGACGCTACCTGCTGAACTACGAGACAGTGATTAACGACGGAATTACGTAACGTTCGGACGGCGGAAAAAAAAATAAAAACCGCCTAATTACTCCGCGAAACGAATTTCCGCCCCGGGTCGCGTTTTTCCGTCCGCACAATTAACCTAAGATTTATAAGCCAGAACTATAGGGTTATTATGTTTATAAAAAAGTTAAATAAGAATAATTCCCGTTCACTGCTATTCGTCGTTAGAAATCGCAGATCCGAATTTCGACCTTATTAGGTCTCATCGAGGGCTGTTGATCAAATATCGCCACATCGATATTACTTTTTGAAATATCGACATTTATGAACGACATTTTTTGAAACGATATATTGATAGTTCGATTTTAGAATCTTTATATCGATGTCGACATTTCTTAAAATAAGTTTCCATTTTCTATTTTATTCTTGCGATTTTTTTTTATTTAGACTATATTATCTTTGTTCCGCTCGTTCATTTATTTGCGTAATCTTTTAAATCGAAAAAATGAAGTAAAACCAGCCAGAAAAAATAAGAATAATTCCCGTTCACTGCTATTCGTCGTTAGAAATCGCAGATCCGAATTTCGACCTTATTAGGTCTCATCGAGGGCTGTTGATCAAATATCGACACATCGATATCAATTTTTTGAAATATCGACATTTATGAACGACATTTTTTGAAACGATATATTGATAGTTCGATTTTAGAATCTTTATATCGGTGTCGACATTTCTTAAAATAAGTTTCCATTTTCTATTTTATTCTTGTGATTTTTTTTTTATTTAGACTATATTATCTTTGTTCCGCTCGTTCATTTATTTGCGTAATCTTTTAAATCGAAAAATGAAGTAAAACCAGCCAGAAAAGTATCACGCCACCTCGCTGATTAAACCTCGACTTTTAAGTTCAGACACTCTCATCTGGTTGAGACTATATTTAAATTTCATCATCTATGGCTATAGTATATACGAGGTGTGTAAATTAAGTAATGAGAATGGCAACGTAGCGCCCGATCTAGCAACACTGCGGAGACGGGACTTGGAAGGGCGGTAGGTAGGTCAACATTAATGCACCTTCAGTACAAGTTTGAACTTGTTAGCGTTATTTGTTTGTTCTTTGTGACATTAATTTTGAGGGTTGACAGGTTTGGAAAAAGCGCAACGGATCCTTTTGCAAAACTTCAACACGCCTACGGAGACAGTGTTTTTTCAAGAGGCCAGGTTTTTCGGTGGTTTAAGGCATTCTCAGAAGGAAGAGAGTCGATTGAAGATGAACCACGCAGAGGAAGGCCTTCATCTTCAAGAACCAATGAAAATGTCGATAAAATACGGGATCTTGTGCGTTCAGATCGTCGGTTGACGACAAGAATGATCTGGGAAGAGTTATATTTGAATCACACCACCAAGTTTGAATCAGAACAACTGGATGTTGCATCACGACAATACGCCTTGTCACACAGCCATTTCAGTAAACGAGTTTTTAGCCAGTAAAAACATTCCTATGGCTCCTTAGTCTCCTTATTCGCCTAATACGTCATTTTGAGACCATAGAAAACATTCAAACGGCTGTAACCGACCAGCTGAAGGCTATTCCAGTATATGAGTTCCAGCACTGTTAGGAGTAATGGAACAACCGTCTCCAGCGCTGTGTGGCTTCCCAAGGAAGCTATTTTGAAGGCGACAATACTGATTGTAATTCTATTCGAATAAAAAAAATTTTAAAAATCAGTCTCATTACTTAATTTACACACCTCGTACACTAGAAATAAAAGGTTATGTTTATGTTATTGCTCAGATTATTTAATTTGTAATAAATAGTGAAATGACATAATATGTCATCTGCAGCAAATTCATCAATTGTTTTTAAGTATTTTACAAAAAAAGAGCTGAAACTCGAGTTATCGTCCACACAAAAAGGTTTAACTGACAGACAGATTTTTTCACTTAAACTTAAAATCCCAACGTTTTAGACCATTGTAGGTACCCATATTTGTAGATCTATTGTAGGCCAATACATTTTTTTGAAAAACCATAGAAACTATACTTCTACTCCACTACGTAGATGTGTATTTACAATAACCTCAAATTCAAACCCGTTCAAAAGATTTCAAATTCGTACCCGAAATTAAATTACCAAAAAATGTAATAATAATAATGATTATGCCATTCTTTTTTCATTCCAACCTATTTGATGCCAACTTTCGCGGACACACTCTATACTTATGTCAGGCTATCAAACAGATAACGTATTGACATCAAAACACAATCAACTAAATATTATTATTTACCCACGTATTCTAAAAATACCAGCTTTTGTTTGTGAAACTATTTTACCAGTTTATGTACCAATGGATGAATAAATAACTGAAATACGTTGATGTTTACTTCAGATATTCCGACATTACATACTGTAAATAATAAATATTGTTTATGCTAGTAAATGGAATTTAGAGGGTAAATAAGATATTTTTTTGAATTGTGTTAGAGTTTTTTTTCCAATGTAAAAATATTCATTCCATTGCAATGACTCCTAACTTGTCTACTGGCGCATTCACCGTTTTTTGAATTTTATTACTATTTTCAATTAATAACTAGTATTATTTATTTTATCTACTGTATACCCTCAGTTGGTAGGATGTTTTTTTTTAAACTGCATTATAGTCAATTATAGGGATAAATATAGTATGTTCTAAAGAAAAACATAAACACAGTGTTTGTCTATTTGTCGGTCTGTTAACTTGCTTGTGTACACGATAACTGTACAGTGAGAACGTTTTAAGATATAAACTTGATGTTGAAAATGCCTTGAGACATTGACTTTACGTAAACAATATGGTAAACATTATAATAATATACAACCAAATTGACAAACATAACATATAATATACAATCAAAGTACACAAGCCCATTCATTTTCAGCTTAGGTTGGGGGTTGAAGAGGAAGTTTAATCAACGTTTGTTGTCGAATGTATGGTAGGCAACAATGGATTAATGTGCTAGACGAATATATGTAGTTAACATTATTGATAACATGTCTGTTACGTATTCTACAACTTCAAAGAAGTGAATTAATCACTAGGAGAAATCAAATCTATTGAACCTTATGTATTTGTAAATTCATACGACGGCAATATTGCAATTTTACGTACAGAACATAAGCAGAATAATTAATAAACACACCTATTTTGATGTTTACTTGTAACATGCTTTAATAACCTTTTTAATAAGCTTTCCGTACATGAAAATATTGATTCCAATAAATTGTAGCTTGTCTACCCGCGCATTCGCCATTTTTGATAAACCTTAAACATGTTTAAAAAAACTCGATATACTACTTTTTTTACCGTACACCTGTTTCCGAATCCATTAGAAAACATTTTGTTGCCATTCACAAAAAATATTGATTACCCATAATTCGAAAAAAAAACGGTCTGTAAATTGAATTTATTGAAAAATGGTTTTTTGAAAAACAAAAACGATCTGTCGCATCTGTCGTTTGTCTAATGTAAATTATGTGACTGTTGTATAGCCTGTATAGTATAATGTATCAGATGTCTACGGAGGTAAGTGAAAAAATCGGGCTTACATTTGTGGTTTTGGAATTCAGCCTTGCTTGAGTGGAAAGTTATTTCTGATATATTTTTGTTTTCGAAATTAAGCAGGCCATGACGGAAAGGGTTTTCCTGTCTACGGGGAAATTTTATTAAGAAAATCAGACCGAAATTAAAATGAATGTATATATGCAATATTTTAGAACCATGGACCGTCTTGAAGGATTTTGCTAACTAGTATTTTTAGTGTCGAAGGATTTTTAAAATAAACTAAAATAATAAAACTGTAACCATAAACTTAAATTACAAGAAACAATTTAATTGGTTTCTTATATTCTAAGTGGATCTCCTTTTTTTTTTTCAACCCTAAATAAATCGGAATAGACTTTATGTACAATTTCTATTATCACTTATCACGTCCGTGATATTTTAACAAAGATATATAATAATCTTGCCGTACCGAATACTGTACCAAACATTTTCATTGTGTTGATTAAAAATTCTTACATTCGTACAAAAATATGAGAACAAACATTTCGTTGCTTGACCTCAGCTACAATTTGCCGCTTTCAGAAAAACAAACCAACGTCGACATAAACTGATAAAAAAAATATGTGATGGGAATTCATGATTCTTGTGAAAAATAAACCTCAGTATGATTGTAAAGACTTTCTAAAGAAAATCGATATTTTTTAGACATAACATACAAGAATGATTTCATTTATAAACGGAAAAAAAGATAACTAAATTAAATCTCAAATATATACGATTTCTGACATTTTTCTGTGTCTCTAGATATGTATGTACCAACGTCTACGGGGGTAAGTGAAAAAATCGGGCTTAAATTTGTGGTTTTGGAATTCAGCCTCGCTCGAGTGGAAAGTTATTTCTGATATATTTTTGGGGAAATTTTATTAAGAAAAGCATACTGAAATTAAAATGTATGTATATGTGCAATATTTTGGAACCATGGACCGTCTTGAAGGATTTTGCGAACTATTTTGCGATAGTGTTGACTAAAAATTCTTACATTCGTACAAAAATATAAGAACATTTCGTTGCTTGACCTCAGCTACAATTTGCCGCTTTCAGGAAAACAAACCAACGTCGACATAAACCGAACGAGAAACTGCGATGCGATTTAGTTTTTCTCATATTTTGTCCTCGAATTCACGATTCTTGTAAAAAATACACCGCATGTTTGTAAAGATTTTTTTTTGAAAAATCAATGTTATAAACGGAAAAAAAAGATAACTGAAATAAATCTAAAATATCTGAGAACCCTGATATATTTGAAAAAAAAATCTTTATAAGCAGAATTTTTCCGCAAATCCTGAATCAGATGTCAAAATATCAGAATTGCGAAAAAACAAAATCGCATCGCAGATTTTTAGGATTTCCGAGTACAAAAACAAATGTTCGTTTATTTTCCTGACAACAAAAGATTGTAGCGGAGGTCGAGTAACGAAACTCTCATTCTTATATTTTCCTTCGCGCATGCAGTATTTAAGGGGACATCAGCTGTAGAGCGATAAATCAAACATGCTGTATAATCATCAATTCGCTGATATATTTCCAAATTACTGTATACTTTTATTTAATTGGGGATATAAATTGTGTTCACTACGAAAAAGCTCGTCAGAAATCTCGTCACGAGCCCGATCGTGAGCCATCAATACAAACTTTAGCCTCAATTTTTATCCCACTTCCTGTGTACGCTATTTACACATATATTCCTCTTACGAAAGACATATTCTTACCTGACACTCAGCCTTCTGTCCAGATAGTTCACCGTAATCTCATAAAGGCGAAGTAACTCGAGCACCCTCGCTATTTACAGAAGATGTCGCACAGGTTTTTTTTACGTCAAAAACATCTGCTGCAGGACAATACGCCCTCCGGTGCTGTGTGTCCGCGGGGTCACAATACCGTCGAAAACCGCCGTCGACGCGTCAGAAACGGCGAAACCGCCTCGACATCCCGGCAATTCCGCGAGGAGATGGGCCGCCGACGCGAAACGTATACGCCTATGCCGGACCGCAAAATGGCGTTCGCGCCGCCAGGAAACCGGACCGCGGAACGCGCGTAGAGGGACGGGAAAAAAGCACGGAAACGCAAATGCCCGCGAACACCACCTACTCGAAGGGTTTTACCCGGAAATTAGTCCCGGCCTCGGACGATAAGCGGTCACTGTCGCGGGGAAAGGATGCCTGGCTGTCATTCCGCCGCGCTCGGGGACGGGGTTGCCGCGAAGATCGGCGTCGTTCGATCGTCTCGGGGGGCCGTACCTCGTAGGCGCCCGGAGCGCGTCCTGGCCGATCGTCGGTTGTTTGTTAAAACGCCGTTTTCGTCCCGGAACGTTAACGAAAAGGTGTTAATACCCCGAGTTGTGTATAAGGGTAGCGCGACATACATATACAACCCCCGTGGTCTTATTATCGACGTGCGCTCTCGCGGCGGTTTGGGGTGGGGAGTTCAACGACTCGGGAGGGGAGGGGGCGAGTCGCCGCTGTAGGGGCGTCCGCGTTTAAAAAAAATTGTTGGTAAATTGGGGATGTGCGACACGATATTTTAGTTTTCTCTCCGATACCAGATAAACTAGTGCAAAAAATTAAGGGATCAAAAAAAATCCAAATTTTTATGTGATTTTCAACAGCCCGTAACTTGGAGAAAAATGGTCGCACAGAAAATTTGAAAAAAGAAAATTGTAGCTCCAAGTATCTAGTTTTTGGATCTGACTTCGAAATTTTTTAACGTCAGCGATTTTCGAGTAAGCCTCGAAAGAAAACCACCGACAAAAATATTTTCGAAATTTTTTTGGTTCTTTTTTTGTGGTCTACGAAAAATTTTTTTTGACAACCACCATCTGGATTACTTGTTTATTCAGCTTCAATTCCGTTTTGTAAAGACTTTGATATGATCATTTCTCGCTGAGATATCGGTCTTTGAATGGAAAAGGATCATTTTGTGTTTGATTACACAGGACCACAAAACATTTTTTTCATGTGCGGAATACTACACTATGACCACTATATGTTTTTTGGGTCGCTGATTACGAATCCGGGCTTACTTTTGCTTGATCAGCAAAATCTCAAAAAACCCTCAAAAACTCAAAAAATCGAGTTCATAAATTGAATAGCACACGGGACCTGAATTTTTAAACTTGATAGCCCCTTCAACTGAAGTCTTGCATCTCAAAATCTCCGAATCTAAATTTTTAAACTCCTAGCCTCTTAACCTAACCTCAAAAAACCCCAAAAACTAAAGAAAAAACTAGTCTAAAAACTCAACAGCACACTTCACCTGAATTTTTAAACTTGATAGCCCTTTTAACTGAACTCTCGAACATCAAAATCTCCGAATCCAAATCTTCAAACTCCTAAAACTAAACCCCCAAAAACTAAGAAACACGAGTCTAAAAACTCAACAGCACACTGGACCTAAATATTGTAAAACAATAGACTTTTCAATTTATGTCTTTAACTGATGCAAAACGAAGCCTTCAAACACTAACCTATAGCCTCTTGTCCTTGAATGATGTTGATAATATGTATCTTCAGTCGTCGTTTCTAGCGATAAATTGGTGAATAGGATATATTGCTTCGCCAGTAACTAGCGACGTTATGAAAAAGTACCTCTAAAATCTGAAATTCCACCACCCTGAAAACAGTAATATGCTGAAGTGGATTTACCGTTACCCATCATGAACCACGTGGAGGTACCACTTCTGCAGGGGGTTTTTGAAATTAAGTCAGGAGGCATGGGGTTTGAAGATTTGGGTTTGAAGAGTTTCAGGTGCAAGAGTTCAGTTGAAGAGGCTATCAAGTTTGAAAATTCAGGTCAAGTGTGCTGTTGAGTTTTTAGACTCGTTTTTTTTTTTTAGTTTTTGAGGGTTTTTGAGGTTTAGTCAGGTGGCTTGGGGTTTGAAGATTTGAGTTTGAAGATTTTGAGGTGCAAGAGTTCAGTTGAAGAGGCTATCAAGTTTGAAAATTCAGGTCAAGTGTGCTGTTGAGTTTTTTAGACTCGTTTTTTTTTTTAGTTTTTGAGGGTTTTTGAGGTTTAGTCAGGTGGCTTGGGGTTTGAAGATTTGAGTTTGAAGATTTTGAGGTGCAAGAGTTCAGTTGAAGAGGCTATCAAGTTTGAAAATTCAAGTCAAGTGTGCTGTTGAGTTTTTAGACTCGTTTTTTGAGTTTTTGGGGGTTTTGAGGTTCGGTTAAGAGGCTAGGAGTTTGAAAATTTGGATTCGGAGATTTTGAGATGCAAGAGTTCAGTTGAAGGGGCTATCAAGTTTAAAAATTCAGGTCCGGTGTGCTATTTATGAACTCGATTTTTTGTTTTTGAGCGTTTTTTGAGGTTAGGTTAGCTGATCAAGCAAAAGTAAGCCCTGATTCGTAATCGGCGACCCAAAAAACATATAGTAGGCATACTGTAGTATTCCGCACATGGAAAAAAAATTTTGTGGTCCTGTGTTATCGATATCTCAGCAACCAGTGATCGCACAAAAAGTTAAAGGTGGGTTTCGAGAACTTGAATAAATTCTCTACAAGAATTAGCCATTGGTCCTTCGAAAAAAATGTTTTACCATTCTTTACATAATTTGAAAAAGCAACAAAAAAAAGGGCTTTTGGTGTTTTTTTCAGAAAATCAAGAGCTGAATCAAAAATATCGAGGAAACCACTGATGTTAAGTGTGCCTTTTACAGTTCAATATACCCACAAGATTCCTACAGAGATTCAATTCAATCCAGCCAGCCGTTTTTTTGTTTTACTTGATTGAATTTTTTGAGAAAATTAAAAGATCACGTATTTTGCTCCAAAAAGCTCATAATCTTTGACAAAATGAAAAAAAACCTCTTCTCAGTTTTTATTACATTTTTTTTGCAAACAGCGTTTAAATTTTTGAAAAAAAATTCAAAATTTCAAAAAAAAAATGTTTTAAAAAAAAATTTCAACAACAATTTTCATGTAGCTGAATAAACAAGTCATCTGGTCCATATGGTGGTTAAGTCAAAAAAAATTTTCAAGTTCGTAGACCACAAAAAAATTTCGAATTTTTTTGTCAGTGGTTTTCTTTGGATTACTTGAAAATCGTTGATGCTAAAAAATTTCGAAGTTCAGATCCAAAAACTAGATACTTGGAGCTAAAATTTTCTTTTTTTTAAATTTTATGTGCGACCATTTTTCTCCAAGTTACGGCCTGTTGAAAATCACCTAAAAATTTGGAATTTTTTTGATCCCTTAATTTTTTGCACTAGTGTATTTTGTATCGATTTTATTTATACCATACTTTACGATAGAGTAAATGGGCAACTAGGTACGTAAATTACCCACTGGGTAATTTATTTAAAAATGCAAATTTCGGAAAGTAATAAACATCAAAACGGAAATTTTCTTTTCTGTATTAATTTTAATGGAAATTTGTCAGAAAATCTGAAACAAGTTTCTTTGTTTATAGTTTATTTCCAAATGAAAAAGTACACAGAAAGAAATTAAATAAAAAGACAAAATAAAAGTACATCTAATAAAATGAATATAAAGAAAAATAACACAAAGTATATATATGCACATATATGTAAATGAAATGAAACACACAGACATATGTATAATAAAAGTGTTGATCATGGGGTTGGGCCAGTATACTGGTTTTCCCGTCCGGAAGGGTAACGCTAATGTTAAATTTTTCCGCTTTGGAAAAATTCAATTTTTTGACTTGAGAAAAAAATGTCCTAGTAAGTTTTAATATCGCTCCTTCCGAATCCGTTATCAGATTTTTGAAATTCAAAATGGTGGAGTCTAAATGGTAGATATAAAATGGCGGATTCAAGATAGCGGATTCAGGATGTCAACTTTCAATATAAATAAGTCACCGACTTCGACTCCGTATTTAAAATTTGTATACTTCAAAATCGCGGACTCAAGATGGCGATCGAAAAACAAAAAATCACGATATACGAACTCTTGAGTACATATTTTCATCAATACTATCAAATTTTCTACTCCTTTTCGGAAACCATCACTTGTTGAGGTCGATTGAAATTGCTGATCACGTAGCGGTACAGCAAATCTCACCAAAATGAGAAATATTCATCACATAATAAAGTTGAGTGATAACACATTTTGGAATTTAGAATTTAAATTTGACACATTATATGGACATTCCTCAATTCGGCAACAGAATGAAAACAATGCTCTTCCTAAATAATTACCTCATACATATATATTATTTTTATCAACTGGTATCTTGATTGCACCAGTTTGAATTCATCCAACTGAATCAGTCCATATTGAATTCCAAAAATCTGATATCATATTTGTCATTAGCACCCCCAAATCATAATCAATGATGCCAAAAACAGATGGATTGATTGGGTCCACCTACTTGAATTTTTTTAAATAAAATGTTGGTTTCATAATCAGCGATCTCAAAAACCCATGTGTACAATTTTCAGTCCGATTTTGAGCAAATTTGAGTTTTTTTGTCCCTCATATTGGATCCGCCATCTTGAATTTTTAAAATATGACTTCAGTTTCGCAATTGGCAACCCTAAAACCCCAAAATAATGATGTTTGAACAAAGGCGAGGAACCTTTTCTTTAAGCCAGTATGGTGGAATTCCCGTCCTCTAAAGGTTAACGACTAGTTAACCGAATTGTTTTATAGAGCGGCTGATTTGCTTAATTTTGTATACAACATTCCTTATGTATATGAATTCACTTTTGTTAAAATATTTTTTGTACTTTTTGAACTTTTTTTTTTAATCTAAAAACTAAACTTGCACCAGGCTTTTAATTATTATAGAGCGGCTGATTTGCTTAATTTTGTATACAACATTCCTTATGTATATGAATTCACTTTTTGTTATAATATTTTTGTACTTTTTGAACTTTTTTTTTAATCTAAAAACTAAACTTGCACCAGGCTTTTAACGACACGCAGAAAAAAATGTTCCCTTTATTAATATCTAATCTAGTAACAAATCTTGGACTGAGCTTAGACGATAAACGTGCCTACGCAGATCGCATTTCAGAATTGTATTGCAGATTGCGTACGATGCATTTACTTGATGGCTTAGACGCCGAATGGGAGATTGGGATTACAACATACAATTTTTTTTTCTACTAAAATTACAGTTTTCGATACTTTTTATTTTGAAAATTATTATAAACGGTAATTTTGATCATCACGAAATGAAATTCGAATTCAGTTCGAAATGTCTACAAATCTATTGTGCTCTTTACCTAATAGACTTTATTAATTTTTGAGAGGTTTTGTCGAACAATAATTTTACGTATACTAAGCTGTACTTTGAGCACTGTACGCTGAAAAATAAAATTTAAAATCCACCAACCGAGTCCAAAATACGAGGATGGTGCAGTTCAAAACAGGACATACTGAATAGGACATAACATACATATTAAAATCAAAAATACAGGTTATGATTACTGAGAAAATATCCAGTAATATCCAAAAAAAAAATAAAGTAACCAATATGAAATCACATTGTAAATTTAACACAAAATAATCAAATGCACTGGTCTAATTAAAATTTGCATCGTCCGCTGTGCAAACTCATAAAACGCCAGGTATTCGTTCTATTTTAAATAAAATAAACCGAATTAACTAATGATGAAAATAGATTATCTATTCAAATCCAATTGGCCGCGAGCGGTGGGAAAAAAAGCGCAAATAATTTATTGTATTATTGCGTTTGAGGAGCCACCTCTGATTTATTTCTTTTGCTAGTTAATCTACGCTCGAATTTTATTCGACTAACTAAAAAAACGCGTGTCCACCTTCTGTTTTAGTTACATACATTTATACAGGGTGGTCCTCCGGGAACTGCAACCATCGATTATGGGAATACTATAATTAGTAAAAATCTGAAAATTTGGTGACATACTAAGGTCGATGGGGACATATGCCTAAAATATTTTCACGTTAATCGAACTTCCGGTTATACCGGAAGTAGATGTCAACTTTGTTATTTTAAATGGAATGCCCTGTATATTAATACATTTTTAGATTCTATGGTGAATTCTAAGAATATTTCATGTATAATGTCATATACCTAAGTTTAAGCGGTTTTGAGATATTTAAATTTTTATGTCAAAAATGACGTCTGCAGGCCCTAAGACAATTACCAATTTTTCCTATAATAAAGCCTTTATTATTCAATTTGGGTCGGATTCCTTATTGAAAAGGATCCACTTTAATATATTTTTTATTATATTTATATATATTTAATATATTTTATAATATTCTGATAACTATAGTTACAGGGTGTTCAAAAAATGAGATCAAAAATGAAATTGAGAAAAATGCCAAAAATCAATTTTTTCAAATGGAAACCCCCAATTTTCAAAATTATCTTATTTAGCATTAAAAATAAGGTATGTTTGTATTAGGTTGTTTATTCTAAAAACTTGTAGTTTTGAAAATATTTTAAAATAACTTAAAATGGCAATATTTTCAAAACTACATTTTTTTAGAATAAACAACCTTATACAAACTTACCCTTACCCCAAATATGAAAATTGGGGGAAAATTTGAAAATTATGAAAATTTGAAAAAAATTATTTTTGGCATTTTTCATTATTGATCTCATTTTTGGAACACCCTGTAATTATAGTTATCAGAATATTACAAAAAATCCATTAAAGTGGATCCTTTTCAACAAGGAATCCGACCCAAATTGAATAATAAAGGCGTTCTTATAGGAAAAATTGGTAATTATCTTAGGGCCTGCAGACGTCATTTTTGACATAAAAACTTAAATATCTCAAAATCGCTTAAACTTAAGTATAGGACATTATACGAGTACACGAAATATTCTTAGAATTCACCATAGAATCTAAAAATGTATTAATATGCAGGGCATTCCATTTAAAATAACAAAGTTGACATCTACTTCCGGTTATACCGGAAGTGCGATTAACGTGAAAATATTTTAGGCGTATGTCCCCCATCGACCTCGGTATGTCACCAAATTTTCAGATTTTTGATAATTATAGTTTTCCCATAATCTATCGATGCAGTTCCCCGAGGACCACCCTGTATATATGCGATTAACTCGGTTAATTACTATCGCTGTTTTTAATTTTTTCTTGATGAGGTATTTTTTTAATTTTGGCTCCATAAATTTACGTCACAAAATTCAAATTTCGCGGATGTATAAAAAGGAAACTAAGAATAAGTAAATAATTTAACAGGTATTATAAACGGAACAAAATCGCGTAAAACAAGATTGAACTGCACATACCTAATGACCTATTAAAGTAGTAGAAAGTTGAAGTTACAACCAAAAACATTTGGACTTTGAAATTTGTAAGACTTCAAAACTTTGCAAATTTGTTTCGTAAAATGTCCATTAATAAATAGTGATTATCCCATTTCACCCCAACCGTATAAATGAACTAAAATACATAAAGTATAGTCCTTCTATTTTTAATTGAAAATGATATATAAGCCTGGGGAACAAAAAAAGCGGTGCAACTCTATGATTCCATGGGCGTGCATATATCTTTTATAAATTCGAAAATTGTGAAATAATTTTTTTCATTCAAATCAATATAGGAGATTAAAATTAGCCTGCATACAAAACTCTTAATATTTTGTAATATAATTTGCTGTAAATAATGCTCATTTAGCCAGACAATCTCAAAAAATTGTCTGTTTTAATAAACCTAGCTAAAATACACGTCACTGGCATCTTAAACAAGTCAGAATTCCAAATGTCGTAAATCATTTTAACGACGTCGTAAAAAAATGTATGGCACAGTGGACCGAAGAATTATTAGCAATGTATTAAATGCAAAGTAGTCTAATAGTCTCGTTGATCGGTGTTACCGCCAGTGGTTTACTCTGTGCCGCCACCCGCCGTTGCCGGCTCTTCAAATTTTCTTAAGTATATACATAAAGTTGTTTGAATTTATAATTATTTTTTTCCAGCAATTTTAAACGCTTTATTTTAATGCTAACTAATAAATTTATACCAATGTATTTTTTTTAAATATTTCCAAACTAGCTTTCTAAGAACGTCACGAACTAATAGTTTACTGAAGTATGAAGTATACTTGTATAGTGAGCTTAGCAATTTTAGAAAATATATCTGACAACCTTGCTTTTTTTCTACCTATTTTCAATTGAGAATGGAAATAGAATACCTACATTCTACGAAAACAAATGCAAAATTTCATGTTCAAGATGTATTTAAAGTACCATAACTCGTAAACTGTCCCTCAAAAATTGTTTAACACACCCAGTGATTTACAATTAATAGTTGTATCACCCTCTAAGAAATTTCAATTTATTCGTGGGATACCCTATATAGTACCCTTTTACTTGTCAAATATTAACTTAAAAAACAGATATATCTGGAGAATAAATGTAAATGACAGAATTACGCCTATGGAATGACAAAGTTTTCTTTCCAAATAAAATTTCTTTATACAGGCAACACAACAGAAAAGTTTAGCGCGAAATTTATTCACCTCAAAATCCCCCATGTGCCACAAAAAGTAAAACGTACTCTAGTATTTTTTTGCAAGCTCTGGCCCTTCTGCAATCTTAAACGCGCATTAGTAAGAATAACAAATACAAAATTTTACAGAGGCGAGCATAATACGGCAACAAACTATAAGGGTACTTGATCCACCCATTCAAATGTGTATAAACACGTTTATACTGCTCTCCACACCTTGTGAACCCTTTACGACTAATACAATTTTCATAAAAAGATATTCTTCAAGAGAAAACACCTGAAAAGATTCTCACGATGCATGGTTCAGTATAGTTTCTTAAGAGGATATCCCCATTTTGGTCACAAAAATAATGGCAAATTTCATTTTTTTTTTGTGAACTTAGATCAATTTTATTCCAATCAGCAGTATATCACCTTTTAGTGCTTATATTGAAGTATCCAAATTATTTTTTTTGAAAAAATATTAATCTAACAAAGCTTTTACAACCGACGCGACGTCTTGAACCCTCTTTTTTCGCTGGTAGTTTGCGGTGAGCACTGCGAGGTGTGGCAATTAAATAACCGAACTGATGCCACTACCAGCGCACTGCGAGCGTGTCGCAACAAATTTGAACAGAACTGTGTCTGGTGATACTTTCCCCACCCTGAGCTCGCTGGACAAGGCAGTGGGTCGCTCAGTTTGACTGTAGCAGTCGTTTGAATTAGTCTACGCACCAGTGACAAGTCGAAAAAAATGTTAAGTGTTCAGATGGAGCAACGGGTTAATCTCCAGTTTCTTGTTAAACTGGGGAAAACTTTTACAGAAGCTTATGCAATGTTAAAAGAAGCGTACGGGAATGAATGTTTATCCCGCACACAAGTTTTTGAATGGTTTAAACGGTTTTAGGAGGGACGTGAAACGACCGAAGACGATCCGCGCCCCGGACGGCCCCTCAACGTCAAAAACGGACGAAAACATTGAAGAAACTGGTAAATTAATCCGCGAAGATCGTCGTTTAAGCATTCGAGGGCTTGGTGTAATAACAGGAATCGACAAAGAATGTGTTAGCCAGATTTTGCATGAATCGTTCAACATGCGCAAAGTTTGCGCAAAAATGGTGCCAAAACTCCTCACTCCCAAGTAAAAGAAATCAAGAATGAATATTTGCGTTGACATTCTAAACAACATTGACACTGATCCAAGCTTGTTAGACACGGTGACACTGAAGGGGACAAGATTCGAAGTGTGAAAGCGGTTAATGCGAAAGCGACGGAGGTTCTGAACCAGCTGACAGAAGCGGACTTCCAGCACTGCTTTCAACAATGGAAAAGTCGTATGGAGCGGTGTAGAGATCGCCAAGGGTAGTACGTTGAAGGTGAAAAAGTTGCTACTGTACTTGGCAACGAATAAAAAGTGTTATGACAGCAGTTCGGTTATTTAATAGCCACACTAGTATAACTGAAACGGTTCATGTTGAATCAAAAAATCAAAAATATTCTGTCCTTCAACTCAACTCAAAATTCATCCTTGAACGAAGCAAAATTTTGATATTTTAAAGAATGATAGCAGTTTTAAAAAGTCAAAAAGAATTTGTAATAAAATGTACCAACCTTTAAGTACAAATATTTCAAAATGTTTCTTATTTGGAATATTTCTACCCAAATAATCTGTGGTTTAGCTATGGCCCCTTAATCCTAAGCATAAGCCTAATAAGCTATACCGAACTGAACTTTTCAGGCATTTCAATTAAGAAAGGTGTAAATGATCGTTAACTCCATGCGGAGACACCCTGTATATTTTATAATGAAGTAAAGCTTTCTTCCGAAAATACCACATTAACTTGTAATAGGTACGTTTGTGAGAAGTAATGGTCGTAGAAAAATGACTTCGTATTGTGAAGCTTTGTGTGTTCAGTTAGGACTCTATTGTATAATCAGTGATTACAACAATTTGCCGTCTTAGTTCATAACGATGGTCAAGAACGCAATTACGGAAGACGCTTTGTGACCTAACGACCCGCTATCAAACATTTTCTACGTCTGTTACCGCAAATATACCAAGTGAATAGAATAAAATAAAAAGTACGGATCAAATTGTTTAACGTCTGGCAGTCCATTAATTTTTTGCTGCCGTTGGTAATGCACTGCTAATTTTCCCGTTTTTATGTCGAAATGTCCACTATGCAAAGTTTTGCAGGAATTTAAAAAGTCCATTAAACCCCACTGTGGCCGAAAGTTCGCCACATTTCAATGCTATTTGAACGTGAACTTAAAATAAAAACACGTATCACTTTAATTCCATATACAGGATTCCTGTAATAGTCTAAAAACGGTGTTTCACATAAAGCCAGCTAATACGAGGCTAGCACATTGGTATGCTTAATGCAATTTGTGGTAATGGACGTTTAACGTGAGTCACGGTGGGTCACGATGGGTCACGGGAGGTCACGATAGGTCACGAAATAACCCGCTCATTCTCTTCGACTGGGTCTCCTGGAATTGACATTTTTTGAGCATAATTTTATACCCCCCCTCCAACCCCTTGGAGTGACAGCTACCCCTTTAAAAATTTTAAATGGAACGAGGGTGCGTGTGATAGCTCATTTGAAAGGGTTTTTTAATTCTCCATCCAGCAACATAAGATATTTTTTAATTTCCATAATTTTTTTATTGAAAAATATTAAATTTTTAATGTTACTAAGTAAAGAAAAGAACATGAAACAGAACAGAAGAACAGTTTAAATCAAATGTTCAAACTGGACGCCCGTTGCTTCTTGACAATAATGGAGGCGTTGCTGAAATTCTTCTAAAACATTTAGTATTGCATTATTCTTTTCTAGTCTTTTAAATCTTCTACGTTATTTGGTCTGTTGACGTAGACTTTCGATTTTAAGTAACCCCATAAAAAATAGTCAAGCGGAGTCAAATCGGGAGAACGAGCAGGCCGCTCAATTTCACCGCGTCTACCGATCCATCTATTGGAAAATACTGGAGTACAGAAAATCCACATTGGATGATGGAGGCCAATACTCAATATTCTGAGAAGGTGAACGTTTGGGCTGGAATTATAAATTCTCAAATTATCGGACCATATTTCTTTGATGGCGTATTAACTGGCGTGCGTTACTTGGACTTGCAAAATTTTTTTAGTTTTTAGTTCCAGAGTTAAGAATGCTTTTCCCAGATGATGACAACTCCAATAAAATTGATAGAAATATTTGGTTTCAGCGGGATGGAGCTACACCATATTTTTCATTGGAAGTATGAGCCTATCTGAATCAAGTGTTTCATAATAGATGGATCGGTAGACGTGGTGAAATTGAGTAGCCTACTCGTTCTCCCGATTTGACCCCTCTTGACTATTTTTTATGGGGTTACTTAAAATCTAAAGTCTACTTCAACAGACCAAATAACGTATGAGATTTAAAAGACAGAATAAGACAAGAAATTAATCAAATCACCCCGGAAACAATATACAAAATGTTTTAGAATAATTTCAGCAACGCCTCCATTATTATCAAGAAGCAACGGATGCCCAGTTTGAACATTTGATTTAAACTGTTCATCTGTTCTGTTTCATGTTCTTTTCTTTACTTAGTAACATTAAAAATGTAATATTTTTCAATAAAAGAAATTATAGAAATTAAAAAAATCTTATGTTGCTGAATGGAGAATTAAAAACCGTTTCAATTGAAGTATCACACGCTCCCGGTCCATTTAAAAAATTTAAAGGGGTAGCTGTCACTCCAAGGGGGTTGGAGGGGGAGGTATAAAATTATGCTCAAAAAATGTCATTCTAGAATTAAAAATTGACGTGTTTCAGGATTTTACTCATAAATTGTAAATTACGTAGATAATTAATTTATCCGTTACTTATGGACCTCACTGTATATTCGAACAAACGGTTTTGGGAATATATTCTACATATAATTTACTACAGAAAAAATCGATTTTTTGGTCGGTCCTGATGAGAACCTCCCCTTAAGTGCACACTGCTCGTACCTACCCCATATGTGATAATAAAAAAAACATATATCGCTTGTCCGGAAGAATAGTGACACATCTCGAAAATTAGATTATAAAATTAGATTAGATTAGATTAGAAAATTAAATTATATTATACATAATATAATATTTTAAATATAAAAAAAATTAACTCTATTGCTCAGTGAAAGATTATAATTACTAGATTATAATCAATTGCGCTCCTTGACAAGTTCTAATTTTCGAGATGTGTCACTATTCTTCCGGACAAGCGATATGTCTGTGAGGCGCGAGCCTTTGCGCCCCCACGGAGCCGACGCCGCTGGTTGCCCCCAAC
This sequence comes from Aromia moschata, assembly GCA_029963805.1. NCBI lineage: Eukaryota > Metazoa > Arthropoda > Insecta > Coleoptera > Cerambycidae > Aromia > Aromia moschata. The sequence continues at coordinate 1,116,001 of JAPWTK010000052.1, read as the reverse complement.
GCCGCGGAGGCGCGCGACGCCCCCCATCCAGATCCGTATAAATAATTCCGTCGCGGCCGGCCGCACGTCCATTCTACCGGCAAACGGATCGTGTGCGGACCGGCCGAGAATCGCGCCGGTCGGCGTCGCGGCGCTGCCGTCGCGACGCCCTCCGACGCGCCCTCTGCCGGCGCCGCCGGCAGGCCGACCACAATGGCAGACCGCCTCGCGCAGTCGATATGTACTGGGCGTGCGCGCTGCGGCCGCACGGAGCGGTACACTCGCGGCCGCAAGCCTTTGTTATTGTTTGGTACAGCCGGCGACGACGCCGATCGCGATTCCTGGAAGCGGAGGGAAACTAGGCCAGCGGAGGGGCGGCGACGTGCGACGCGATCATCATTTTTTTGCAGTCACGGTCCGGCAAAAAAAAATTGGTCCGATGATTCGCCTTGTCGAAAGCTCTAGTCAAACATCAATGTCAAGGAGTTTCCACAAATTCTTGGGAATTTTCTGGGGACTGGACGTAGCACAAAACCATTCCCACGCAGAAAAAAAAAAAAACACACAACATACCGTTGGTCACAACAGATCTACGTTTGGTGATGTAAATTTACATGGAATATGTAATTCCTTCTTACGAAATATACAATGCAAATATACGTTTCAAGTTGTCTAATTCAGTACATAGTGAGAAATGTATTGATTATAACATAACTTAATTCTATATTTGTACTCTGATTTTTACATTATAATTTTACATAACATAACATATGTCCATTGTGGCCACTGATCTGTATACTAACTAGATAGGCAGTAAGACGTAAGTGGTGGGGGGAGGATAAATTTGAAGGTCCGCCATTTTGTAAGGCAGTAAGGAAACCCAATCGCAGCAGACCGGTTTTCGCACAATTAAAAAATATAAAAACTGCTAGTTTCGATAAGTGGAATTTTTTTCTTACTATTTTTAGTGAACATATTTTTTTAATTGTTTGAAGTCATTTTTGAGTCCTTGTAGTGCAAGAAAAAATCAGGACACTATATGATATTTTAAGTCGTTTCACGGACAAAAAATTTATTTTTCGCACTTTCGGGCATGACCCACCACTCAAAAAAATCTGAAAAAAATTTAAGGTAGTAAAGAACAGTTAAAAATATAACATATTAAAAATCTGAGCCTGAGCTTTTTTTTGGTTAAAAAGATATGGGATTTTTAAAGTTTGAATAATTTTTTTAGAGATCATAATGACCTTGAATGAGCTTGAAAAAATTTTTTACATAAAATCAATCATATTTTCTGTACTCATGAATTTTTTCAGATTTTTTCGACAGTTAAAAACCGAGAAAAAAAAATAAAACGTAAAAAAACAGGGTTTTTTCCATACCTACATAGCTGAGAGGAAATTTTTTGGGCCTAAAATTCGATCTACCTTTCATAATTCGCCCTAAGAAACACTTTGAATTTTTATTTCATCACATTTCGTCTATGAAATTTTACAATAGTTGTATCTTTCAGGAAAATAATAATTTTGCAAAAATCACAAATATAAAAAAAATTGATAACGGTCCCATGCCTCCTTACGGAAATACGAGCATGTCAAATTCCACTCATTCCACCGACCGCCACATTTTCCAGGATGATGAACTTGATGCGCGATTTTCCATGAATAAAATGTCCTTGCCAATGAAATGTTTGTCCCGACTTACAAACCATTACAAACAATATTTATAATATTTACAAACACGAACAGCTGATCGCACTGACGCAGAGTTCCTTACTGCCTTACAAAATGGCTGCTATTCAAATATGCCGAAATAGGCCGAGTGAGGACTATTCTACTGCTACAGTTAGTATACAGATCAGTGATTGTGGCCTACGTTATGTTATGTATTTTTACAGATATTTCTTTCTATACGACGCGTTTTATCCCAACCCAGCCGTCACCACAGTCAGCGATGTGGAAAAATCAAACGTACTTACATTTCTTTAAAATGTGGTTAAAAAGTCCGGGTTGCCCCACAGTCAGCCGCTAACCGTGGCCCGCTATTTAGGATTAACAGGACGTGCTGACGTCGGCGAAGCTATCTTGAGCCCCGCGATTCTGTATTCAGAACGTACGCCGGCGATACGGAAAATGAAAAAATTAAACATAGGTACGCGGTAACGGTCGCTTAATTTCTCGTCACGCGTACAGCGCGCGGCAATTTCGGAAATTCCCCCCATGATAAGGATAAATCATGTTAAGAGCTCCTTTAAGGTCGTTCATTTTCAGTTATTCCAACTGAGTTAATTTCGTTTGTGCGCCCGAAGCGGCTTAATACGCATATTTATTTAAGCGTATTTGGTAAATTGTTGTACCTAAATCTAATGACGTGAGAAAAAAATCCGTGACGATTTTATCCATTTTATCCACTACTTTGTGGAAACATGGAAAACCAATTTTAGTATTGAAAATAATTCTGTGGAGACCATATACGCGAAAACGAAGCGACGTGCGACAGACCAGTCGGCTTGGACTTACAGCAGTATGGGTATGGATTAGGTTGCCGGCAAAAGCTAATAAATAAATATAAAAAGATAAATATCAATCAAACTGTATAAAACAAAAACAGCTATTATTACTAATGTAGTACTAAATATTTATTACAATGTATTGAAGTGTTGAAGATATTTATAGCAAATTATTTGATGTTAAAAACTATTTTAATAAGTACAAAATAAAAAAAATGGGAAATAAAAAAAAATGTAGATCTAATGATTTGATTCGAAATTGGACAATGAAGCAACTGAAAAAACAAACAATCAAAGGATTGTTCCTCATCAGTGCGGTATAGTCGAAACAAGAAGATAAAAAAAATACATATGTATGTTAGTGACCCAAAAAAATGGATTTTTTTTTCGTGTCTCGTGTGAAAATTTATGCATTTATCATGTTATAAACGCCTCCTTAAAAAATCAGCTCAAAAAAAAATGTTTTTCAGGTCGCTCAAGATTTTTAAAAATTTCCAAAATCGTCACACATTGTTTTTTTTTATAATTTTTTTTCCTCGTCAAATGTTTTCGAGCAATCTAAATATAATTATTAACGAACTAAATATTTTTTTCGAATCGAATCGAATTTGACGTACAAAAGAATAGAAATAAAACACGAGACACTTAAAAATAGGGCTGCTGATTTGGATTCAGCCCCCCAATTTACCTTATAAACAGCTTTTGGTTGCTCAGGTCCAAAACCGTGTATACTTGTGTATTTATATTTAGAGATTGCTCGAAAACATTTTAGGTACACTAATTTGAAAAGTATAACAATTATGAGTGACCTTTTGAAATTAAAATATTGATTTAAAATTTTCAGAATCGACATTTTTTTTCAAACTAAAAAATAATATGACGAGGAAAAAAAATAATAAAAAAACCCAATTTTTGACCATTTTGGAAATTTTTTAAAAATTTCGAGCGACCTTTAAAAAAATTGTTTGAGCTGATTTTTTAAGGGGGCGTTTATAACATGATAAATTAATATATTTTCACACGAGACGCGAAAAAAATATATTCAATTTTTTAGGCCACCCTAATGTATATGGATCAAATACAAGGTGAAGGTGACGAAAGTTTCGTCACACTGATAGTCGTTAAATTAAAATTATTTTTAATTTTATAACGACAACGGAGTTAGTAGAGTTACAGACACTGACGATGATGATGACGATGACGAATCATCGCCATGGTCAATCATGACGATGAAGATGACGATTATGATGATTAGAGCTCGTAGGTTACTAATAGATTCCAGAACCGGGCTTCACGAAACTGGAATATTGTCATATTTGCCTCATTAATAAAGTACATCGTTAATTCCTATATATTTGCATATAGTACAATTGTAGTTCAATCAAATAACGCCATTGTATGTATTCTAGAATACAACCCGTCTGCCGTGCCGTGACGAACGTAATTTATACTCGTTTATTTAGTATTATCTACTCTGCGGTGATCGACGCATCATCATTCGTGTGCACAAAACGTCGAATAAATCTGTCAATTTTCGGGACAGCGTCCGTCGCGTGTTACAGTCGAGCGTTGGATAAACGATTTTCCGGAACTGACCGCTAATGGCAGTGAATTTCGTTGTACCATGTGTGACAGTGTACTGACGTGGCACCTAAAAACAGGTGTTTTGCAGCATGTTGCTGCAGACAAACATAAAGCTAGTGTAAGTGGTGGTGTGAGTGCGCGAGACACGTAGAAACAATTTAACTTGGATTTAGTTGAAATGACAGAAACATCAGAAACAACTCAGACGATTATGCAAAGCACCACTGTGCGAGGACATAAAAAAAAATGGAACTACACGATGAACCTGAAAAATATGGCTTAGTATTGATGAAACAACATAATATGTTACTAATCTTGATTTTCCCACGTTGTGTCATATTTTGGATTTATTTACAGGCAAATAAGTAGATGTTTCTGAACAAGATATAAAAGTGCCCTTACAACATTTTACTTATATATTTTAAATATGCCCCAGTTACATCTGTGGACGTTGAACGCTAATTTTCATCTTATAAGTGGATTTTAAGTGACAGGCGCCCGAGCTTAACTGCTGAACATATGGAACAGGTGTTACTAATTTATGGAAACTCGAGTGGCAGTACGGACACATCTGTGTTATACCGTTGTTTACCATGAGTATGCAAGTTCTGTGACGTATGAATATGGTTCCTTTGCCGATTAGTTGGGCTACAACAATCACCCCGCAGGTATGACCTGTTTAATATTTCATAACGTTACTGATATATATCCTGAAGCCGCCCCTGGTAAAGTAGGCATCTATTATTAACATCCGAGCTCTAATGATGACACTGATGATGATGCTGATGATGCTGATGCTGATGAACTAAAAAATCTCCAGTGTTGCAACAGTATGGCAATATTTTTAATAATTTCCAATAATTAATGGGATGATGAAACTGTCCTAATTTATGAAAAAATAGTATACTAACCCATTTCTTATAAACCAGGGAAGTAAACGCTCCCAAATTCATCTGAGACCGCCGAGGTCACGCCAACCCTGGTAACGACGTCGAGAAATCCATTTTCCCGATGTCTTGTCATATTTTTTTTATTTTACTTTACTTCATTATCAACACCTTATGATTCCAAATTACCAGGAAGTTCCGGGTCTATCAAAGAAGTATAGAGGGCGGGAAAAATGCGTGCGCGTGGGTCAATCTGCATGTATTTAGATTAACCGTTCCCTGATTAATGCATCCCCCAGAACAGCAGGCCGGGAAAGCGAACCCCCATTAAAGGTATTACACGTTTGTAGCCGGCAAATATTTGAATACAGCGTGCGAGTACGGAACGCCGAGAGTTAGAGACGCCGTTTAATTTCCTGTGTATTAATAAATCGCTTCCTGGCAGGTAAGCCCGGTAATTCAATAATTTCTGTTGTGAATTTGGGCGCTGCGAGCGCGAGGACGTCATCGCGTTTGCCGAGATTTATCTCCGGGAGTCGCTTAATTCAAAACCGGCGTTCGCTGGTAGGCCTACAGTCCAGTAGGCAGAGACTTTCATGTGTTCTTGAAAGGTGTCAATTTGAAAACGAACAGCATTTAATATTGCCTAAACTAATGACAGTATCAAAATTTGGTGAAACACGTCAATTTACATACCAAGGGGGACAACTTTTGAGGCATTTGTTGTCGTATTACTTTCAACCCCCTAACCCACCCCTAAAATTTTAAATGGCAACCTCTATTTCTTTTGCCATTTTTAAGTTTCCTGTACGATTCTAGATAAGTCCCACATTTCTTTTTTTGTCAAAATTGAGGTAGTTAACCTCATGAATGTGTGGAATGTATTTAATTTCTGAATTTTTTGAATGATGCACATTTACAAAAAATTGTCAAGAATAAAAAGTTCTTAAAATCACTCAAAGAATGCACTGGAATTTCAAAATTTTTGAGCAACTTTTTGGATTTTGTAAAATAGTCAATTTTTGCAAAATTTAAAAATTGCTTAAAAATTAATTTTGCTTAAAAATTTAATTGCTTAAAAATTTTAAAAATTTGCTTAAAACAATTAAAAAATTCCAGTGCATTCTTTGAGTGATTTTAAGAACTTTTCATTCTTGACATTTTTTTTGTAAAAGTGCATCATTTTCCAATAAAAAATTCAGAAATTAAATAGATTCCACACATTCATGAGGGTAACTACTAGCCTAGGCAAGATATAAATTTTTTTCACAAAATTCCTCAAGTGTTAAAAAAAATTGATAATTAGGTAAAAAATAGTGCAATTTGAGTGCACTAGTTTTGGATCAAATCGGTTTGTAGGAACATAACCAAAAAAATTCATAAACGTGTGAAAAACCGTTTTTTTCACTTTTTAAGTATCAAAAAAAAAATGATTTCACAAAAACAAAAAATAGCACATAATAGCGCTTAAAATGACGAAGAAAATCAGTTTTTTAAAAATTTAAATCGGTTCACAACTTTTTTGCAAAAAAAAAATAAAACCTTCGAAAATTGCCCTTTTTTTACTATATAATTACTCGGCCTACGAAAGTCGTAGTGACCAAATTGTAGCTCTTTTCGGCGGCTACTTACAGTAAATTTTATGAAAACATATTCATGACTTTTGGCGCAATTCGAAAAAATGTAAAAAAAGTGTTTTAGAAAAATGGCCCGGCAATTGTCAACAACAGTCCTACGGTAATTTTTCGATGGTTCGTGAAGAGGTGCTCTACAATCATACAACGGACCAAGTTTGTCAAATTTGAGGAAGTATCTCAAAAACGACATTGAAAACCGGGCTGTTTTGCGCTTCGGGCGTTCGGGAGCTCGAGCGAAGGGGAAAGGCCGCATGGTGGGGGAACTCTAGCTCAATTCGAGCGCACGAAAGCAGTCGCGCCAAGCAGTCCCCGTAAACCGTTTACGTTTACGTCGAAAGTAGGGCGACTATGATCATGAAATTTCTTGGAAGGACTGCTATTTGCAGTATAGTTACAAAAAAATTTCAGCTAGAACCGTTAATAACTTTTCGAGTAATTAATGATCTTTTTTTTGCAAGCCTTAATTAACAATGACGCCATTTCTTTGTTTAATGTACGATATTGACCGGGTTGGGCTAGAAAAATCATAAATCTCTTCAAGTCTGCAAGACTTTGTGAGATTTTGAAAAATATTAATTTGGGCCAGTTTTATAACGTTTTCTACACAAGTACCTTTTTTGACGCGACGCGACGTATATATTGTTTTAGCATTGCCGCTTCGAAATGCTCGGAATTGTGACTATAATATCTTGACGCCCATTTTTTTAAATACGCGTCTTGAAGCGTACTTTCAAGATATTATAGTCACAATTCCGAGAATTTCTAAGCGGCAACGCTAAAACAATATATACGTTTTTTTTCACAAATTGTTAATTTAAGAAATTAGCGGATGGTTTCAGCTCTATGGACCCCGCGCATTGTCGGACTCCCTGCCCACTGGACTACTAGACGTTACCGTCGAGAGAGAAGACCTGGGTACTCTGACGTAATAATCTGTGACGTAAGCAGTCAGAGGTCTAAGTGAAAAAAAGCGGCAAAACAGTTCTTTTAATTCAAATTTATGTAGTTTAAATGTTCAGCTCATCAAAACATTACCTAATATTGTTAAATATAACAATAGGACTGATGTATCTGATAGTGTTTGATAGCATTTTTTTTTTCAGTGTTTGCATTCTGTTTATCGGTATAACTAACTAAAACATCCCAAACCAAAGCGCATGCCTTTAAATTTCCTACTGATGTAGATTTGTATGGGAAATGAGTTGGTGCTATCCCTTGCAAGAATTTTCAACCAACAAAATATATTAGGGTTTGTGAACTACATTTTGCTAAAGAAAAAAATAATATTTTCTTCAGCCGCTCATGTGTCAAAATCTCGCCAAACTGTCAGACTAAGATTAAAGATTCCCAAATTAGCTTCTGATCCATTCTCACTAATTGTTGTTTCCGAGATATTTATCAAAAAATGTTAAACTCGACTATGTAGAGATACCACACTTGAATTGATTGAGCAAGGTAATTTCACAAAGGCAGTTATTAATAGTAAAAAAGCTAGCGAATTATATGAAAAATCGTTTTTCTTTTTATGACAATTACAATGGTTTTCTGAAAATTTGTGCTGAAAAAGTGTTAGTCATAGAGTTGTCTGGACCTGTTACCTATTCCATTGTAATTAACAGCAGTATTATATTATGTTACTTATGAAACCGTCGCTGTGTTTGAATCACAGAATGGCCCATTTCAATGAAGGTGGTAAACAAACACGCGATGAGTTGTAGTTCACGGCTCCGTGGTAACTGAAACAGCATCTGCCAACGAGTAGACACTATCTATTCGGAAAACGTTAGGTTTACCCTATTTCACATGATACGCTCTTCAAAAATTCCATACCTCCAGACCAGCAAAATCTCTCGATTGTCGACGTTTTGAAGTGAGTAAGCCAAATTTCGTGATCCCGGACTACTGATCAGTGCACGTGTTCTAACGATTTTCAACGGAACGAGGCATATTTGCCATCAGGGTTGTACTAGGAATTTTAAAGAAACTATGTTTGTGTTCGTTTTTACACGATGAATATGTGACAACAGTATTAAATACGTAAATAAACAATAATTTAACCCTTATTAAAATATTATTGAGACGAACAGTAATTTATATTCGCATTATTCATTCGCAGTAGGCATATAAAGTACGCAATTTTTAAATACCTCTGGCTTCTTATGCTGTGCTGTACTTCCGAAATTAATTCACACCAAACATTAAATCACGTTTTACGGTGCGCGCCTAAAGTATGGAATAAATTCAGTAAATGTGAAACAAAACATTTTTGGAAAAATTCCTCGAACAGGTCGATTTTTGTTTAATAAAAACACACATTTTTGAGGGAACGTCTATTTTCAGATATCATTTTTTTTGAGTAATGACGTCATCAACTTATTTTTCAAATAGCAACCCCCCCCCCATTGTTTTAATTTAATTTGAGAGACAGTTTCATTGTCAATTTAACGGTATAAAAATGTTGCCACCGTACATAACAAAATTTTTGAGTACTTAAATGACAATTGAATGTTACAAAATGAAAAATATATTCTTCACAATAAATAAACGAATATTTCTGAAAAAACTGAACACAAATAAAACATAGCAAAAAAGTACGTTGCTAAGCAAAAAAATTAACAGATTAAGGTTTTTGACGTATCGATGGTTTTTACTGTCGGTTAATAAGAAGATTTGTCATTAAATTGTGCGAAAAGTTAATGTAACGTGTTAGTATTTATAAAAATTCCAATTTTAATATGGCACATTTAACTGTGACACCAAGAAGTGAAATTTTGATTTTCATCCGATGTGGAAATAAGACCAGAACTCAGCAGGAGGTATGCAATTTATTTAATGCAAAATATCCAGATAACCCTATCACCCAATCCACAGTTAGTAAGATTGAGTCCAAATTTAGAGAAACTGGACACTAGTTGCCTCAGAAAATTAAGTTAGTCAGACGACAGTTCTATGTATCCTGAGGAAAGAAAACTATCATCCCTACAAATTTCAGCTTGTGCGAGAACTCAACGAAGACGACCCCGACCGGTGACTGCAATTCTGTGAAACTATGATAAATCTCTGTCAAACAAATCCAAATTTACACCAGCAAATACCACGTTTTGTCTAAACGGCACAGTGAACCGTCAAAAATTGCAGGTATTGGAGGCGGACGAATCCTCATTGGATCATCGAAGCACATACTCAACAACCGCATAAATTAAATGTGTTGGCCGGAATAGTGGCAAACAGAGTAATAGGGCCTTTCTTCTTTGAAGAAACTCTCACAGGAGAAAGATATCTGGAGTTCTTGTAAATCATATAGTTCCAGCGATTGCAATAATTTTCCCAAACGAGAATGATCCTGACATTCCAGATAACACACTCTGGTTTCAGCAAGACGGAGCACCCCCGCATTATGCGCGCTCAGTTCGTGAATATTTAGACGCCATCTTTCCTCAGAGGTGGCAGACAGCCAGACATTGGCAGATGAGATGACAGACATTGGCAGACGAGGGCCGATAGGATGGCCCGCGAGATTCCCAGATCTTACATCACTTGATTATTTTTATGGGGTTATTTAGAATCAAAAGTTTACTGCAGAAGACCACACAATTTAGCCGAACTACGAGATCGCATTAGAGATGAAATGGGATCCATTACCCCGGAAGTCATTCAGAATGTACAAGAAGAATATGTACACAGGCTTGCATATTGCCAAGAAGTTGATGGACGGCATTTCGAACACTTAATTTAAAATTGTATTTGCTTATTAAAGAAATGTTCGTTTATTTATTGTGAAAAATTTATTTTTCATTTTGTAACATTCAATTGTCATTTACTCAAAAATTTTGTTATGTAAGGTGGCAAAATTTTTATACCGTTAAATCGATAATAAGAGGGTCTCTCAAATTAAATTAAAAAAATGGGAGGTTGCCATTTTAAAAATAAGTTGATGACGTCATTACTCATAAGCAAATGACATCTGAAAATAGACGTTCCCTCAAAAATGTGTGTTTTTATTAAACAAAATCGACCCGTTCGAGGATTTTTTTCCAAAAATTTTTTGTTTCACATTTATTAAATTTATTTAGGCGCGCACTGTATACATATTACTGACTTAGGCATATCCGAAAATACCAAAAATGAACATTCTGACTTAAATGGTGATTCCTTATGTGGCGGTTTTTAGAGAATAGCTTAATTATGCGACACCCTATATCTAGATAAAAAAAATGTATGAAACCCCGCAAATAAATGTCAACTTCTGACACCAAACGGTCAAATATTTGTTGTCGACTTTTATAATTAACTTGCTCAGCATAATGTCAACATACGTAAATATAAGGAGCTAAGATTTTGTTTGCTCTGAAAAATAAACGTTAAATGATAAAATTACAGCTCGACTATCCACACCGCCCGACTGAATTTCATGTGTATCTTGTAAAGTTTAATAAAAAACAAATACGCCGAGATAATTTATCTGTTTCGCATTGTACCAGTCCAATTTATATTCCATGATATTTTTGTTTTTTTTTTATCCCTGACAATGTCGAGAAATCTATTTCGCGTATTCGTGACTGTGGATATTTTATTATTTCCACTTTTTATTGTGCCGCTTTTATTTTGAAATGTCTCTATCCGACGGAACGAATAAAAATGCTACAAAGAAATAGTCACGATATCGTCAAGGGTTAGATGAATGTGTTTGTCGAAAACATAGAGGCCTTCGAATTGTACTAAACGTGAATCAAAATAGATATGCGCTTTATGAAATATTGGAATGTAATTTGGAAACTAAAATATTATCTTCGTAAAAAAAAACACAAATATTTATAATGACTAAAGGCTATTGTAGTCAGTATACAATTGTTAGTAATAATAATAAAAAATAGTCAGTATATAGTCTCTCCCAAATTGGTTATGCATGCATTGATATTGTTAAATGAAAGCAATGTTTTGTTATTGCGCCTCACCAATGTAAATTTTCAACAAAATAAAACAAACGGTAAATGTCGAATTTCATAGTATACTTATATATGTAAGTATTTTATGTGTACTTAGACTGACATTCAACATAGTGATGCGCAGCTTAGATCGCGATAATAATTTCATTTTTTTTTAATTTGTGACTTTTTTTCACATTAGTGTAGTTGTGGGCAATGAGAGTCAGGTTTATTCAGATTCAGGTCAGGCAAGGGGAGAATCTGGATTTAGAGCAACTGCTATTTTTCCACTGAATCCCGAAGTAATATCAGACGAAGCCTTTGTCTCAGCTGAAATTCTTCAATCTGAGTCTATTGCAATTCAAGATTGTGATGAATCTATTTCAACTGCTGCTACTAGTGCAGTGCAAGATATAAGTTCATTTCCTAGCACATCGAGGCACGTAACCCATCTGGCACATCAAAACAAGTAGATCTACCAGTTGCTGATCCAGATATTGTATCAACTTAAATCAAAGAGACATTAGAAAAAGTGTCTACAATTCAAACTTTCGTTAAGTTGCTAGAGAAAGCATCTGTCTTCAATACAAGACAATCAAACACAATCAAAGAAGACCTGGTGGAAAAAGAAATTAAGAGAATTAGGAAATTTCAAGGCAAAGGAAAAATGAAAGTTATGCCAGGATTATGAGGATGGTGGCGCAGAAGACGCAGGAAACATAATGCAGCGAATTCGGAAGAAACAACGATGTGGTACAGATTACAGATGTACTTCATGTGGGCTGTGGGCGCACGCGGACTGTACCTAGGTGGCACTCGGCCAAAGGTTATACCTATCTGCGATATGTGTTAAATTTTATTTGATTCTGATTACCCACATGGTGACCACCATTGCCCTCACTTCGGTATAATGGGGGTCAAATCTGTATTTTTTTTAAACTGTCATAATTTCGAAAATTGATTGCCAAAATGATTGAAACTGATTTCAATTGGTAGCTGAATAAGACAATTTTGTTATTAGGCGGTCGCAATAAAGATTTTATTTTGAAACTAGCTTTTATTTGAATTCTCGCTTAAGTGACTCCCATTACCCGCTTTTCCCCTACATTTATTAACACATTGTTACTCCTGTCATTTTCTTCTCTCATATATCCTTCCGTCGATGACATGACGGATTACAAGTCCGACCCTGTGTTGTAGCACACTTTCCAGACCTAATATAACTCTTATAAATTGAAGTGAAAAACAAAATTCAGTTTTAGGGAAGAAATAAGGTGAAAGTTGAAATAATATTAGGTCAACTTGACTTAAAATTTTTACGTACACACTGTACATAGTTTTTATGTACACAGGTTTAATTTTCTCCTGTATATGCCAACTTAGTTGGCGAAACGCGCGTCGAGAAAAGTATAGTAGTTCGGTGTTTCGTGGAAAACGTCCGGTTTTTTGTACATACTTTAATTAAATGTTCTTTGGAGGTATACCTTTGAGCACGGTATACATAGTTTTTCAGCATCGGTGGAAAACGTTTTGTTTGCTTCTGCGCCATCGGTTCCAGTTTCACTCCGCACGACGGAACAATGAGGTATATTTTCTGCGCGTGGTATGTTCGCTCTTTTACTACGGAAAAAAGCAAAATCGTGTACCCAAACAAACCTGCCCCCCGGGGATATTTATTACGCTGCCATTAAAATTTTATGACAAAGTCAAAGGTTTCGCGGACATAAAAATAACGAATACGGAATGAATAGAGAGGCGAGGCGGAACGGCGAACATATTCAGCGAGTGGTAAATTACATTGTTCCCTTTTCCATAAAATACAAGGAAGTTTAGGGCAAATACATTGTTAAAAAGCATTAACTGCGGGCAATTTGTTTCGACGACGTATAGAAAAAAACGTCGTCGGACGAGTTTCCGAAAATTAAAACCAGTTTTCTGCATCCGGCCTGTTCCTTTTTCCCTTTTTAAAATTTCATTACCGCCGCGCCATCATCGGGGAGTTTTACGTGGGATTTTTTGTATCTAATTAAGCAAAGGCGAAGTTGCCTCACTCTGTCCTGATGAAATTTTAACTACTTAGACTCGTTTCCGACGTATACTTTTTGCCTCGCCGACATAAAGAACCTGTACATTTTCTTACTCGTTTTTTATTTCGGAGGGATAAAATTAAAGTAGTGCATTAAGTGCTTAAGTAGAAGTTTACATTGAATAAGTTGGTCAATGCGAACCTTATTTCACTGTCGGCATCAAATAGGACTTTATTGTCACGGGCAGGGTTTCTGTTTATATTTGGAAACTTACCTACAAGATTTAATATACGACATAGCAAACGCGTCTTCAAATACACATTAACCTTTTCCGTACGGGAAAAAATCAGTACAAATCGACCTTCCAATTAATATGAAAAATATATATAAGATCAATGAATTTGATGTTTGGTATCACCGACTTCGGGGGTGGTCGATATATCGACCACTCCCGGACGCAACGGAAAGTACAATGTAAAAATTTTTAAAAATCCCGGGAAAATCAAATTTTGGACAAAACTAAGCTAGACTGGTGGCTTTACCTCTCGAGAGGCCCAAACAACATAATTCGGTGCATAAACAACGAATTATAAACGATAAATTGCATAATAAAGGGTTAAATCGCTGAAAACGCTCAACATGACCGCATATACATCAAACAAAACGGGCAACAAAAGTCCGGAACCGCCAAAAAAAAAACACGGGTTTCATGATTTTGAAAGAACTGTCGAATGAAAAAAAAATCAACCTCCAGAAACCAACCCCCCAATAGGGGTTCCGGTAAATGTTAAAAAAATAAAAATGGTACATCAACGTGAGAGGCAAGGGGACTCAAGAAAATCAAGCACCCCAAAGGGATCATTTTTTTTGCCACATCCACGTTGTTGGTACTGGGTTTCGCTAAAAAATTGCTTGAATCGTAAGATTTTCAAAATCAATAATTTCTAAAACACTTTTATTACTATTTTTACTTTGTGCAATGTATAAAAAATATACATAAATTACCAAAAAATATACATTAAAAAAAAGTTTCTAAAAATTCTAAAATTACAAGTGTTGATTTATAAAATCGAGAATGTTACCAGGATTTATTTTATTTTATCTGTTTTCAATCAGATTATCACATCAAAATACATAGATACACCAATTTTATCGTAAAACTACTAAAAAGGCTTATTTGACCTTGAAATGTTCATTTTCACGGTCAAAGATGTCACCCAGATTTGTTTTTCTATTTTTCCTGTATTCAGCTCATAATTTCTCCCTAAAATATAACACATTTAATTTTTTTTTTTTTGGCGGTCGATATATCGACCACTCCCGTACGGAAAAGGTTAAACATATGTATGTAACAACAGGACCGGTTATTTATTTATTTTTTTTTTTTCTAAAAAAATATCCTAATATCCTTTTAAAACATACTTTTTTGCTGACACTTGAGCAAAGTAAATAGATGGTGTAGTTATTTCACTTCCTCTTTTAAGTCTTCAATGATCGACTGATCCCGTATTTACTATTTTATTACTACATCTGTTCGCCGTCCCGAGTATAATAAATCTCACTTTTACAGTCAGCAACGAAAGTAATGAGTAATGCGTAAAGCCGACAGATCCGGGCGACGGGCCATAATCGTACGCATAATACTACTTACTACTTGTATGTGCAAAAAACAAAATTCATGAAAACAATAAACTGTTGCAATTTAGAAAGAGATGTGTTAAACTTACCCTGTTATTTACGTTGAGATATGGCCCGTTGAGATGGCCCGCCGCCCGGATCTGCCGGCTTTACTAATGAGTCATGACTAGGGTTCCGATGTGTACTGTAACACAGGGCCGGACTCGTAATCCGTCATGTTATTGACGATAACATATGAGAAATCAAAAAGACAGGAGTAAAAATGCGTTAATAATGTATGTACATTAGACTGTATCAAAAAAATCGACTATTTTTTTTTTTTTAAAAATTACTCTGAAAATATTGTTCAGGATGTCGAAAAAATGAGCGTGTGAAAATATCAGCTCTTAATTTTAATATTAAGAGGTGACTCATCGCGATTTTCCATTTCCCATTTAATTATCATGGGAAAAATGTTTTTTTCAAGCTCTGGAATTTTGTAACTCTTCAACCGATTATCAGACTGATAAGAACAAGACATATTCTAGAAAATTGAACGCACTGCAAAAAACGTCTCTTATAATTTTTTGATAAATCTAGTCTTTCAAAAGTTATTTAAGGTTAAAGTTGGACTCACCAGAATTTTTGATGTATTTTCACTTTTTTGGTGAATCTATCAAACTAATTGCAAAATTTTTGTCTTAAATTATCTTTTTCAGAGACTTTTTGAAATTGTGAGAGTATCCTCAGTCCATTTGATCGGTAGTTTTGTCCAAAAATCTTTGATTTAGACGCTTTTCTTTGATATAAACATTTTAAATATTAATTTTTATTAGCAAACTTGATATTTTTATCTATAATTTTCTTTTCCACATTAATTATATCTAAATCTAAGTTAAAATCATAATTATAAATTGTTTTTGCTTAAAAATATTTTTTTAAACTATTGAATTATTGAAATACAATCTCAACAAAATTGATCTCATAATATTCAGTATGGATACAAATTAACGAAAAATTTAGATTGCTTTGGTTTTATTAATAAATTAACATTAATTACATATACCTTGTAATTATCAAATTTTCTAAGCTTTCAAAATATAGCATGATCAAAAATACAAAAATATAAACATTCAGACCTTTTTTCATCGAAACAATTTGATATTTGTTAATAAAAATTTTTTAGAATTATTAGTTTCCGTTTTATTTTTTAATAACGAAATAAATACTTTTTTCTAACAGTACCAGTAGTATATTTTGTTGATGGATATTCGAATCTAAATGTCTTTTACACTCTCGGCAATCACGAAATATATATCGACGATTGCAAGGATTACATAAAATAAAATAGAATAAAATATGATCCGTTTATTGTAAAATCCACACAAAATCAGGTACATAATATGTAAATATGTTCTCGCGAACACTTCGTCCGGGACAACGTTCTACGCACGGACAGTGGCGTGGGTATACAGGGACAAAAAAATATGCGCTTAAAAAATACGGTTTATACTTGAATTATCCTAGAGTTGTATAGTGCCGACTCTGCGTGACAGTATACTTTCCCGGACCTTAGACTAATAAAATAAACATATATGCCCTTTCCTTGTTGTTTCTTGGACCCTTGGGCCTCTCTTGCGCCCTAAATCACGAGGTTTCTCCTTGATATACCTGCGTATATTATTTATTCAATTTAATAATAAAATTCATCCCAAAATGTCGTTTCCTACTTGAAATTGAAATTTTTGTCAGCTTTTTGTCGAAAATCTTGTGTCGAAACTTTGTCGAAGTCAAAACAAATATTTGCAAAATAAGTAGGCACATTTTTAAAAAATACACTAACAAAATATGAAACGCCGCTGGCTAAATCCTTGTATCAGCTCAAAAGCGCTGACCACAAATTATTTTTTCGTGCAATAACTAGAACTACTTAGAATTAAATTACGTAATACATTCCAACAACAAAATACACCGCATTTACTGACACAGTAATTTCGATGAACTCTAATAAACTCTACCCCAGTTTGACTACAAACTTTTCTTACTCGGTCGATACTTCAATATGATTTTTTCGAAATTCCCCTTTTGCCGTAGTTTGTACGCCTTTTGTGTTACTTCTTGTGACGTGCCGTTGTGGCGGTAAAGAAAATGCGGAAATAAAATTGGAAAAATTGAAGTCAGACGTGAAGCAAATAGACAGCGGCTTCGAAAACTTGGCGTTTGACGTTTTTGAGAGAATAGAGCAAGAAGTACGTAAGTACCAAGTAATCGATTATTATGTGAGTGCCGAAAGTGAATCGAAAGAAGAAAATACAAAGAACCCTATGAATAGTTTCATGGAAAATACCACTCAAGCGCCTGTCAAAGAAAATCCTACCGAAAGCAGCAATAAAATAGAGACTCCAAACACGCTTGAAAATCCCAGACGAAAAAGGGCAATAGAGGATAATGCATTAGCGAATTCGCCGGATTTCCAAAAGAAGATCAACCCAAAAACGTTTCGGCTTTTAACAACAGCATCTGTCCGACAAAAACCCTGGAAGAGCGAACATTAGAACGACAACATATCGAGGACGTAAAAGAAGAAGTCAAGAAACTGTACGATCTAGTCGCTTTGCTCAAGGATCAGCAAAAGATCATGTCTCTCTTGGATCAAGAAACGAAGTCCCTGGACGATGATCTTTCTAAAAGATTCGATACCAAAGACCTACTGAAGATTCTCGATCACGTCAATAACAACGACGCATTATCAAAAAATGTACAGCATGCTGATGAAGAAAACGACGGTAAGCAAAGGGCTACTCACGAGGAATTAAATCAAATCAAATTAGATCTTAGAGCCGTCGTACAGACATTGAACAAAACGAGAGAAATTTTAGCCATGGAAAGGAGAAAGGAAATAAATTTGGAAAGGGAAATGAAGGACCAACGAAGTGAAATAAATTTTCTAAAGGTCACGATTCAAAAACTGTTCGAAAACAATATTTCTACAGACGCGAAAACAAAAAATTCAACACGAACCACTAATGCAATTTTGGGAGCTCCAGTCCACACGCCAAAAGACCTACCAACAAAAACTAAAAACAGCGAGGCTAAGAACGTTAAAGAAAACAAGCATGTTAATGGCGCTACACTAAGGAAAAACACAGCTCTAGATCAAAACGCTTACAAACCAAGATCCAACGAACTTGACGACATTGAAACATTATTGCACGAGCTACGCAAACCTATGAAATTCGAGAAAGAATCCAGAGTATTCGAACTGGGGGAGGATTTAGAGAAGAACAAACAAGAAGAAATCAGACGTCAATTGGATCTTCTACAAAGAATCGTAAGCAATTTGAGACAAAATCAGAATAGCAAAAGCTTAACCAGTCGAGACTCTGCGTTTTTAAGGAGATTACTAAAAGTTGTAAAAAACGAGGAAGAGCCCCAGAGCAGGGTGGAAGACGACGTGGAGTTAGAGCTGCGAAAATTACAGAACGCCATCGATAACCTCCGACCTCGTGACGGCCGAGAATTCGAAAGGGGAAGAGGCGAAATTAAGTTCGGGCATATTCTGAACAAATTACTTGAAAAGGAAACTAAAGAGGGCGAAATTGGAATTAGTGGAGGAAATAAGCCGTCCCGGCTGTCACCTACAGAAATTGCAGCCCTAAGGAGACGACTCGACGACATAAGTTTCGGAAATACGAAAAGTACACGTGATAATGAATTTCCCGCTGGAAATGGACCACGATATGAAGGTAACTAGATTAAAAAATATATTCCCACACAGATAGGGGATTGCTACGCGCATAGTATAATGTATTTTCAAATATTACACATTACAAATAATAAAATAATGTACAGAATTACAAATAATAATCATTACACTGGAAAAGTTTAAGAGTCAATAATTAGTATTTTAGTATTGTCCCAATAAAAAAAGTTGCAAATTATAGCTCGTTTTAGTTTTCCATTGCATTTAAGTATAAATTTTATAACATTTATTATATTTATTTTATAACAATGTCAAAATGAGTACAAAAAACATTTATTTATTTATTTAAGACTTTTAATATCATAGTTATGTTTCATTTCAAAATGGACAGGTGCATAGATATGTATAAAGATAAAGAGTCAAATCAAATATGGCTCTGAACGAGAGAGATATAAATAACGGTTATGTCGAAGCACAACGCGAAACTTTGTTGCCAAACTGTTGCCAAGTGCCTATCAGCGTTTTTGTGTGTTGTGTTCTATATTTTCTGTTTTAGAATTCGACTTAGCTTAGCTTCATTCACTTATACAGACTTACGACACTTTTTTGTTTATAAATTAATTTAACAAGTAATTTATTCAGAACTGCAATTTTTCTCTAATTTAATGACTTCCAATCTCTTACATTCTGAGTTCTGAAGGTTTCCAATGTAATCCCCATCGAGAAACTGGACACCCTGTATATCGTCCTTGGGAGACACTTTAATGTCGTTCAATAGATCACCATGAGACAATATTAAAACTGTTGTTTCAGGAACACTTTCCGGAAAATACACGTGTAAAATGGAAGCCGAAGCACAATCTAATTTACCCATTAATTCTGCAGATCTATTTGGGAGGGGGCCAACGTCGCAACTTTTTTCCGGGGGTTCTCGCATCTTCATCCCCCTTTCCCCCGCGCAGCAGCAGCCGCAAGCTTTGACCCAGTCCAGCGGTTACTACTCAACCAACAACGCTTATCAACCCCAACGTTTTGACACGAACCAAAACTTACGACAGTTGCCACTTTTTGAGACAGACAACGCTAGAAAACAGTTTGGGTCTCCGCAAGCGAACCAGAATCCAAATATTGATTTGAACAGATATTATCCCAACCAAGGCTCACCACAAAGCCCGCAGAAATATTCCGAAAATCCGTCCTCAAATTTTCTACCGATAGCAGACCAAAACTACCCAAACAACGAACAAAAACTGATTGCTCCACAAGCGCCAATTGATCAATACAATGTTGCACCCAATATTATTCCAAATGTTTACCAAAATCCATATGAATTTCATCACAGAACTTTTGGATTGAACCCCGCTTTGGCTCCGAGCAGTAGTAGCAAACCGTTGCAAGTCCCTGAAGCGCCTGGTGGACAAATTTACGCGCCGAAAGAAACCAGGGACCAGTTTTTTCTTGCCCCCCAGCAACGCGTTTTCGATCAACCTACTTCGGACGCTGTCTACCCTCAAGCGAGCGCTGCTGGAAGTGGCTCAGGGCAATCAGCGCCTCATCCACGGCAAAATACTGAGGAATTCAATTCCGGATACCCTAACATAGAAGAGCTGAGTTTGCAAGTTGAGAATTTGCAGAACGTCGTCGACAATTTGAGCAAACCGGGTTATACGCAGACACCTAGGGATAAAGAGACGGTGGCCAATTTGAAAGGGCAGATACGAGAATTAAAAGGTAACACCATTATCGCCTAAGTTAAATTCTACCAAAAATTTAATTGCAGTTTAAACATTCACTTGGTAATCATACAAAATACTTTGATTTTTTTAATTATAGATGCTTGTAATAAGAACTTGTTGCGGTGGTTGTTAATTGTTTCTTAACATGCTGTCAGCTGCTTCCAATGAATTTCTAAAGACTAGATAATCTTTAAAATCCCTATAATTTTTCTAAAGACTGGACGGATTCTTAAACACATGCAACTGATTTTGAACTACAAACTATCAATTTCTTCACAAATGTATCAATCTGAATAATTTATACACAAAACTGTCTTTTTTTCTGCAATAAAACTTTCACCAAAAGTTAAAAACACTATTTGAAAACTGAGGCTACGTATTTTTAAGAAATAACAAAACTACGTAAAATGATAGTGATAGTTTTTCCTTTAACGAATACTGTTACTTAAAAAAATAAAAGAGTGAGCTCTCCCTTCTTTTTCTTTTTTCAAATTAATATAAAAAATACACAATATATTGAAATAAAGAGTATGTAATAGAATTCAATATAATAGAATATATTGAATAAAGAAATGAATTATAATTGTTAATTACACCACCTGAAAGCAATAAATTGTGTTAACACTATCACTTTGGAACAATTAGTAGGTACTTGTAATAATGGTAACAGGATTTCATTAAAATTTTAATAAAAACATTTAATGTACGTAACAGACTGTTTCGTAGCAAAATCACTTATAGACCACATTTTAATTTTTTTTCAGAAATAATGCGTGTAGCATTACAAAATTCACAAAATTTCAACCCCACTCAACCAAACAATATACAAAACGTTCCCATTTTTGTCGAAAACAACCCGCATCAACACGAACCACAAAAGGACCTCCAGAAGACACCCAGAAGGCGAAAATCCGTGGAGGACGACTTAACGCGTCCCAAGGACGACAGCGAGTTATACGATGAGGTCGTCGCCAAGGTTAGAGACATGATTTTCGATAACGAAACCTCGGCACAAGAAAGGAGCAGTTCCTATGACGACGTCCAGAGAAAAATTACGGATCTAAAGTTACAGTTAGGTGAGCCGATATTTTATTCAATTTCCATTTTAAATTGTGCATTTCTTTCAGAGAGACACCTGGGCAGCCCAGGTCCTAAGCAGGAACGTCACTTTGGCCCGGTTTACCCCCCCCCCCCCCCCCCCCGCCCCCCTTACAACCCATATGGCACATCATTCCACACTATCTTTCCAAAAGTCGACAAACAGCATTCACTAGAGATGAAAAAAGACGACCTATTCACTTCCGTCGTCCTCAAAATCTTAGACAAAATTTTAGCTGCAACCCCAGCCGTACTTGAAAGACTTTTCGGCTACGGTCTCACACAGTTAACTAATTTTGGAGATTCTTACTCCTACGGCAGCAACTACGACAGCACTTACGGCTATAATACCGACTACAGTGGGTACAACGTGGGTGGGTACAATACCCACAGTGATGTAATGGGTCTTTTTAAGAGTCTGGGTTTTTTTCGGCTACCTCCCAATGATAGTTTTAAAGATAATAGATGGGTTTACAACGTTTGTGAAAATTCTCAAAAAGAATAAATTTTTCAAAAACTTCTTGTTGCCGGCACTAGTACTTATGTTGGTTGCGGGATCTGTACTGTTCCTGATATGGTGGCTGCAACCAAACGAAGAGGGTAACGTCTATGGTCAAAAACCCCCTGGGTTATAGTGATACAAATAACTATTATTCCGATAATAAATACGATAGATATCCTAATAATCATTATCAAAAAAATGATTATAAACATGATAACAATTATGGTTATAAAACAATCACTAATTATCCTGTTTATTCTAGAAGTTATTTCGAAACTGGTCGATAAGATATTTTTTTGTGTATGGCTAATTCTAAACCGGTGTTTTTTTGTTAATAAGAAGTGAAATAAAAGTATGCAATGCATTAGTCGATTCCTTTCCCCCATTAAAACTCTACGATTTGAAAAAAATTATGGTATTCTGTTTCTAAATGTTGTTTCATGTTTCTAAAATAGATGGTCAAACTTAAAAGCTATATAGAACAAACGAAATGCTGACGAAGATTTTAAACGCTACCTAAGGAGCTACGCCCATCATAGATGTTCATAAAAGGGCATCCCTTTATGCACTGGCGGTTGGTGACATTTCAGTTAGCCATATCTTAAGAACGACGCATGGGACCCACTTCACTTTTTTAGGTGCTGACTATACACCTCTTACAGAAAGGATTTATAGTGAAAAAACCGTCAGCAAAGTTTGCGAAAAAAAATTCAAAAAACCACAGAACACCCTGGGATCTCAGTAACGCTCTGAGGAATATTTGCAATATATTTTTTTTCATAATCTAGAAACAAATATAAGGATTTGTTTTTCGATTTGTTACAAAATATTTCTTTTTCAAAAAGTTATGGCCATTTTAATTTTGGGAAACAAAATATTCCTACAAAATTAAAATGATCATAACTGAAAAAAAAAATTGTTTCTAGATTATGAAAAAAAATATACTGCAAATATTCCACAGAGCGTTACTGAGATCCCAGGGTGTTCTTCAGTTTTTTTGAAATTTTTTTTCGCAAACTTTGCTGACGGTTTTTTCACTATAAATCCTTTCTGTAATTCTGTAAGAGGTGTATTATAGACATCACCTAAAAAGTGAAGTGGGTCCCATGCGTCGTTTTCAAGATATGGCTAACTGAAATATCACCAACCGCCACTGCCTTTATGATACTAGCTTTGTTCGCACAGGCAGTTTTGTAGTAAATAGAACGAGTTAAAAGCTCAAACGCAACTGGTCCAATATTTCTTTGGACACTATCAGAAATGCTTCTGCTAAGAGACTTTATGAGAAGATTTTAAAGATATAGATAAAGACTACATACCTAGTAGGTGCCTCTTTGATCCTATTTAGCGTATCACTACAATATATTATAACAAAGTTTAAAATGACAAAGTATTTAAAATCAGTCCACAAAACAACTTTCACGTTTGAAGATACACAACGCTCGCATTTTTAAAAGGAATATTTACCTACCACAATCAGTTATTTAAATCTACTTCTTTTCAACCTACTATTCGGTTAAACGACAATTGGTCTACTTTTTTATTTATTACAAACGTATGAATTTGTTTTTAAGGTTGATGGAAGAATAGAATAACTTACCGGTAGGCCATGAAAAATATAAATGTCACTTTTAAAAGTCGATTTTTGCTCTACGTAAACTGTAAACGTCGATTTTGGAATTCAAAAATATTTTAGAGGTATTAGGTAAATAACGCACATCAAACTGTACACAAACAAAAATATATGTTTCCCTTTCAGATTGTCAGAAAATGGAATTAAACCCAATTGACTTTTTTCCAGGATATGATCCCTACTATGCAACTCGAGGAAGAACAAGGAGTTATTCCGTGTTCATAAGTAATTTTCCTCAAAATGAAATTAACTAAATGTTTAATGACCCTAGAACTTTTCTTCTTTTTTATTTCTAGATATATTAACCCATTTTTTGGCCATGGTGTTTGCTGTCGGACTATGTGCTGGAGCATTTTATTGTAATATTAAACGTATCATCACACGTAAAACTGTAATCATCTCATTTTTTTATTATAGATTATGACTCTCATATAAAAAACAGATTTGACGATTTATTCGGTAGCAACAAAAAGGTATTTAATAAAGACGAGAGTGAAATTAATATGAAAAAGATCTTAGACGAAATGAAAGAAATCAAAGGAGAAATAGAGGAGACCAATATTTGGAGGTAGGCCTAACAAGTATTACTGTCAAATTAATAATAACTTTTTCTTACTGTATATTTATATGACTGTAAATTCACGATATAGTAATGTCTGTGGGGAAAAGTATACAGGAGAATCTATTTTAGGAAGCATTTGGATGATCTTTTCAGTAAAATCTACCTCAAACAAGAGCATGTCATTGACCAGAAGATTGAAAAAGCACTTGATCTATATGATGCCGATAAAGTGGGATTATTTGGTACATACATGACATACAAGATCAAATAACGTTTGTACTTCCTCGCTTATTTTTTTTAGATTACGCATCGGTTTATGCCTTTGGTGCAATAATTTCCACACCAGATACTGTTCCATATCCTGCCAACAAGTCCATAAGTTTCTTCAGTCTGTTCAACGTTGACATCATGTCGAATCCTGAAATGCTGTTACAACCGAACAACTTACCAGGAAACTGTTTTGCTTTTTATGGAAACACAGGAAGAATACGAATAAAATTAGGAAGCAAAATAATAATTAAGGCAGTAACACTCGACCACATTAAATTTAAGGAAGATATCTCGAGTGCCCCAAGAGAGTTTGAGGTGTATGTAAGTACGAAAAATATTAGTATGTATTTTTTATATACTAATAAAATAGTAATATTTTGCCAAGGTATAAAAATTGGTATATTCTCGAATATTATGTTTTGAATGTGTTTTTTTAAGACATTGATTTTTTTAATGCAGTGATGTTTAAACCTTTTTGAACAGTTAATGTTAATTAATCCATAACTCATTTGATTAATAGTTTGGTGGCTGTGTTGCAATAATTAATGCTTTTTTGCACCTTTATATGTGGGATTAACGGACTGTAGTTTTTGTAACTAGTACAAGGCAGTACTTTTAATGTAACTTTTTAGGGGCTTCAAGACCCGACAGAAATAAATGGGGTATTCTTGGGAAAATTTGTTTACGACTTGGAAGGAAGGCCATATCAGACCTTCAGAATAGACGAGAACTATACTAGGTTCCCATTTGAGCATGTGGAGTTATCAATTTTAAGTAATCACGGTAGACAAGACTTCACTTGCGTGTACCGTTTTAGAGTACATAGTATTTACCTAGAATAAAATGTAATGTAAAACAGTTATGTATATAAATGTTTCTTTTTATTAAAATAGTGTTTTCTTATAGCCTCATTTAAAAAATAACTAGACATTAACAATATAAATAATTACATAAAATAATTAGAACAAATAAAAAAACGTTAACAATAATTTTTGGCAATAAATATTTCTTCAATAGAGCACCTTTCACGATTTAAAAAGTCCCTGTACTTAATAGCATCACTAGCTACTTCTGCCAACATTAATATAGGGCCATTTATGTTGCCACTAGGATTAGTAGGCAGAACTGATGCATCCACTACGAATAAGTTATTTGTACCCTTAACCTGAAAATTGAAATCCACCACTGTCGTTGAATCAGTTTCTTCCCCCATTTTGTTTGTACCAACAGGATGATAAGAAGTTATAGTTAAATGTCTAACATAACATTCCCAATAGAAATGGCTATCAAATTTGAAGTTTTCACAACCGGGGAATATATTATCATTTAATCTAGCACCTAATTTTTTCATGGCATCAGTACCTGTCAACTTTTTAATTACGTTTATGCCTCTTATAAGTATTTCTACATCATCTTTATTGCTTAAATACTTAGGATTGATGATGGGACTGCTTTTAAAACATTTGTCTTTTAATCGAACAGTACCTCTGCTTTTTGGATGGAGTAAAACAGGTAAAATTGTCATGGTTTTGGTCTGGTTTAACAGTGCAAAGTAATTATTCCATGTGTAATCACTTATACCCATCAGACGCCTTATAAGGGTCCCTCCGTCCTCATTTAGTCCTAATGGCATAACCATAAATTGTAGATCAGGCCTTTTACTGCAGCTGTGACTTGATATAGGGCTTTGCGTATCCATAAAACCAAGGACTTCACACCCACCAGTAGTCCAGGGGCCTGTACCATACCAGAAATATTCAAATATTGAGTAAGGAGAGAGCATTTGTTCTATTCCGATCCCTAAAGACTGGTTCAATAATATCAGATCTAAACCAGTAGTTACGTGGTCTAACAAGTTTTCACCGACAGGCAAATTTACTTTACAAGGGATATTTAAATCATCTAGATGATCTTTAGGCCCAATTCCTGACAGCATGAGCAGTTTCGGAGATCCTATAGTACCTGCCGATAAGATCACTCCGTTCGAAGCTTTGGCATAAAACGATTTACCCCAATACGAATATTTCACACCGTAAGCCTCGTAGTTATTGTGAAACAAAACTTCTTCAACAAATCTATTCGTCCTCAAGAATATATTAGGCTTGTTGAGGCTTAATAAATGATGAGCTGTCGTCCAACGTGAACCCTTGTGAATAGTGACTTTTGGCATCCCAAAACCTAAAATAATTAGATATTACAAAAAGTCAAGTTGTTATTGCCTAAGGTGTACCTATATTGCAGTCTGTTGTGTCCTGAGAAACACGAAACCCTAAAGACGTTGCAGCATCCAACAAAATGTCTGGCAGTATAGACGTGAAAATAAGATCTTTTATGTAAACTGAACTTTTAGTTTCATGACCTGAAAAAACTACTAGAGAAAAAATTCTTACAAAAACAGTTAATCCTCACGGTTACTTTCTAGTTTCCTAAAATAGGGCAAAACATCCGTATCGTAATTATAATTTTTTTTCCTTTGAAACCACTCGTTAAAGTCTTCAAAATGACCTCTTGTATAAACCATATTATTCAACATACTAGTTCCTCCTACAATTTTTCCCATTGGCCAATGGCTCGCCTAACAAATTCAAATTTATGTAAGTTCAACGATTTCAAGTATCCAATGATTTGTTTTTATAATACTTACGTTATTGTCTAAAGCAAGACACGATGCCAATTGAGGAGTAGTTACATATTGCCAGTCGAAAACAGATTTCTGTAACAATAAACCTACCGATGGTATGTCCAGGAGAGTGTTGTCATACTTTCCCACCTCTAATAAGAGGATTTTTAAAGTCTTGTCTTCTCCTAATCTTCTAGCTATTATTGAACCTGCAGATCCGGCTCCCACTAATATTAGGCAAGAGAATAAATAAAGGAAAATTTATAGCAACACTACTTACCTACGATGTAGTCGAAAACTTCAGAAGAATCTATCTCTTTACAATCACTACAGAACAGTAAATCGACATATTCCAAAAAATATAAAAAAATCCCAAATAAATTGATCAAAATAAAATATAAAAATATAATAATAAAACGTTTGCTTAAGTACATGTTTATTAGTTTTTCGTCTACTTTAATCCAATTAGATTACAAGCTATTTAAGTATTACATCATACTTTAATCAATAATTTAATAAATCCACAAAACAAATACATACATACAGCTGAAAATATAATCTTTTACAGATAGAGGTTAGTAGTTGAAGTATCAAATTATGGGTAATTTGAACTATTGAGGATAGTCGATAGGCCTATTTTCCATTACACAAAATGAAACTTTGCATATGCTGTGTTTCTTTTACCTGAAATATCAGTTTATTTCATTTCAGTTTAAAAATGGGTGTTTTATTATGCCATCTCATTTTGAGGATATCAGTTTCTACTGAAATTAAAAATACCATGATCTCATTTCACTTAAAACTGTGACTAAAAGTTATCTTACAGTTGTTAGGTTTCTAAAAAAAGTTAATCAAAACGTGTTTTTCCAAATATCTGAGAGTCCATATCAGTATAATTTGGGCTCCATAATGGATATCTAGAATTTTTTTCAGTGTTAGATGTCTAATGTACGATTTTATCAGAATATTTTCTTCTCTAGTCATTAGTTTTATGTGAAAATATACCATATATATCTTCACAATGATTGGCTTTGCATAGTGGTCTATTCTAGTTTGTAATTTTCTATATTTCATTGGAATGAAATGCTTGGTAAAAGAAACATAGCAATAGTCAACACTTAGAGATTAGAAACATGGATCAAATCAGATAATTCAAGCTCCATATTGGTCGAAATAGGCAATTGAGTGTTTTTCATATAATTTTTACTTGTATGTATACTTGTGGAGACTATGCATATATCTATAGAATGGATTATTTATAACATTATTCTGTGTTAATATACCCAATGGAAAACGCTAGATAGTAGTCACGTGTCACGTTTGCCAACTTAACGCGCTCAAAAAAATCTTTTCATCTTTTCATCACAAACTCTCCCTGTGGCATCTTGTTCACGTAAGTAAATTTTATATTTTTTGAAAATATCTTGATCATCTCCGCAATATTGGCTTTTTTATACATTAATTGAATCCAAGCTATTCGTTATTATTGTATGTGAATTGTTATTTTATATTTGTTTTGTAATATTTCAGAATAAATGGTGATTGTTGTTCATGTGTACACTCAACCGACTAGCGAAGCGAGTTGATACCGTTTTTGTTAATTACTTGAAATAAATCGTTTATAGGTGGTACTATATATTCATTCCACGTACATTTCTTGCTGATTTTTGTCTTAATTCAACTGTGTGAACTGTGTATATAAGGGCCAACTTAACCTCAACTTGCAACATGTTTTAGTCGATCTTATTTAGAACATTTGGTTTTAGGTTTACGTAACTCGATTAAAACGCAAAGATGTCGGGAGGTCTTGAGGTACTTAGCCTCAGAGAGGATGACGTTACCAAGATGTTGGCTGCCGGCACTCATCTTGGCACAACGAACGTCGACTTCCAAATGGAGCAGTACGTCTACAAACGTCGTGCCGACGGCGTGTACATCATCAATCTCCGGAAGACATGGGAGAAGCTCTTGCTGGCTGCCCGCGCCATTGTGGCCATAGAACATCCGGCGGAAGTGTTCGTTATCTCGTCGCGTCCATACGGGCAACGTGCCGTTCTCAAGTTCGCTGCTCATACCGGAGCCACCCCTATTGCTGGAAGATTCACACCTGGTAAGTAGAAGACTATTTGGAAGATTGTGTATCGACACAAAAACCATGGTGTTTAAAAAAAATTTATGGTTTTAAAACATAAGTTTCCTTATTAACCCTATTAGTTTCTATTAATCATTTTTTTAACTTTCACGTAATCTCATCAGATTTCTCATTTCTCATTAGCCAACTGCCGAAAGCAAACCGTTCAGCGTTGCCGTACTTTCCGACTATAAATCGACATTTAAAAAGGTGGTCAATAAATTATTTCATTGTCCAAACTTGGTATGTAATAATAAATTATTAATTTATCGTGCATTTCAAACATACTGCACAGAGTTCCATCTTAAATTAAAAAAATATGATATCAACATTTCACTTTTGCAAGTTGCAACACTTGCAACCCTGGTTTGCGCCTTGGTGACCAACCTCCTTAACCGTATTAGTTTCTGTTAATCATTTTTTAACTTTACCAGAAAATTAAAATCGAATTTTAAAAGTAAAAACATTATTTAGGGTTGTTAGGAGTATTATAAAAATAACAAATATTTTTATTATTTTGGTCATATTTTTAACAAATGATTTTCCTGAAATTCTTTATGTAGTAAAAAATGTTTTCCTTAAAACGACAAAGATACAACACTAATGATGATAACTACTAAG
Source organism: Aromia moschata (assembly GCA_029963805.1). Taxonomy (NCBI): domain Eukaryota; kingdom Metazoa; phylum Arthropoda; class Insecta; order Coleoptera; family Cerambycidae; genus Aromia; species Aromia moschata. The sequence goes on along the minus strand of JAPWTK010000052.1, from coordinate 1,085,960 downwards.
GAACCTATGATTTCCGGTGATTTCTCTTATTCGTCTGATTCTATTCTGAACTGAAAAAAAAATCAGAAATAATGCTTAACCATTAAAGTATGTTTTCCTTCTTCCTTTACTTAGGTGCATTTACCAATCAGATCCAGGCTGCTTTCCGTGAGCCCCGCCTGCTCATCGTTACCGATCCCGCCTTCGATCACCAACCTATCACAGAGGCTTCATACGTGAACATTCCGGTCATCGCCTTCTGTAACACGGACTCTCCTCTGAGATTCGTCGACATCTCCATCCCTGGAAATAACAAGGCCCCACACAGCATTGGTCTCACTTGGTGGCTCTTGGCCCGCGAGGTAAGTTGTATCTACAGTTAATTTAAGTTGGCGAAGAGGTTAAACAGCGGAGATAATATCGTGTGTATGTATAAGTATAGAAAATATTAAAAACTATTTTTTGTTTTTAATGAAAATTAAGAATTGATTTAAATTAACCTTAAATATACCCCCTGTGTGTAAACGTCAGCCAGTTATGAAAAAGGACAAATAAAAGTGAAACCACGATAAGAAGCTGATTAGAAGAATATACGAATTAGGCATGTGCGAGATTCCGAGACTTTGATGATTTCTTGAGATCTCTACATTTTTTTAGATTCAGACATTTCTTGAAATCTCTTCCGTCACTTCTTGAAAAGATTTTTAAAAGTACCGAGATTACTCCTCTCTTTTGAGAAATTTCAATATATCAAGAAATCTCGGGATCTCAAGAAATCTCGACTGACTGAAAATCTCGCCTCGTCTCGAAAATTCGAAATCTCGCACATGCCTAATATGAATCGAAGGTAGTGAGGGAATTAGACCCGTTAGAACGAGAGTGTAGAATTTGTCTTTTCTCACAACCGGCCGATGTCTGCTCTACACATACGGTGTATATTTTAAATAAATATTTTATGTACCGAAAATAGTTATATTACTTTGTTCAACTTTTACCCATACTTATGTAAAAATTTACTTATACAATAAATTCACTTGCTGAAATACTAGAGACCCTGCCATAAAATTGAGGAATTACCAAACCAAATTGTCTGTATAGAAATATTGCAAAGCATAGCATAACTTTGTTGTCTTTTGATAGTCTTATGGTTTCTTTACACTACACCTGCGATAATATTATCGAAATGATGAGCAACTCGTTCCTTTCTATTCTGAAATTACTATGAAAGAAATTTATTTTTCCATCTGATGCCTCACAGATGATCAGTCGTTGATCTTTCTCCGAAATCAACTCTTACGAATGTAATTCTACCTCAAGGTACTCCGTCTGCGCGGTATCATCCCACGGGACACCAAATGGGACGTGGTGGTTGACTTGTTCTTCTACCGAGAGCCGGAGGAGGCTGAGAAGGAGGAGCAGGCCGCTAAGGAAGCGGTCGCCGCCGTCGTGAAGCCGCCTGAGATCCCCGCGCCCATCGAGGCCTCCGACTGGGCCACGACGGAGGCCACAGAATGGACAGCGGAACCTGCTGTGCCCGTCGTTCCGGTAGCCGGCGCCCCCGCTTTCCCGGCCACAGATGACTGGGCCACAGAGGTGGCACAGGAGCAGTTTGCTAGCACCGCTGCGCAGCCGACGGCAGCCCCCAACTGGGGCACCACCACTGACTGGCACTAAGCGTTCTTACCATTTGACGTGGGATACACGATTTTGTATTAATAAAAAAAGGAAGTTGTAATATTGACTTTTTATTCTTAATTTTTCCAATATTCCCGTTCTCTTTCTTCGTATAAACGAATTCACACTGGAACGATTGTCCACTTAAAGATATCTGCACTTGACGCGCACGTTTCGCCAACCAGGTTGGCGTCCTGAGAAGATGGTTGCAGCTCTAAAAATCATGTGAAACTATGTTTTATCTCGTGACGCCAATTGGCATAAAAAATTACAAGTTTTATTGGTCCACGCTTTTAATTGAAAATTGTAAAATGTTATCATGTAAAATTACGTAACATTATACTCTTATATTACGTGGATAGCAACAAAATGAAATTCTGGAAAGAATACCTTTAGCTGGTTGGTCAAGACAGCTGTGAAGTAGTCGATATTTTGGCCCACGTGTTTTTAAAAGCCATTTTTTATAACGGGGATTCAATTATGTATATGGGACATTCCACGCCAACTTCGCCGCAAAAAAAATTGATTTCTCTGAAACTGTATATAAGTAGTATGTGATAAGAAAAGTTGATACCTAAAATTTTAGAGCTCGTCACGAAAGGTCACAAAATTAGAGCTTTTTAAACAATCTTAAATTCGCGACTGTTGTAGGCAAATGAGCGCGAATAAAAAAATTTTAAAAATAGTACAAACATCGCATTTTTCCCGTAGATTGCGATAAAAATACTTTTGAATTCATTACAGGTAGTTTTCACCCCTTTTCAGAGGGTTAAAACTTAAAATCGAAATTTGGAAAAGTATGACTTCTTAAAACAAATTTTTTTTGCTTAAAAAAAAAAGCTTGACAACTTTACTTTTGGATGGCTTTTGTCCTAGAATGGGATGAGCAATGGTATGACCGCTATATTTTAAGTAATAAATATCTTTTGTAATTTTTTCATTTAATGCGTACTTTTTGAGTAAAAAATTAATTAACCTCAATGAATTTTATAATGAGGCAAAACTTGAATAATTTTTTTATAAGAGCTTGAATCATTTTTTTCAAGAGACATTTTTCACTTACAATTTAACGTACAATAAGGGAAAATTTTTTAAAAGTAAAAATTCGTTTTTTACGAGGCCCCACAATGAAAAATATGACGAATCACGGAATTTAAAAAATACCATCGTATTCTACGCAAAATTTTGAGTAAAAAATGTGTCGTGCTATTTTTCAATTTAAGGCGTATTATTCAAGCAACAAATTCAAAAAGTTTTCGATTTTTTTACTCCAACCATACGCATTAAATTGAAAAAATGGAAGACCTTTTTTACTCTAAATGTTATGTTGAATACTGTGGTATTTTTATAATTCTGAAATTCATCATATGTTTTGTTATAGGGCCCCATAAAAAACGAATTTTCTAAATCGGACACCAGATTCGTAATCAGCGACCCTAAAAACCTTATAACATGGTTTTCATACGTTTTTTTTTACGTACCGAGATATAACGTAAAAATGGTAAATTTTCACCCTTCGAGCATTCTAGCGGTTATACCGTTGCTCATCCCATTCTAGGACAAAAGCCATCCGAAAGTAAAGTCGTCAACCTTTTTTTTAAGCATAAAAATTTTTTTTTAGAAATACTTTTCCAAATTTCCATTCTAAAGTTTTAACCCTCTGAAAAGGGGCGAAAACTACCCTTAATGAATTCAACAGTATTTTTATCGCAATCTACGGGAAAAATGTTTTTACTATTTTTTCAAATTTCTTTTATTCGCGCTCATTTGCCTACAACAGTCGCGAATTTAAGATTGTCTAAAACGCTCTAATTTTGTGAGCATTCGTGACGAGAGCGTAATGTGACTTGAGTTCTAAAATTTTAGGTATCAACTTTTCTTATCACATACTACTTATATACAAAGTTTCAGAGAAATTTATTTTTTTGTGGCGAAGTTGGCATGGAATGTCCCATATATATAAATATATACGGGTCTTCCTGTGTTCTTTCAGAAAACTAAGTAAGAAAACATACTAATTTCAGTTCATTATACTCAAATAGGCTTAAACTAGGGATCAACTGTAAAAAAAAAAAAATATTAAAAATATTCGTTATCGGAAAGGACAAAAAAAGTAGGTTTTTACCAAAGCACGTTACACCGTACACGTTCATTTACCATTCTTCCTTTCTTTCAATTATTTTTGCCAAAATATACAAACCTTATTTGGAATCGTCATATTCTGTATGTGAAGCTTGCGACCCAGTCTATATGGATTTACTTCCCAACATATTTTAGCAGAAAAAATTATAGATAATTGCAAAAAATACTATTAAAAAGGGGGGTAAGAAAACTATGTTATATATATGTAGGCGTATGAAAATGCCAAAAAGGTAGTTTATTTTCGCACTTCGATACGAAATTGGTAACATAGAATAGAGCGTGCATTATTGTAACATAGTATATGAGCACACATTATTATCCGGGCCAGAGATAATGCTTTGGGAATAGTGCTAGATTACATTTTTTAAATATTTATTGGCAACAAAAATAGAAAACAATCTCAATATACAAAATAATTTACATACGAAAATGAGATGTAAGTATATACAACAGTACTTTAATAATTTTCCCATATATAAATTGTTAAAAAAAATGCAAGTAGTATACTATATTCCTAATCTTAAGTTCTATAACAAAAGGATGCACATTGTCTTGATTAAATAAATAAATTATAAATAATCGAAAATGGAAAAAAACTAATATTTAAGAGCCAAACTGAGTTTAATGGTTAGCAAGGCTCAGTGTCTTCCCACTTTAAAATAAAACTTAATTTTACAACAATGACATTCTAAGAAATTTTAAATTAGGGCAAGTATGTTTGTTCCTTTATTCGGTATGGTGTCTTAATTTTAAAAAAAGATCTTTAAGGACTAAGGTTAAAATTTGTAAAACTGAAAATTTAAAGGCCTGTCTGGGCACAAACATAAATGTTTGGATATAAATGGTTGGAAATTGAACATCCTGAAAAAAAAAGCATGTTTGCATGTATGCTCCTCCTCTAAATGTTTTTGTTTAGCAGTCCGTGCTGTATCATTCGTCAATTCCAACTGTGAAACATTAATTACACCTGTCATGGGCGGCTTAAGGCGTGGCCTATTCCTTCTACACCAAATCTTTCATTTCTTAATCCACTATCTCAAAGTGAACGTTTTCCATACCTGTATAAATTTTCACAACTACCCTAATTTAAAATTACAGTGGATACCAATAATCAAGACTGTTGTAATTATACCACTAATATAGGAGTGAAGTCAACAAACTGACTGTGATTATTACATATTTAAGGGAATTCTGTATTGTCAATCTAAATATACCTAAAATGATTTTTATTTAATAGCTATTCATATCATCAAATACATCAGCATCTACATCTGGCATAAAAACAATCTATATATCTAATGAACAACTATGAGGTCACTTGTTTTTTTTTTAATTATGAAAATTGTTAATGAGTTGATCAAAGTGTAAACCAACTCCCATCAATGTCAAGCTACATATTCATACCTTACAATGAAACGTTTGCATGCCTAAATGTGTGAATTTTACAATTTTTAACCCAGTGGGGATATTATGGAATTATTTTTACCTCAGCATTGCTCCATCTTTTTTTACATTATCCCATTCTATGTGATTGTTACTTACAATTAAATTAAGGAGCTATTAGATATTAAACATACCGGAATGAACACGGATTGCTAACCAAACATCCCTTGAATTTAACACGAGCAGAAATGTCAAAGAAAAATTACAACGAAGTGAAACAAAAATTTCGCTCTAGGCAAACTTAGATTTCGCAGTAAGACGTCGACATATGTAACATAATTGATTTCATTAGTTTACACCAGTAATCCTTGAAAAATTAGATATTTTCATCGATTCCCTTTCTTTGACGATATGAATTCTCATTTTGCAATTACTACCTAGGTGACGTCTGTCATATTTCAACGACTGTGTACTGTTAAAACAAGTGCTGCTGATTTGTAGCTCTTCGATTGTTCATGAAGCATCTAAGCTCACACAACTCGCTGCAGAGCAACAGAAAACTAACCCGTTAAAAATCTCTCTAAAGTCCTTATGTCAGCACCTCATCTTTAATAATCACTTAATAAAAAAATAAAATGTATAACTTGAATACATAAAGGGGCCTGTACTGTTTCACTTCACGTTATTAATAACTGCTTGGTTATAATTTCTCCAATCAGAAACTGCCTTTTTAAATAATCTAGGGTTCTGATTGATTGTTGACAATCAACTGTCAACATAAGTGACATAAAGTGATACAGAATAGGCCTGAACACCCACTTAAAGAAATTAGTAGCTACATGTTTAAAAATATATGAAACTGAAAAGTACATAGGTCAGTCTCAAAAATAAATTCCAGCGACAATTAACATTATATACACACAAAAAAAAAGTTAGCAGCTAAAATATATGTATACACATAGGCATGTAGGCATCAACGATATTAAAATATTTGTTTAAATAAATAAACCACTATAAAATATTGTAAACTTTTCATAATCGTCTAGCGCCCCGGCTAAAAACCGCATGATTTTATTGCCAACGCATAAAATCGGTCTAGTCGCTACGTCAGGGCTTATACTTACTCCTATTTAAAAAGAACGTCAAGCGTATTTCAAATTGAACACGAGATTTTGGAAAAAACAAATATTTTACTAGGAAAACGGAGTCATCTTCCTAGATAAAATATGCACTAGAAATAAAATAAGTAAGACATCCGATTACATTTACATATTTACAAAAGCAATTCACTAGTAAAGTTGTTATAGCAAATATTACTATCTATAAATGTTTTTAAGTAATATCATATGCAATCACGATTTGGCTACTTAAAAATACAACTAATAGAATATTCGGAAAACACTTGAACCCAATTAATAAATCGAAAAAATGCAAAGCAAAGCCCGAAAGGAGAAATTCTATATTTCAACCTCATAAAATTCAAATGTGCCTTAATAGCCTGATTTTGTAATGATAATATATCATAATTAATATTTCATAAATCTGTTAAAATTATGACCTCTTCAATATCATTTACAGAATATGCAGAATCCTTTGACCAAAAAATCTTATTTCTTTTGGTATAACGCAAAACAGTATTAGTACTACGATATTTTTCTATAACCAATTACAACAATTTTTATTTCATAAATATTACACAAATATGTACATTAGGCATGTGCGAGATTTCGAATTTTCGAGACGAGACGAGAAAAAACGAGATTCAGTCGAGATTTCTCGAGATCGTGAGATTTCTCGAGATACCGAGATTTCTTGATGTATTAATACTTACAATTGTTTAAATTTAAAAGTTCAGCTAGCAAAACACATTAAATTAAAGAAAACTTATTAGGCCCCCTGCACAATTAACATAAACATAAATTTAACCACAACCACAAAGATGGAGTATATCAAAATAATGTTCTTGTCTACAACTAATTCAGTTAACATTAGCATTAAGAATGACCTTCAATCGTCAATAACCGTAAACATAAAGATGAAATTATTTTATCTTTACGCTTAAAATTACGTTTTGCCAGTTATACCAACCTTGTGTCTGTACTCTCGTGAAATATGGGTTGAGGGTTACCCTAAATACAGTAGTAACTAACACTAATTAATACTAAATTACTACAATATTAGTTAACAATTCGATATTCATCGTTTCTTCTAATTCCAGTGTGGTTTCTGATTTTTCACACAAAATGTTTAATTTAGTGAAATTGGCTAAACTGAATCCTCTATGCGGGAGTTTTAAAATACACACGATTTTACGTAGATTTGTTGTGGACAAAACATAGAAATTACAGTTATGCTTAGGGTTATGGTTGTGGTTAGCTCAATTGTGCAACAGGACTTACACTTTGGTTTAACTCAGCATTTAGGAAATCGGTCATCGATTTCAAAATGCTGAGTTCGATTTTAATTTGTATCAATCGAGTGTCGGTGTAAAGCTTGAAGCATATGAGGAGCTTGCTGCAAGAACGATGCAGCTCCATTTTCAATGCGTGACGAGGTTAGCTGCTTATAATTTCGATAAAAATATTAGATGTTACTTAACGCAAATTCGACGCAGCTCAGCATATGTCAGTATGTATACTTCATGCATTGAGATGTGTGGAATTTGCGTTTAATAACGCCTAATATTTTTATCGAAATTATAAGCAGCTAACTTCGCCACGCGTTGAAAATGGAGCTGCATTGTTCTTGTAGCAGGGTCCTCATATGTAAAAATTATGTTATGAGACGCAACAGTTCCTAATTGAAAGATTGTCTCCGATATTTTCTTTAAGTTTCATATTTTGAATATTCTCCGGGAAATTTGAAATAGTAAATGAATTTTGGGATTTGAGTAATCTCGATATTTTTAAAAATCTAAGATTTCAAGAAATGTCGGAATCTAAAAAAAATATTGAGATCTCAAGAAATCTCGGAATCTCGAGATCTTGAGAAATCTCGTTTGACTGAAAGTCTCGTTTAGTCTCGACTTTTCTTTCTCGTCTCAAGGATCGAGATCTCGCACATGCCTGATGTACATACAAGTAATATGTAATATTTTTTTCGGAGTTTCTTTGTATCTTATAGATAACATTGAAATAAAAATCGAGATGGCATTATTAAATTTTAGAGTATGTAAACTTCTTTGGAGAAGCACACCACTTACTTTGAGACATTTTATTCAAAAGGGCCTGTTCCATTTTAAAGTAGCTTATTTCTTATTTCGTTCATCTCAAAAATTGTAAATTTCGTGTTTCTTCCATTTTATTCCTATAGCATTAAAAAATATATACATTTTTATGAATTATTTTGGCTACAATAGATTTTTGAAAAAAGATGTCTGGCAAAAAAATTAAGAAGTTGCATCATAATTTTCCTGAAATGACGAGGTTATTTTGCAACAATTTACCTTAAAAAAATTGCTTCTTATGCAGTTTTGCATATTTGCAGTCCATCTCACAGACAGATAATTTTTTTTGACTTTCCACAGAAAGCACATAATTTTTATTAAAAATAACACCTAAGAGATATGCCGCATTTTTTCGCTAATATTGGAGTAAAGCATCTTCCTGAAACGAAAAAATATTCGCACATTGCAGAGCCAAAAATTAAAAAAGGATGACCACATCTGAGGATGACGCAAGTTACCAACCGAAACCCTTACTCGCCAAAATAAAACGTCAGCCTAACCTCACCTTGTGCATCAATTTAGGTCTAGGTTACTACTAATAATAGCCCAGCAGGCCCCATAATAGGGCCTAGGGCTGAGAATCTCGTCACCTGCGCCCCTCCAAGCTGTAAACGTTGACGCAACAGTCCGACGTACCCGTGGCGAGGGCCACCTTGTGCGAATGGAAGTTCAAACACGTGACAGGGCCAATCTTGTGCCCCATGAAGCCCTCATAGAAGCGAATTGTGTTTATCAGGGTGCCCTTCAGGGTGTATATGCTGATGAACTGGTTCAGCGATCCGCTACAAGTATTCCACAAATAGAAATTCAAAAGGATATATTAAACATGTACTTACCAAGCGTAAATGTTAGCACTACGGTGCATGGCGAAGCAGGACATGCCGTTATTCTGAATGGCTTGGGTGCCGTGGATTGATTCGTTCTTTCTGATGTCGTAAATCTTGATGTCGCCCTCGGAGCTGTGAAATTGTTTTTATGTAAACAGAAAAACTGTGCACTTAACAAAGGTCAATACATAATTCATGGAAATTATAAATGATAAATATGTATCTGTAAATATAACATAAGAAGGTGCCATTCACGGTACGTGCCACAGAGGCGTACGCATCATAAATGCAATACACGAAAGTAACTAGTAGCCTTTCGCATGTCTGCCATATGTTGTGAAATTATATCACTATAATGCATTGCATACAGTGGAGGTTGTATAACAGCACCAGATGACTCTGGACTACTGCAATTAAATCAAATTTGCATATCTGTCGCTATGGAATAGCTGAAGTCGGTTGGGTCCTCATTATTTCCGAGTGTTACTGTACTAGTAATTTAGCAATGAGTTATATCTGGTAATCAAATGTTAAATTTTTTATTCTCAATTTCATTAAATTAACTTGCTCAATATCACATTTAGGGACAGTATTGTGTTTCTGTTGAGATTCACTATTATACCAGGTGTTAAAAAGTTATCAGTCTGTATATTTTTTTATTTCAAGAAGAAAATTTTTAAATATGGAATGTGTATACTATACGTGTAGTAGACCTCAAAGTTATAGTAGATATACAAAATACCTCAGATACACAAGGCGCAGCGTCAAAAAGACACCTGGGCAGTGAAGTCTGAATTACACAGCACAAATTCTACACCTATAGTTTGTAACAGCGAATTTTCTTCGTCCACTATTTGGAGTGACTCCGCTAACGACAACACACAGTTCTGTAATTAACAACATTACAAAAAACTATGAATAGTTTTTAAAGCAGTTTCAACGCACACATCTTGAAATTGGTGACTCTCCTTAATAGCTGCAGCTTCGGCAAGACTGAATTGCAAAATAACAGCTTTTATTTGCTGGAAATGTCTCGTCAATACATAATCACAGCTAACATTAAAAGTAAGCTGAACATAAACCGAGTTCTCAAAGGCATACCCTATTTTTTATTTTTATATTTCTCTATCTATGTGACAGCTACAATCGCGTTTGTCCCTATGCAGCAGTTTTTTTAAGACTTTACACAATGCGGTCACGCCATCATAAAATAAATCTTCGAAATCACCGATGAATTTATTCACTTTGTCAGCAAATGGTAGTTTTTTAGGTGTTTGCAGGTGTGATATTTTATTATTTATGTAATGCCGACGCCGACGCCGAAGACATAAATACCTCAAACATACTAATAATACAGCTAGAGCAGTGGTTCCTAACCTTTATTATCCCGTTACCAACTAGGCTTTTCGACATTTGCATTGTTACCCTTGCAAAAACGAATAACTAACTAGACAACCAGTGATGTTGCGCCCTGTTATCAGTACTAACTGCCACTAAGTCATGCGAAAAAACCTCAGCGTAATGATCACTCCTTGATTACCGTCCTAGAGTGGATACTGGAACCTTCAGCGTAGAAACAAAAAAATGGACTAAAACTGTTTTAATCTTCTCCTGAAGATGCCAACTTAGTTGGCAAAACGCGCGTCGGGAAAAGTATAGTAGTTTGGTGTTTCGTGGAAAACATTTTTTTTTAGTCCCTTGATTACCCCCAACAAAAGTTCATTTTACCCCTTGAGGGGTAATTACCCCTAGGTTTGGAACCAATGTGCTAGAGTCTGCCAGACGTTTGGGCAAAGTGACTGAAGTCAATGTATAATTATCTATAATATACACTAATCAAAACGAAAAAGGAGCCACTTAATTAAAACAATAAAGAGCTTAACCGCACATTTCTGCATTTTTCTTTTTTCCTGTAAGCATCACAAGTAGATTACAAAAAATTGTACTAAATATTTAGAGAACAGTTCAATATATTTAAATAAAAAAGAATTGCAATAAAAAGTTATTCCAGTAAAAAAAATATCCAAATTTTTAACAGTGGCTCCTTTTTCGTTTTGAGTGGTGTATATAGTTATAAGTAAAATAAAAAATGTGATAATTGTATACCATTAATTGTACCTCACCTCTACTGCTCCTCACTTAGATATACTGTGACAAATAATGGGTTTACTTTGATGTTTTTTTTATGTCTATTATAACTTTGCGGTCTATTATAAGTAGGCTTATTTTGCCATGGCAAAGATATGAATAGCACTCCTCATTTTTGCCAAATTCGTAATACTCTTGACTGTTTAGCTATAGATATTTCAAAGTAACTTAAAGAAACCAGTTTGATAATTTCAAAGTGGAAACAAGTTTGATAATAACGAAACAGACAAATTTCCTACCTTCCACTGACAATCAAATTGTCCCTCAGCTGGACACCCAAAACGCTTTTCGGGTGTTCCATCCAAACTCTCACCCTAGCATCGGACGGGTTACACCTCCTATCAAACAACCTTATGGAACCGTCCTCACAGCCAGCTACGCACATCCCCAGCCTCGGACCGTGATAGCCCATCAAACTTTCATTGGCAATTATGAGACCGTCATCGTCCACTCCGTATTTGTTGTGGTACTGTTTGTGATTTTCGTGGCAGATACTCGAAAAAGTGGAGTCTATGCACGTCACCGAACTGTCGGTACCTGAAAATAGTGCATTACGAATCGCATGTGGGTAAACGGTGATAGAATAATCTATACAAACAATGAATAAAAATATTTATGACAGTAATTAAGAATGTTCACAACTAACACTCCTACGTAACACTAAAAATGCCTTACCTGTTGGCAAGTCGAAGGCCTTCAACTCGCTCTCCACATCCCAAAACCTTAAGACCCTCGAATCCCCACCCGTGATCAACGTTTGAGTCCACTGTTCCCACGTCATTACTACCCCTGAAATTACAAGAATGTTTTATTTCTCCGAAATTCTTTTCGGGCGAGGCTTTCGCCTCCTTATACCTGAATGTTTCGGCTTGAACTCGCTAAAGGCCTGCCAAGCGCTAATAAGTGACGGTTCGCGACTGGTCCCCACGTTCGGCTTCCACAGCTTGATGTTGCCGCTGTCCGAGGCGACCATTAACATCGCCACGTCATGCCCGTTTATCCACTCAAGGGAGGTCACCTTACCGTTACCCGACTTCGAAGACTTATTTTGACACACGGTCGTCTTTGCTCCTGTACCCCAGTCCCAAATTCTGCAAGAGTAGGAACAGACTTAGTGAGAAAATGCATTGCAATGCAATTAGATCAGTCATTACAGCCTAAATCCAATCAGAATTATTAACATTATAGTCAAACCAACAGATAATGAAATGCGTCATTTGTGTGGACATGACAGCAGACTTGTTGTCCTTACATGATGTAGAGCATGGCGATGAGTGCACATGATTCATTTGTATAGTCCTTCTAAAGTGATTGTGAAGAGATAGATTTTTAATTCCTTTGATGGCTAATGCCGCCCAATGGCGTGCATATATCTTTTATAAATTCGAAAATTGTGAAATAATTTTTTTCATTCAAATCAATATAGGAAATTAAAATTAGCCTGCATACAAAACTCATAATATTTGTAATATAATTTTCTGTAAATAATGCTCATTTAGCCAGACAATTTTCGTTATTCAGAAAAGTTTTAATAAACCTAGTTGAAATCAAACACAAACACTTCACTGGAGGAAACAAGAGGGAATTACTAATCTCGTAAATCATTTTAATGACACAGTGGACCGCATGAATAGCTAACCAACGTATTCGATGCAATGCAAAATACTCTAATTGGATCACTGTAGCTGACAGCGTGAATGCTGCATGTTGCCGGCTCTTCAAAATTTTCAAAGTTGTTTCAATTAATTATTTTTTTCAGCAATTTTAAACGCTTTATTTTAATGCTAACTAATAAATTTATATCTATGTATTTTTTTTTTTAATATTTCCAAACTAGCTTCCTAAGAACGTCACGAACTAACAGTTTACTGAAGCATGAAGTATTCTAACAGTTTACTAAAGTAAGTATGTATAGTGAGCTTAGCAATTTTAGAAAATATATCTGACAACCTTGCTTTTTTTTCATGTCTTCACATTCACATTCAAAATACTATAACATCACTGCCATGAGTGCCGAAATGTACTTCCTAAATACATACACCTAAATAACTTTCTTCAAATAAATCTCTAACATCACTTTCATGAATAATGTAATTTTATCTCATTAGAAATCGGTATTTATCAGACACAATGAATTAGGTAATCAGGTATCAGCTTTGCATGCACTTTATACATGCACACCTGCGTTTCTCTTTTTTTTGCAGCAATGACGCGACGTCGACGATGTTGTTTGTTAAATAATATTTCAGTGCAACAGAAAATGAGATGTAAACACAGATGAAGACGGTCCCAACAAATTATTAAAAAATTGGTAACTCTGTATACCAAAAATCATGTGAAATATTTATAAAGTTAAAGACTAATGGTGCGTCCGATGAAAGGTAAAACCATTAACAATATGACTCAATAATGAGTCGTGAAGTGGAACGTTCTTTTGGACCTACCATATTCAAAGTACCAGACAAAATGAATAACACAGTTCTTACGCAAAACTGTCATTTCCCGCGACGGCAATCTGCTGATCGAATGGATGCAGCTGGAGTATAGAGGGCGCCAGTGCCGTTCTGGTATGGAACACCTGCGATTCTATCCGACAATTCAGAGCTTTGCGCTGCTCATCAGCGGCCTCATATCTTATATTATTATTCCTAAAACAATATAAAAAGTAGATAAATTTATATTTTTTTTTAATTTTTTTTTTAGTCAGTTAATTGGAATTAGCATAATTTAAACAGAAAATAGCACAGTTAGGAAATTGTAGATTGTCACTGATTTAAGTGTTAACTTTAGAAAACATTAATAGATAAATTTAAATTTGCGTTCACCTCGTATGGCGCCAGTCCCGTTCATAGTAACAAATTGACTCCGTATCTCCCATGCCCCTTTCCTTGATATTGGACTGAGCGAATCTTTTGGAAGACCATTCGACGAATTTCGTATTAACTATGGGTTTACGACAGAACTGCACTTGGTCCTCGCTCTCCTCATTTATGGTGTTCCTGTACATCTTTCTGATGTTCTCCTTCCGACCCGAAAGGGGTGGTCTACTAGAAGGTCAAATCAAGGATATATAGAATCACTCTAATATCCTATATTTTTTATTACCTTAGTTTCTGAAGATCTGGAGGATGCAACGTAGGCGGACTTTCCCCCGTGAAGCAATTGCCCTGCTTGGGGCTAGGCGGTAAGCTTACACTACTTCGGTTATCCATAAAGTCACGCTGTTCCTACAGTGTTCGATACGAAACATTAAATATTTTCCCCAAATCAAAAATATATGTTATACTGTCTATTGTCGGCAGATATTATCACTATTTAGTATGTAGAGAATTTTGTACTGAAAATATTAATTTGTGAAATGTATAATTTGAAATGTGCATATGTATATTATTATAATTAAGAAACTAAATATTTTCAGAGGGTTTTTTATGTTTTGTATTTTTTTTTGTTTGTATTCCTATTTGTATTTTTTTTTCTCCACATGTAAATCAGATTTGTATATAGCTTTGAGCTAATAAATATTATTATTATTATTATTATTATTATAAATGATTATATTCTATCAAACAAATAACGAAATGAGTCATTCACATGATTGAAGGTAAAAAAGACAATTGCAGTTCAGCGTAGTTAAAAGAATTCACTTCATTACTGGTTGATAATTTAAAAAGCAATAATTAGTTATTGTTTTACCTTTGCCATTGTCCTAATATGACCGGTAACCGCGCAACACATCTGAGAAACCTCGGGATGGGGATCCGTTTCTAGAGACCGCAACGCTAGCCATATTTTCATGTATACAGAGCCGTAACCCAAGCTCGGTAGGGTGCCCAGACTGCCGGTGTGTGTCTGCGACATGTTGCTCACCATACTATTTAGGCAGGAACTGGAAGAAGTCTTTTTGAGGTTTTCGGATTTCGTGTCATAGTTTATCGGTCTTTTCAGGCTATCCTTGGAATCATAATCTGTTATCCTTATCACATCTCTGTGGTAATTAAAAATGGTTATAATAATTAAAAATGTGTTTTCTAATAGTGACAAATATTAGAAATATATAAGAAAAAAAGAAAAATAATGAAAAATACATCGAAATTGAAATATTGATTTAATTTTTCACAATTTATGACTCATACAAACGAAGGGGATCTCAAAACAAAATAAAAACTATACTTTTTGGTTCAACCTTTTTATAATCCCGGAAAAACAAACCCTAATTTTTTGCCAAACTTAACTGAAATGAGAGGTTTTTTTAATCTCGGTTAGGTTTCCATACGTTCGGATTTTTCCACATATGTTTTGATGTTGAAGGTCTCTGGAGACGTCTAGTAGGAATTTGTGAGGATGTCAGAAGATGTAAAAGAGTTACCTCAATATTGTCAATTATTAACCGATTAATTATTAGTCAATTAATTACTTCAACAACTGTTGTATCACTTTAAAGGGTAAAAACATAGGAAATTTTTAACAATTTATTTTCACAAATGATTTTACTGCGCAATAAAAATTACCTTGCACTAGCAATTTTTTAAGCAGTTGTATTAGAAGAATATACAGGGTGCGGTAAAAGGGTAAAAGTCTGAAATAATGCCTGCATTTTTTTTAAATAATTCGTTTGAAAAAAGATTGTTTCAAATAAAAGTTTTGACTATTTTTTTTTATCTGGTGCTTTAAAGTAATGGTTTTAAGGTTAAAACCACAAATTTATATCTTAAAATATAAACAAATTTCATTTATATAAAAAGCGTTGATGAACACAGAGAACTTGAAGATGTTAAGGGTCTCTGTCATCTCAATTATACATAAATAAGTATAAAAAATATCGTAAAATGTCATTTAAAAAAATCCAGAATGTCTTTATGTTGTTGATTTGCTCCAATTTTACTATTCTGATCGTCTCTAATCTTACCTGCTCGCTATCCTACGCATTCCAGTCGGGGTAGCGACATTATCTTGCACAGGAGATATGTTGTGTTCTTTAATCGCGACATTCATGAAAACGGGCTCGAATGCCAAAACAACCCACTGCAGAGCGTTTATGAGCTCCTTGCGCACCAAGCAGCTGATATCTCCGCTGACAGTATTCACTAGGGTCATCACCACGGAATGGTCTATGTTGTTGGCGTGTTCGGAACGTTCGGTTACGGAATTTATAAAAGTACCAAGGGCATAGACTGCGGCAGCCCTCACCTAGACAAGATTCATTACAGCAATTGATTCACGTCTCTTTAAACGATCTTACTTCTGGACAGGGATCTCTCAAAAGGGTGTAGAGCTTCTCATGGGCTATATCCCTCACGCCAGTCCACCTGGCCTTCTCGTAGTGATCCCACAGACGCCCCAAGCATATAGCTACCCACTGTCTCAGTTGAGGGCATGGATCGTTCAGCTGTTCTAGGCAAACGCTAACTAGGGATCCTTGTAGGGCAGCTTCCTGTCCATCGCGGAAATTGTTGACTATGGAGGCTAACACAAAAGTAGCCTGTGTTCTGTGTTCCGCCTAAAAAAACGTATTTAATTTTACGCAAGGTTTGAAAAAAAAAGTAAACTCAATGGAATTTTTATCTTTTTAGGTGAGTTCTTTAAATAAGAAACACTTACAGATATAGAAGTATCCTGAACTACAGACAGGAAATATTTGTGCCCGTTATCTCTAACTAGATCAGCCTGACATGTCTGAAAATAAATACATATAAATTTTGAACATAAATCAAGCTGTTTATTTTGTAACAAATTCAGGTTTTCTATGTGCTAACTATCTACACCATCCAGGCGGTAGTCAGGTATCCTCGCGATCGAATATAAAAAATAAGTATTTTATACCAGAAACGGGTTTATTTTTCAAAATGTATACACACTTTCGCTGTGAAAAATAAGTTTTTCACGAGAAAATATAGCTAAAACGAAAAATATATCACCATTTTAATTATTTATATATACTTAACTTCATGAATTAACACTGCCCCAAAATTACAAAAATATGCAATGAACAAAACCTGTCATGAATTATTAAGGTAGTTCCTCCGCAGCAGTCCAGTTAAAAAGTTTTGGCTTAGTACTCACGTTATACATATTAGCAGTATTGAGACCGTACAATACGTTTTTTTATCGTGACTGTTCTGAAATAAATGAAATGTATGAAATATTATTCTATAATATGAAAATCTGGCAACATCGCGTATTTATTTCCCTTACTCATCTTATACAGCCCAGGCGTACTTATAGTTTCTAAGCGCAGTAAACATAAACACCTTACTGTTTTTGTTGTTATTTAGTTAAAGAAATAATTATGGCAGATCGTATCCGTTACAAAGGAAGATTTATTAAAAAAAAGTCCTTTATAAAAAAATAAAAGTTGCAAAAAAAATAAAATATTGCAATAAGTAATGTTATTTATCATACATGATTTGTTTTATGTTTGGTTATAATTTTATCGTTCAATATATTTTGTATTTAATGTTATAATTTATAACAAATGAATAAAGTATTCTATAAGACTTATTCCTTCATGTTAATACATATCAATTACTTATTAAATAAATATTTTAAAGTATTTGCTTTTTGATTGCTTCATATGTTCGCGCCTTTTCCTTTCGTTCTGACATTTTACTCTCCTTACAACGTTGCCGTACCATTCCCACGCAACTATTCTTATATCCCCGTCACAGAAAATGATCGTCTAAATGAGTTATTTATTTTCATTGTTTATCAAAACTATGAGGTAAATAATTTCTATTTTTTGTTATTATCTTCCAAATATATTATTCAAACAAATATTAGTTTTCAAACAAATAACAGTCCTTCAATGATAAACATATTATTTATTAAATTAGTAAACATATTAAATAAATTAGTCATTTTCCCACGCTTCCCCCATGCAATATGTAAAAAAAGATGTCATTTTTAATTGCAATTATCTCTTGTTAGATGAGGTCAATCATCTTCAAATTCCAAGTTTTGAGCACTTTGCTTTCATAACCGTACTACCTTATTATGGCATAAGATTTACCTATGTAACATTTGACAAGCATATATTAACTATATTAATACACGCACAGGTCCATCAAGATTTAGAATATACTAGAGGGAATGCGTATATTGTCACATTAGCACACCTAATGTCAAGCGGCCATGTTGGAATAACTGTGAAGGAAACAAAGTGTTTTCTTTATTTTATTTTGTTTCATATGTTAAAATTAGCTCTTGATTGTAATGGTTATCTGTCTTTTTAAAAGCTAAACACTATTATAGTGCAGGGCTGGCACAACAGCCGAGCAAACAAGGAAAATATCCTGGGAGTGACATTTCACGGGTAATTTGACATTTGACAATTTTAGACTTTTATTTAGTTTCAAATTGTTCTCAAGAAGCACTCTTGAAGCTATGGCCTCTGTAATGAAATGTATCAGGGCCAGTTTCAAGTTTGTTTCAGGCGAAGCTGCCATATTAGTATCACTTTGTTTATACCATTTTCCATGCATAGAGCAAATGGGATGAATTCCCTCTAGTCTATGCTAAATTTCGGTGTATAGGTCATATCCTTCATTATTTGCTGAACTAGTAGTGTCAAACACAATAGTTGTCTTGATTGTTTTTGACAAAAGTACGGTTTTTTGATAAACTAAGGAAAAATTATCTAAATGTACAGTTTTTCTAGCTCCATCAATTGTCTTGATTTATTATTATTATGGTAGATATAACAAAATATTTACTCTACATATAAATATAGAATGGTAATTTCCTGTTTAGACTACAATGATTTTTTTATTAACGATCCTTTTACTTTATATGTGGCGTTATATAGCAAGAAATCCGCATCTGGTACACTCTACATAGATGACAACGAGAGTTACAAGTACAGGAATAAAAAATATTTGTACATACATTTCACTTTTAAGGACAATATGTTAACAAGCATCCTACTCGATAAATCTGATTTCGTTATCAAAGAGTGGATGACGTTTTTTTTAAAACATACATATTTTTGACAATTTCTAGTAGTAAATTTTAAATATTACTAATTTAAAAACTGTAATTAGATCAGCTAAGTAAACGACAATCAATAATAACGACTATTCTACATAAAACAAAACGTATACCCTACAAGAAAGCACCTGGGAAATGTTCATTCTAAAATTCTCAGAATGAAATAACACAAATGAAAACTAGTAGTTCAAATTTGAGAAAAGAAAACAATACTAAAAATATTATGTACTTACGATATTACTCAATTGTTTTATTTTTAAACTTGTGAACAACTGAATAAAAGAAAAATTTATATTTGTTTCTTTTTCTAAATTCGAGAAAAGTCTTTTATTAGAGAGAGATTATTTCTCATGAAAATTCCCCAAGAAAAAAATCCCTTTCCTATAATTTTTACCAACCGCCGCTACATCTACATCTAGGCAAGCCAAAAAAAAAAAAGGGGGAAACGTACACTTACATTGTCCACTGCTAGTATCTTCGCCCATATGAACACAAGCAGTGGCCTCAGTTCCTTGGCGCAGCTCTGCAATAGCTTGAGGACGTACGGGAATATGCCCACGGAGAGTGCCAAGTTCACCGCCCACGGCCCCAAATCCAAGAATTTACCGAGGAGCTCTAATGCCCTCATGCGGTGCACTTGACTTAGCAGCACCTGCAGCACTATCGGCAGCTGCTCCGGGGGATTCCTCTCCTCTGAACCTGAAAGTTGGACTGGTAAGGGGCCAGATGATGAATTTTGCCAACGAAATTTTGTCCGTGTAATAGTTTACTACTAAAAGATTGTCTTTGTAGATACGAATATTTTATAAAATGATGACTAATATTAACATATTTTAGTATGCGTAACTAATGAAATTATATACCAGACCAAGACCCAAAAGAGAAAGCAACACAACAGACACTAACTCACCCAGTTCTAGCCATACTTGGAAGGCAGTGAGTTGCTCCTCGAAGAACGGCAAGTGCTGAAAGGGCTCTTCGTGATTGATAATGCCCGGCAATTGTCCCAGGCTCAAGTCCAGAGCGAGATCCCACGCATTCCACATGGGATGCTGGTAGGTGGAGGGAAGGGCGGGGTGGCTTACGGGGGTGCAGTCACATGATCGCATAATCCTTTCCGCTAAGAGAAAGTTACGGAACAAACTGGCCACGAGGAGGTCTTGCCGGAAAAGCTTTTGAAACAAATCTGAAATAGAATAAAGGTAAGAGCGTTTAATAAATAAGTGACGGTTATTTGTTTATCACCACTGATTATTGGGATGAAAATTAATCAGAAAGAATGGACTAATAAGAACCAGTTCTTGTCTCAATCTAATACATTATTGCAGTTTATCAAAAAATACTACTTTATAAAGCATTATTATATTGTATAAGTGTATTTTACAATGCACACTCATGAAATACAATTATGACTTTTACACATATCAATCTCGGTAGTAACAGTGATTTTAATTGTATTTGTCTAACTACAATAGTGTTATCCCTGCCTTAGTTTGTTCTTACCTCTAGGTAACGTATTCCATGCAATTGTATCGGTAATCGCTGTAAATATCCAATTTAATTCACCTAACATCGTTCTTCTATCTGAGATCTGACCGGGTATTCTACAAAAAAGACCAATGTTCACCAGTCATAATTATTACTTCAGCAACTATAAATGCCCTATTGAAATTTAACATAAGGATACAATAATTTATACTACTGTTCTAACTTTTTTAATTTGGCACTCTTACTTGTCTATAAGTTCTAGGCTGACTTTGGGCATCAATTTTGAAGTTGACTGCAAGACGAACCATCGCAAAGCAACTTTAATGGGGGTAGTGAGGCAGGCAGTGAACAAATCCGCAGGCAAGTCGGGATTCATAGGCAACACTTGATTCGACCCGCAGGCTGCTAGCTGAATACAATTTTTAAACAATGGCGCAGAGTGCGATGTAGTCATCTTCTGCTGTTGCGTAAGAGACTGCTATAAAAAAGGTGATATGAATACCCACAATTTATTTCAACAAAAATCATTCCACTTAATTACCTCGTATTCTGATTCATGCTGTAGAGCGAACTGTTTGAATGACTCAACTATTATCCCTGCGTTTGAGCAGTCGTACACGTATATAGATGGCGCACCCATCCACGTTTGCAAGTCATATATGGATAAGGGAATGTACTGAGTATACGTCTGAAATGAATACATGTATTTCGAACGGTTTACTAGAAAAATAAACGTACTAACCCTATTAAATACCCATATTTCTCCATTTGCAGTAGGTTTTGGTACACCATGTCCATTATAATGAAATAATACCCTTTCTTCTTTGGCATTTCTACGTAGGGACGTGCATAACTTCTTTACTTCATCAGAAGTGGGATCCAAGGATTGCTTGTACCTAGCCCGAGGTTGCCATCTCTCATACTGTGTTTGTAAATTTTGCCCTATTTTCTCCAATGCTTTGGGAGACGACATCTGCATTGGATCTAAAATAAATATTAAAACTTTATGCATAGTGACGTTAACTGTTAAGATAACTATAGAATATTAGAAGCATGTGAAAAATTTATCTTAGCAATTAATATTCTTTAGTTATCCAAGGTACGCTGAATTAAAAATATAAATATGTAACTTTGAGAGAACTGATTACGTTCTAAACTTGTTACCTATCCAACATTCCAGTCTTGCACAAGGTTGTGTTTTAACTACATCTGGTGGATCCACACCGACATTTAAGCATAAAACTAAAGCAACGCTTACTGTCTTCATCTGAAACCGGAGATAAAAAATGTAACACCTCGAAACATCGCACACAACACACTTTTACCCTTTCTTTCATCCGCCATGTCTGTGTTATGCAGTCTATACCTTCGATAGGCTCCAAGTGCCTTGACTGGGTAAAACTTAGAGGTAAATCCTTATCTGTGATCGTCTCCTTTTCGTCCGCTTCCTCCTTATCACCGTTAACCACTAATTCAGCCATATTCACCATTCGTTGGAATATTTTATTATTACCGCGATACTTTCTTATATCACATTGATTAATTTTTTTCTGGAATTCATTTAGAACGCAATAAATTCACCTAATTGTAAAAGCATGGCACTGGGGTGACAACAATCTGTCATTTTTAAGATATTTTTCTGTCAATGAACTGTCATTATCCGTCTCGGTGGGTCGTGTAGATCGTTTGGAGTGCGTTCACAAATGGTTTAAAAATTCTTGAAAGTTATTGGTCAATTATTTTTTTGCACCAACGACCAACATGGGATTATAAAAAACAAAAAATTACATATTATTTTGGCTATAAATCGGTATGGTCGTCTGCATTTGAGACATTTATGTTAGTGCCAATCAGTTTCTCATAAATTAAAATTTGATATTTTTCTTAAAGTAAATGGGTGCTTTTTCAAAAGGATTAAAATTTAATTTAATAAAATTCTGATGAATTTAAGAACCTCAGGAAGAAAATCATAAAATTCGTAACCTTGGCAAATATCTATTTTTTTTTGCGATATTTGACACTTGGATAATATAAATACTGTATATAATATACAGTATATAAATACTATATAAACATTATATAAATATATGTATATAAATACATGTATAAATAATATACAGTTTATTCATAGATAGTGTGCGTATGTATCCAAAATAAGAAGTCTAGAATTGATATGCCCATAGCAAAGGCACAGTTTAGCAAAGGTATGCACAAAGGGTGATACAAAATGATTCATATTTGTATTAACGAATCGGTTCAGTATTTTTTCCTCGCTCGCTCGCGTTAGACCTATACCTATTATTTATTATTTATAAAATATGTAAAAAAAATTAATACATTTTCTTTATTGTAAAAAAAAAAATGTAGAAATTGTAATTTCTTGTACTCAGTTATGATCAAACTTGGCTTAATATGATGGTACTGCCGCTTCAGAAACAACGTCGTTTGAGATGGGTATGAGTATGAACCACATCTACTCATATAATACAGACAAATACATACTATATACAATTATTAAAAAATGGATTAAACTTAAGTATTAGGTGACTGAAATGACATACTCTATACACACATCTCTAACTAGGCTTGTAGACTGTAGACAATACTTATCGTTATAATTTTTTTGTTTGTATTCTGTTTTTGTATCACTTGTCAATCATCATTAAAAATAATTCATTACATAATATTTAAGGTCAAAATAAAATTATTATAAACAAGGTAACACCTTTTACGAATTTATTAGTGTGATACAAAATCTTTAGTAGCGATTCGACTGACTATCGAATCTATCAAAGGGATGAATTGAAATTCTACTTCATTAATTTTATAAGCTTCTTTAATAGCGTCCAAATCGCTAAATTCATTTAGATCGGCCAAGTCCCTCTCCTCACCCACAATTTGTTTAAATACACTATCGTCATTTCGTTCTTTCTTTTTTATTAATCGTCACAACTAATAGATTTTTATCGTTACTGTCGATCCCAAAAGTCTGGAGACTCTTCGTAATATTCTTTGTAATCGACAAATTAAATAGTATCTCGGTAAATATTGATTTTGTGGTGATTTTCTCCGCCGTAAGCGCTTTATTCACCGCTACAACTACTTGAAATGGATCCATTACTAATGCAGGCTTGATTATGCAACATTTCAAGTGGCCCTTCATTAGTTTTTGCCTCAGGTCTTCCACATTCTCAACGTTTTGGTAAAGCTTCATTTTTACTTCGGATTCTGTTACCGGATCTAATTCCATACTCTTAGATTTTAAAATTATCTAAAATAATAACGTTTAAGATAATGTATTTTGTAGTTTATATACTACATGTTTAACAAGTTAATTATCAATTTTACCTTTTCAAATTTTTACTTAAAAAAGTTAGGTTAGTAAGGTTAACAACTCAAAACCCAATAAAAATACATAGAGAGAAGAGGACAGAAGTTAACATTTTGATAACCTTGTAAAGAATTCAATAACAGTTTCCGAATTACTAGTTAGATGGTGCAAAAAGTATATTTTGTCTATGGATGGTGCAACCACAGTTTAATGCTTTCAGAATAGCATTAAACTGTGGTGCAACACACCATAAAAAAAATTATGGACATCTACTTTATAGCAGCATAACAGATATAATTTAACACATTTTACATTACATTTTTATCTTGACATGTAAAACTAAATGCAGTGGCACGAAACTTATATTAACAAATTATAAATTATGGAAAAAAAACACAAATCAAAAAACCTGCAATTTATACGGTTGATTACTATAACGCTTAGAGTCATTAGAAAATATTTTCCGCAGACAATAGGGTTTAGAGACGCCACCAAACGTATTAGTACGTTTAACTTTTCTCGAAAAGCTCTCGTAGAACTTCATGAATACGTCTGCGGGTAATTCTTTGGGTACTTTTAGCGAATGACAATTCTTATACGAAACACCACTTGCTAAATAAACCTTCGACTGCGGCGGTAATCTTGGCGCAAATGGGTGTACTCTGCGTAAAACGATAACAGCTCTTCTCGACTGCACATCTTGAGGTCTCACACAGTGTGTGATTTCATTTGCCGAAAATCCACTGAAATACACAATGTTACTTGCTCAATATTTATATATCTTTTTTTTTAAATTTACCTTAATGAAGTTACCACACCTCTAGGCAGATCAAGTTTCAGCACCGGTCTGGAACATCTTATTGGCTTAAAATTAAACTTACAGCCAAAACAGAGGGCACTATCGCTGAACAAACTGAGTGACACGATGGGTCTGTCAAAGATGTGTGGAGGATCGATATGCGACACTATGCACCCACCGGGTTGGTAATCGTTTATGGCGACACAGTTGACAAAACCTTTCGGTACTATTTCAGCTTCTTCTAGAGGGCTTATTATCCTTTCGGTGATCCACGGAGGTATGGGATCGACACTACCTTTCGGATGCAACCTTTCCATGCCCCGGCCCCTCGTAGGCAACTGAGAGCCATAAGTATAACCTTCACCAAAGAAATACCTAAAATATATGAAAAATGTCTCTCGTAGATTAACTCCCAAGGGATTTAAAAAATTAGTTGAATAACTGTTTTCCTGTTAAAAATACCAGCCACAGGAAATGTGTTGCAATTCTTATAGGTACCTACTTGTTTCTTAATGGAGCACGGTCTATACTATACTGTTTATAAAATCCATTTTCAGCTTGAACGACAGTTTCATCAACGAGATCCTCAAAAAGACTTAATTCCCACTTACTGAACACGAAAAACTGTTTGACACTGCTGCATATTTGTGCAATTTTATATTCACGCTTGACCTGATTTCTGCTGGATGGAACTGCTTGAACACTGAAAAAATTTTGAACCTCAGCAGAGCTACAACGCTCGTTTTATATAATTTACCTGGTCATAATTCCTGGTCCACTGTTTTATTTGATCCTAGTGAGGTTACCCACATGTTTTGTGTTTTTTTGTGGAATTTTGTCAACAGAATAAAAAACCACAAAAGAAATAACAAAAAAAAACAACAAATGCTGATTTATGGTTTTTATTATGAAAACTTTTATATAAATTTTTATAATAACTAAATATTTTATATAACATATAAATTATAATTAAAATACAGGGTGTCATTAAAATAAATATGGGATTTTTGACTTAATATAAAAATAATATTTTATGGGGGAAAATTGAAATAACAGTTAATTACAAGACGTACATATATCAGATATAGTGAGAAATTTTGGTGTATTAGTGAAGCATTAAATTGGTGTTTTATTTTGATTGAAAATTTGGACTAAAGGCACAAATTTAAAAATTCAACAAACAATACAAATGTTGGAAGACATAACATCTATTTTAGTATTATTAAAAATACCTATACATTGAGGACAAGTAGTCCTTGTTAAAAGAAAGCAAATTTTGAGTATTGACTACAAAGTGAAAGAATTCAGTAAAGTTTTCACACAAAATGACGAGATAAATGAATTACCTACGAAATAATTGATGATATTGTTAATGTCTTTTTATTTTATTTGATATTGTATATTTACGATTTTTTTTAATGTTAAATAAAAAATCAAGAACATAACAAAACATGTACATACATAAAAAACAATCAAAATGACACCCTGTTCTTAACTTTCAAAAAACAATGCTCAATCAATAGACCTGTTGATAGTTATATCAGTCCTCTGATTCAAAATCTTAACAGCCATCTTGGGTGTGAAACTTTTAACGCCCATCTCCTTTAGAGCCTTTCCCCTGGTGTCTTCTACACCTGTCGCACCTTCCAACGCTAGAATAGTTTCTCGTAAAAGCAAGGCACTGCCTTTACTTATATTCAGCAGGTTGCAGGATTCTATCACCCTAAAAGAAACCTCCTTGTACATTGCCGATAATTTAACAGGTGACAATAGCATTATTGCCGAACTTAAAAATCTTTACTTACTGTGTAAAATAATTATTTGGTCTATCAGTGAACTGCGAAAATAATGGTATCAAATTCCTCGTAATGTCAAACTTGAATTGCAAGGCCCCGCCCTCACTAAATCTACTGTCAAGAACCAAATCTTCAAATAAATAGGTGTCCAACTGTTGGGCAATGGAACGCCACACATATGTGAACAATCTGCTTTGTAGACTTTTCTGTAATTGGTGTAGGCGTTTCGACAGAATTTCAAATAATGGACACGCAGACGGCGTAAGAGAGAGACTACGAAATTCTTTTTCAACTTTCATCATGGACCACCTGGAAACTTTAATCTTTATCGGAAATCAGAAATGAAATCATGGAAAGTCACCTCTCCCTTCTGTAATTCTTGCTTACGCGTTTCACCTCAATGATGACGGTTTCAGCTAAAGTATTTAAAAGGTCCCTTCTCATGTGCCTGTAAAGTGACAACGTTTCGGCAAATACCGTATCCGTCTCGATCTCCAGAACAGCACTGTCATCGAAATCCGTTAAAATGGGACTAGATGGTTGCCTAGCTGTCTCTAGTTGGCTTTTGTAATAGTAGAGGTTCAGAAAATGCTGAAATAAGTCAATTTCGTAAAATGCACAATTTGAAAAGGGTACTTATAGGAGAAAGTTACCTTTCTTAGAACGGCTACAATTTGTAAATTATTTATGAAAGCTGAAAATTATCAAATGATGTATCATTTATTTCAAGATACAAAATTTTTGCCAAACAGATTTTCAGTAATAACTGAATATATGTATATATGTAGTCAATTCAAAAATACAACGAACCAAATTAAAGTGATTGAAAATCTCAAATATAACGGCAATTTTTTTAGCAAACCCTGAGTACTTACCAACATGGCTCCCCAGTCTATTAACACATTCTCCATATAATAGATGCTGTTTGCGATAGCAGGAATTATTGACTCAATAATGTCTCCCTCAACTGCATTTATCAGCTGCAATAACCGCACTCTAAAGTCGTCTAAAAGCTCCAGCTGCAATTCCAAAAACTGCAGCCTGTGGCCGGGCTGAGGAAGAGACTCATACCGCTCCGTTATAGTCTGCAATAACGTTATGAAGGCATCAGCGCACGTTGTTATTTTCAAATCTTCTACTTCCGACGTTAAAGGATAGAACGCATCTGAAGAGTTAGGTGGTAGCATGGCGTCCATTTTTTCAGAAGCATCTACAACAATTAGTTTTTATTCAAAATCAAATAATAATAATAACAATTAGCTCACATTTTTTCTCCATTGCAATCCACTTCATGAAGACCTGTGCTTGTGTTAGGACAGCTAGTATACTTGGTTGGCCTACAGGATAATCATAACTTTCTCGTAATTCTTTATCGAAACCTAGCGCCTCGTCAATGGAATGTGAAAATGTAAAATCGTCGTACTGCAAGCTAGGTAGCTCTGAATATAACTTTTCTACAGCCAGTTGTACCAGACCTCTAATCAGTTCCAACTAAAAAAAATCAGTATTTTTTTTTCACTTATGTCAAAAATGTACATTGTGCCACAACATGTTTATAGAATTATGAAAGTTAATTACCTTTGCGTCTATGTGGTGAAGGCCTAATTTCTCAATAACAGGTTGTATGTATTTAACTACAAAATCCCTATGGTCTCTTACCCATGTTAAAATCTGAGTAAAATACCTGAAAAAATTTAACATGAACATAATTTTTTAGTATTGTTTAGACTAGATCGAAATGTAACATTCATTCAATACTTTTAAAAGAATACCTCACATTTAAATTTCTAAGTGGCAACTTTATAATGAAAATGTCAAAAAAACTTAAATTGATAAACAACATTGAAAAGTGTTCATATTATTTTTACCATTCCGGTTTATCAGGCCTATTAGTTTGTCTGGCACCATGAAAATGATAAATAAATCTCTTCCTCAGAGGCTGTACCAAGAGCTGAATTGGCAAACACAGTGGTGGAAAATCTGCCAATAAAGCGGAAGTTACAACAGGAACGCTGCTTTCACTTGGAATCTCAATCTGAAGTAAATATTCACATATAATCTGTAGTTTCTGTATCTGTGTAGGTAATGGTAGAACTAAAGAGAAGTTTGCACTGACGAAAGGCCATTTTATCGTTTTCAATACTTCGTCGAAATCCCTGAAAAGTAACAAATACAAAAAAGAAATATGCATATAAAAATTGGTCACCTACTTGGATAACTTTTCTTTCAAAATATTATGCCAGTGGTGTATCATCTCTTTTAGATAGTTCTTTATGTGCAATGTAGGCAAATCAGCCATGTTTCGGCTTATTTCTGTTAAGTTTGCAAACAAAGTAGCACATTTCTCATCGTCTCTCTTCCGGAATTCTTTGACCAATTCCTCACTGAAAAATTCAGTGATAATGTACTAAAATATGAATTTCATGTATTGCTGTATGAAAAGAATGGTTCTTACTTTAAATATTCAATACGTTGTATAACTCTCATGTATTGTAAAGTGCATTGTAGTGTATTCAACTTATTAAAATGTTTTCTGGCTTCTTTTCTGACTTCGTCAACTTCATCCAAATCTTTCTGTATATCACTGACAACTACTCTGGATTCTTCAATAACTCTGTCTGCCGTTTCTACTGTCTGTTGTGCATTCTTTATAGTTTTACCAATAAAACAGTCTGTGTTCGAAATGTCTAACTAAAATTACTAATCACAGTAAAACAAAATATGCACGTTTAAAACACAAATGTTGGATCACCTCTTTTTCAGTTACAGATATTTGTTCTGTCAGATTATTGTGTAGCTCACGGCATTTTTCCAAATCCAACAAACTTTTGCCATGTTTCTCATTTAAGTCCTGAATGACTTTGCGCTTGAGTTCCAGTGAACAAGATGCCATATTCATGGCAATCTACTTTAAAGTATTGCTCACTTAAACAACTGGTTAAAATAATACTAAATGAAATAGAAAAATGAATCCTCGTCGCTTATAAATCCTACAATATTCTATTTTGGAGACTTTAAAATGTTCAGTAACTGATTAAACGTCACGATTTTTATAGGCAGAACTTGTCGATATTTCAAAAAAATAGTTTTTTCTAATATTTATTTACATTTTAACCATACATCTACCTCCACGTTTGTGAAAGAGCAACAGCTACAACACAAAACATATAGGATGAAGCCTACCTCTCTTATTGATGGCAACAACTACAGTTCTATTGCACATTTTACTTACTTTAATTTTATTTTAAATAATATTTTTATCCCTATTAGGAGACCCTTTTTAATTTACTATTATTTAAAGTAAAAAATATTTTTCTTTTTTATATAAAATTATATTTTATATAAAAAACAAAAAAATTATAAGGAAAATTTATTAAATATAAATAGAACATTTAATAAAATAAAACCTCCTTCTTCTGTTTGGTCCTACATACTTATTCCGCTTTTAATATTGGAACACCAACCACTCACTAATTTTTTAAAATGGAAAAAATTGGGCGTTATACTTATAGTAACAAATATAAAACTTTCAAACTAAAATATGAACTATTTCAAATAAAATAATAAAATTGAATATATCATTTAAAAACAATTCTAATTCGTAATACCAGGTATAAACAACTAAAAGAAAAATTATTCTAAAACAAAATCATCAACTCTTGGTATTCCAAAAATAAATAAAAATAAATTCTGAACTTTCCAAAAAAATAAAAAACAATATAACAAAAAATAAATTCTATCAAAAACTAAATATTTAAATAAATAATAATTTTATATATAACACAAAATAATTCTCCTTCAAAAATTTATGCACTTCTTCTTTTTATATTATTCATTCTTATCATTTAGAAATAAACAAAACAAAAAAACATTTTGTTAATAAGTAGACTGTATTATTTTTTATTTTTTATCACTTTTTTCTTTTTTTTGATTTTATTAATAATTTATAATTTAAAAAATAATATTTATTAAATATAAAAAAAGAAAAATTAAAATTTTTAATTATAAAATATTTTATTAAAACTGTTAAAATCTATAAAATATTTTAGAATATTTATAAAAAAAAATACTTAAATCAAATTATAATATATATAATTAATTAATTAATTAAAAAAAAAAAAAAAAATAAAAACCCCAAATCATAATAATTTACCACTTTTTTTTGTATATACAAGTGCATACTGACGTTGACATTTTAGTAGTTCAAAAGTGTGTTTTCAGGTAGTTCCAATTATCACAATAGGTTGGGCAGCGGTGTGCGTAAACAATTTTACAAGGTCACAGAAGCTGAAAAATATACATAAAAGCAAATAGATCGTCCGATAAATTGTTTCTGTTTGAATATGCCTTAGACTTTTGTAGATAGATTATATAACGTAAGTCGTGCTTTTAAAATGAAACAACCTTTATCTTTGAACCGTTGGAATATTTATCGAAATATGTTCAAAGGTTACTGTAAAAATAGGTCGTTTTCAGTTAAGATTAAAGTGTAGTTTGCAATAGACTGTAATCATTTCATAGGTAAATATTATTTTTTGTCACTTTTTTAGGCACAAAAAATAGTGTTTTGATTGATATAAATTAAAATATGCATTTCATATGAGTGACGTCACATAACCAAAAAAATTTAAAATTTTTCTTCAAATTTTCTTTTTAGCTGTGGCTTTAATTTGTCTTGCATTAATATCACACTAATATTCCTTGTTTTACTGTTCGCATTTATTTTATACCATTAAAGTTGTGGTTAGGAAAATAGGTCAGCTACTAAAACAGTAACAATAACAAAACATTTGTGTATTAATTAAATACCTCTCACTTTTCACACTACATGCATTTCAATATAATGACTAAATGACCATCGTCAACACGGATATTGAATACTGAGAATTACGATTTTTCTTTCAGTTCTAGTTTCTACAACTGCAAGTGTGGTAAACCTCTTCCATGCCTCTAAAAGGTAAAGCATGATTATTGAAAAATATTTTTTGACCCATAAAAGACATAAATTCTTTAATCAACCTTTGTTTCCATTTATTTTAACATTAGCGCAATAAAAAATATTTAAACCTTGTAATGTAACGATGTTCGTTAAATGTAGCACATTTAACGAACATCGATGAATTTACTTTGTATTTGAATCTAAACAATTATCGTTTATCTGTAACTAGCGAATAACACATTTTCTTTTCTTAGATTAAGGTTATATACAGGGTGTCTGGTGTCCACAAATTGAACGTCAAACTGCAGGTTATCTTTTAAACTAACCTTTTGCAGTTAAACATTGTCGGTGTAATTTAGTGACACCCTGTGTAATTAGATTTTTTCATTATTTTTCTATTATACATATACCGTAACAGCCAAAAAAGGGTTATTTAAAACCGAACTGACGTAAGTTGCATCATGCAGTAAATGCATTAAATATGTAGGTTAGTCATAGAATTTATAAAAGATCCTCTTATCAAACATTTATCTTTGATTCCTACCTATAATGTATCTTAAATAGTGGTTTAGTCCCGTTAAATAATAGAAAAAAGATAGATTTCTGTTCTATTTCTATAAGTTGATTTTTATTTTAATGGGGCTATAATTAAAACAATACCTGATGTATATATAACATATATTTCACTAAATATGTTGCACTTATGTCATAGTCGTATTAAACCAAGTTAGTATTTACATATAATCTAAAAATATAAGCAAGATAATGCCAAAAAGAAGATTAATCTATACTTAAACAAGAAACTAATATGCAAAACGAAGACGAATTTTGGCAAAATCCTTTCGACTTAATATATACAGAGAAAAATATATTCCAGATTTATAATAAAATATGCAGATATAAACTACAATAAACAATAATATAAAGAAGAAACTACAATGGCATCTGTATGACATATTATGAAGGAAAAACGTACAAGTGTTATGCTAACGAATTATTACAAACTTTTGACGATTCATATAATTTCATTATGGACTAAAGGCTCTGGTGTTTTGATATTATTTTGAAAATTCTCACTGATCACACTCCTACATAAACAGAATGGTGTAAAAATAGGACAAGCATGTTACTAACAAAAAGAGGACTATACCTAATCAAAAAAGCATCCAACAGTCAACTACTTTAAAAAAAATAGGAAATATGATGGCTACCTCAGCATTTAGATTTATTAAAAAAAAAATCAAGTTATTAGGTGTCTTATGCTACTTAAAACTTAAATTTAGGCTATGTGCAAGAACGTAACCACCAAATAAATCAAAATCACTGCTAATGGTCACGACCTGTACACTGTGATTATTAAATATGAGCGAGACAGACTATTATTATAAGAGATAAAATACAAAAGAAAAAAGAAAAACATCACAATATATGGGATAAATAAAGAAAAATTATTACCACTCAAGCTTTTAAATAGTTAATGTCCGAGTGTCCTTAAAATGTAAAATTTTACTAGTTCTTATAAGCTGTTTAACAAAAACCCTCTTATTATTGATGCCAGTTTACTACCAAAGTGAATATAGTAACCCCTCCTACAGTTATCATTCTGCAAAACCTAAAACTTGAAAAAAAAATAATGAATCTATACACTCTGCCACAGAAATGCTAATCACATTAATATTTTGAGCAATATACTTTGAATTTTCTTATCACCATATATGGTGCAAAAAAAAAATCTGAATTATCAGGACAGTTAAATGCATTCTAGGTTA
Organism: Aromia moschata; assembly: GCA_029963805.1. Classification (NCBI taxonomy): domain Eukaryota; kingdom Metazoa; phylum Arthropoda; class Insecta; order Coleoptera; family Cerambycidae; genus Aromia; species Aromia moschata. The sequence goes on along the minus strand of JAPWTK010000052.1, from coordinate 1,052,476 downwards.
ACGTATTCAATTTTTCGTTAATCTAAAAATGGTCACGGCTAGTGACATTTAAATTAAATTGCCATATTTTTATAATGGAACATGAAATGCACTTCCTTTAATGGGTAATAGATAAAAAAAAACCTAATGACTAAATGAAATAAAATTTGTGAAACATTTTTTTCTCTCTCTAACGTGATAGTTTTCACTTTGTACATAATTTTTCATAACCAGGTTTATTTCTACCAAACTGCTAACAAGTATTATTAGAAGAATTTCTTCCAGTATTATTCTAAAGATTCATTATAAAAATACATCAATTATCAGAATAAAAATACGCTTGATAAAAACTTTCCATTGTATTAGGAAGTAAAGAAAATATAAAAAAAAATCAAAATACGTTCTTTTCCCATTAAAAGGCGAAATATATAAAAGAGAACGTACTAATAATACAAATGACGGGTATTTTTGTGGCAAAGCATACCGTCAGTCATACAACTTGTAAAATTCCACACAATACACCCTGTATAATTTTACTAAATAGACGCAACGATAACCTCCCTCCTTCAGACTATTACAGGGGATTCCCGAAGTTGCATTAGCCGTAGGGCACCTAAAAAAATGTATATGCAACTCCCAAAAAGAAAGCCTGTTAACCTAGTTTTGCACAAAAAAAAAAAAAAAAACACCCCACTATAAATAGAATCTAGAAATTACCCCCTTTATAACGATATCTAGAACAGCCCCTCGATGTTGTCTTTCCATTTCAAAATGCACCAAAGAATTAACGATACGAAAATCACATGAAACGCTTTCAATGGAAAAATTTTGTAGGTAACTTTCAAAAAACAAAAAAAAATTGACGATAGAATTTAATATGTTTCAAGTGTCGAGAGTAATATTTTTTTATTGGTGTTAACGGAGATAGGGGTGTTTAGGTGTGATAAGGCGTTACGTATGTGGCGGGGAAGAGGCCCCTGCGGTGTCCTATCTCGCCGTGCCACCAGTGCTGATCGGTGCGATCCGTCACGGTGATGACGTCACCTCTCTTGAACTCCAGCTCTCCCACCTCTTGGGGTGTGAAGTCGTACAAAGCTTGCACCAGATACTGAAAAATATAGGAGAACAGTTTTAGTCAGTGTAATTATCGTTATTTGTAAGTTTTAAATGTAATTTAATTTAATGTAATTTTTGTATTAGGTATATTTAGTTTTTGTTATATGACGTCGATATTTTTTTTAATGATATATTATCTATATATTTTTTACGGATTTGCATATAGGGCACTTGTCTACATGCAACAGTATGAAACAAGTTTCATCTTGAAGAGGAAAGTTGTCCAGATATTGAACTAAGATTAATAAATATCCAATATGACAGTGGCGGTTGGTGATATTTCAGTTAGCCATATCTTGAAAACAACGCATGGGACCCACTTCACTTTTTTGGTGATGACTATACACCTCTTACAGAAAGAATTTATAGTGAAAAAACCGTCAGCAAAGTTTGAGAAAAAAATTTCAAAAAAACTGCAGAACACCCTGGGATCTCAGTAACGCTCTGTGGAATATTTGCAGTATATATTTTTTCATAATCTAGAAACAAATATAAGGAAGTTTTCGATTTGTTACAAAATAATTTTTTTCCAAAAAGCTATGGCCATTTTAATTTTAATTTTATAGGAACATTTTGTTTCCCAAAATTAAAATGGCCATGACTGGAAAAAAAAATTTGTAACAAATCGAAAAACCTCTCCTTGTATTTGTTTCTAAATTATGAAAAAAATATATACTGCAAATATTCCACAGAGCGTTACTGAGATCCCAGGGTGTTCTGCAGTTTTTTTGAAAATATTTTCGCAAACTTTGCTGACGGTTTTTTCACTATAAATCCTTTCTGTATGAGGTGTATAGTCATCACCTAAAAAGTGAAGTGGGTCCCATGCGTCGTTTTCAAGATATGGCTAACTGATATATTATCAACCGCCACTGCAATATGACATTATTGATTTTGGGCACAGGAAGGTAAATACTCCCTAATAGTTAAAAAAATAATATGAGTAATAACAAAACGACGAAAATGACCTCCAAAAGAAATAATTTAATGGGGTAAGATCTGGAGGTCTTGGAGGCCACTGAATAGCTCCTCGTCTACCTCTACCTATTCATCTGTTGGGAAAAATCTGATTGAGATAATTCTATACAGGTCTAGGGTAATGCACCATCTTGTTGCAATCTGAAATATCTCGAAAACTTTCCCCTACAAGAGGAAACTTTTTTTTATACTGTTGTATGTAAAAAAGTCCCCTCTATCCAAATCTGTCAAAAAAATATGTTGTCAATTAATACCATTGTCGATGACCATCTGTAAAAGCCAGATATAATAAAAAAAGTCACATTTATATAAAAAAATGTCAATTTATAAATACAACTTGATCGGCCTGAGCATTTTTTCAAAATGTTTTTGATTTGGGAAATAACGAATTTATTCTCTATTTTATGTACACATTGACGAAACAAAACCTCATCAATCCTCAATCAACATTAATGTCGGTACTGTGATCTCTCTATATAGCACAGCAGATTATACCGGGTGACACAGAATGATGGTATATCCCTTGATGGTATATCTTTATTATCTTTATTTATTGTATTAATAAAAAGTTTTCAAAACATCAGATTTTAACTTATGACATATAAACGACATTAAATTTATGTACTTATGATTTTCAAATGAGACGCCCTGTGTATTATTATTTTACACCCTATATATCATTAGTTTAAGACAGAACTGTTTCTATTAATGCCTTAGCATGCGCTGAAAAAGTGTACATTTATTGCATTCGTACCTACATACATATGTACATGCAGTGTATTATGTATTTATCTATTTCTCAGTGACAAAGATATGTTCTGTGGCTTTAATAAAAAAGCTTGTATTACTGGAATCAGGGCTTAGATCAATACGTAATTGTTATTCACATAAAAGCTGTCTAGAGCAGTATGGAGGATAGGTAAGTCTACTGCAACACAGCGATGTGTGTAAAATACATTAATTTATGGTAGAATGTGCAGGGAGAATACGAAACAATGTGGCATATTTAAAAAGTGTGTTAAGGTTACTCTCTCCTGCTTTACTCGTGATTTTCAAAGACCAGGGGCGTGGGAACTTTTCTAAGTTCCCAATACGTACCTTTTTACGTAATGAATAATGATTTATACGTAACTTTTATAATCTTAGATTTTTCTCAATTCAATTTTTGAAAAATGAAGTCCCGAAATAGACTATTTGCTTTCATTTAGGTAAACAAAAATCGGAAAATTTTATGAATTAAAAGTTTTTCGGAATGAAAAATTTTTAGATTTAGCTAGAGGGTATTGGACGACTTATCTAATTGACCAGATTATTTAAAAAAAATCAATTTTCTCGATATTATAGGTAGTTATGTAACCATAAAAATGTTTATTGTCAAAAAAACAGCATGATATATAAAAAACAAAGATTGCTTCCATGTTGAAAAACAATTGAAGGAACAAATAAAATGAAGACCGCCAGAACATGCAAAAAAATAAGTCAAGCAACTTTTATTTAAAAAAGTTACCTATGAACAAATGATTAAAAAGATATAGGCATTATTTCAAACTTTTGCCGGTCCCTGTATAATCCTTGAACTGTACCACTATCGTGCGTATTTTACAGCGAAGGGTAATGGTGAATCATGGACTAAGAAAGGTTTCGCAATCCGTTACGTACTTATATTGTCAAAGAAAAAGTATAACCAACGGTATAATTAATAAAAATAAATTTAATATCCTATCGCAGTGAGCCAGTCAATGTTTCTGTGAAATAAACAAATGTAGGTTGAACAAAGCATAATATTATCATTATTGCATCGTGTAAACAATTTGATGAATCATTGTAGTCAATTTTAATGGTAATAAAATACCGTAGATTTCTTACTAACTGATACCGGCAAATAAGTGGTCTGATATTTACAAATAATCTTATAGTTGACTTTGTTATATGTAGTGAATTTTATAACTGACTCAATATATGTATGTACATATCTATAGCATATCAATTAAATAACACACTGTATACATACAGTGTGTCCCACTTAAGGTATATCCATCCTAAAATTTTTATTTGTAGTTCGATTTTCATGAACTTTTTTTTAATAGATAGGTCTCATTTAAAAGCATTGAATGCGTGCTTCACGTATAGTCCTAATTCTATTCTGAATTGAAAATGATAAATACGCCAAGGGAACAAAAAAAAGTGGTGCAACTTTATGATTCCATGGGTGTGCGCGAATAATAACTTTTAGGGATAGGTAATAATAAGTAATTAACGTCGCTTTTATATCATGACTTTTTTTATTTACACATACAGTGGCGGCTGGTGATAACGGGCACAGGGGCACGTGCCCAGCCCAAATTTCAATAGAAAATATTTCTTTTGTATTAATTTACTATAAATTACTGTTACAATAATATCAATTAATTGTATACGACAAAAACTATTCATATTCTAATTATTATTCCTTTTATACCACAAATTATGATTTTTGTCACATATATATGACAGACTATCGATCGAGCACCGAGCCACCGTAGTCTGAATTCTCGCATTTCGCGCGCGTGGGCGAGGGCACACAGTTTCCCAGCCCTCGTTTTTAATCGGTCTTTTTCGGTAATGTTTGGAGACGATTGCAGCAGAGAGACGTCGTTAAATCGTTCGAAAATCAGCTGAACGGGTCACACTTGTTGAGTGACTTTTTTTAGTGATTGTTTATTTTCTTCGCTGAGAAGTGTGTTTTTACTGTTTTTGCGGACTAAGCATCTCTCACGAATTTCGTGGGTTGTCGGTTCGCACAGTGGAAGGTTGCGCCCACCCCACGAGCCCTCTTTGCTAGAAAATTGTATTGAAATGGGAAGTTAATGGACGGCCCATATTTTTTTCCAAGAAATATTGACAGGAATAAGCTATTTTAATGTGCTGTTTTTAATAAATACCTAGTGCCATGTTATTACGATGCTCACACAAAACTGAATAAATTGAACAAATCCAAAGATTTTTAAAAAGTAATTTATTCTTAAAAAATCGAAATAGTAAGAAATTCGTTGTTTTAAAAATAAGGAAACAAACAGAGAAGACTTTAAAATTCATTTACACGTAGGTCTATACAAAAGACCGTTTGATTTTTCGCCATTTGAATATTTTTATTTTAAAGGGACACTAAGTATCTACTGACCTATCACCAAATTGTAAAGACTAGAACTTCTAGATTTATTAACACTATTTCCTACTAAATATGAAAGTCTCATTTCAAACGGACTACTTAACGATAATGTTTCTCGTTCAAATATACTTCTCAGATTATTTTAAATAAATATTTATTTTAACCTAAATATTTTCTCGGGGTTTTACTGCCGAATTTCCTACATATAATCTATCAAGTTAAAAATAATGTCATGGACCGTATTGACAATGAGTTTCCTATTTATTGGGCGGTTCCGCAAATAGCAAGATGAAACATTCGGAAGGCTATTAACATCTCTGCGTCCGATATTTCTAAAACCCGAGATTTACCTCGCATTTTTTTTACGTTTCATATTGTAAAGAGGACCGATTTTGTTTTCGATAAGTTTATATGTATATATGTGATACGTTCTGTGAAAAGGTACCAGATGTCGGAAAAGTGAATTTTGCGCTACAGCCCAAAACGCCATTTCAAGTCGAAAAAATGTATCGCCCATACTAGGGCTAAAACCAAATGGTACATGCCAGGGTCGAACTTGAGCATGCATGCTGCATAAAGTGACCAGACGTCCATTAGGACGGACAGTCCGTCATTCAGAAAGCTTGTCCGTCTTCAAGAGCTGTCCGTCAAACTGTCAGTCATTGAATTTTTTTATTAAAATGTCCGTAATTACGTCTTCTAGGTTAATCTGAAGACGTATCGACGTATTGTATCGATCGTGATTAAATATTAGTATTTCAAAAAGGCATCAAATTCCAAAAAGTATCCTTGTGAAAGTTTATATTTTTATGTAAATGTATTTTTCATTGAAATTCTGAAGTGCCAGGAAACGCGTGACCTTGAAAGTTTTAAAAATTTCAAGGTCACACGTTTCTCGACACATCAATAGCAAGACATATCAATGTTTTATTGAATACGAACCAAATATGAACAATTATAAGGGCATAAAGAGATACACCTGTGATTGTGCTAACGGAAATAGGACTATAGGTTGTTGCTCACATGTAGGTGTTTTGGTGGTAGTGGTTGTTGCTCGCATCAATAATTTATTATTTGTCACATGGCCGTTACGAATCGAAAATCATCAAGCCCGCTGAAATATCAACACATATATTTGATGTTACTAATATTACTACAACTATAGAAGAAAATAGTAGATGAAATTATATCAATATTTTTATACCTATAGAAAATAAAAGATATATTTTATGAAAAATGCCGTTATGTAATTGTTACGTATTATAGTTGGATACGTACTGATTATACGTGTTTGTTTTGGTCGGTGTACCTCAAGAAATAGCCACTAAAAACCACCCCTATTTTTTTTCAATATTATTTTGCAGAAATTATAGATTATAAAAAAAAATAATTAAAAAAAAATGTAATGTGAAGCTAATTAGGAGCTTTCATGTCGCTTTAGTTTCATAGAAAAATAATTTTTGAAGTTAGGGGTTTCAACCCCCATTTTCCAAAAAACGAATAATTGGCCAAAAATTATTTTCAACAACTTGCAATATAATAAAGGCACCAATGTCAACAAAGACGCCAGTGCAGATTTCATATGGAAACCCCGTGAGACCCTTTATACCTTACTAGCGACCCGCCCCGGCCTCGCATGGTTTACGACATCACATTAGAAACCTCTAAAAACTATATTAATGCATGTATTATACATATAAACCTTCCTCTTGAATCACTTTGTCTATTAAAAAAAACGCATCAAAATCTGTTGCGTAGTTTTAAAGGTCTAAGCATACATAGGGACAGGCAGACAGCGGGAAGCGACTTTGTTTTATACTATGTTATGATGATTCAATTTCAAAGCTGTAACAGTATGTGACAACCATTATTTATTTTACAATTATTGTGACTATTGTCACTTGTCAAAAATTTGTTTTAACCGAAAAGCTTCGACATGACCGCGATCTCTATCTCTCACGTTCATAGCCAGATTTAATGACGTTTTTTTTTTTGGATGTCTATAGAGACTACGAATGTCTATAGAGATGAAAGTATAAACTGTATTTTTCAAGCGCCTTGTAAATTATGTACACATGTATTTCTTGCCCGTGCTACATACGGCACTGACCCTTCCCGAAAACGCTCCAGAGCCCGCGTATGCGCAGTAGTACGCCACCCCGCCGCGGGAACGCGGGATACTCATGTGGAGACAAACATTCCGAAGCTTAATACCCACATTAACACATGTATATGTTCACTTTGAGACAGTAGATTAACAGATGAAGGATTATGTGTCAACGGAAATAGGAAACTCCTTGAGCCGCCTGTGGCGGGTGCAATTAATATAAAGCATTTAGGGGAGAAGCATTGTCGTTTAACGTCTACTAAGCACAGTGCCAATACCGATAAGTTATTTTCTAACATGACAGCTACAGATGATATCAAATGTTATGGTGCTGATGACCAAAATTTCAAAAAAACCCGAAATAACTCAAAAACGGCAAAATATAAACATAGGAAACCTATATGTGTAGAATCGAAATTTGCAATAAAAAAGGCACATTCCATTTAAAATAAGTAGGTGGCGACTTCCGGTATAACCAGAAGTGCGGCATCTTGAAAATATTTTCCTCAAGTTGGTCATATACCTACATATTAGCACAAGTCCAAATTTTCAAAAATCACAAGCTTCTGTAACCCCTAATACTTTTAATGAATGGTTTCGATCAATCACCCTGTATAATACAATGCCAGTGTTTCGAACGGAAACACGAATATAATCAGAGGGGTAGAATACAATGTAGTTTGGCGATAATAAATTATCTAATCTTTTGTTTTGCGGGTATTCTTGGAACCTGCACACAAGACAACTTTATATGGCATTCAACAAATTTATAACACCTATAATTTATTTACTTTTGCGTTTCAAACCTAACGCCACAAACAAAAATCCAATGGCACGTTTCCGTTGCCGCAAGTTGGTTACCAGTACATTAATCGTCATGTGGTAACCACAAGCGCATATCTTCTCGATAATAATTGTATTAGAGATTAATTCATTTTATCGCTGTTTCTTCCGTATACATCCGCAGTGTCGTTCTCGCAGACCAACTAGACATTAGAACTAGATCAAGCGCGGCCGTATCTTCCATATTCTATATGAGACCTTCCAGGGTCCAGAAATGTGTCAGGCAACGCAGGGCTAGGCACTATAAAACTTTATGATAATGAAAGTGTAAACCACATTTTTTAAGCGCCTTGTACATTATATAATCATGTATTTATTTCCCGTACTACATACGGCATTGAACCCTTCCCTAAAACGATCCAGAGCCCGCGTACGGCAGTAGTACGTCATCCCCATCATCGTCGTCGCGGGAACGCGGGATACTCTTATGGAGTTATACAAGCGGACACGCAAACATTCGGAGGCCTAATGAGAAAAAGTGAAGCCAAATTCCGATTTTGGGATTTGTGGGAACACAAGGTCCGCGAACTTAAACAGAGCCGCATTCGCTAACCGTTAGGTTAGCAAAAAAAAATGCAAAAGCAAATTATGAAAGTCTTAATAATACCAGCAACAACAGTTTTAACAATTTTAACTTAACATTGAAACATGTAGAGTTAATATAAGAAACATGTTAAGATTAGAAAATAAAATAAGTTAGATTAGAAAATAATATGTTAGGTTAGTCAATAATTTTGAAATGATATACTTTACTAATGTACTTTATTTTAACAAGAATTCACAATTTTATCGCTATTCAGTCCCAACGCGATAGAGTTATTAAGAGACATAAACTTTAAGCCTACTCTGGAATTACGAAAGTATACGAATCAGAAAACTCGACAGTGTACAGTGTTCATTACAAATTACATTTTTGATATGTCTTCTGTAAATATGTTTTACGCAATGTATGGCTACTAGGCAATGGAAAATCGGATACATATTTGGCAAAAAAAACGTGTAAAGCCAATATTGTCGACCACATTCCACGCAAGGCTTTATTCGCAAAATATTATGCACAAATCGAACCAAAATTGCTCTTTCGTAACAGTGCCAGTATATTTTTTGATGGATATTTGAATCTAAACGTCTATATGTATCATCTATTGCAAGGAATACATAAAATATGTGATCAGTCATCTTTTTAAGTCTATTCACAAATGGTAACGATTATTCTATTATTGCAGAAACCCACCCAAGGTCTTGTAAATACAGTACACGAATTCACGAGTGACTATCTCGAGACAAAAAAAATGTTTTCAATGCGGCGGTCGACCCGCTTACACCGCGCCGGCAAGTCGCTATCGGATTAGCTCAGTGTCTTACGGAGAAAGTTTATTACAGGGTTCTGGGTTCGCGTGAAGCCTTCGTTCGGGATAACATTCTACGCACGGACAGTGGCGTGGGTATAGATGGGCAAGAAATATGCGCTTAAAAAATGCTGTTTATACTTTAATTATCATAGAGTTGTATAATGCGAGTTGTGCGTGACAACATACTTTTCCGAACCTTATTGATGACTCGCTCTGACCTGCACTCGGTTTGATAAAGTTTTTCTATATGGCCTAGTCTAGTTAATCTGATCCCCCTGCAAGTTCGACTTCTACACCTCCAATTAAGTAAAATCTCGTTTCGGTTTTTACCTTTTCACTTCCTGTTAGTTTGATTTATTTTAATTTATGTTTACTGATTCTCTTGTATCCAAAGAACTTATGTATCTGTCAGATACTCTTAACCGAGTAAGAAATGATTGGAGCCAGAACCCACCTTTTCTAACTGAATTTATTCATCAATCCGTAGTTAGAAGAAGTGCGCACGAAATTTAAATGTGGGTTTTCAAGGGGTTTTCTAGGACTGAAAGTGTACCTTTACTTGAAAAAGTTGTTTGTGTCGATGGGCCTTAGTTTCGACATTTGAGAAATATATTTATTTAAGAGACACAGAACATAAGGTACCGATGACATAAAAATGTAAATAGTTTACATTTATTATCAACGAACCCACATTCCACTTCTTTAGTTGCGCTATTGTCACGCGGAACAAAATCCCATTTCAAACGCATTACCTACACACATCGTTAATATCACAGTGGAACGTGCATTTGTGATTCGTATTTCGTGCTCGATTTGGGTTTCCTTGTCGCCGCTCTTTTATCCTGAATGCATTTTAAGTTCCGAAAGAACCTCCAATATAACAACGTGGCACATGAAGCTTTACTTAATGTGTTACCATGTCTACGTTACGTCCATTTAAAATACATTAGGTATTTATTAGTTATATGTATGATCAATAAACTGTTATCTTGTTTATAAGTCTAATTTCTGCCTTAGTTTAACTGTGATAATTCGAATAATTGTGATTATTTCTGAGTTACATGTTTATTTATGGATATACATAAGTTGTTTTTGAGTGAAAAATCTGTTATGGTATACAGAGAAAATAAATATAAAACATACATTTGTCAGGTGTTTCAACTTCCAGCTAATAAGAAGTACCTAGGAAACGCAATGAGAACAATTTGATTTTCTCATTTTTGAGGTTAAAATAACTAGATATGGCAAAATTCAAAGGGTGATATTTCTCGTTTTTTACCAGTTGCGGGATCATTGACGCAAAAGAATTTTGAAAAATTATTAGTTCTTTAGGTGTTTTTGGGGTCGCTGATCACGACCCTGATGTCAGAATTTCAAAATTGAAGATGGCGGATCCAATATGGCCACCATCCTGAATCAAATTTCAAATTTTTCGATTATTTTGCCTCAAACTTTGTAAACCGGGGGTTTTCGGGGTCGCTAATCACGATCCCGATGTCAGAATTTCAAAATTCAGGATGGTAGATATGACGGCGACCATTTTGAGGCAAATTCCAAAATCCCATAAAGAACTAATAATTTTTCAAAATTCTTCTTTTGCGTCAATGATCCCGCAACTGGTAAAAAACGAGAAATATCACCCTTTGAATTTTGCCATATCTTGTTATTTTAACCTCAAAAATGAGAAAATTAAGTTGTTCTCATTGCGTTTCCTTCAAGTACACGTCTCGAGTGCAGGTTTATATTTGTTTTTGAGTAGTATAAATGACGACAACATAGCTGAAATTGCGATTAAAAAAAAGAATCTTGAAAAAAATCGCGTTTTTTAATAGTTTTTGTTAAAAATTGAAGGTTACATTTTTTTTTGCAAATTTTAACGATTCCATTCGAAAGAGCGACCTCAAAAACATAGGAATACATAGTTTTAGTTGTTTTTTCTTTATTTTTTCTATCAGTAATATCAGCCTCTAAGTTCATGTCTCTTGACAGTGCACTTGGGCGTTAAAGGGTTAAAAGAGCCACCAAAATTGCCGCTTATTATCTTGAAATTATTTGTTTAAGCTACAGGCAATCACTTTTCTACATTTTAGGCAAAAAATCAGATTGTTCAATCAAAATTTTATGTAATAAACTTATACCTTCAAAATAATAACAAAAGTAGTTCAAAATAACCGTGCAGTAAAATTTTAGGTGATTTTTGTAGATATCTTTGTTTTTCGTATAGTACTAGTAAAACACTAAAGGAAAATGAATAGGTATCTTTAAAATTCCCACCTTCGATAAAAAAAAAATTAATCTATGAATTGCATTTTTTTGACAGGAAATTGCGTATTGTATGTAGATCATTAATGTTTTCAACATACTCATTTTCGTGGAGCGTGCATATTACTTACTTTCAAAAGTAGGGTAAAAATGTACAGTTTTATTGCAACTTTACCCTTGGTAACCAGACTGTGCAATTTTATTTATCACAGAAAAGATAATTTGTGACTAAGAACTGCGTGTTAACTACCCCTGTATCTGTAAAAACTAGGCAAGAGTGTTATATAATTTTATTCTTTTAAATTATGAAATATTATGTAGCAAATGTGTCTGAAGATAGATAGAAATACTCAAATTTTAGCTACCCTCAACACATTAATGTTGTCCGCATATTGTTTTATAGAGTGACAATCGCGATAATAATAATTATTTCATGCACTATCTTCAAACTTTACAAAGCACTTGAAGAACTGCAGTAAGTAAAAATACACAGAACGTAAAAGAAATATAGTATGAGGATTGGTAATATATGGTCATACCGATTATCGATAACGGATGACATACGCAAAATATATTGGCTCTATTGCCAATACATTTTTGCTTGAAAAAAGGTTATAAATTCACTAAATATCTTGACAAAAAACTAGATTGACAATTTTTAATAGAAGTAAAATAGAAACACAAACCGAAATAAATTACCAATAGAAAAAAAGGAAGCAAGGACAAAAATATTATAGATTCAGCTGTATCTGACTACAGCCTATTCCTCTTTACTTGAGTTTACAATGGCCGAGCCAGAACACCTATTATTACTATTACACCTATCGCGCAGAAGATTAGCTAAACAATATTGTCACAATTAAATAATATGTTAAATTTCATTATATGGCCTGACAAACCGATATATATTGGTATCGGCTAAAAAAAACATATTGATCAAACTCAATTTTTTATACCAGTTGATGTATGATTTCTGTCACAAGCATTCTTTTAACAGGTGTATAAAATTTTTCAAATACAGTAAAACTTCGTTAAGACACTCGTCCTGAGCTCGTCCACGTTTTGCAAGCCAGCAGAAACTGTAGGTGTTGGGGAATGACCGTCCTCTTCACTTTCTTTTCTCTCACTCCCCACAGGGTCGGTGGTGGCATCGGCGATCATGTCATCAATAGTGCGAGTGTTGCTAGTTACAAGGGCGTCATCCACTGTCACATAATCGGAGAAATTTTGGAGAATTTCCTGTTTCTGTTGGTGTGCTGTCAGTGGCATCTGTCTCGTCTGAAAATCCGAATGCCGTCTTCCGAAACAAATGTAAACAAACACCCAACGCGAAAACAACACTTATCGGTGAACGTTTCACCTTTTAGGCTGTTTGCCATTCATTGATCAACCTTTGAACTTATTTTCCTATCAGGTCGAAGTTTTGACTGTCTAACACCTATATTCACCGTCTATCTGCGTCTTATCCAACAAAAAAGAGCGTCTTATCCAACAAAACAGAGCGTCTTACCGAGTACTATTTTATTGTATTAGCATAGAAAAATTCAAGGGACCGACGAAAAAGAGCGTATTTTGCAGGAAGCGTCTTGAACGGGAGCATCTTAACGAACTTTTACTGTATCTTTATTTACATCCAATTATGTAGGATTCAAATTATGTTATGCAATATTCAGAAATTAATCAAAATTTGCTAATGTTAAAGACAGTCAAATCTTTTGTTGCCTGCTTTTTCACTATTTTTTTAGGTAAACTAATTTTATAGGTAAAGTTGGCCAAAACAGTACGCGCCGCAGAGGCGTACACATCATACGTATAATACATGAAAGTAACTATTACCTTTGCTCATGTTTGACATGCTTTATTACGAAATTATATCACAGTACTCTACGTATTGCGTATAGCGGACTACAGCTGTCACAGGACCTCTGCAATCAAATCAAATTGAGGCAACCCTCGTCACATGCTGTTCGAGTTGCCTATGTGGTGCAACGCCGTATGCCAACTTCAGTTATAGGTATTCACTTCTGTGTAGATTCGAAAATTGTCAATATTATCTGATACATTTCGTTACTTTCTTCAAGAACTATAATTTCTTGCTTTTCCAGGTTTAATAAACGCAGTTATTTCACATTTGGCAAGCCTACACATAATACACTTTACCCTATTTTATTCTGAAGTAATGGCAACTGTGTTCTTGTCTTTATGAATATGCCACTCCATGAGAACTGAAATATTTATCACTTAAAACTTTTAAATGTCCTCATTAGCCTAAATGAATGGAGTGGAAAGGAAGACAGCATGCTATTTCACTTGACAGAGAAAAGGAGAACAGCAAAACAAGTGGTTATTTAACCTTGGAAATTGCTGCACATGTTTCATGTACAAAAATGGAAGAAAATCGAAAAACTCGTACGCAGGTACGGTGCCCAATGTAAATGTAATGTGTTTTATGTCCCTTACGGTTAATACAAACACGTAATAAACATTAAGCTTTTCACTATAATTAGAAAATATTGCACAAAATAGGAAAATAGACTTACCTCCTCGGCAACCATGTCCCTTAACTTGACATCTTGAGATCGTGACACTGAGGAAGTCCTATGATATTCTACTAGTTCGTTGAGTGAATTAAACTTTACCACCCACAAAAAGAACTTTCCTTGTGCATCCCGGAGCACTTTAAAATGTTGCACGCCATCCGAACACCTTTAATAACAAAAGAAGAGTGTTAAGAACACACACTGTTTATTCAGTTTCGAAGAGTAACAATTTACGTGCAAAACATGAAATACTCACTTGACTGATAACGAAAAATCTCCTGGGCTGGACTCGCTAATTCGTATTAAAAAGGCCCCTTCATGTTTGTTTAATAACAGTTTCTCGGCATCGGCTCTGGTAATCCTTCCATAATACCAACTAAAACAATGAACTTGTATTACTCGGCACATATGTAAGTAGATAATATAAAAATACTTACTCATGTGGTTTCATTTCGATATAGTTACTGGGAATAAGTCCTTCTCTCCCGTCCAATTCGGCCCTAAACCAATTCATATCGTCTTCCATATTCAAAATCTAAAAAAAAAAAGAAAAATCAGTGTATATGTATTTTGCAATAATTTTGTCATGGCTTACTTTTAAGACTTGCGATTTTCTAAAACTAAGTTCGTCGTCGGCGGTGGCATTAAATTCGTGCTTGGCTACAGCCTCCATAATTATAAATTATTATTATAGCGAAGTCTTATCACACAGTTTAATACACACGATAGAAAATAACAAACTGTTTTTATTACGAAAATGTTAACAAAACAAAAGGATCCTCACTTCACTCGATTTGTAAACACGTTCATTTAAACGCACACACTTCATATTAATAAAACTGTACAATTTTTATATAGGAATGCCTTTATTCTGTATCTTTATTATGTCTTCCTATGTCCTAAAATATAATGTACACTCCCCTGTTACCAGTGAAATTCTACACTCTGAAAATGAAGAAAACGTAATGGCGGAGGATTACGGAATTTCTTATCTAAAAATGACACATAAATTATTTTTATAATATATAAAACCGTCTTATTTGCACATGAGATAATCAATATAATCTTGTTGTGTACTCCTGGACTAAAGATATTGACACAAATCACTTTTACATTTTTTAATGTTAAAAATAATACGGCACTACTTTTTCGTAACCTGCAGACAGTGTTACCAAATAAATTATACCCGAATGACACAAGTTAGGCAATTTCTATCTACTGCCAACACAACCGATGTTATTCTGGTTGCTATAAGTCTAAGCTTTTAACATTTTTTTTTTATTTCTGACTTCAAAACACATTTACTGTTTATTAAAATATACTTGTCAGTTTCGTCACGTCTTTTCTTCTGACAAGGTTATCTATTTTCATGGAAGTATATGCTTACGAACTACAAAACTGTACACGTCATACTGATCTCCAAATGATAGGATATCTACCGTTACAAGGGAAAACCCCAATTTTTACAAAAGTGGGTTAATTTTATTTATGGTTTATGGAATTCTGAAGTATAATGCATAAACAATAAATTATCATATTATCCTGGTTATAGAAAAATTTAATATCCTAAACAAGGGCGTAGCCAGCAGGGGGCGATCGCCCCCCCCCCAAATGGTCAAGTAAAAACCAAAATAGTCGGGAGATTGCGCTTGCCGTTGCCTCCAATGACCCTTTTTTTGCTTTTTTGTTTAATCTGCATTGGACCGCCCCCCCCCCCCCCCCCAAAGAAAAATACTGGCTACGCCCTTGATCCTAAATGTATATAAATTTTCCTTGATTTCTTTAATATAGTTTTAAATAAAGTTTCGGGAAAAAAACTAATTTTTACTCTAAAAAATCCTTTATTTTTGGCCCGATATTTTTTATTAAGCCCGATTTTTTTTCAGTGGACAATAGAAATATTGGTCACACTGGTCTACCACAGAAAATATACGAATAGGTGTACATAGAGTTCTAAAGTTGTCTCACAACAATCACAAAATAGATATGATGCACCGAGATTTAGGTCTACTTTAAATCTCGGTTATATGATGCCACTTTGGTGTGTTGGTTATAAAAATAAGGTAGTACCAAGTTTTGGAATCCAGTGGCGGAACATAAGATTGGACTATAACTGTAGTTAACATTGATTTTTAGAATATATTTTTATCTATGTAAAATAAAAGTAAAAAAAGCGAATAAGACATTGTAAGTTGGGATTAAAACTAAATAACTTTTTTTTTAGGTGAGAAAGTATTTATTCAGAGAAAATATCCAGAATATGCAGATTCTTTATGGTTTATATATACAGTTTCGGTCGTTTCTGCTTGGAATGCCGAACTTGGTAAAAAAAATATTTTCCAACCCATTAATAATATTTTAAGATTGTGTTTTTACAGTTACTTATCCATTTGATCTAATTAAAACTAGGCTTCAAATACAGGGCGAAAAAGCTAACCAGAGTGTAGAAAATAAGGGCAAGGTGAGTAATAGGTGTATATTTATAGGCACATACCTATAATCTGACTTCAAAATGTATGCAATTAATATTTAACAAACAACCTTTAACAAATTGAACATATCATAATAGGATTTTTCTGAATAGTATAACCTTTTTGCTTTTTACTGCTGCTGATTTTAACCGTACCTTACTAGTCTATAGTATTGAATTTATTATAATGATTATATTCAGATACCACACAGAGGTATGCTGAAAACGGCCGTTGGCGTATGTAAAGAAGAAGGTGTGCATAAATTATGGCAAGGCATCCATGCTGCCTTTGCGCGTCATATTTTATATTCTGGAGGACGCGTGATCACTTACAAAACTATTAAAGAAAAAGTATTCAAAATCAAACCCGAAGACAAATATTTTCCTGCGTGGCAGTCTGCAGTCTGTAAGTTTGATTTATAAATTACATATTACTTAAAATAAATCAACAATATGAGAATGAATTTCGAAGTTAAATTAATATGTGTTTGATAGGTGGGATGCTATCAGGGGCTACTGCACAATATTTTGCAAGTCCGACAGACTTGTTAAAAGTTCAGCTACAAATGGAAGGAAGACGGAAACTCTTAGGGCTTCCTCCTCGAGTTCATGGAATGTATGATGCCT
This sequence comes from Aromia moschata, assembly GCA_029963805.1. Taxonomy (NCBI): domain Eukaryota; kingdom Metazoa; phylum Arthropoda; class Insecta; order Coleoptera; family Cerambycidae; genus Aromia; species Aromia moschata. The sequence continues at coordinate 1,035,054 of JAPWTK010000052.1, read as the reverse complement.
TCCAGAAGGTTTTGCGTACTGGAGGGATCAGAGGGTTATGGAAAGGTGATATATTTTACTAACCATTACATTTTAACAAATTTTTCATATTATTAAACGTCTACTTATTTTGTGCTTTCCATTTTTATCAGATTAATAATTATAATGCATTTCAGGGTCTATTCCAAACGTTCAGAGAGCAGCGTTGGTTACGTTAGGAGACCTAACAACCTATGACCTTGTGAAAAGTTTTACCCTCAGGCACACCAATTTGCCAGACGGTCATTTGCTTCATATCATAGCGAGTACAAGCGCAGGATTAGTGGCCGCACTGATGGGAACCCCAGCTGACGTCATCAAAACAAGGATAATGAACCAGCCGCTCGATGATAAGGGCAGGTAAATAATATTATGTAAAGTTGTATCGAAATTTTAAATTCTGAACGTATTTTTAAAATTGGTATTTCTTATCGTCAATTGTACTGTCAAATATCTTGTTTTCGCCTGAAGCTTGGATGTCTTTAGATTGGGAGTTAACTTTAATATCACATGAAAAATAAAAAAAACCATAAGTGTAATATCAGTTTTTGTATATAGTACCTTAAAACTAGGAATAGGTTTAAACCCAATGAGACGCCACTGTTAACTTTTCCACAGAAATACTGTATGTAAATACTGTGAGCTCCTATCCGTATGTAGGCAAAACTTTAATCGCTTAAGTGTTAAGGAAGTTGCCTATATTAAGCGTTCTTCAATTAAATATCCTTATTTTTGTTTGAAATTTTAGGGGACTTTTGTATAGCTCTTCTATTGACTGCTTAAGGAAAACTGTGATACAAGAAGGTTTTTCAGCACTCTATAAAGGTTTTGTGCCTTTGTGGTTGCGATTAGCACCATGGTCACTAACTTTTTGGCTGACCTACGAAGAAATACTCTTAACAGTAAGTGGTAAACATTGGTAGGTAAATCGAATTTAATCTATGTACTTATTTAGTGTGTGTAAAATAAAAAAGAAATACATAAAAATGTCTGCGTGAAACTGGTTTTATTTACTTTTTATTCTATTTCTGGTAGTAACCTTACTATTAGTTTGCAAATGACGTCATACGTGGTATAAACGGTATTTGCCAAACCGGGCAAATGAATGCGATAATCGAAATGGCCTAACGCCAGCCAAGTACAGGGGGTGATTTGTTTATTGCAAATCCTAACCATCTAAAATAATTCTAAGCCGTGATTAAATGGTGAGTATTTATTACAGTTTTTATGCTTCATAACCTGAACTAATGACTTTCCAATCGTTTTTGGTCGCGCAAAAATGTTTTCAGGTTAATCGTGCAACGTTGTCATGTTAACATAACAATCCTGTCGTGTTGTATTTGTAATTTTTAAAATGCCAAAATAAATGAATTTATGAATGAATTATGCAGTAATAAATGAAGATCACATTGACGCATACACTGCTGCATGAATATGCACACGTATCTGTAGGTATATGTTAGTTTTTATTGTTTTAATTAAATAATTATTAATACGTCCTTTATGCCAGTTGGAGAATGAAATTGAATTATATTTATTTTAATATACGTATGCCTTTATTGAAACATTCGCTCAATGTGTGTTAAAAAGTGTGTTTTATCAATTTTATTTCATTTTTTTTCTCCAGGATCACTTTGCACGTTCCTAAATATAGAGGTAGGTAAGTGTAGGTTATTCGATGTCGAAGTTACGCAAGATTGTATTTTGATCTCTGAAATGCTTGTTTACCTTCCAAATGTTGTTAAATCAGTCGATTCATTTTTTTATTGTTCAGATCAGCTGATCAAGGTAATTCGTCGGAAATCTTAGGGACAAGGTTGTATTGTTTAAAATCAATTTGAAATGGATTTACGATCTGTTTGATAAAGTTACAAAGTGATAGATAAACCGAGATAGGTATCTTCGAGGATCAAGGTTGCCAACCGTTTTGCTATTTTTTTTTCATTTGTTCGATTTAAGAGCGCGATCGTAAACCTCGAGTGATAAACCATGTTTGTAGAAAAAGGGAGAACACAAATAATTACAGGTAGGTGTATAAATATGTGTTATGCATTTTTATTTTATTGTAGAAACGCGATAAGTCGCAGTTAATACTCTCCGTTGGTATATATATATATGTACATATATATGTATTTTTAAATTGTTTGCCAACGTTGAGGTAGTAGAGTAAGTTAAATTTATTTTAGTGCAGTAAATATACATATTTTTATCTCCAATTTTAATGTACGAGTATTATTATGTGGACTATTATTATGTGGAATATAATTATGTGGACATATTTAATCAGAGGTTGAACATGCTTTGTAGTGCAAATTAAAACTTTATCTGAAAACTTAAATTTATTTTTGGGACGTCATTCAGCGAATACTGGGGAAATTACTAGGCAAGCATGATATCTACTATGGAGTAATAAATATGTAATGAATAAATATGTAGTGAAATGTGTAATTAACTTCCGTGGATCTACTTAACTAGGCTATCAAATTCGTCTGTGTATTAGCAACTCGAAATTGGGAAAGCACTTATTGTATTTTATGTGTGACTTTCATACTCAAATAATGCAGTAGAAAACTGAAAAACAAAACTGGTTGCAAAATACGTTTTTCAAAAAGCTTTGTTAACAGTGTCGTCTTGGTTACTCACAAAATACCCTAGAAAATGACTATTTGACGGTACGTATTACTTATTTGAAATCATATTCTATCAATGAAATCGTATTATTTGAAATTTAAAAATGCACAAATGACTATCTTCTTTTTTTATTTTTGAAAATATAGACATCCAAAAAAAAAACGTCATCAACTCTGGCTAGGAACGAGAGAGATGGAAATAGCGGTCATGTCTAAGCTTTCCGGTTATGTCAAACTTTTGACAAGCCACAATTTGTAATATAAACCATGGCTGTCATATCATGTCAAGGTGGGTTCATGCAGATATTTTTAGTAATAAGAATATGAATAGTAATAAGAACAAAAGTTAAACCTTCGTTTTATAATGACCCAGTTCATGCAGTAAATCCTTATTTTTAAAATTATTACTAAAAATTATATTTACTGCATGAACTGGGTCATTATAAAACGAAGGTTTAACTTTTATTCTTATTACTATTCTTATTCTTATTACTAAAAATTTCTGCGTGAACCCACCATCAGTCTTGACAAGTAAATTAGGTTATAAATTCGATTAAGAATAGAAAGAAATACACTCGTCTCCAAAATTTGGCCCTCCAAAATTCGTTTACCTCCACAATTTGGCGAAAAATCCCTCCGCAATTCATCGTTTTTCTATCCCCACTATTACCACGAGCTCTTTGCTCCTGTGCGGCGCGCTATTTGAAATCCTTGCAACATTAGTTTATTGAATAGGAAGCAGAATTATATTTAAAAACGCGATATTCCTTTATATTATGGGATCCTTTATGTGTATTTATAGAACCCTTACAATTTTTGGCTCTATTACTAAAAATTTACTAAAAATTTGGTCCGCGCACTCCTACGTACATTTTTCACGCCGGCAAAACAACAAATAAGTACACTCGAACCCCTCTTAAGTCGCCAAATCCGTGCATCCATAACCTCAACTTTTTTGTGTTTTAACTGCAAAAAGAAATATTTAGAGATATACCACAGCACTTGTTATAACGAAAAATGAGCCAACTGAACGAAAAATCAATGTAAGTATACCCAGTCGTGCGCGACAAAGTTCAATTTTCCACTTGAATGAATATTTTAAAGATTAAATATTTTTAAAAGATACTTAACCTATTTTAAATCAATAAATGTATTACACAATCATTTTTTTTCAATAAAAAATTGTACATATCCATGCGAGAATCCAATTTCCAAACGTAGTTCTAAAACTTTTACAGGCGGCGACTTAACCGGGACGGTTTCGCGACCTAATAGGGGGAAACGTGGTGAAATAACAGAGGATGTGAATTAAGCGAAGGTGAAATAAGAGGGGTTTGAGTGTACAGCCTCACTTGACAGTAAGCACCAATGCCGTGACTTTTCAGTGGCTGTGGTGGGGTACCCCTCTTGAAGTCAAATTCTGGAGACATTCTGTTCCCGAGCTGAATTGTATTTAAATAAAATGTAACATGCATCAAATTTTATCCAAAAATTAATATTTTGGAAAAAAATACAATTATTAATCGAAAAATAAATGAAATAAACAGAAATATACGGAAATGTTATTTCACAAGATCGATTTATGACTATAAAGCACATCTTAACAGTCCAGTAGGCAGGGAGCTAAAATCATCAAAAACTGTTCTTGAAAGATATAGGGCTAGTTTTGACTTATTAAAATTTTGAAAAAATATTAATTTGGGCCAGTTTTATAACGTTTTCTACGCGACTACCTTTTTTTGACGCTTTTTTTATATCTTCAAAGTACGCCTCAAGACGCGTATTTAAACAAAAAATGGGCGTCAAAATAGTATAGTCACAATTCCGAGAATTTCGAAGCCGCAACGCTAAAACATCTGTCGTGTCAAAAAAGGTAGTTGCGTAGAAAACGTTATAAAACTGGCCCAAATTAATATTTTTCAAAATCTCAAAAAGCCTCGCAAACTTTGCGAAAAAAAAATGCGGTCGTTAATTACTTGAAAATTTTGTGATCATAGTTGCCCTACTTGCGAGGTAAAAAAATGGTGAAAAAAAGCACTTTTTCAACTTCAGCAGTTATTTGCAAGTTAACAATGGCACTTGGAGACTTCGGGTTGGGCTTAAAATTTAGGAACTTCAATAGGCTACAACTTCTTATATATGCATATGCATATATATTATCTAAAATATGCGAATGAACGGAGATATAAGCGGAAATGTGAAAAAAAATACGTTTTTTTCCACAAATTGTTAATTTAAAAAATTATCGGACGTTTCACCTCTACGGACCCCACGCATTGTGTTCGACGCAAAAAAATACATAGGGAACCGTCAAAACTAGCCCTATATATTTCAAGAACATAAAAATATCTGCCTACTGGACTATAAGTACTTTCAAAGACAGATTCTGAATTTAAAAAAATGGAAAACGTTGAGTTGTAGAATATCTTCAAACCTTATACAATTATACGTGTCTAAAATTAAATTCTGAACAATTTAGCATTCCATTAACCTCATAACAGATTCAATAGTGTTCAGTCTGGAAATCAGCGTGGCTGCTCACCTGGATTTTTGGCGGAGTTCGATAAATAGCACAAAAAATGGAATAAGACTGGTTTGGACAACTTTGGAACAATTTCCAAAAGAGATATTCCTCCCGCGAACATCGCGAAAGGGTTTTGAAAAATATTCGCGAAATATTTTAGATTATAATTATCAAGTGGAAACATTTCTGATGGGTGTCCTTGAAATAAAATTTCGAATCAGCTAATTTTGAAGTGCTCTTTCTATATTACATAAACGATTTTTTTTATTTAATTTAAACGATATTTTTGTTTAATAGAGGAGTATTAGTAGTTGTATTTGTTTACATCGGGAATCAATGGGTAACGCCCTTAAAACCTGGTTGTCCACACTGTCAATAAAACAATAATTGAAGAGCGAATACCTAATCCTACAGGATAACCATCTTATAGAAGTATCCACTTCACTTTCACCCCACCCACTTGTTTACAGTTGATGGAGAAGGCATCGACTTACGTATTAGCTCTTCTATTCAAGTATGACTTATTTTCGAAGCACTATTACTTAATGGTACGATAGATGTTTACGGCTAGAAGCAACATAATTTATGTTATAGAAGAATAGGGGCACCGTCAGTCTTAGAGATGAAGTCGATTTATTTTCTACTATCAAGTAATCAGCGATATTACTTTTCATCCAGCTGTGTTACAGATATAGATGAAAAATCATACGTAATTTGATCCACCTTTATGGCAGCTTCTACTTTGTAAAAAAAACGATTCACGTCACCGATGACGCTATTAACTGCGGGCAGTGATACCTCCACTCAGTTATATTCAAATAAAAACTATAGTGGAATTTATTGAATTTTAAATATGGTGCTTGATATGCGTTGTTATGCAGTTGGCAGCACATCCGAGGTTGCCGTGTTGTATTACTTGACAATTTGAAATTATCCGAATCTTACATTGGCTTTAATAGTGGTTTGTGTCTTTTTTGAGCTTCAAATTTTTATCTTGCATTGAAAAAGTGTTATTTTTCAGAACAATTAAAGTGTTATAGTTGTAAGATTTTCGTTTGCGATATCCTAAAACAGGTAAACAGCTGCTGCCAAGAGTTAGTAGCATCTTTAATACCCTACGTGTCTACGGTTAGTTCTATTTCACAAAAAAGTAAAAAACAATGAACTTTTAAAATCATCTAGAAAGCGTAATCCTACCAAAAGGGTTACAAATTCTGTAGCACTGAATATACGTGTTATTCTTAACAATAATTACTGCTTTTTACGAATAAAAAAACTACACTGCACTATTTGTAAGTGAATGGTATTTGTGAGAAAGCCTCTAATTTGTTTATATGTGTTTTTAAACATTTCAGAACTTCCCCGTGCTTATTTCTTCTGCTCTTTTTTTATACTTATGTATTTATGCGCTAACCAATGTCTCTTAAAATATATAAACTTTTAAAATTGTTTTATATCTTTTTAATGTTGAAAAAATAAGTTATTTAAAAACAAGTAAACACAAGGGGTCCATATGCTAGTCAAAATTGTTTCTAAATACTGAATAAATTTATAACAATCTGGCATCAGTGAGCTCTAAAACTTAAACACGTATTTGATGACGTGTATCGCGTTTTATTTTGTATAAAGTAATCACATCAATCTAGATGTGATTAGAGAGAAAAAATCTTCCGGATCGACTTATTTTTTCTAAAATTTCAGAATAATGTGCTATCGCAATTACAATTGACAGGAAAATGTTTGTTTTTTTGCTTGTTTATTATTTTTATTTAAATAAAATACCCTGCACAGTTTGATCTGTAAATTAGTAAATTAGAAAAATAAAATAAAACTCTCATTTATTTATTTTATTTTAGCAAAGTTCTGAAACGTACATAAGTTCCAAAACCGTGTAAAATGAGCGAAATGTATGCAGTAACATACTTAAAATTACTTAAACATGTAGATTTGTAGAATCTAATTCTGGTTATATGTATATAACTAGCGACCCGCCCCGGCTTCGCACGGAATTATAAAAAATGGTTATTGTGGGTTATCCCTAACAGATAGACACATACCATCGCGGACTTTTTTGTAGACCTTTTTAAGGTGTACAATATTGTAGTACATTATTTTGATCTATCTCGTAGGGTTCAGCCAGCGTTTGCAATGTAAGCGCAAAAAAATGTGTTTATTTACGACATCACATTAGAAACCTCCAAAATTATCAGTGTTTCTCTACTATATTATGCATGTATTATACTTATAAACCTTCCTCTTGAATCACTCTATCTATTAAAAAACACCGCATCAAAATCCGTTGCGTAGTTTTAAAGATCTAAGCATACATAGGTAGTAGATAGATAGATAGATAGATAGATAGATAGATAGGGACAGTCAGCGGGAAGCGGAAGCGTTTTATACTATGTTATGATGTTCTAAGTTAAAAAAAGAGACAACTTGCGAGTAAGAGTCTTTAAAACCTCCCTGAAGAGGAATGCATCAATGTATGTAAATCGCGTTATGTTTAAAATAGTAGTAAGTCTTAAAGCGGTGGGTGCCTTAATTTTCTCATAAAAAGCACTTCAACTATTGATTGTGTGAAAACACCTACGTCTCGCAAGGTTAACTATTTTTTATACGTTCGATAGCACCTGTAGGTAAAATAGTCTAAATTACTAATATAAATTACTGTTTTCATTGCTGCTACCTGCTACTGGCCAGTGGCGGGGATATGTTCAATATGCGTCCGTTGAAGTCAGCAGTGTGAATAAGTGTGGTTATGATTAGCGATGGGAATAATCGAGATGCAATAATCGAATTAGTAGATTATTAAAATATCTTGAGATAATCGATTATGCTATTTGAAAATTAGTAGTCAAAATTAGTAGTACTAAAATTAGTTGTTCGGCGAGATGCGAGAACCGAGAACCGAGTTACTGTCAGACGCGCGATATATTGCGCATGCGCAGGCACCTCGATCTATTTACATATTTGCTAAATGAACACGCACAAGCCTCCTATAGTATAAATTAGTAGATAGCTGCCGGCCGTATGGTATGGTTCTGTCATTTGTTGCAAGATAAGGCGATATACAAATACATACGATTTTAATTAATAGACGGCAGAGTCGATAATATGAAGGCAAGTTTCTCAAAAGTGATTGATTTTTTTTAAGATGTTCTACAATTAGTATATTTGGCATGTGGATAAACCCTACTAGTAATTTTGACTAATTTGGCAGTAAAATTATTGTAAAAAAAAACAGAACAGAAATGATAAATGAATGATAATCTATAAATTTCATTTATTTCATTACTTTTAAAAACTCCACGTCATAAAATATAACATAAATTAGAAAAAAAACATAGGCAGATATTATTTTAGGGACGACGAAGGCATAAAATATCCTTGTGTATAATAAATTATCGGCAAACATATACAACAGTAAGGTTCTCGATTACACTGTGTTATCTTAGGTTTCATAACTAAAATTAGCACTACTATTTTTTAACTACTAATATTAGTAGATCATTAAAATGTCTCGATTAGTAATAATCGATTATTGAAATATCTCGATTATGCCCATCGCTAGTTATGATTGACGATGATCTTATTGGATAGTGGCATATTGGATAATGTTAGGTCATGTCCACTTTCAAGAACGTCACGGGAATTGGTTCACTCTCTCTTATCATTCGTCGATGAAATGAAGCTATCGGTATACGAGGTGTGGCTATTAAATAACCGAACTGATGCTGCTACCAGCGCGCTGTGAGCGTGTCGCGACAAGTTTGAAAAAAGACGAAGACATTGAAAAAATTGCCAATTAATCCGCGAAGATCGTCGCCTAAGCATCCAAGGACATGCTGGATTAACAGGAATCGAAAGAATGTGTTCACCAGATTTTGCATGAATCGTTCTACACGGGCAAAGTTTGCGCAAAAATAGTGCCAAAACTCCTCACTCCCGAGCAAAAGAAATCACGAATGAACATTTGCGCTGACATTCTAAATAACATTGACACTGATCCGAGCTTGTTAGACACGGTGATTACTTGTGATGACAAGATTCGAAAGTGTGGAAGCGGTTAAAGCAAAAACGACGGAGGTTCTGAACCAGCTGACAGAAGCGAACTTCCAGCACTGCTTTCAACGATGGAAAAGTCGTATGGAGCGGTGTAGAGATCGCCAAGGGTAGTACATTGAAGGCGAAAAAGTTGCTACTGTAATTGGTAAGGAATAAAAAGTGTTATGACAGCAGTTCGGTTATTTAATAGCCACACCTCGTAGTTAACTATATCAAAGCAACCCGGAGTTAGTTTCGTATGGAAAGACAAATATAAATTGTGGCAAGTAATTCAGGCTATTTGGGACATTTGAAACTAGGCATTTCCGAAATATGGTTTTTGAAAATGGAAAATTCACGACGAATGGAAATGCAGCATAAACAAGATTTGGAAAATAAATAGGATATTTTTTTAAAAACTCACCGAGATACACAAGAAACCCGTTGTTAAAATGTTTACCCTAACAAATTATAATATCTGCAGTTGAATATACAGGAAAACGGGTGTTTAAATGTGTGTTTTGTGAATTCTGTGCCCAAAGATATGATACTGTGAATTCTGTGCCCACTTGTTTTGATTTACACTATTTGCATGTGGAAGTAATTATTGTTTACCCCTATAGTCTTGAGTTTATATGAAAATTGCAAAAATTATTTAATGCATTTGACAATTTCTTCATTTCCCTTAAAAAATATTTTATTTGAATTATGTACACTGTACACTATGAGCCTTATTAAAAGTTGCATCAGTGTCGTAGCTTTAAATAAACCGTAGAATAAAAGTTAAAAAGCTTCGAATACGATTCATTTAAACCTGTGATTATAGAATACACACACATATAGCTACATTTATCAGGTTGATCTTTTTGTTCGTTTTAAGGTTTAAGGTTTAACGTTTTAACACATATTAACATAACACGTTAAATTTGCCGATGGTTTATGTATTGTTTTAAATAACCAAGGAACAAAAAAGAAATTGAAAAAACTAGGATCTATTTTTACTATGTGAATACAGTTTGTCGTAGGAATATAGTAATTGTCATTCATTTTCATGCTATTTTGATATTGTTTAAATTAGTTGATTAAATATGTCTTCAAATAACCAGCTTCATCATATTTGATAGGTGTATACATAAAAATAAATAGATAAAAAATTAGCAATATTTACTTCGTGTGCCTTGTTGCCAAATGTAGAATTTTTTCTCGAAAGCCAAACCTTAATTTAACCTCGAAAGTTATTTTTGAGGTTACATCAATGAACTCGAAGCTAACGAGGTCGCTAATTTAACCCAAAAGATAACCTAAGGCTTGTTAAATGAAAACTATATAGATAATATAATATATAAATCGAGTACGGTTTTGCTATCTCTATCCATGTCATTTTGACTCGTGTTTAAGTAAAAATAATATAATAACAAAGAATACGAAAAAAATAATAAAATGACTACTCTAAATCCAATATGGCGGACCGTCTAAGATGGCGGACTACTTTTTTGTGTACTACTTTTTTGTGTACTCCCATGATATAGGTATCAAATGAAAGGGTTTGCTGAGAAGAATACGAAAAATAAAATGACCACTCTAAATCCAATATGGCGGACCGTCCAAGATGGCGGACTAGTTATTTTTAAGCACTCCCATTATGTGGGTATCCAATGAAAGGGTTTGCTAAGAAGAATACGAATAAACTGACGTCTGCGTTCAACCCTTCGAGGAGATGGTGTACTACTGCCCGACTAAACAGTAAGACTTAGCGGGGTCGTGTCTTAACTAATATCAACCTATACCCTAGGCAAATTCTAGCGGGGGTGAAAAAAATTCAAAATGGCGAAAAACAAGATGGCCAACATACCAATTTTAAAGAGTTATAACTTGGTATAGGTTAGGGATAGTATGAACAGGTTGAGAAACATTTGGATACAAAAACAGGACGATAAATAAAAAATAAATTAATAAAAAAAATTTAAAAACAAGCTTTTATTTAAATGCTCTATAAAGAAGAAAATAAACTTTAAATTGAATCAAACCCATAAATGTATTACATTACGCAATTTATATGATATAAAAGCTTGTCACGAGATTTACTTGCGTAGATAAACAAGAATGTAATAAGTATGTAACTTGATCTTGACATAAGAAAATCTAAGAAAAAAAAAAAAGTATGTATTTTATAAAATAGGTAAATACATCCACACAAGTAAATCTCGTGACAAGCTTTTATATCATATAAATTGTGTAATGTAATAAATTGATGGGTTTGATTCAATTTAAAGTTTATTTTCTTCTTTTTTAGAACATTTAAATAAAAGCTTGTTTTTAATTTTTTTTTTTATTAATTTATTTTAGTTAGAACTTACTTTTAGTTAGAAATTTTTTTTGTCATCGCTACACACCTCCACTATTAGTTAGTGAAATTCGTAAATTGTAATAATTTGATAACATAATCTAGAGATAGACATTATAGGTACATAGCCGATGCATGTGTTTGGAAAATTATTTTTATGAGGGTTATAAAGCCCAGAATTAAATATCTAATTCTTAGTATTTTTACTTAAAACATTTCTTATTTGTCTCTTGATTAACTGGATTATTTCTATAAAATATTTAACGATATTTGGTTTGTATTTATAGATTAATTTTCACACAGTGTCGTCTATGAGTTAAGCTACAGATTCTTTGAAATATGAAAAACTTGAGTCGATAGTTAGGACAATGTTAATTTAAAAGATTATATCTGTCAATTATGTGAAACGCATATGTTTGTCATGTTGCATACATACATGCAGACTGCGACGTGTTGATGTTAATCAGATATCAAAATAAAGGGCCATCCAAAAAAATCTGGCTATGAACGAGAGAGATGGAAATAGCGGTTATGTAGAAGCTCGAAACGAAACATTGTTGTTGTCAAACGTTTGCGAAGTGGCTGTCACAATGGTAAAATCAATAATGGCTGTCACATGATGTAACAATCTTGACAATTACATAGTCAAGTTACAAAGTAATGATATATAGAATAGAAATACGCTTCTTTTTGCTCGGCTGACTTTTTTTTGACGGTTCTTTAGTAAGTAGGGGCGGTTATAGTTCGCGATAATCTTATTGGATGGTGCCTTCTCTGACGTAATGTCGGCCACGCCCACTTTCCAGAAAGTGTGAGTTTCCAACATTATTTTAGTATTTGTTAACAGTAACAGACGCAGTGTGTATGTATATAATATGAAAATAATTGTTTGTGTTTAAAGGTCATCTTGTTAAATGTCCTTAATAGTTCATGCGATATTTCAAATTGGCAACAAAGGTGCACATGTTAAATTATAAAATAATAATTGAATTACATATGCCAACCAGATTTTTTTTAGTTCCTGTATACCAAAATATATAATAAAATGTACTCTATTTCCATTCTAAATTGAAAATAGGTAGAAAAAAGCAAGGTTGTCAGATATATTTTCTAAAATTGCTAAGCTCACTATACAAGTATACTTCATACTTCATACTTCAGTAAACTGTTAGTTCGTGACGTTCTTAGAAAGCTAGTTTGGAAATATTAAAAAAAATACATAGATATAAATTTATTAGTTAGCATTAAAATAAAGCGTTTAAAATTGCTGGAAAAACAATTATAAATTAAAACAACTTTATGTATGTTCCTATACCTAAGAAAATTTTGAAGAGCCGGCAACGCGATGCCGCGAATGCACCAGCGAATGCCGACCATTATACTATAGGATTGCTTTATATGTAATACGTGCCAAATACTTATTCGGTCCACTGTGCCATAAAATTTTTACGACGTCGTTAAAATGATTTACGACTTTAGAAATTCTACGTGTTTAAGGCGCCAGTGACGTGTATTTCAGCTAGGTTTATTAACACAGACAATTTTTTGAGATTGTCTGGCTAAATGAGCATTATTTACAGCAAAGTATATTACAAATATTAAGAGTTTTGTATGCAGGCTAATTTTAATCTCCTATATTGATTTGAATTAAAAAAAATATTTCACAATTTTCGAATTTATAAAAGATGCACGGCCATGGAATCATAAAGTTGCACCGCTTTTTTTGTTCCCCAGGCGTATTTATCATTTTCAATTAAAATTAGAAGGACTATACCTTGCATATGAATAAAACATGTATGTTTTAGCCTTTAAGCATTTGATATATTTTTTCTCGAGTATTTATAATTATTTGAAAAAAAATAATATTATCTATATGTAAATATTTTATTTCAAATTTTAACAATTAATTATGGAATTATAGCATTAATAATAACGGAATTATTAATAATTAAGTACTTACTAACGTAGTATTAATTTATTTTATTCCACTATCAACAGTAAACATTATTTTAGGTAGGTACTAATTGGAAGCTTTACAAGACACGTGAGTGTTAACAATATACAATTTATTTTTGTTAGCTCTATATTGGGTTTTCTGGGTACCGTAAAAATACATTAACACAGGATCGTCGCCTTTAGAATCACCCATTTTAAAGTAATTAAACCATAATATTTTATCAAAGCATTATCGGCAACTTATCGCAAACGCTTTACCAGCATTAATTAGCTCGCCGTTCTCGAGTAAATAAAAAATAATTCCGTTCGCAGTCCATTGTTACATTACAATGTATAATAAATGTACATAGAAATGGTTATACCGTGCGTCTCACGACGACATGAAATATTTAATAAGAATAAAGTGCTCCAATAACTATTCTTTATTAGTATTGTAATTAAACAAGTAGACAAATTTAAACAAGTATAGTCCTTCTATTTTTAATTGAAAATGATAAATACGCCTGGGGAACAAAAAAAGCGGTGCAACTCTATGATTCCATGGGCGTGCATATATCTTTTATAAATTCGAAAATTGTGAAATAATTTTTTTCATTCAAATCAATATAGGAGATTAAAACTAGCCTGCATACAAAACTCTTAATATTTGTAATATAATTTGCTGTAAATAATGCTCATTTAGCCAGACAATCTCAAAAAATTGTCTGTTTTAATAAACCTAGCTGAAATACACGTCACTGGCATCTTAAGCAAGTCAGAATTACTAATGTCGTAAATTATTTTAACGACGTCGTAAAAATTTTATGGCACAGTGGACCGAATAAGTATTTAAGCAATGTATTAGATGCAAAGTAGTCTTATAGTCTAATGGATCGTTGACCGGTGTTACCGCCAGTGGTTTGCTCTGTGCCGCCAGCAGTTGCCCGGCTAGCAGCGTTGCCGGCTCTTCAAAATTTTCTTAAGTATAGTAATTTACTTAAAGTTGTTTTAATTTATAATTATTTTTTCCAGCAATTTTAAACGCTTTATTTTAATGCTAACTAATAAATAAAAAAAAATGAAAAGGTAATAATTTTGAAGATCATGACTGCACATGATCATGAACTTGGAAAAGAAAACGGACGTAGAAAAATTCCTTTGATGATTGGAGATATTTATTCAAAAAATCCTCATCGTCATTTTTTTCGCATAAGTATAGTCTTCACAAGCAAAAAAACGTATCAAAAGGTTATATTACAATGTTTAAAACCGTACCTATTCCAACACTGTCAAATTAGGAGTAAATATTCACTACTATTGATGCATTTATTAGTAATTCTTTAAATTTCTAAGCGTTACTAATGTTGTCAGTGGGTCTTGTGATAGCGGTGTAGTTCCCAAGAATGAGTCAGGGCCGGCCTCAAATATTCTTATATTTATATCTGAGTTTTCAAAAAACTTTTGTTGGGGTCATTTTTTTCTCAGGTTATTAGTTTTGGTACATACAATCATTAGTTGCAAGTTCCTTGCTGACGGTACGTAATTTAGTTTAAATCGTTTTCTTCCTCATATTTTCTGTTACTAGGTTGTACATTCATTTTATGGACATCCTGTAAGATTTTTTCTTATCAATACTATTTATTGCCAGGACGTACGTTACATTTAATGTATTTTAACTCTTTTTATATAATTTATGTATTATAAATATATTTAACAGTTATTAAGAAATCAGATGAGACTTTATTTTATTTAATATGAGATTTAAAATTAGATCAGGTTTAAGATTGCACTGGATTAGGAAAATATCAGTTTGGGTTATTGTGTTATATGAGTTATGAATTATTATTTATCTAAATATAAGATACAAGTTACAGATCGACTCTTTTTTTCAAAAACTCTAAACTAAAAATAAGAAGAATTCGTATAAAATACAATTGAATAAATATCAATTTACTTTAATTTCTCTTATTGAAATTACTGACTCTTAAGTGCCGTACTCTGTTTTTGATGCAAACCCGAAATGGGTTGGGCCTTTTTTCTACCAAGAATGAAAGATTGTGCAGACAATCTTATTTTTTTAAATATGTCGCACACCTGTCGATGTTACTCTGATTTTTAGCAAGTCTGCGTAATACGCACCACATTTACTTGTTTATGCGTAAAAAATATTTTATTTCGTACAATGCGGAATATAAGATATGTAAGTGAACCAACGTACTTGTAACTGTTTTACTAAATTAGGGCAATAATATTATATTGACCCTAGTTTTATGTAATAACGCATATTATGCAAGGCGCGCTTGCTGTATTATCAGACTAATGTATTTAAAAATGTGGATTACCTACGTCAAAGAATTAAATAGAAAAATATATGTGTACATACAGAGAATGGAAAAGTACTGCTCAAATTCAATAAAACCAAAAACCATTTTTGCCAAAAAAAAAAAACGAAAGAGGTCAAATTGTAATTAAAAAAATTCAAATATTTGACTGCCATGACTGACCTTTCGTTTTGGTAATTCTAATATTATTTAAAAAAACTGCATACAAATTTTACCATCTTGATTTAAAAAAAAATGAGAGAGAATACTAAAACACAAATTTTATTATTACTAAAAGTTGACTGTAACATTAAAAATGAAATACAAGATTAGGTCAAATGGTTCTCAAATTGCCAACCACTGACATCTTGACAATAGGCAAGTGTATCTACAAATTCACAGAGTATAGTCCTTCTAATTTTAATTGAAAATGATAAATACGCCTGGGGAACAAAAAAAAGCGGTGCAACTTTATGATTCCATGGGCGTGCATATATCTTTTATAAATTCAAAAATTGTGAAATAATTTTTTTCATTCAAATCAATATAGGAGATTAAAATTAGCCTGCATACAAAACTCTGAATATTTGTAATATAATTTGCTGTAAATAATGCTCATTTAGCCAGACAATCTCAAAAAATTGTGTGTGTTAATAAACCTAGCTGAAATACACGTCACTGGCGCCTTAAACACGTGGAATTTCTAAAGTCGTAAATCATTTTAACGACGTCGTAAAAATTTTATGGCACAGTGGACCGAATGAGTATTTGGATGTATTACAAATAAAGCAATCCTATAGTACATATGGTGGGCATTTGCTGGTGCATTCGCGGCTGCCGGCAGCTCAGGCGTTGCCAGCTCTTCAAAATTTTCTTAAGTATAGTAATATACATAAAGTTGTTTTAATTTATAATTATTTTTTTCCAGCAATTTTAAACGCTTTATTTTAATGCCAAGTAATAAATTTATATCTATGTATTTTTTTTAAAATATTTCCAAATTAGCTTTCTAAGAACGTCACGAACTAACAGTTTACTGAAGTATGAAGTATACTTGTATAGTGAGCTTAGCAATTTTAGAAAATATATCTGACAACCTTGCTTTTTTCTACCTATTTTCAATTTAAAATGGATATAGAGTACATTGTTAATGACTTATTTCGTCATTTGTCAAATTACGCACCTTATTCTGTCCTTTAAATCGTCTAAGTATTGTGGTCTCCAGGTACAGACTTTTACCTTCAAATGTCCCCAAAGAAAATAGTCCAGGAACGTAAACTCTGGAGATCTCGGAAGCCAGTCTATTAGCCCTCTTCGATCAATTCAACGCCTAGAAGAAAAATATTCAAGTAACCTCAGGTAAACAGGTTGAGTAAATCGCTCGATGCTAATATAATTTGTATTAGCATAAAATGTGCATTATTTTTGGGCTCCAGTATATTCTTGATTTAGGGGATACTAAACACCATACATATATAAATAAATTAAATAATCTTTATTTATACTTTGTCTTTGTTGATCAATTAATGATTGTTAATGGTTTGTTATTCACTTATCCTTTTTTTTAATAAAGGTCTACTCATATTTTGCATACAATGTTTCTATTTTCACAGTTATTTTTTTATTAACTTGCAATATTTGGTTTATACAATTAATCGGTGCTTTTAGGAAAATATAACAAACATTTTCAAAATCGGCAATGAAAATATGGATTATCCTTGTAATTTGTTCTAGATATTAATTTTATTGAATTTCGTATTGTTAAATTATTAAAAAAGTAAATACAAATAGTTTTGAGTGACGTTTGTGTAGATATTATATTTTTTTAAATGGTACCCCTAAAGAGGGGGTTCTTGTCATAAAAAATATTGACACAATCAAAATAATGTATGATATGTAAAATCATTAATCGAAACTGACTTCGTTATATATTTATGTGTGTGTATTATAAATCGTAGTTTTCCATGATAAAAACGTGATAAACAAAAAACAAAAAAGCAATATTTCTTTTCAGTGGAAAAAACATTAAACAAAAATAAGTTGTTATTATATCATAAAATGACTAAATATAAAAAAATAAGGAAGATTTGTTAAAATGACTAATTTTATTAATGTTACAAAAAAAGAAAAATAAATTTCGTTTATGATTTCATTCAAAAGCATATAGCGATAAAACTTAAATGACCCCAATAAATTAATAAACAAACACTTTATAATTGTTTATTTTTTGCCAAAAAAAAGTTAAATCCATGTATCTCAAGAGAAATATCTGACCTGGTTTTAGTTTTTGGAACACTGTAATTACTAATTTAAGAATTTAAATAAGTTAAATATATTTTCCTTGATTTTTTAAAAAGGCCTACCTATTACTTCAAACTTTCTTTACTAGCACATTTTTTTTGTGGAAAATAATTTGTTGTTATTTTATAATAAAATTTGTGAAAAACATGAAACAATTTGTGTTTTATTTTACTTATATTCATGTTGTTTTTAATACATTTTTACTAAATATTTTTTGTACTCGTAATGTGAAGTTCATATTTTATAAATGCATCGTCTTCTTATACTTTTAATGGATTTGCAGGATTTCAATCTTAAATAAATACAAAACATAAGTGACAAAACATGAATGATTTATTTTTATACCTATATGTACACTTTTTTTTTCAGGGGATTTAGCGAAAATGCCGCCTGTGCCACCCCAAAAGGCTGAGTTCCCAAAATTCGTGGATTCGTTATGGTGTGTATATATAGTTTCAGTCGTTGCAGCTTTTAATGCCGAATTTGGTATGTATGTATGTAATTTTCTATAATACAAAAACCCGCAGACATAAAAATAAACAAATATCATAATTCACTCACAGATTAAACAAAATATACACTAGTAACAAAAATTAAAAGGTGTTAAAAAAATTCCAAATTTTTGGGTGATTTTCAACAAGGGATAACTCGGAGAAAAATGGTCGTACAGAAAATGAAAAAAAGGAAATTGTAGCCTCAAGTGTCTAGTTTTCAGATATGGACTTAAACATTTTTTAGCGGGAGCGGTTCTCACGTAATCATCCGAAAACCAACAAAAAAAGAAATTCCAAATTTTTTGCTCGTCTTTAAAATGGTCTGTGGACTTTTTCATCATGCGACCATAAAGCTCTTTTAGACAATTTAATCAGCTTTAATTTGACCTCTTAACGAGCTCCGTACGACGATTTGCCGCGGAGTTATCGTCGATCAAAGCAAAAAAAGTCCTTTTCAACTTTGACAATCAATTACTCGGGAACTAATGATCGTACAGAAAATGGAGGTAGGGTTTTGGAAACTGCAAAACATTATCTATAAGACACAATCGGGGGGCGATTGATAAAACAATTTTTTGAAGCGATAATGTTGGCTGAAAGAAAGTTAAAAACTTGCGAATTTAAGGACATTTGGAAAATTTTGTATAACTTTGTATATAGTGGATGAACGAAGGATATCTCGGTAATTTTTTAACCTCAAAGTGTCCCCAAAAAACCCTCAAAGTTGCAACGCGCTGCGATTTTTTTTCTTAGCGCTCCGAAGGTTTAAAGGACCCCGCACCAATCATGGATTTTGGTTCCCTGCCAATTTTTCTGGGGTTGAAATATGTTGTACTTTGAATCCCCCTGAACAAAAGTTTTCATGGCACCAAGGTCCAAAAATCAACTCCAAGCGAGTTACGAGCCGTCGAAAGTCGGATATCTGACTCGACGGCCGTCGAAATTAGAATTTTTTGGAATCTATTGAGCTTAGCAAAAATTATCTAAGAACAAAAATGTCTTAGAATTAGTCATAGAATACCCTCAAATTTTTTCAGAATTTTTCCATCTAAAAATTCTGATATAATTTGAGGGGTATTCTATGACTAATTCTAAGACATTTTTTGTTCTTAGATAATTTTTGCTAAACTCAATAGATTCCAAAAAATTCCAGTTTCGACGGCCGTCGAAAGTCAGATACCTGACTTTCGACGGCTCGTAACTCGCTTGGAGTTGATATTTGGACCTTGGTGCCATGAAAACTTTTGTTCATTTGCGACAATCCATATTTTTTTGCTCAAAAACATTACTCGTTGGAAAAAATTAAAAAAAAAAGAAACCTCAAAAACAGTTTTTTTTATTTTCAATGTTTTTGAGCAAAAAAAATATGGATTGTCGCCAAAAAATATCATATAGAAGTTGAAAAAATGCATAAACATAGAAAAATTGCTTGTTACGGTGATTTTTGGCCGAAACGATAAATTTAAACCTTCGGGACACTAAGAAAAAAAAATCGCAGCGCTTTGCAACTTTGAGGGTTTTTTGGGGATACTTTGAGGTTAAAAAAATTACCGACGATATCCTTCGTTCATCCACTATATCCAAAGTTATACCAAATTTTCCAAATATCCTTAAATTCGCAAGTTTTTAACTTTTTTTCAGCCAACATTATCGCTTCAAAATTTTTTTTTATCAATCGCCCCCGATTGTGTTATAGAGAATGTTTTGCAGTTTTCAAAACCCTACCTCCATTTTCTGTACGATCATTAGTTCCCGAGTAATTGATTGTCAATGTTGAAAAGGACTTTTTTGCTTTGATCGACGATAACTCCGCGGCAAATCATCGTTCGGAGCTCGTTAAGAGGTCAAATTAAAGCTGATTAAATTGTCTAAAAGAGCTTTATGGTCGCACGATGAAAACAAATTTTTGAAATCCACAGACCATTTTGCGAGCAAAAATTTGGAATTTTTTTTGTTGGTGTTCGGATGATTACGTGAGAACCGCTTCCGCTAAAAAATTTTAAGTCCAGATCTGAAAACTAGACACTTGAGGCTACGATTTCCTTATTTTTATTTTCTGTACGACCATTTTTCTCCGAGTTATCCCTTGTTGAAAATCACCCAAAAATTTGGAATTTTTTTAATATCCATTAATTTTTGTTACTAGTGTATTTTTAGATTTTATATGTAAGTAGGTACTTAAATGCTTCTCCAACGAGCATCATTAACTTTTTTCTATGTGATTATATTGGTAACTTTTATATCATAAAGATTAACGAAGGTGGATTTTCTATTGGGAAAATTTTCAGCAATGCCAGAGAAATCCTGAGAAAACTAATAATAATTAAGTTTTTTTAAATCTTTTTATTTAAATAAGTATGTAGTTCATAATGTTTGAAATGTTGTACATAATGTTGAATATTTTTTGGAGAAATAGCATCAAACGGGCTTACTGAACTACATTACTACACAACACAGGAAAATATTAGTTGGGTCTATAATATAATAACTAGAGTTGGATAATCGGTGCCGCGCGCTAGTGGCGTACGCGTCCTTTGCGATAATTTTTATTCGTTGTAAATGTTATACTTGAACGAAAATTTAAAACACTTACCCTCTTAAACATCATTAATTTGAAGGAGTCGTCGCTGCATTGGAATTATGGAGTATGCGACATGTATGCGGCACCGATTATCCAACTCTAATAATAACAATCACTCTCACAAAAAAAAACTGGACGTTTTCCATGAAACACCGAACTACTACACTTTTCTCGACGCGCTTTACTACGTTTTTCCTTAAAAAAAAAAGTTTTAATCTTCTCCTGAAGATGCCAACTTGGTTGGCGAAACGCGCGTCGAGAAAAGTGTAGTAGTTCGGTGTTTCGTGGAAGACGTCCAGTTTTTTGTTTCTACGCCGAAGGTTGCAGTACCCACTCCAGGACTGTCTCTTACAATAACAGATTTTTGTAGTTCTCTGATTTCTTGTTACCTAGGAAGTTGCTACATACATTTTTGAAGGTAGTTCATGCCCGATTTTCTTTTCTCGAAAGTGTAGTTTCAACATTTTCGTCTTTAAACGAGTTTTCGTATTTGCGGCCCAACCAATCTCTTTAAACTTTGCCTCACTTATACACTTATTCACTTTTCCGTCTTTCCGTCTCAAATAAAGAAAAGCATTTCATTCGGAACTTAATTTTTTAAAGTCCCAGTTTTATGTGCAGAGGAGGTAAATAAACTATGTGCTGCTCTGCCAAGGGTTCATTAAGGACGTTTTTTCAGATGTTGATGTTTTCTAGATTTTGCTACGTGATACGACAATTTACAGGTCGGTGTAAGGGTTACATATGCAGGTTGAAATGATCGAAATAACACATTAGTTTGACGGAGAGGTTTTTCATGCAGAATATAATCTATTCCAATAGTCACTTGTAGCAGGTGAGTGAAGCTATCATATGCCCAATTTTAAGCCAAACTGATTTTGGCATCAATAGACGACTTATTGACCCATCTTATCTGCGATGGCAAATGTATAAATTTTATTTTAAATATGAGTTCTAAAGACTATAGTCCCTTAAATAACGATTTAATTGTGGATTTACACAATCTGAAAAAAAGAGCTTTTTGAATTATACTTATTCATATAACAGTTAGAGGTTATTCAATATACACGGTGGAGACTTTAACTGGAATATATTCGCTAGCGGGGTGGTGAATGATTTTTCAAAAAATTCCCGAGACACGTCAACTTTTAAATGTATTTACCTACATTTTGCAAGTAGTATGAAAAAATATAGCCCTTCAGGGGTGGCTGAAACCACCCTCCACATGATTTTTTCAAATGCAACCCTATGGCTTGTGACCCCTCATTGTAAAGCTGGTGGAAAGAGGAATCCAACGCACTGATCAAATTTTAATTTTTAGTATGTTTGTAGGGTTGCATACAATTAAAACAATTTAAAAATTAAATTTATTTTCAACGTAACAATTGTTCAAAATGTGCACCATTCACTTGTTGGCAGCATCCCAGTCTGTGGTAGGTTTCGTCCCTTACATTATGCAACATTTGCGGTGTTATTTTTCCGATTTCCTCTTATCCTTTCCTGCAGATCTGCTATGTTGTTGGGTTTCTGAATGTAAACCCTACTTTTAAGATGTCCCCACAAAAAGAAATCCAGTGGTGTAAGATCTGGAGATCTTGCTGGCCACTCAATATTACCTCGCCTCTCAATCCACCTACCGGGAAAAATTCTGTCCAGATACTGACGAACAATGGCAGCATAGTGTGGTGGGGCCCCATCTTGCTGAAACCATAACCTCTCGTCGGTCAAGTTAGGGTTTAAGGGGTTTGGAAATAAATGACATAGCACTGGCATTAGTTCGTGGTGGAGTAAACGCAAGTATCTTGCTCCATTAAGAGTGTCATCAAAGAAAAATGGTCCTACAATTCTATCTTGTATTATTCCGGCCCACACATTAGTTTTCTGTGGGCGCTGAGTATGAAGTTCCCTCATCCAATGGGGATTCTCTTCAGCCCAGTAACGACAATTTTGGCGATTTACGTGCCCATTTAATGTAAAAGTAGCCTCGTCAGAGAAAACTATCCACTCTGAAGATAACTGGTTTTGATCAATACAAGTCATCAATAAATCGCAAAATTCTACTCGTCGATCTGGATCATCTTCAAGTAGCTCTTTAACAGCTTGCATTTTATATGGGCGTTTTTTCTCATATTTAAGTATTTTTAAAACTGTTTTGTGATTAAGATTACTATCACGGGCCAGTTGACGGGCTGGAGTGATTGGATTTTCTTCTAGAGCAAGCAACAAATTCAACTTCGTATCGTCATCAACAACAGCCTGCCTCTTACTCGGTACTTTCCTGACATGACCCTCTGACATCTCTCGATATTGTGCCTCAATTTTACTAATGGTACCTTGATTTAGTGGTGGCAAGTCAGGATGCGTTTCTCGAAACAAGCGAACAACTTCGCATTGAGTTCGCGCCCTATCACCATATCCAATCATCATCAAAATTTCGATTTTTAGTGAGTCAGTTTAATAAGACATTTTCACCAATTTGAAATAACACTTCGTTTCAAACTCTGAATACAGCATACAAACTAAATTACTCTTTGCGGCCGTGTAAAAACACTAGCAAAAAATAACAAATATCAGTTGTGGCAAAAAATTGCTTGGAATTTTTGTGGGGACATATGAAAAGTAAGGTTTACATTCCAAAACTAAACAACACACATTTTGAGTACGAAATTGTTGCATTAAAAATAAATTAAACTATAAAATTACGTTTTAATTGTATGCAACCCTACAAACATACTAAAAATTAAAATTTGATCAGTGCGTTGAATTCCTCTTTCCAGCAGCTTTACAATGAGGGGTCACAAGCCATAGGGTTGCGTTTGAAAAAATCATGTCGAGGGTGGTTTCAGCCACCCCTGAAGGGCTATATTTTTCACATTACTTGCAAAATGTAGGTAAATACATTTAAAAGTTGACGTGTCTCGGGAATTTTTTTGAAAAATCATTCACCACCCCGCTAACGAATATATTCCAGTTAAAGTCTCCACCATGTATTTAGTGGAACAGTGTGTTCAGCAAATCAACGTAGAACAGAGAAAAACTATTATAAACACGATTTATTCCGTGCTCTGCTTGACCTTACAGAAAGGTCACGTCCTCGGCCATGTCTCTCGTTTAGATTTTACCACAATTTCTGTTTCCTTCCGTGTTTCAAACGCGGCGATTCTCAGAAGAAGGCTTTCACCTCGTCTCAATTGATATTCACCAATAATATATCTTCATTGCTGTGTAATGCTTATTTTTCTAGATAATATCCAGAGCCGGCTCGTCATGGATAATGCGGACTCTCTAACACATCACAAAAAATAATAAATAAGTCAAACTAACAAAATATCAACACATAATTTATACAAATAACAGTGTCATAGATTCTTGTTTTTCTTTTACTTTTGTTTTAACTAAACTAAACTACTTGTGTTCTAAACAATGAATTAACTTTATTCTTCAGCCAATATCTACTAATGTGATAAAGATATGCAAAATTTCAGCTCGATGAAGCCGGTAGATTTTGACATACTATCATGGGCATTAGTTCAAAATATGTTTCGGGAAAAATGATTTTAAAGTTTCTTTAGAACATCATTCATAATAACATGCAAGTAATGTTACTTATATTTAGTCTGCAATGCCTGTTCCCTAAGAGGGACCTTCCTCTTCTAATTTGTAGCTTTGTTAAGAACATACAATTATTTATTCATTCATTTATTCATTCTGCTCTGCATTTATTCATAACTACACATACCAGTGGCGGTGCGTGATATTTCAGTTAGCCATATCTTGAAAACGACGCATGGGATCCACTTCACTTTTTAGGTGATGACTATACACCTCTTACAGAAAGGATTTATAGTGAAAAAACCGTCAGTAAAGTTTGCGAAAACTGCGAAAATTTTTTCAAAAACATTGGAGCACTCCCAGGGTTCTCAGTAACGCTCTGTGGAATATTTGCAGTATATTTTTTTTTCATAATCTAGAAACAAATATAAGGAGACGTTTTTCGATTTGTTACAAAATATTTTTGTTTTAAAAAAAGTTATGGCCATTTTAATTTTGGGAAACAAAATGTTCCAATAAAATTAAAATTAAAATGGCCATAACTTTTTGAAAAAAAAAAATAATTTGCAACAAATCGAAAAACGTCTCCTTATATTTGTTTCTAGATTATGAAAAAAATATACTGCAAATATCCCACAGAGCGTTACTGAGAACCCAGGGAGTGCTCCAGTGTTTTTGAAAGTTTTTTCGCAAACTTTGCTGACGGTTTTTTTCACTATAAATCCTTTCTGTAAGAGGTGTATAGTCATCACCTAAAAAAGTGAAGTGGGTCCCATGCGTCGTTTTCAAGATATGGCTAACTGAAATATCACGCACCGCCACTGACACATACTATGTATGTTTAAGATCCTGTTTCATTTAGAAAACAGAATAGTGGAATCTGTTTAACACTCTTTGTTTTTATTAAAACTAACGGATACATTACAAACAGTATTCTAGCTTTGTATATTCTTTTTTTTTCATATTCTTCCTTGATTTTAGTAACTTCATGACCTAAAACATTAACTTTCTGACACCTTATTCTTCTGTCTGATATTGATTATAAGTTTATTTTCCTTTTTTAGTTTATAATTATTCTCAATTTGTTAACACAAAGGTTGGCTGTTCTTTTGGCGGAATATTCTACCTCTGCGTAGAAGACGTAGAAGAAGGGTCGTTCAGTTTTTTAATTGTTTCACCAAAATTGAATAAAAAGTAGTGCTACAAAACGGTATGTCATATATGCACAAATATGTCTCTGCTTTTTTTTATTAATAAGATATTTACTGTATTTTGCTATTATTTCATTACATTGTACGCTTTTATAATCATTACCAGTCCCATGTAAGAACAAATTGAAGATTCCAGGCGATAAATACATCCTTGAGTATATTTTTTTTAACAAGATTATGAAAAAGAAACTGGACGTTTTTCACGAAACACCGAACTACTATACTTTTCTCGACGCGCGTTTCGCCAATTAAGTTGGCATGTTCAGGACAAGATTAAAACTATATTGAACTTCAGTTTCAAAAACTATTTTGAAGTGTCACTCATTTTTAAAACACACTAGAAAAAAACGGTTAACGAAAACAGTCACAAAGAACAAATAAATGACTCTAACAAGTTCAAACTTGTACTGTAGGTGCATTACGTGTTAACCTACCGCCCTTCCAAGTCCCGTCTCCACAGTGTCACTAGATCACAGGGCGCTACGTTGCAAGTCATTACTTAATTTACATACCTCGTATATTACACTTTTTGAGTTGAGAATAACTTTTTATTTTCATTAAAAAAATTCTACACATTTCTACACAATTTTGTTATTTTCTTTTTTTATGGAAACGTCCATTACTTGTTTTGCAAATGAACGACTGGAGCATCAACAAATATGGAGACGAAAAAATTTTTATGAAGTGAGCATTAAAATTGTGGTACATATTGCCGATGTATCTTTGGTACTTCTGCTCCATTTGTTTTTTGAGCATCATATGTATAATTATAATCAGAGAATATGAAATTATGAAAAGACAACTTTTCTGTCACACTACCTTTTCTAAACGGATTAAAATATAGAAAATCATATCAAAACTTTAACGAATAATTGTTTTTTGAATAATTAAAATTTTTTGATGTGATTAAAATTTTTGATTAATTTAAAGAACTTTTTTGAATAATTGTTGAAATTAAACTGAATATGCTTTTATTTCGTTTCCTCCAAGACCTTAATACTGCAGATAATTTTACACAGTCTAATAAATGTAGGTATAATATATTGACAAAATCAATTTTAATGGTCCATTCACATTTTTGTTATGAATTTTCTGTTTGTTACAGTTACTTATCCATTAGACTTAATCAAAACCAGACTCCAAATACAGGGTGAGCAGGCAAACAAAATAGCAAATGGAAAAGTGGGCAAGGTGAGTGACGACTCGTTTTCACATAAATGGTTTAATTTTAGACATGTAGTTAATTTTAGACGGTCTATATAAGTAGTTATTTAGTACGTTTTAAGCTATTATTTTATTATACATATAAATAGTCTTGGAGATAATAGTTGCGATAGTAATAGTGCCCAATATAATACTTTATTGTGTGGTTGTTTAGTTAGTTAAGCTTGTGGGAAATAAATACAAAAATTCCACATTTATACTCGTGTACTTGTTATTACAGTTTTTTCATTTGAACTCTTCTTCAGATCATACGAGCATATAATTTTCATTTTTATTTCTTTCCCGTTCATTTTCAATAAATTATTCTCTTATACAGAATGAAAGTCCTGCTTATGGAAAGTGTATAGATTTTCGAAAAAACGAGTTATACATAGAAAGCGTATAAGGACAATCATGGGCGTAACCAGGATTTTGTCCGAGGGGGGCGACGAATTGGAATTGTGAATTTGAAAATTTTAGTTTCAATATAACGTTTTGAAATAAAATAGTGTCCGACAAAGTTTGCAACACAATGAGATTTTTTTTTACTTTTAACTGAGATATAATAAATGCATTTTGATCAGTCACGTGGTCACCGATATGGCGGAGAATTAAAAAAAATATATATACGAAATAATGAACATTACGGTTAGTTGTCGAGCTATGTCTGTGTCTGCTATGATAAATGTCTGCAAAAATGTCAACAAACCGGAATTATTTTTCTTTTTATTTATAGCACGCCTATGAAACGGAATTATACAACTTGTATAATGACTTGTATTCTCCAGTTATTATACAACTTGTATAATTACAAAATGTATTGTCCAAATAAAAATTATGTTTAGTTTTTATTTTTGTTAGTAAAATTTTGAATTTCTTCGAACCAGCTTAGGAGGGTAGGGGTGTACCCCCTATCCCATAAATTATAATAACTATTATACTACGTTTTACTGTCGAGAACAAAAATACACCAATTTTTGTTTATATCAAAAGATGGCGTTTCAAATTAACATCGATTGATTATAAAAATAAAATACAGCTTTAAAAAGCATTTCTATGATCGGTGATCCTAAACGAATTAAAATTTGTAGCCTTTTCTTTTGATAACTCTACTCGCAAATAAACGCTGCTTTCTGCTTTCTACAATCGTGAAATAATTTTGGTTTGATTTTTTTGGAACTTTGAAAGACATTGAAATCTTGACCGAACAATTTGATATTTCGAAACACTGTGGGACGATCGTTTTGCCTCTATTTCAGACGCCATACAGGGGGATGCTCAGAACAGCGATCGACATCACGGGTGAGGAGGGGATAACGAGGCTGTGGCAGGGGGTGCACGCGGCCTTTGCCAGACACCTCGTATATTCGGGAACGAGGATAATCACCTACAAGGCGCTCAAGGAGAAACTTTTCAAGCCCAACCCGGAAGAAAAGTATTTCCCTGTGTGGCAGTCTGCGTTATGTAAGTCAGTGTACAGGATTTGTAAAAAAAGTAATGAGACTAACTTTGTATAAAAATAATTTATTGTGTATATCACTACAAATCATTAATACTCTTCAAAGTAAGTCCCTTGGCCATTCACACATCCAAACACAGCCAGCGATGTTTTCACGCGGCTTGAAGGCAGCTTCCGGAATGTCTTTTAAAGTTCTCGTCGTAGCCGCTTTGACGGCGCACAGTGTGATAAAACTGTAGTGTTTTACCCAAATCATTCTAGAGATCGTAAAAATAGAGATTTTAATATGCTTTCTTTTTTTAAAATGTTCGTTATGAATTTCTCCATAAATTCCTCTAGCCCGATTTTTTATTTTCATTTCCAATATTTTATTATTTTAATCTAAAAAACATAGTTTTTGTTTTTTTTTTCTAATGTTTCGGCTGTATATAAAAAAAATGTTCTTATAATTGTAGCTCTAATGATGGCTGAATAAAGCCGAAACGTTAGAAAAAAAAACAAAAACTTTGTTTTTCTAAACTGACCGATAATCCCATAACGAGTTTATCAAGTTAATTCATCAACGGTCAGGAATTCCAAATATAATCTAAAAACGTATTTTTATAGGAAAATATGGGTTTTTCCAATGAAAATCAGTGTCAAGGTGTCAAATGGATAAATATTTTTGACTTATTAGTTTTAAAATTTCATTTTACAAATAGTCAAATGATTTGTCAAATGATATCATCCGATTTATTTTTTAATTGTTGACAGCTGCTAAATTAACTGTCATATATAATCAAATAAACGTATTTCTTGAGTTATACAGAAAAAAATGTATAATTTTAAAGAAAATAAATATAACATACTTTTAAACTTTCTATTTACGTAACTTATACTAAAATTTAAATATGACAGCTGTCAAAATAACTGTCAAATTACTTAAAATACCATTTATTTATTAGTTTCATTCCTTAGTGCTTAGTAGTTCATTTTCTAAGGATTTAAGGAGCACTGACAGCTTAGATGACAGCTATCAAAATATCTGTTAAAATCAAAAATAAGCAAGTGTATCCTGCATTATTACAAAATATTTTTTATTACAAAAATTTGTACACAAAAAAGATTATTGAATTTGATTTAATATAAATTAGTTCTGTAATTGATATTTATTTAATCTTAATACAATTGGCAGTTGTCAATTTTTCAGTGAACTCAATGAAAAAAACTATTTATTAAGTATTTTTAAAATTTAAATAGCTAAAATATTTATTTTTATATATACAGCTGTCAATAGCGTAAAATTAAAATAAATAAATATTTAAGTGAACTTTGGAACTAACTACTTTTATAAATCTAATTTTCAATGGAATTGACAGGTGCCAACAGTAAATGATTACAAATTATTATTAAC
This sequence comes from Aromia moschata, assembly GCA_029963805.1. Lineage (NCBI taxonomy): Eukaryota > Metazoa > Arthropoda > Insecta > Coleoptera > Cerambycidae > Aromia > Aromia moschata. The sequence goes on along the minus strand of JAPWTK010000052.1, from coordinate 1,005,041 downwards.
TACGAAACTAATTAATTGAAAATCATTTTAAATTTGCTTAAAATATCTTTCTTCTTAAAAAAAAAATAAGATATTTTATGACGCTTTAAGATGCTTACTTTGACATTTGACAAAAGTTTTGACAGCTGCCAACTAACAGTATATTTATTATTAATTGCTTAACAAGTATCCTCTGTATACACAGAAAATGAATATTTTAGCTATTTGAATTTTAAAAATACTTAATAAATTTTTTTTTCATTGAGTTTACTGAAAAATTGACAACTGCCAATAGTATAAAGATTACCTATATAAATATCAATTATGGAACTAATTTATATTAAATCAAGTTCTATATCATTTGGGGGGGGGGGGGGGGAATTAAAATATTTTGTATTAATGCAGGATATTGATAGCTGTCATCTAACATATGTAATATATTTGATATTCATTCCTTACCCAGTGTTCCTTAAATCCTTAGAAAATGAAGTATTAAGCACTTTAAATATTGAAAATAATAAATAAATGGCATCTTAAATAACTTGACAGTTACTTTGATAGCTGTCATATTTAAATTTTAATATAAATTACGAAAATATAAAGCTTGAAAGTATGTTATATATATATTCTTTAAAATTATACTAATTATGTTATTTTTTTTCTGTATAACTTAAGAAATAAGTTTATTTTATTACATTAGACAGTTCATTTGGCAGCTGTCAGCCATAAAAAAGAAATCGGATGATTTCGGATCGGATCATTTGACAAATCATTTGGCTATTTGTAAAATGAAATTTGAAAGTTTTAAAGCCAAAATATTTATACATGTGAGACCTTGACACTGATTTTCATTGGAAAAACCCATATATTCCAATAAAAAATACGTTTTTAAATTAAAATAATAAAATATTGGGAACGAAAATCAAAAGTCCGGCTAGAGGAATTTATGGAGAAATTCATAACGAACATTTAAAAAAAGAAAGCATCTTAAAAATCTTTATTTTTAAGATCTCTAGAGTGATTTGGGTAAAACACTATAGTTTTGTCCCACTGTGCGGCATCCAGGGTCCCGTGGCAGCGTCCTTTGAGGGCGGTTTTAAGTTTTGGAAAAAGAAAAAAGTCTGGGGGCACGTCGGAACTGTAGGGCGGCTGGGGATTCGTTGAAATCCCGTTCTTGGCGAGGTAGCTGCTTGACTTGAAGCATTGTCGTGGTGCAGCTTCCAATCGGCGGTGATGGCTGGCCTCACCAAGGGCGTAGCCAGTAGTTATCTTTGGGGGGGGGCGCTCAATGGAGTTCAAACAAATAAGCTAAAAAAAAAAAAGTCACTACAGCCAAGGGCAACCGCATTCCCCCGAGTATTTCGGTTTTTACTTGACCCTTTGGGGGGGGGGGGGGCGATCGCTGCAGATGAAACAAATAAGCTAAAAAAAAAAAGGTCACTACAGGCAACGGCAACCGCATTCCCCCGAGTATTTTGGTTTTTACTTGACCCATTGGGGGGGGGGGGCGATCGCCCTCCCCCTGGCTACGCCCTTGGGCCTCACTCGCTTGACTTTTGTTTCAATCTTTTGAGCACTTCCACGTAAAAAGCACGCTGCTCAATTGATTTCTGCATTGCGGAGATTCGACCGAGTTTTATCACAGTACACTAAAAAAGACGATGCTACCCAAACAAGTGGTTGCAGACGAGTGCCCAACCCGCCGTTTCGAAGCTTAGACTCCCCACCATCAAACCCGCCAGCTGCGAGCGTGCCGGGAAGTACAGTCGCGTGAGGAAAAATGAGTCTTATTACTTTTTATACAAACCCTGTAGATGAAAATTGTAAGAATCTGCAACTGAAAAAAAATGGTGCCCACTTTCATTTCCCTCTTATTGAATGAGAAGGGTGGGATTTTTTTATGAGCTGAATCATCTTGAGGTTCAAATGTTTGCCTTTGTTTGTGTTCACCTCTCAAAATTAATATTTAACTATTAAATATTTATTAGTATTTGTAGATGCGTTTAAATTAAAATTAAACCAAAGAATACTTTTTCTTCAAGGTGGGGTGTCTGCAGGTGCTTTTGCGCAATATATTTCTAGTCCCATGGACTTGCTCAAAGTCCAGCTTCAAATGGAGGGAAAAAGGAGACTCTTAGGACTGCCGCCTCGGGTGCACGGGTTGTACGATGCTTTCCAGAAGGTTTGGTCCACCGGTGGGATCAGGGGACTATGGAAAGGTTAGTATCAAACGAAACGGTATATGAAAGTTTCGAATAATGGTTAAGATCTTGGGATTTTCCTCTTTCACGAGAATCAAATAAGTTGGTTACATTTTACAGAAACTCTGCAGTGTGGCCCATTGAAAACGAAATAATCCAACTTTCGGGTGCTTAACGCAGTTGTCTCGTAAATTTTGTTTTAGAGGGGGCATTTTGCATATATTTTCTACCCTATCATTGCAACCTCTAAGCGAGGGTTAGTTCCACCCCTAAAATTTTCAAATGACACAAGAGGTTCAGTGATACCTCATTTGAAAGCCTGTTTAATTTTCTCTACAATGGTACCTCGTTTGTCGATTATTTTTCAGTACAGCCTGAGAAATTAGCTTCCACAATAAAAACCTGTCAGTGTTGATTGTTTTACAGTGTTAAATGAATGTTTTAAATTTCTAGCGTTAACAACTCGATAAGCAATAATTGACATTAACATTGACAGCTGACATAGTTAATCATGCACATGAACTTAATGAAGGTGCCTGACTTTAGAAATCTAAAAGCTCCAAAATTTGAATATTTCTCACGCTCCGAAATTATCTCACAAAAAATTCATTGGTTTTTTCTTCAATAAGTCAGTAAAAGGTATAGGGTTGAAGGACAGGTCGGCTGCCATAGTTCAAAACACAGTAACTGTTATTTTCAAAGTTTTGAGTAAATTAAAGAAAACTTTAAACATATTTCCCTCGAACTATTAAAGATCTTTAAATACAATTTTAACAGTTTAGGATACTATAATTGCAAGTTATTGTATACGTAAACAAAAATTTAAAGATTCTTGTGTTTTTTCAAAAAAAATACAGTTGCTGTGTTTTGGCATAGATGTTTAATAAAACGTGAGCAGAGTATATAGTAAAAAAGCATTGTATCTGCACATAATATTTTCATTTTGATAATTACCACTTGCTGTGACCAATAATTACCACTTACTTTGTAACCAATAATTACCAATTAACTTTGTGACCAATAATTACCACTTAATTACCACTTGCTTTGACCACTTATTGTGTTACGAGTAAAACCATCTAACTAAAATATATTTTCCAATTCACAGTAACTACCACATACTGTGTTACGGGTAAATTTTTGTAAAATATTCTCTTCCGGATGTTGCTTCCAATACACAGTAAGTACCACATACTAGGTTTCGCCTATATTTTACTATTGAAAAATAGCATTTGCTGGGTTTTGGCGTAGAAAACCAAAAATTGTATTGTAGATACTGTGTTTTGTCGAAATATGGAGACATCCAAAAAAAACGTCATCAAAGTTGGCCGAGGAAAAAAAGACGTATTTCTATTCTTGATCGAAATTATAACCTTATTTACTTGTCAAGACTGTCACATCATATGACAGCCATTGTTTATTTTACAAATTATGACAGTCACTTGTCAAAAGTTTGACATAACCGAAAAGCTTAGACATGACCGCTATTTCCATCTCTCTCGTTCATAGCCAGAGTTGATGACGTTTTTTTTGGATGTCTATATATGTGCGTAACTATGAAAGATATTTGTTTTCTAGGTAGTGCAATAGACGCGGAATAAACACAATATCTGCTCGGAGTAAAAAATGAATTTTTGAGACAAATGTTAGATACTGTGTTTTGAAATGTGGCAGCCGAGGTGGCGTTCACGAAAATGTTTGTTGAAAAAAAGAACATTCGTATATATCATAGTTTTTAAGTTATTTTGAAAAAAAAGAATTTTTTTTTAGAAATTTGCAAAATACGCGTTACAAATTAATGTTATTTTTTTCAAAAATTATGCAATTTAAACCCGTCAATCTTCTGGATCTAATAAATAATACAAAAATAAAATGTCATGTGGAAGGAAAACAATAAATTTTGATTCTGGTGGATATTAGGTTAATTATACTGCTCTTTTTTTTCTTAAAAAATTCGAGAACTCTATCTTGTATGCGCTATAACTCACTAAATTTACATGCTTATTTTGAAGATTTTTTCAAGGACTAAAAAAAACGTCTCTATCATTTTCCCCGAAAAATCAACCCTTTTCTCGTAATTTAACGTTGAAAACATTGATCCAAGTATTCGCAAAAAAAAGGTCTCCTTTCACCGATCATATGTCGCTTTTTATTGCACCTAGAATAATTTAAAAAAAAATCTGTTTTTTTATAAGCTTCATTTTTGTTCTCAATACTTTTTTTGATTAGAGGCGTCATTTTTGAGTTATTCGTGAAAAATCGTTAAAAAACGTGGCTTTTTTCGATGAAAATTCAAGATTTTCACCCACTAATAACTCAAAAAAGTATTGACTTTCAGAAAAAACTTTATAGAACAAAAGTTGCTTAGAATTTGATCCTCTATCGATTCCCGGGGATTCCCGGGGATTCGATTCCTTTTATTTTGAGTAAAAGGAATTTCAACCCCCGAGAAGGGGTGACAACCACCCCTGGGGCAAAAGCACACATCGGCATTATATAACTTTTTGTTATTTAAGCACTTTCCTATTATCTCACCAAATTTCAAGTGAATCGGTTCAGTCCGAAAGAATTCGCAGGTGAATATCCCGAGTAACTGGACTATTGGGTTCTTAGCTCTCCTCAGTGCAACAATGCATTTCCTACAGTACAGTGGCGGTGCGTGATATTTCAGTTAGCCATATCTTGAAAACGACGATGGGACCCACTTCACTTTTTAGGTGATGACTATACACCTCTTACAGAAAGAATTTATAGTGAAAAAAACGTCAACAAAGTTTGTGAAAAAAATTTCAAAAAAACCTGGAGCACTCCCTGGGTTCTCAGTAACGCTCTGTGGAATATTTGCAGTATATTTTTTTTCATAATCTAGAAACAAATATAAGACGTTTTTCGATTTGTTGCAAAATATTTTTTTTTCAAAAAGTTATGGCCATTTTAATTCTATTTTATAGGAACATTTTGTTTCCCAAAATTAAAATGGCCATAACTTTTTGAAACAAACATATTTTGTAACAAATCGAAAAACGTCTCCTTTTATATTTATTTCTAGATTATGAAAAAAAATATACTGCAAATATTCCACAGAGCGTTACTGAGAACCCAGGGAAGTGCTCCAGTGTTTTTGAAACTTTTCGCAAACTTTGCTGACGGTTTTTTCACTATAAATCCTTTCTGTAAGAGGTGTATAGTCATCACCTAAAAAAGTGAAGTGGGTCCCATGCGTCGTTTTCAAGATATGGCTAACTGAAATATCACGCACCGCCACTGCTACAGTATGAAACTGATAATGAGTTGATTTCATGCAGTGCATTTTTTTATTTTAATCTGTGATTCTAATATCTTATATCTAAACAGTCTTTGTATTTCAAACTACATTTATCAATTCCCTACCAAAGGGAGTCCTCAAGTGCCTACATATAAAATTCTAGTTACTTCTTTATTTCCTAAAAATAATTTAAATTTTGAAGTATGGATTTGTCGTTTATTTGTTATAGACTATTTAGTACTAAAATTTAGAACATATGAGTACCTTGATAGAGGTTATTTTTTGCATTTACAAAGTTATTAAATAGTAATTGGCAAATTTTCCAAGATCGATGACTTTGTAGTGGTATACTTGCAATGAAAATTATTTATTTTCATCGTCGATAACAGAAACATTTTTCTGCAAACTTTTTGTGTCATTTTTATAACGACTTTCTATCATATCTGTTATTATTCTTTGTTTTTGTTAAGATTTTAGAGCTGGAATTTTTTTTGCAAAGTATGCAAAAAGGAAATAAAATCATACAATTTATCTTCATTTAAAATGCTAGAAAACATGGTACCAAATAGTATCGATTGTTCTGTATCATCAAATAATAAATCTTTACAATATTCATTAGATGATAATCTTGGACGACGTTGCCTTTGACCTGTTTATAAAATTCCAACGCCAAGCCGGACTTCAACGTGGTCCTTCGAACCGGACTTTCAACATTGTCGGTGCTAATCCAGAACATCTCACCGCTAATTTTATCGCGTTGTTAACTTCCTCAGGCTCCGTGCCGAACGTCCAAAGGGCTGCCCTGGTCAACCTGGGGGACCTCACCACCTACGACGTGGCTAAGAGGTTCATAATGCGACACACCAACCTACCCGACAGTCACCTGTTGCACGTGATGGCCAGCAGTTGCGCGGGATTGGTAGCCGCCTCCATGGGCACCCCGGCCGATGTGATAAAAACCAGGGTGATGAATCAGCCTTTAGATGAAAAAGGAAGGTAAGGAGGTTACTGTGAGTCTAAGGGGTTTGATCTTAGGTTGAAGGATTTCAGCACAGTTGTCCAATAAATTCTTTCTTCTTCTTGTTATACGACTTGTCGCCTTGTTTGCTCCGGGATTACATTTGATTGATTGATTGCTGTTGTCACTAAAAGTCTTCGTTTTCTCTGGAACATACACGTAAGATTGGGTGGTAGACAGAAGAAGCTTCAGTAGCTTTTAGAACATTTTTACGAGGTGTGGCTATTAAATAACCGAACTGCTGTCATAACACTTTTTATTCGTTACTAATTACAGTAGCAATTTTTTTCGCATTCAATGTTGGCGATCACTACACCGTTCCATACGACTTTTCCATTGTTGAAAGCAGTGCTGGAAGGCCGCTTCTGTTAGCTGGTTCGGAATCTCCGTCGCTTTGGCTTTAACCGCTTCCACACTTTCGAATCTTGTCCCCTTCAGCGCCGATTTGACCTTGGGAAATAAAAAAGCCACATGGGGGCAAGGTCGGACGAGTATGGTGGATGTTCCAACACAATAATGCCGTATTTTGCAAAAAATGCCTTCACAGACAAATTAGAATGGGCCGGTGCATTATCTTGGTGAATCTTCCATGATTTGGTTTTCCACAAATCGGGTCTTCGTCTTCTCACACGCTCACGAAGGGCTGTCAAAACCTCGATGTAATAATGTTGATTGACCGTCTGGCCCTCAGGGACCCGTAAAGTCAAAAATCACGATTAATCACAAGTAATCACCGTGTCTAACAAACCTGGATCAGTGTCAATGTTGTTTAGAATGTCAGCGCAAATGTTCATTTTTGATTCCTTCTGCTTGGGAGTGAGGAGTTTTGGCACCATTTTTGAACGATTCATGCAAAATCTGGCGAACACATTCTTCGTCGATTCTTGTTATTTCAGCAAGCCCTCATTAACATTTTTTCGACGCGTCACTGGTGCGTAGATTAATTCAAACTACTGCTATAGTCAAACTGAGCGGCCCACTGGCTTCTCCAGCGAACTCAGGGTGGGGAAAGTATCACCAGACTCTCTATTCTGTTTAAACTTGTCGCGACACGCTCGCAGCGTTCTGGTAGCAGCATCAGTTCGGTTATTTAATAGTCACACCTCGTATAGGAGCAAAATCAGCGAGCATTGAGATAAATTCAATAGACATGGCAACCCTAGGTCTGCTGTGTTTGATGTAGTTTTCAGCGTTCTAGGAAGACACATTCAACAAGGCTTTTAGAAAGACTGTTCATAACTAAAAATTAAATGTTAATAAGAACATTTCATTTATTTAAGAAGCTATAAAAAAAAGAATACTTAAGTGTATTGATCCCTCTCTTATTTTTTTAAATTACATTATAAAGAACTCATATTATATTCTTCAACCATTTAATTTCTCATAATAATATCACAAATAACAGTAATTTCCTCACAAACTTTACGACGTTTAACAGTCAGATGTTCTGCCGGTGAACCAGTGAACTAGTTTGAACTACATTACGCCGCGCTGGTGCAATACGTGGCAACATAGACATCATCTATGCTTTCAGTCTTATTACACTTTCGATAAAGCTACGTTGTCAAAACTAAAAATAAAAGTGGTATTTAAAGTTGGATATAATACTTGTTCCGTACTTTCAGAGGCCTTATATACAGCTCTTCTATCGACTGTTTGCAAAAAACCGTCAGGCTAGAAGGCCTCGGCGCCCTTTATAAGGGTTTTGTGCCCATCTGGATGCGCATGGCCCCCTGGTCGCTCACATTCTGGATCACCTACGAGGAAGTAGTCAAACTCATGGGGGCGAAGAGTTGGTAACGATAGCATAGCGTCGACGTAGTAGGAAAATAGTTGTTTGTATTCCTTTTTATTAAAAGAGCAACACGGGCGAGTGTACGAATCGGATTTAGGAAGGAAATAGGAATTTAGGAAGGTCTCATTCAAGTTTTTGCTGCATGTAATGTTTTTGTATGGGAACACAATGCGAATTTTAAATTTTTTAAAATGAAGCATTGGTGTTTAGTGTTTGCACAAGAACAGTTTTAGCTAAGGTAATATCAGTAATGAAGAAGCACATTGAGCTAGAAAGATTAGTTACTTGTTCGCGAATAGTTTTCTAGAAGATGTAGGGTAAGTAGACTATTCAAGTGTTACCTTTTAAGTAACGAGGAATTATTAAGTAACAAGTCTTATTTTTGGTTTACTTTTTTTTTATCGTGAAGAATGCGCCAGATCTGTCGATTTAGGACTTATAGAAATAACATAATGTACATATTTGTAAAGTAACATTCGGTTTTAGACAAGTTTTCCAAACCATATCTACTTGTATATTTAAACGATATGTATATTCGTGTTGTTTTTAAACGGGTGACAATAAATGGGGTTTTTATACGTGTATAGAAAACTCACAGGGTTTGCATACCGGGTGAGCACAAAAATGTTACAATTTAACTTTCTTAAATGATTTAAATAAAATCGTTTATTATTTAAATTAATAATTGACGTTTTAAGAAATTTTAGTTAAATAATTTCAATATAATTCAATATGTTTTCTTCTAATATTTGTCTAGAACTGTATTGTATCTTGTAGACTAGAAAATAAGACTGCCATAATAGATTGCATAAAGATGTGTGAAGCGCATCTAAGAAATATTTTACAATAGATACCTAACGTTTCAGTACACATTTGCAGAGGGATCTAGGGCAAACAAATATTAAAATATCTACATCAAATGGTTAATTTTTTCTTCTGTATTTCCATATTTCTATTATTTATTAGAAGACATTTCTTAGATGTAGGCTACACCAGTGGCGTAGGTATTTTTAGATGATGGGTGACTTCGAGTGGTAAAAAATATAAAATAGCTTTTTTCACCTAAAGATTTTTTTCGTTAATAACACATTTATTTCTTTTCAATTTACATATACAATATTGTGTGAATTTCAAAAATGTATGTTAAAAAATAATAAAAAAAACAAATTTTTGATACGCACGCATATCAATTTTCTACAGAAACAAAATTTGTATGTAGGTGATTTCTTAGAGTTCTTGTATTTCTTACCACCCGACATAATCGAATATAAAAAAGACAAAACCTTTCTTAGCAAGTACCACGCACTGACAGGTATATTTTAGACTTGATTTTAGTGCCACAATTTATATAACAGATGATTATATTTTTACAAAATATGTAACGTATCTTATAAAAAATAATGTCAGATACAAGATTATAAAATGTACGCTGTAGGATTTACACAATTTTTTAATGCAAACTTCATGGTTAATTTTACAAATATCGTATTATATTTTATTTCAAATCGGTGATATTTACTTAATGTGTTTTTCGCAAATAGTAAAATATAAATTATTAATTGTTAGACTTTTTGTTGTAAAAAAATAAAAAATAAATCAATATACATAGGTACCATTTTCTTTAATTTATGTCTCTTCCCTTTCGTCAAAATACAGAATGATGAAGCAAGTTGAAACAAAAATTGTTTTTCTGCAAGATACTTGTTTTGGAGGCTTTATTTTGACTTATAATATAATTTGGCATACCTGTTGGTTTTTACTTTATTTAGGAATACTCATTTCAGTAATTATTAATTATAAATGTTTTTTTTCATCCTTCCTCATGTTAGAAGTGACATTAAAATAGCATCATGGATATTGACAGTCTAGACAGCTCTTACATTTTTTCCATTATTTCCTACATATAGCTCTTAGCTCTTACATGTTTCCAGCTCTTACATTATTTATTCTCTAATGCACATTGAGTCTTGGTATGAACTAACAACACAACAGGATACAATTTCAGATGGTTTGGTGTGTTGTACTACTTACAGGACACCAGGAATTGGTTCTGTAATTGTGGAGCACCATTAAAATTTGTTTTCATGTCCTTGTGTTGACCAGCAACGTCTATGGACACTTGAGATTTTTTCGTCCTTCCTCGTGTTAGAAGTGACATTAAAATAGCATCATGGATGTTCACAGTCGAGACAGCTCATTTTTTTCCATCGTATTTACTCTCTAATGCACAGTCTTGGTATGAACTAACAACACTACAGGATTAAGTTCCAGATGGTTTGGCGTGTTGTACCACTTACAGGACACCAGAAATTGGTTTTGTAATTGTGGAGAACCATTAACGTTGGTTCTAATGTCTTTGAATATACCAATTGTGTTGACCAGCAACTTCTATGGGCACTTGAGATATTTTCATCCTTCCTCGTATTAGAAGTGACATTAAGATAGCACCATGGATGTTCACAGTCGAGACAGCTCATTTTTTTCCATCGTATTTACTCTCTAATGCACAGTCTTGGTATGAACTAAGAACACTACAGGATATAGTTCCAGATGGTTTGGTGTGTTGTACTACTTACAGGACTCCAGAAATTGGTTCTGTAATTGTGGAGAACCATTAACGTTGGTTCTAATGTCTTTGAATATACCAATTGTGTTGACCAGCAACTTCTATGGACACTTAAGATTTGTTCGTCCTTCCTCGTGTTAGAAGTGACATTAAAATAGCATCATGGATGTTGACAGTCAAGAAAGCTCTTAATTTTTTTCCATCGTATTTATTCTCTAATGCACAGTCTTGGTATGGACTAAAAACATTACAGGATAAACTTCCAGATGGTTTAGTGTGTTATTACTCACAGGACACCAGAAATATTATTCACAGCTGGTCAAATTTGACACTGTTTTGAAGCAGAAACGACCGGATTTAGCGAAGAAGAAAGTGTTTCATCAGAACGATGCACGGGTGCATACGTGTGTAATCACCATGGCAAAAATTCATCAATTGGTCTACGAACTGCTACCTCATCCACCATATTCTCCATTTATTTAGCCCCCTCCGACTATTTCCTGTTTCCAAACCTGAAGAAATGGCTGGGTGGTAGGAGATTCGGATCAAATGAAGAGGTCATCGCTGAAACAAACGCTTATTTTGAGGGCCTTGAGGAATCATATTATTTAGAAGGAATAAAAAAATTAAACACGTTGGACTAAATGTATCGAGCTAAAAGGAGATGATGTAGAAAAATAAAATGATTTTTTGCCAAAAAAAAATGTTTTCCTTTAAAAGTCACGGACTTATCAAACCACCCTCGTACGTATTATGCAGATTCAAAATGAAATAAGTTTAATGATATGCCAGTTATTCTCATATAATTAATTACAGCTGTTATTTTTCTATTTAATTTATATCAAACTATTTGTGAACCTGTAAATTAAACCTATTAGTTACACTATTGGTGTTTCAAAAAATCAGCAGTGCATGACTGTACACCCAGAATATCTTTGCCCACGAATTGTGCAAGTAGTACAAGGTAGAACGACCATAATATGTATGAGATATCAACTACAAACAAACAAACAATACAGGCTGTACTTCTCGCAGCTTTCGGGGCTGCAGCTACAAAAGAAATGAGTACAATTTCAGGTTTTTTCTACTGCGGCCTAGGGCAAAGTTTGTGTTGCTGAACTATATTTTTCGGGATCAACCACCTCAAATGTGTGTGATAATTGCAAAAGGACTGTTATATGTGATTTGTATGGTTGGTGGTGGTTGAAGGTTCTAACCGAAATATGGATAACCCCATACAAGTATTAAAGACACTATTTTACTTCGAGGTCCATAATGAGTTGTAGAATATTATAAATGTAAATAATGTTGATGTGAGCCAGGAGCGATATATTTTCTAAACATAAGGTGCCTTAAATGACGTCCCGCCGAAGTTATGTGAGTGGCCATAGTGACCATATAGACAATAGTTTCCAGGTAGTTTCATTTGAGCACCAGAAGTTTCATTTAACACAAATTGGTAATGTTGCCATAATGGAAATAGCAGTAGAAGTAATTCATCAGGTCTCTTACAGATACAAGGTTTTGCGCAGGGTAACCATCTTTCCCATGTATTTAATCACATCTTACTAATCCATAAACAAATAAATCCCTAGCCAGTCCCCTGTTGTAACGTTCTTGTAAATCGGCAAAACTGCTCGTCTCCAGTAACCACAACTGAAACAAAAATAGAACTGTTCGATATATCAACAGGTTCTGTCAGTGGCGGCTCGTGGGTGTGTTACATTGGTGGGCACAGGGTGTGTCAGTAGGATTACTTATTAGCTACCAATGGCGCCGCAGGCGAAAATTTTTAAAATTTTCAAAGTCTTGGGTTTTACTGACACAATTTACAGAATTTCAATGAAAAATTCTTTTATACAAAAATATAGACTTTCACAAGAATACTTTTTGGGATTTGGTAGCTTTTTTAAATAATTATTAGGCACGAATATTGAGGGCTTAAATATATTAAAATAATGGGTGGCAACATGTGAAAAAAATTTGATATAGGTATCTTACCGTTATTTGTAGAGGAAATCAGCTCGCCTGTCCTTATTGTTCACAAAAATGTTAATCGCCTTTTCATTAAAGTCCCGGATTTGTTTCACAAAATTTAATACAATTAATTATTTGGTTTAAAATATGTCTGTTTTTATCCACACTTTCATTGTGACGTCTTATATTTTCACGATAAGCACTATCAAGCTGTTGCCTTGTGTCTACCTTTCTCAACACACTAAAATCTAAGATGTTATGTAAATGTTTTTGTATCTAGCATGTTTCTTAGCTCGTTCATTTAAATGTTTTAAATCACTCACCGTTTCTTGAGTCCATGCACTTCGGTTGCCACCCATCACTAAACAAATAAAACAAAATAGTTTGTTTGTTTTAGGACACATAACCACTTAAATCTGTCGTAGACACTACTATTAAAATTTCGTGAATAATTTCGCGATTTTCCTACGTCTGTTTTGGAAATAATCAAATCAGGTATCGGCCTTCCTAACCGTTTAATTTCCGTTCGGATCTCGTATGTAATATCTTTCTGGTCAATAAAAAGTCCACTGAATTCATTTTGAAACGTTTGACAATCAAAAACAGTAAAAATACACTTCTCAGCGAAGAAAATAAACAATCACTAAAAAAAGGTCACTCAACAAGTGTGACCCGTTCAGCTGATTTTCGAACGATTTAACGACGTATGTCTGCTGCAAATTGTCTCCAAACATACCAGTCACCGAAAAAGCCCGATTAAAAACGAGGGCTGGGATACTGTGTGCCCTCGGCCACGCGCGCGAAATGCGACTACGGTGGCTCGATGCGAAATCAGACAATAGGCTCGGTGTTCGATCGATAGTCTGTCATATATATGTGATAAAAATCATTATTTGGGGTATAAAAGGAATAATAATTAGAATATGAATAGTTTGTTGTATACAATTAATTGATATCATTGTAAGAGTAATTTATAGTAAATTAACACAAACGAAATATTTTCTATTGTTAGGGCTGGGCACGTGCCCCTGTGCCCTTTGTCACCAGCCGCCACTGGGTTCTGTGCTAACAACGGTTCCTGTCGAGCTCAATCAAAGAGCACCAAACACCAGGATTTTCTAAAATTCCATTCAGATTATGATTTTTACGAATTGTTTTGTACTTATCGATTCAAAAACTAACGCCAAAATGCACGTGCTTGTCGGCATAGCGACGTTTCGTGTCTTTACATAAATTTGAATTGTTTCACGGGCAAACACATCTAAATAAATTCGTATCTACGCAAAACCGACTAAGTACATATCGTTCCGCTAACGCGTTATCGCGAAGAGATCTCTCAGAAAACATTTAACAATAAATTATATTGTCTTGGTGTTTGTTTTTCTCGTGGCGAGCGTAAATCCTCGGATTTAAGCGGGAGTTTCTGGCCGATCGCACTCCCGGCCGCTTTGGCTTTAAGCGTTGCGCGTGCCAAGAACACAGCCAGTGACAGTTCGTGTGTAGTTCATGTGCCCAAGACGAATAGTAAGTAGTATTAATGCCAATTACAGGCCAATTTTCTTAAGTGCCCGCGCAAACGAGAAAATCGCCGATTAAATTCGAAATTGGCCGTTGCAGGATGCGGTGGGGTAAACTGCCCCCTACCCCCACGGAAATTTAAATCGATTCTATCGATTGTCGATTGTTTATCGATTCAGTTTCGGGAATGGAGAGGTTAAAATGAAAATCGAGAATCGAAAATCGAGAAATATTGACGGTCTTTTGACCAGTTTCAAAAATGCAGTTTTAAAAAAAAAACAATAGAGTGTCAGAATATATTCGAAAAATCGAAACATCTGCGATGAGTTGCGGATGGTGGAATTTCAAGTTTTCGTATTTTCATAATGGGGCATGAGATCCACAACGAATTTTAGGGTGTGTTACTAGAGCTAAATAGAGCTATAGTAGATATAAGAGAGTGTCTTGGAAATTGCATGCAAAATATTTGAGAAATACATATAGATACATACCTATATATTTTTATGATCACAGACATAATTACAAAGTCTTTTTAACTTGTAGTTTTTTTCGAAATTCCGAGATATATAGGAGTTTTGGTAATTTGAATTGCCATTTCACCCCGGCATTTTGATTTTGAGATTTTACAATTGCAGTATTTTTCAGCAAAGTGAAACCATTGCAAAAAAAATACATATAGAAAGTTTTTGTATTTACTTGGTAACTATTAAAAAAAACATTTTTTGCAAGCCATTTTTGAGATTTCCTGGTGAGGCACACAGTTTTCGATTTTTTTTTTTGCAAATATCATATGTGTTTTGTTATTATAGCCTTATATTTAGGCCCACCGAAAATATAATGTGGGTCACTTATGGAAAATACGATAATTTCAAATTCCACCAGTCGCCACTAGACTTATCTTGAAGTGATTTTTTTCCAATAACAAAAAAATGTCAAAAAATGTCGAAATCAATGAATTAAGTTGTAGATTGCTGCTGTGTGTGTTTTACGTCTTTTTTTAGAATTTAGAATAGAACTCAGAATTTAGAGTAAAAATCAAAATTTATTGCTTTGAAAGAAACTATCGAAAACCGAAAATTATATTTTTCTCTTTCCTCCTTCTGCGCCAATTTAAATTTCCACGGGGTAGTTTACCCTACCTTAACCTTCAATGGCCTTTTCGTTTTAGAAATCGGAGAATCTTCGTTTTTTTTTATATAGCATGTATATGTGTAGATGTATTTATCACCAGTGTTGCCAGATGAAATGCAGAGAGAATCGTGTAACCCGGCTACTGAAAATCGTGTATAGGAAATTTATATAGGAAATTTTTATAGGAAATTTAACGTTGAACAAAAAAGTTCCTATAAACATAGGTCCGCAAATGAAGTCTTACTAATGAAAACCTCAAAAAAACACAAAAAAAGCGTTTTTTACCTTCATTCAAGAATTACTATGAAATGGCTCGTTGATTCAAAAAAATGTCTCGAAGTCAACCTTTTAGTACATCACATTTGGAGTAGAATGCCGTCAACTGCTTGTTTCCGTTCAATCATATTCATAGCCGAGATATGATTTTTTTTTTTAAATAATTGTAATATCCATGTTTTCTCACTCAAAACCTGTTTTTTGCCATAAATAAGGTTATTCTTTTTATCTCGAATTTTTTTGACAGTTTGACTTCATTTTCAAAATCAACGGTAAATGTCTTCTAAACAAGCGGTTGGCGGCATTCTACTCCAAATTTGATGTACTAAAAGGTTGACTTCGAGACATTTTTTGAATCAATGAACCGTTTCATAGCATTTCTTGAATGAAAGTAAAAAAAAACGCTTTTTTGTGATTTTTTGAGGTTTTCATTAGTAAGGTTTCATGTTTATAGGAACTTTTTTGTTCAACGTTAAATTTTCTATAAAACCCCCAAGGATTATTCTTTTTTTGGGGACACCCATAGTGATTTAATTAAAATAAATTATTTGAATGCTTTTAAAGTTTTACATTTTTATTAAAAGTGACGAATTTTTTTACCAAACTCCAAAAATCGTGACATTTGTCCCTTTATTCGTGTATTCGTGTAAAAAGGACCGAAATCGTGTAATTACACGATTAATCGTGTAATCTGGCAACACTGTTTATCATTGTGGGACACCCTGTATTATAATATATAAGTCTGAGTCCACTGTCATAGCACAATTTACAGTAAAATTCAAAATTTATTGCTTTGAAAGAAACTATCGAAAACCGAAAATTATATTTTTCTCTTTCCTCTTTCTCTGCCAATTTAGATTTTCACGGGGTAGTTTACCCTACCTTACCCTTCAGTGGACTTTTCGTTTTAGAAACTGGAGAAGCTTCTTTTTTTATAGCACGTATATGTGTAAATGTATTTATCATTGTGGGACACCCTGTATTATAATATAGATCAATGAAAGTCTCAGTCCACTCTCATCGCAGAATTTACAGTAAAACTAAAAATTTATTGCTTTGAAAGAAACTATCGAAAACTGAAAATTACATTTTTCTCTTTCCTCCTTCTCTACCAATTGAAATTTCCACGGGGTAGTTTATCCTACCTTACCCTTTAATGGCCTTTTCGTTTTAGAAATAGGATAATCTTAGTTTTTTTTTTACAATTCGCTTTGTATCTGTTATCTCCCGGGAGCTTGTCAAGTGCCATTTAACCGTCTAGTTTGCATCCAATTTACGTCTTCCTGTGCGACATTTCTTTATTGGGTATCACCTACTCGTCCATTGCTAACAATAACTACATATCTACACGTCGGCTGATCTTAAGAAGGTACTCGAAATGCGGCAATACATTTTTGCACAATTTTAATTCGGATATATTCTAAGAGATTCTTTCTAAACGATTCAGTCACACTTGAGGGTGGGTAAAAACTTTTTTTCGGCACCACCAGGACCGTCCCGGAGTATTTCAAAGTTCAGATAATTCTAGATTAATTCCGCATTGGACATTAAAGGTTAGAAGCAAGACAATTTTCCCGCGATTACAATTTTGTTACAATGAATGTATAAAACTCTTCTACCGGAATGGGATTGGATCCTAGAAACAAATACAGCTAAAATACTCTATACACTTACAATAGCGAGTATACACTTACAATAGCGAAATTATTAGTCTATTTCAGGGGTTATACTACCCAGCAAATTTAATTTTTTCCATTGTTTTTTATTTTTTTTCTGATGTATAAACTATCTAAGAATCTATATTCAAAAATAATTTTGTGGAGGCAAGCTTTTAAAAAATTTGTACAGATTATTTTTCGGACACGTCTCAACGGTCCAGAACGTTCGAAAAAGCTTCTCTGCTGTATTGTTACAGTTTTATTGGGGGTTTTCGTGGGTACTAATGAGTTATACTTTCTCAAAATTCATACATGGCGTTATTCAATCTTAGGGAAGCTAATCGGACGCTATAATAGCCGTATTATTTATACGATTAAATACATTTTCAAACTTTAAACGCGTTTTTCTCGAAACTGTGTTTTTCAAATTTCAGTTTTTATCCGAGAGACTTTAATTTTAATTGTAGCTTCTTATATAGATTATCTATCGAAGTACACACGATATTTGCGATTGATAAATAATTAGATTTGCAATAAACATTTAAGGTCGTTTTTTTAAGAAAAAAAATTAAAAAAGATATTGATGACAATTTGCGATTTAAAAAAAATGGGTAATTTCAAAGAAAAACTAATGTAGATTAAGAAGAAAATTGTTTCTAAGCGGTGTACGAAAATTGCTACAGTGTACGCCGATTTCCTCCTCCACAAACATTTTATTTCATGTTACCTGGAGCTACGACGCTATTTTGTAACTTTAAGGAAGATAAAAAAATACTTTTGTATACATTAATACCCATAGAATCAAGTGTCAAAATTTCATTTTGAGCCATTACATTACAAAAAACGACAAAAAAAAAGGTTATATAACCCTTAAGAACGTAAATAAGTTCTATAATTTTGAAGACGCTTTTTTTATTTAGACTTACTTATCTTCTTTTTTCATTGTCACTATTTTTTTTATTGTTGTCTTCAAAAGTGAACAGTAAGTCGACAGTAAGTGTTATGCTACATGTTAAGAAAACCGTGTAGCATGAGCGCATATTATACTTTAGGAGTTTTAGATAGAATGCTTATGTGACGAAAGAGTCCATACGAAAACAAATAAAATGCCTGCAACTGCAAATAATCTCTCTCGCATACTCTTGAGACAAATACAAAGCGTTAGGTATTTTATAACGTCGCAAAAAAATCCTGAAAC
Source organism: Aromia moschata (assembly GCA_029963805.1). Taxonomy (NCBI): domain Eukaryota; kingdom Metazoa; phylum Arthropoda; class Insecta; order Coleoptera; family Cerambycidae; genus Aromia; species Aromia moschata. The sequence continues at coordinate 986,459 of JAPWTK010000052.1, read as the reverse complement.
AATTTCTTTAAATTAATTTAAAGCAAATCCCCTACGGTTACACCAATGTTTTGTCTGATGCGGATTTAAAAGTTTCCTTCCTCATTAAGTGTTAATATCTGTATTGCTCGAGCTTCTATAAATTCTCTCTCCTTCATCTTCATCATTTGCAAACGTAGACATATCAAAAACCGCGTAAAACCAGTTCCAACACTTTAATCAACGCTTTGTGAACGACGCGTCATAGTTTTGTTAAAACACTCCGTATATTACCAGAAAATTACATTATGTTCCTGCAAAGTCCTTCTTACTGCAGAATGAAGGCCCTTAAATAAAATTGTGCAATCTTTTGTTTTATATTGCATTGAAAACTTTTAACTTCAAATAACATTTTTTTACATATTGTTAGTTAGTAGTAATACCTAATAGTATTAGATAATATAATAATAATTATCTACTATCAGCAGTTTTATATGTACCTACCTAAGATTTACAGGCTTGCGAATTTTTTAAATTCTATTAAAAATATCACGGATACACATAAATATAAAAATAAAAAAATACTCGAAATAATCAATTCTTTAAAAAATTACTCTAACGATTTCACTCAAAAAATCATCTTTTTCTTTTTCAATAAAATACGAGCTATGTTTTTTTTTGGATGACTAACATCCTCGATTATTTTGTTTATAATATCGGACATCACTGATAACTATGTTTATGTCCGCATTAACTAGAATTCAGTTTTCTTCTGATAAACATTTTGTAAACAGAGTACTATAAAGATATGTAGTTAATTCAGTTATATTCAGTATATGTATTTTATTATATACTGGTATTTTGATATTTACGTGTAAAGTAGGTAAATGAAGACATGATCAGGAATTATTATAAAAAACTGGACGTTTTCCACGAAACACCGAACTACTACACTTTTCTCGACGCGCGTTTCGCCAACCAAGTTGGCATCTTCAGGAGAAGATTAAAACTTCTCCTCAGTTTCAATCTTCTCCTGAAGATGCCAATTTGGTTGGCGAAACGCGCGTCGAGAAAAGTGTAGTAGTTCGGTGCTTCGTGGAAAACGTCCAGTTTTTTGTTTCTATGCCGAAGGTTCCAGTACCCACTCCAGGAATTATTATATCTACCAGATGTCCATCCGATATTATTTATTTGAAGAATCATGTAGATAAGTTTACTTGGAACACCTTGTACATATGTATGTAGGTATATGTAAGTGCATGTGATACTTTACACGAGTGTTGTAGGTGTCACGTGAGTATTTACAGGTCATATACCATTTGTGTAATATTTATACAATTATCTTTATTACAACTACTTTATTAATATATATAAATCTGTTTTTGCCAGCTGTACTCGTAAATTAAAAAAATATATGAATATCTTCTTCATTCTTCAGAGGAAAAAGGTATTTAGCCAATTATAGATTTACTTTAGGAACTGTTTCGAGAGCTTTTTTTAACTATTTCATATAAATTTGCACAGTATCAGGTGGATATTTTGTTATCCATACTTAACATTCAAATTTTAAAAATATGCCATTATGTAATATGTATAGTATAATACCTAAAATAATATTTTTATCACTCACTTTTTGTTTGAAATTTTCATTATTGACATTGTTTACTTACGTACGTACAAAATTAAACAAGATTTGACAACTTGGAAGTTTATTTTGAGCTCGTTCTCATGCAAAAGAATATGTTTTAAGAAATCCTATTACCCACAAACGTTGCAAAAGATATCGTGAAATGTGAAAATTTGAGTATTTTCAAAAATGCAGTTCTTAGTCACATATAAATCTGTTAAATGTGGGTCACTGACTTCCACGAAAGCTTCTAGAGGTATTCAAATTAATATAATCCTAAAGACGTTAGTCAAAAAAGGTTTCGGCTAAATTGCAACCGCAGTCCTGAATAAGCTACCAAGGTTGTTACACTTTGAATTTATTGAGCTAACTTTCGAGTGGAGTATCATGATACGGAAATACCCGCAATAATTGGACAAAGAGGGCGTTAACAATGGATAAATCAGACCAGGCACGACAAGTGTTTATATTGTAATACATATACGAGTATTTACTTAAAGATTACGAGTGTTGGCATGAATTTTGCATTAACGGACGCAGCGAGACTATTGATGTAGGTATCGAAAATGTGCAAATATAAAAAAGTGTTTAGTCCATAAAATCGATGCAAGAAATAAAATAAATCATAACTAGCCGACATAGACGCCGCTGTAAATTTTGCTGATAACGCATAGACGCAGCTTCTTCAGACACGCAGCTTCTTCAGACTTCACCTGTGTGAACCTGGCAACCAACTTAACGGAAACCGACTCCTCTTTTTTTCATTCGATTGTACCCTGTTTGTATCCGTTTGTACCGCTACCCTTACGAAATCGTTTGTACCGCCTTGGAAACGATATCACGCCTACCTATTATTGATGGTTTCGTTTGTACCTTCTTAAAATCGTTTGTACCTCTACGAAATCGTTTGTACCGCCTTGGAAACAATAGTACCCCTTCGTAAGATTGATTACTTATTTTGTACATACTTAAAATCGTTTGTACCCCTACGAAATCGTTTGCATCGCCTTGAAAACGATAGCACGCGTGCTATGGTTTTCGCGCGAAGGCGTGCTATGGTTTTCAAGGCAGTGCAAACGATTTCGTAGAGGTACAAACGATTTTTAGGAAGTACAAACGAAACTATAAATAATAGGAAGCAGTGGTGTCGTTTCCAAGGCGGTACAAATAATTTCGTAGAGGTACAAACGATTTTAAGTAGGTACACACGAAGTAATCAATCTTACGAAGGGGTGCTATTGTTTTCAAGTCGGTACAAACGATTTCGTAGGGGTACAAACGATTTTAAGAGGGTACAGACAAAACTATCAATAACAGGAAGGCGTTATATCGTTTCCAAACGGTACAAACGATTTTGAAGAGGTACAAACGGGTACAAACCGGGTACAATCGAATTCCAAAAAAAAATATATTGCGTGAAATGAGTTTTTTGCCCAATTGAGCAATTTTTCCACACCTTGCCATTTCCACCCCATTAAGTTCCAGATCAAATAAAAAGCGGTACAAACGGGTACAAACAGGGTACAATCGAATGCATAATGAAGAAATGCTATTGCGTGAAGTCACTCGCCAGTCATTTTTTCACCCCCCTGCCATTTCCGCCCCTTTAAGGTGCAAACGAAATTAAATGCGGTACAAACGGGTACAAACCGGGTACAATCGAGTGGAAAAAAGAGAAGTCGGTTTACGTTAAGTTGGTTGCCAGGTTCACACAGGTTCAGACTTCAGTTCCCTACGCAGAGGTTTACTGATTTCCAAAATATAGTGCACTATAGGGTAAACAACAATTTTTAGATTAGATTTTTGGTAGCCTATAGGGTTGCTTTTAATGCCCTGGAGTCACTACGCTGTTTTTTAAACGGTTCGCCGCCCACACCCCAAAAACCAACCCCATGTCGAAATATGAATTCCCAAGATTTTGACGGCAATTCAGATACTTACAGGATGGATTACAGGAGGACTAAGAAGGATGCTGCCGGGTAAAAACTCCATCCCGGCACACATTAAGACCTCCTCAATAAGTTCTGTGCATTTGGTCGCTGCCCCATCTCTTCAACCCATTTTCCGACCCCGTAATCCACCCCTTTGCATTTAGGTACTCTGGGTTTTGAGTGGTTTGACCTCTGTTGAGCGAAAAATCGCTCAAAAGTCTATAACTCTAATAAAATGCAAATGGCGCTATCAGTTTATATCAGGATCAGTTTATATCAGTTTCACCAAAATATCATATTTTCCTTTTCTTTTGATTTTCAGCTCAGAATGTTTTGCAAATTAGTTGCTCAACCTCTTACTGCTATATTTTGATTCTGATCGTGGGAAGCTTAAATTCGAGCTCAACCAGAGAGTTAATACAACGATACTATACCTTTTTTAGTTTTAAATTTTCTACCAAAACTAATTTTAAGGTAATCTCCCAAGCGAAAAATATTTATCTTTACGAATACATTACAGTAAATATGAAAGAAAAATATTTTGGAAGCACCATTTTGATAATGATGTCCCATAAGTAGGTACATATACCTTTTATCAGCAATTTTAAGTATACCCTGTTTGATCAGCTTACTTGTGTTTATTTACTTCACTTCAATTTTCCATACATTAATACGCTGCGCTGTTTGTGCTGTTAGTAGGTTGTCGTATAACATTATTTGTTTTTGAAATTTGTGTTTCACATGCACCCATTTAATAGATTAAATTTATGGATACAGCTCCGTGTGTTTATTTAAAAAGTTTCCATAATTATCATAATATTAATTTCTTTTAGTACGTAGTTTTCTCATATTTAGTTTAGTGCACGAATAATACGTGCACCCTTATTATAATCATTTACATTTTTTGGTAAGCTCCCTTCCTCCAAAAGCATTAAAAATAAAATCTTCAAGCAAAAAGATATAACATAAATTCCTTATATCGTGTGAACACAAAAGTATGAGAAAAATTGTTATTTTATTTAACGATGTTAACTTTCGTGAATACTCTGTACATATACAGCTCTATTTTTACGGGTTTTTTTCATGTTCTACTACAGCGCCCCTACAAAATTTAGGGTAGACTTTAGGTAGATTAGATTTTAGGTAGACATAAAAAATCTAATGATTTTGTGCAGTGGCGGTGCGTGATATTTCAGTTAGCTATATCTTGAAAACGACGCATGGGACCCACTTCACTTTTTAGGTGATGACTATACATCTCCTACAGAAAGGATTTATAGTGAAAAAACCGTCAGCAAAGTTTGCGAAAATTTTTTTCAAAAACACTGGAGCACTCCCTGGGTTCTCAGTAACGCTCTGTGGAATATTTGCAGTATATTTTTTTCATAATCTAGAAACAAATATAAAGACGATTTGTTACAAAATATTTTTGTTTCAAAAAAGTTATGACCATTTTAATTTTAGGAAATCAAATGTTCCTATAAAATTAAAATTAAAATGGCCATAACTTTTTGAAAAAAAAAATATTTTGCAACAAATCGAAAAACGTCTCCTTATATTTGTTTCTAGATTATGAAAAAAATATATACTGCAAATATCCTACAGAGCGTTACTGAGAACCCAGGGAGTGCTCCAGTGTTTTTGAAAATTTTTTCGCAAACTTTGCTGACGATTTTTTCACTATAAATCCTTTCTGTAAGAGGTGTATAGTCATCACCTAAAAAGTGAAGTGGGTCCCATGCGTCGTTTTCAAGATATGGCTAACTGAAATATCACGCACCGCCACTGACACACTGTATGTTTAAAGATATTTTTCTTAGACATTATTGAAATTTGTTGCCAGTGTCTTTGACCCCACTCGTTATTGAATAACAATCATTTGCATATTTACTACTTCATTAATTGTAAATAGATAGATATGTACATATGTACATATCTATTTACTACTACTATCTATCTACTACTAATGCTATCAACATTTTTCTATACCGGGTGTCCCAGAAGTCAACAGCCGATATTTCGGTTATTTGAAAATATATCAACGTGAACGATAAAAACTTGCAAATGACACAAAAAATACACCTGAATACAGATTAAAATCCGTGTTGCACCTTACAACCCTTAAGAAACCACCCTCAAGTATTTTTTTTTCAAATAACACCCTGTAAGTATAACTAAATATATAAATTTACTCCTCACTTCACGTACATATATTTTCAAATAACGGATATATCGGCTGTTAAAATATGTTTTCATTTCGTGAACCGTTTCGCAAACGAATTATTTGCGTTCAAATTATGTTTGAGAAATATATGTTTCTCCGTTCCTAGACAAAACATGTATATGCACTTTTTTATCGTCTTATTGGAACTTGGTGAAATGGAACTATTATTTCATTATTTCATTCTTAGAAACCATAATAATTTGAAAAGTAAGGTTACCCTGAAAACAAATAGTGTAATTTAGAAATTGGTTTAGAGTTTTGCCAAATTTATTTTTAAAAGTAAACATAGAAATCGAATTACTAAGAAGATGCAATAGAGTTCGAGATTCTTGAAACCATTTAAAAAACATATCTTGAAATTTTTTGGCAGTACTCCATGAAAAACAGACTAAACCAATGTCGTTTTGATGATACATACTTTCAAATCCACTCCTTTAGCAATTCTGATTATTAAAATATTAAATGAAACAATTCATGTTTCAAAAAGTTTATTAACTATATTATTTTCAGTGAATGATAAACATGAGGATGCACCAAATAGAAATACAGCAGTCTCGAGGATAAAAAAGCTAATTTACAAACGCGTGCACATCCTACAATGGCTGCCGTTCTACACCAAGAACGACATCTTAGCGGATTTTATAGCTGGGATAACTGTGGGTCTGACTATGATGCCCCAATCCATAGCCTACGCTGGTCTAGCGGGGATTTCACCTGAGTATGGGCTCTATACGGCCTTCATAGGATCTTTTACTTACGTGTTTTTCGGGACTATAAAGGAGGTATGACCACGTAATATAGAGCACTAGGTATTTTTATCTGACATTCACCATCAAACATTCACCTCAAGGTGTAAATAAATAATACGTAGTGATGTACCTGTAGAAGAAAAGTAACATAAATAATTTTACCAATATGTGAAATATGGTGTACCACAAGGGACCTTGCTTGGACCCATATTTATGTAACATTTACATTAGAAGTATTTGCGATATTAGCTTTGCAGATGAACTTATAGTTATTATATTAGTTAAATGCAACACACACACCGAGTTTTCTGTTTAATTAATTTGTGGTAAAACACATACGAGGTGTGTAAATTAAGCAATGAGGCTGATTTTTTAATTTTTTTTTTTTAAATAGAATTACAATTCAGTATTGTCTCCTTCAAAATAACTTCCTTGGGAAGCCACACAGCGCTGGAGATAATTCTTCCATTCCTCATAGCAGTGCTGTAACTCAAATACTGGAATAGCCTTCAGCTGGTCGGTTACAGCCGTTTGAATGTTTTCTATAGTCCCAAAATGACGTCCCTTGAGGTGATTTTTCAATCTCGGGAAGAAAAAAGTCACAAGGACTCACGTCAGGCGAATAAGGAGGCTGAGGAGCCACAGGAATGTTTTTACTGGCTAAAAACTCGTTTGCTGACATGGCTGTGTGACAAGGTGCATTGTCGTGATGCAACATCTAGTTGTTCTTGATATTTGGTCTCACACGCATGACCCTTTTTCGAAGTTTTTCAAGAACCTCTCTGTAAAAGTGTTGATTTAGTGTTGGGCCTGGAGGCACAAACTCTTTGTGAACAATTCCCTGACTATCAAAAAAACCATCAGCATGTGTTTGATCTTCGACTTGCTCATTCTTGCTTTTTTGGGTCTTGGAGAGCTTGAAGTGTGCCATTCCATGCTTTGGCGCTTGGTTTTCGGGTCGTACTCAAACACCCAAGTTTCATCAACCATTTGGAACTATTTTTGCGCAGATTTTTTCTCATCCCCAATTTTTTAGTCAAAATCTGATGAACTGGTGTGATTTAAATTTAATTCTTCTCCGATCATTCTTGTCGTCAACCGACGATCTGAACGCACAAGATCCCGTATTCTATCAACATTTTCATCAGTTCTTGAAGATGAAGGCCTTCCGCTGCGTTGTTCACCTTTTGAGAATGCCTTAAACCACCGAAAAATCTGGGCCCTTGAAAAAAATACTGTCTCTGTATTCGTGTTGAGTATCCGTTGCGCTGTCTAAGTCTGAAGCAAAACCTGATAGCACACCGTTGCTCAAAATTAATGTTACTCATTTTTAAAACGCACCATAAAAAAATGGTTTACGAAAACAGTCACAAAGAACAAACAAATGACTCTAACAAGTTCAAACGTGTACTGAAGGCGCATTACATGTCAATCTAACGCCCTTCCAAGTCCCGTCTCCGCAGTGTTGCTAGATCGGGCGCTACGTTGTCAGTCTCATTACTGAATTTACACACCTCGTATATTAACTTAAACTAACTACAACTAAAATTATTCAAACTTAGTGTATAGTACTTACTATTGTTATGTATTATATAATTGAAGATAATATTTGTTTGTACTTTGCTCACCTTGTAAAAACGAATAAAGTAAATTCTGCAAGACTACGGAGTATCTTAGTTTATAATTTTTTAGGTATCAATTGGGCCTACCAGTTTGATGTCATTGTTAACATTTTCTTTTGTTGTTGGTCGTCCTGTAGAATGTGTTATACTACTAACGTTCATAGCGGGATGTGTTGAACTTCTCATGGGAGTTTTAAAATTAGGTAAGCATTAGTTAAGAAATAGTTGAACCCTAATTAAACCGTCGTGTACCTTTGGGTAAATTCGTTTTTCAGGTTTCTTAGTTGACTTCATTTCACCCTGCCTGACGTCGGGTTTCACGTCGGCCAGTGCCGTTATCATTATAGTTGCTCAGCTAAAACATCTGTTGGGGATCAAAATTGATAGCCATGACACATTTTCGGTGCTAGTTGAATTGTCTCGAAACATATCTGAGATCAAATGGCAGGACACCCTGCTAGGCGTAAGCTGTATTGTGTTTCTCTTTTGTTTTAAGGTAAGATATTTTTACAATGATTCTTAAATGTAGTCTTACTCAATGTGACATAAGGTTACAGATTTGTATGGGGTTATTTGCATTAACCCCAATGCAGATTTTGACCAATTCGCAGGATTCTAAATGCCTATAAGCTTCCTGAAACCTATTAAACAGTACTTTTCCTGATAAAAAAAGGGAAACACTTATTTGAATCAATTTCAATATTTAAAAAAAAATTATCTGTTCTTAGGTCATTTTCTTTAATCGGCCTGAAGTTTGCCTTGAAACTTTATGCCAGCGAATAAGTACTCGTATATACCGACAGCTTCATTTCATCTTCGTAAATGCTAACAGTGAGTGAACCAATTCTCGTGGCGTTTTCGTCGATGGGCATGGCCATATATTACGTCACAGAAGCCACTGTCCAATAAGATGATCATTAATCATAACCACACCTACTCACAACATTACTATCTGCTAACTTCAACTGACGCATATTGTACATAGATCAACAGTCAGAAATTAAAAAAAATAAATAAAAACATTGACAGGGAATAGAAATACAGAAAAAGTCAGCAAATCAAAAATGTCTGTAGATTATATTGTTTGTAATCATAATTGTAGTAATTGTAATTTTTTGGCAATATATCATATTTACGTAATAATTACTTTGTAAATTTGAATTCACATTAATTAAATATTGGGTTTCTACCAAATCTTTCACTATACGAGATATATTTTAAAGATACCATAAACACTTGAACTTTCTGAAACTATTCCCAATCTCAGTTCGTGCATGACATTTAGACAGCTAAATAATCATAATAATACTTATATATATATTTTATATTGGCATATAAAAATATACACCTATTCAACCAAATGAATTTTTTTTACAACAAAAAATAAGAACTTGTTCTTCATGTTTAGAATTTCCCAAGCAAATGGGCAATTTTTTTAGGAATTCTTTGTTTGTTGCTTACTCAATTTTTCAGATCATTTTATCATTTTTGTGGAAGGTATTCGACATCTGATGGGGGGAAGCAGGGCATGCCCACCTAGCTCCCTGCATAGTTACATACGTGTATGCCTATGTTATTATATATTTTTAGAAACTGACCAAAATACCAACGAGGAGTCAATCAATAAAGAAACTCCTGTGGTTCTTGTCCATCTCGAAGAACGCAATCATCGTCCTCATCACGTCCCTCGTGGGTGCTTACCTCTACTACAACGGCGGCGCACCCTTCAAGCTGACGGGGCCGGTGCCGAAAGGCCTTCCAGGTTTCAGTTTGCCCCCGTTGTCCGCCAAGTTCGGCAACGAGACCGTCGGCTATATGGAGATGGTGAAGTCGCTGGGCTCTGGGTTAATCGTCATCCCCGTAGTTGCCGTGCTGGCGAACGTCGCCATAGCCAAGGCCTACAGTAAGTATTCGTGGGTACGTTAATCACTAAACTCCTGACGGAGAAGTCAGATTCCCATTCATCGGGATGTATCGTCAGACAGGCAGAGACTGCTTATGTAACACTTAACATGCTGTTTACATGTAACACTTGACATGTAACACTTAACAAAACGTTGATAATTGAGTAGTTACATATATAAGTACAATGTACAGGGTGTTTCAGTTTCTTGTAGCAGGACTTTAACACGTGATAGAACTTTTAAAATTAACAAAAAAAAGCCTATGTCAACATAGGTGCTCAAAGGCTTAGTTTTCGAGATGCAGGGTATTCAAATTGAATATTAAGAAAAAATTTTGTCGTATATTTTTATGTTTAGAAAAATATCGTAAACATTTTTCAACGTATTACATTAAAAGTTGGTATACGGTGGTGTTTTGGTATGAGAAATCCTACTATGAATATCGTTTAAGGTAGCCGCTAGTAGTCCAGTAAATAAGCCGGAAAATACTGTAAAATCTGGAAAAGTTGATAAGCAGCTCCGATTTCAAAAATTGTTGTTTGTACGTGTTCTTTAGACCTTCAGGAACATTCATCATGACTAACATCTGCCTTGCTATAAAAAATGAAAAAAATATGGTAGCTTTCTCATCCCCAAAGCTTCCCCAATAGTAAAAGTGATAAAACAATTTAAAAATTCAAAATTTCACCTCGGAAATCGTCTTTCGGGGGTTTCGGGGTCGCTGATTACGAATCCAATCATATCGAGTGAGGGTGGTTGCACCCCATTAAAACCAGCCCTAGAAGTGACACAAATCCGCCGCAAAAAAAACATCCGAGAACATTTGAAAAGAGTTTACTATCAAGTGCACTCTTGGATACGATTATTAGTAGATTCAGATCACAATAGAACCTCAAAATTAAACCCAACCAATGGGGGTTGGAAAGTTATGGACGGCGTCCTGCATCCCATAAGAATGACAGAACCACCCGCGCCAAAAAGTATTATGGATGCAATAACATGTGGATGTCAAACTTGTTGTGGTGCAGCTTGTGGTTGCAGGAAAAATGGCGTATACTATTCACAAACGTGTAAATTTTGTTACGGATCTAACTGCACTAATTGCGAGCCACCTGCAACTACTGACATTACAGAGGATGAAGTGGTTTGCCCGTCTGAAATGATAGTAGAACAAGATATAAGTGAAGATGAAGAGGGATCCATCAATACTGCATCAGCAATGCTCGAAAACGACTCTGATTACGAATGATATCATCTATATTTGTAGTTTGTAAGCTCATTTTGTGTACCCAGTTTTTTTGAAATTAAAGAAAACTTGAAATACGATTTTATTACACTCGTAATTTATTTTTTCAATAATTTAACTTCATTAAAATCAAAATTCGCGCGCATATCATATTGAGAGTTTGAATTGTTGTAATTAGACTCCGGATTCGTAATCAGCGACCCCGAAAACCCCCGAGAGACGATTTCCGAGGTGAAATTTTGAATTTAAAAATTTGGGGTAGTTTTAATGGGGTGCAACCACCTTCACTCGATTTTTCATCTCGGATTCGTAATCAGCGACCCCGAAAACCCCCGAGAGACGATTTCCGAGGCGAAATTTTGAATTTAAAAATTTGGGGTGGCTTTAATCGGGTGCAACCACCCACACTCGATTTTTGACCTTGAATTCGTAAGAAGCGACCCCGAAAACCTCGGAGAGACGATTTCCGAGGTGAAATTTTGAATTTTTAAAATGTTTTATCACATTTACTATTGGGGAAGCTCTGGGGGTGGGAAAACTACCATATATTTTTCATTTTTCATAGCAAGGCAGATGTTAGTGGTGATTAATGTTCCTGAGGGTCTAAAGAACACGTACAAACAAAAGATTTTGAAATCTCTCAACATTTTCCGACTTATTAATTGGACTATAGAGTATAGTACTCTTTACGAAATAAATGATCATAACTTTTTTCTTGCTCTTTTCTTTTGATGCACGTTGTGACTTTTTTTGTTACCTATGCTTTATGCAACAAAAAAGTTTGTCGTCTTTGGGATATTTCAAATTTTATCGTTCGATGCAATCTTATTTGTCGTTATTTGTTGTTTTTAGAACAATCACCAATCACAATATACATGTATATAATAGATATGCCCATGGAAAAAAGTAAATATATCTAATATTCGTTTTATCGTGTCAAATAGCAGTTGCGTTTGCAGAAAGTGTAATTTATTTATTTTATTTTATTCATTTTTAGTTACCTTTTTTGTGTTAGAAAAGTGTGTAAAATAATACATTTTTTTATAAAAAAGCCATAAGGTAAATTAAGAAAAAAATCAGGTGTTAAAGTCCTGCTACAAAAAACTGAAACACCCTGTATAGTATCGCATTATAAGTACCTATTAATGTAAAAATTTGGCGTATCATGCTTTTGGTGGTCATTAGAGCACGAGTTGCAGACTAATGGTGGGTTCATGCAGAAATTTTTAGTAATAAGAATAAGAATAGTAATAAGCATAAAAGTTAAACCTTCGTTTTATAATGACCCAGTTCATGCAGTAAACATAATTTTTAGTAATAATTTTAAAAATAAGGATTTGCTGCATGAACTGGGTCATTATAAAACGAAGGTTTAACTTTTATGCTTATTACTATTCTTATTCTTATTACTAAAAATTTCTGCATGAACCCACCATAAAGTCTGCAATATGGTGATATTGGGCGTAAACACGGTAGGGACTGGGGGAAGAATGCAGAAGCACTTATTAGCACTTATTAGGTGGTCTTATGTGCAATTTCTTCTGAGGCATAGTATATGTAGATCGCGTATATTTAAATAATTAAAATTTAGGTATAATGTAGCGTCTGTTTAGGCGCAGACGTGGTGGTGGACGCTTCCCAGGAGATGATGACCTTGGGGCTCTGTAATATTTTCGGTTCCTTCGTCAAGGCCATGCCGAGCTGCGGAGCTTTCACAAGGTCGGCCGTGGCAAGCAGTAGTGATGTAAGAACGCCTCTACAGGGCATTTATTCGGGTAGGTACCACCATTTTTTGAATTATTCATTGTTCACAAATAGTGTTTTAGAAATGTCAAGTTACCGCAAATGTGACAAAATATGTTCAGGTAGTTCTTAAGCTCGGTCGTTCTACTGCCAAATTAAGTTAGTGTCAGAAATAATATTATAATATTAAATAATATTATAAAATTAAAAGTAATCCCTAACCAAAACTTGCATAGGTGCTTACTTCAGCTTTTACCAGGCCTAAAATAACTGCTCATTTTTACTATTTTTATTACTAATGTTATATAGAGAAAGTTCATCAGTTAAAGTACAAATAATGTTAAGCATTCGTGACATTTGTTTGTTTGTTTTTTTTTTATGCAATGAATCTGATCTCACGTCAGAATGCATGAAACAAAGCATTAAATTTCCATTAAACTGTAGTTTAAGAAATCTCCTCGACCTTCGGCAAGGAAACAATATGCGTTATCCGAATTTATGAAGTATAACATGATTGATAACAGAAACAAACAATAACGACATTGATAACAGAAACAATGAGTAAAAAATGTGAATATTCGTTTATGCTAGTCCAGGTAAATATTTATTTTGTTTACCCTGCGACGTATTAGTTGGTTAATGCTTTTTTTGTTTGAATATATGTATCTATCGGATTTTTTTATTATATGTTGACGTAACTTATGAACTCACCTATTGTCAATAATTCCATTAAAAATGACGTTTTTATTTAACAAAAATAAACACTGCAAAATAATATTTAGTATCTAAGTATCAAGTAAATTGAAAGAATCGTTTTTGTTAAAAATAAATCCTAATTTTATAAGAATAAAATATTATTCGTATTTAGTTTCTTAGGTTTCTTTCTTTATGTACACATATATATTTTTATAAAGAACTTGAAGTGAAATAATTAACAGACAAAAGTTTTTGGTGAAACTAAGAAAATACTTTTTTGACCACGAACTACATATGTATTTTTGTTGTTGTAGGAACCGTGATTATTTTAGCACTCAGCTTTTTAGCGCCATACTTCTATTTTATTCCCAAGGCCACATTGGCTGCTGTCCTTATGACTGCCGGTAGTTCTCTAATAGATTACGAGATTTTTCCGGTTTTATGGAAATGCAACAGTAAGTGAAGTTCTCTAATCCTATATTAGATCTATATTATAGTGTTATCTAAAGTTTTGTACAGTAGAGAAATTAAAAGCCATTTCTATTATTATAAATAAATAATAAGCATTTATTGACCTGTTGTAGAAATAGATTTCTTCTTAACCCTTTTCACATTTGTCATTGGCGTGGTCAAAGGTGTGGAGACTTCCATTGTCATTGGAAGTATAGCCAACGCAATTGTGTTGCTGAAAATGTGGACCAGGCCAAAAAATCACTTCAGAAATACGCATAGTAAGTAAAAAATAACGAAATAAAGATAGTCTAAAAAGTAAGAAGTATCACTGTTTTTATAATATAAGCCCATTACAACAAATTGTAGTTTCCTGAAAAATCCAAAACAATTCAAAATTGTGCTAGAAATAATGTCCATTGTTACAATGAAGTTTTTGCTAACATATAGTTTGATAAAAGCTATCGAATTCCTTTTGAAGATCTTGCAGATTAAAACCAAATAATTTCTAACCATAAATAACACCAGAAGTATTACATAATGCGTTGAATGAATTTCATTTAAAGTTTGAATATCAATATCAATAAATATTTGACGGACAATTTTGTATTTGAAGATGGCGAACAATTTTTTTCTCGTTTATCAGACCTAAGAATTGCAACAGTAGGTACAACACCACTCTTCTTTTAATATTTCTTTCAATGAGACATACACTACAACTGCAAAATAAAAGCTAAGAATGGTTTTAATTTTTATACAAAGCACAAAGTTTGTGGAAATGAGAGTAACGTACTTATACCTAATTTTGTACCTAATGTTTTACCTAATGTACCTAATTATTTTGTTGTCAATCGGTTCATTGTAGCACTTATCATTAGTTACAGGCGAATATGTAAGTGTAGATTTTTTAAAAAGGTGATTTTTTGACTTTGTGGAGTGGGTCTACAATAATTTGGTTAATTTTTATACTTTAACTTTCGTTATTATGTCAACTGTTCATATGTGCTTAATCATAAGGAAAACTCTAGTTACAAAAAAAGCGATGAACTAAAAATATTTTAACTTCTAGGACAAGAGAAATCAGCAATATATTTACGTGAAACCAGAATTAGGCCTTTACTACCCGGCTGCCGATTACGTCTCAGAATACATCAAGAAACAGCACAATGCATCCCCTAAACTGCGGATAATCGTAGACTGTGCTAATGTACTCAACATCGATTATTCTGCAGCAAAGGTAACGGTGAACGTTTTAAAACAACTTAGAAGTGTTACTTTTTACGTCCATATACAGGGTTTGTCCGGAAAGTAATGAGCCTGATTTTTTTTACAAAGTTTATTGATCCGACAAGTACAACAGCTTAATATTCTTCGAAGTAGGACCCTTCCGCATCAATACACTTTTGCCAGCGTGATTTCCATGCTGCATAAGCTCCCTGGAAGTCCTCGACCGGAATGCTGTTTAGTAGGGTCGTAGAGCTTGGACGTTATCCAGGGTGCCCAGATGATGTCCTTTAAGATCCCTTTTGAGCCGAGGAAACAAACAGAAATCCGCCGGGGCTAGGTCGGGACTGTAGGGTGGCTGGGGTATTGCTTCAAGACCGATCCGGGTCAGGTAGGAGGTGACAACAAAGGCGGTGTGAGCAGGTGCATTGTCGTGGTGCAGTTTCCATGACGTTCGGATCTCTTTTCGGACGCGGGCGACCCTGTGATTCAGCCTTTGAGGCACTTCCTTGTAAAAATTGGCATTGACGGTCGGGCCAGGGGAAACAAACTCGTGGTGCACAATCCCTTTAGCATCGAAGAAAACAATGACCATCGACTTCACGCTCATTCAGGCTTTCTTCTGGCGCGGCGACGCCGTTGTGTGCCATTCCGCACTCTGCTGCTTTGACTCCGGATCGTACTCAAAGATTTTTATTTTTATATATATATTAAGAGCAAGTAACGGAATTCACAAAGGTATTCTTTTAAAACAACAAAAAAAAATATAACAAACACGTGACGATGTAAATATTATACTTCATAATCCAAATATTTATAAACAGGGGCAGGGACAGACTTTATATACAGGGTGTCCCAAAAAAAGGATAATCCTTGGGGGCTTTATAGGAAATTTAACGTTGAACAAAAAAGTTCCCATAAACATGGTCCGCAAATGAAGTCTTACTAATGAGAACCTCAAAAAAACACAAAAAAAGCGTTTTTTTACTTTCATTCAAGAATTACTATGAAATGGCTCATTGATTCAAAAAAATGTCTCGAAGTCAACCTTTTAGTACATCACATTTGGAGTAGAATGCCGCCAACCGCTTGTTTCCGTAATTCATTGCCGATATATGATTTTTTGAAAAAATAATTGTAATATCCATGTTTTCTCACTCAAAACCTGTTGCCATAAATAAGATTATTCTTTTTATCTCGAATTTTTTTGACCGTTTGACCTCATTTTCAAAATCAACGGTAAACGTCTTCTAAACAAGCGGTTGGCGGCATTCTACTCCAAATTTGATGTACTAAAAGGTTGACTTCGAGACATTTTTTTGAATCAATGAACCGTTTCATAGCATTTCTTGAATGAAAGTAAAAAAACACTTTTTTTGTGATTTTTTCAGGTTTTCATTAGTAAGGTTTCATTTGCGGACCCATGTTTATAGGAACTTTTTTGTTCAACGTTAAATTTTGTATAAAACCCCCAAGGATTATCCCTTTTTTGGGGACACCCATAGTGATTTAATTTAAATAAATTATTTGAATGCTTTTAAAGTTTTACATTTTCATTAAAACTGGCGAATTTTGTTACCAAACGCCAAAAATCGTGAGATTTGTCCCTTTATTCGTGTAAAAAGGACCGAAATCGTGTAATCTGGCAACACTGAACGCAGGTATCGCTGGAAAGCTAAAGGTTCTCCCACCTTTCCCAGCCGCTTGCCCCGCTCCGGGTGGTATAGTCGTGTCACAAAAAAATGAGGCTTATTACTTTCCGGACAAACCCAGTATATGTTACGTATTGTTACGTAAATACATATGAAGTGAACCCCAAATAAATATCAACAAAATGCTCCACTTAAACATACCGAATCATTTTTTTTCCAGACGCTAGAAACCCTGCTGACCACCTACAACGAGAGGGAAATCCATCTGAGTTTGATAAACGTCAGTGCCGGTGTGCTACGGATCTTAAAGACGGTGACGAGTACGAATTACTTGCAGTTGTGTCGAAGTACCGATACGCTGAACGAGGCTACCGAGGAGCTGTTCTTCAGCGAACAGGCGGTGCCGCTGATGGACAAGAGGAAATTGTCGTTGATCAACGGCGAGAGGAGACCGTCGTTGTACGACTTGGAATAGTGTCGAAGGTGTAACATGAACAGTGGCGGTCTCTGCATTGGAGTTTAAAGGCTCGAAGGTCCAAAAGCAACGACAGTCATCATATACACTCACTTTTTGAGGCGTGCTTATTTTTTTTCCGATAGGATCCAAGCTTGTGAAATTCTCTTTCTCATAAGCCCAAGTTGGAGGTGAAATGTCGATTGTGTGAAAAGATACCGCTAAAGAAGTAAAATTGAGATTTTTTTCAAAAAATCGTGAATGACTCCGTAAAATCCTTTTCAAAGTTCTCTAGAAAACTGTAGAAAAGCCGCCAATCCAAAAATGACTCTAACAAAAGTTGTTTGGTTTGGAGGGGGCCATCTGACCATGCGATTCAGCACCTTATCCGGCATCCTGACATGGCCTTGAGGCACCCAAAAAATACGTCCAAAGTAGATTTATTTTCCTGACATCCGCGCCTCATCAGAGCCCTTAAAAATGCCTTTTCTTGAATATCTCGTGAATTCGTCATGAGAGCCACAAATATTTTGGACATATACCTACCTACACAAGAGATAAATAAATCACACGTGCAGTTTTTGATGCCGTCTAGTGTTTTGAGAAATGATCAAACATAACCTCAAAATAGCGGTCCTCAAGACGTCTCACAGAAAAATACGTCTTCCAAAATGGTTGACAAGATTCTCAAAAAACAATGGATTAATGACAAATTTGGAATACAGGGGTTTTTGGGGTCGCTTTTTATTAATCTGTCACCAGGTTTCTGAAATTGCAATATGGCGTCACTGTACGGCGCATGCGCGTTTGGAAAATCAATGTAAATTTGTCTACTTTGGAGAAAGCGCAGGTCAATTGACTTTGCAACAGCGCATGCGCCGTACGGCGACGCCATGTTGCAGTTTCAGATATCTGGTGATAGATTCGTAATCAGCGATCCCAAACACTCCGAGTAAAATAGCTCACATCAAATTTAAATTGATTTTGCAAATGCAAATAACATACGTTTGGTTTTTCGTAACAATTACCGTCCATATTTTATTGTTTGTTTTGATTAATCCAAATACCAGCCAGTGTCGATTTAATAATCAACTTATTATACAATAAGAAAAATGAATACAGCTAGATAACCAAATTACGGGTTTTATGATAAGTTTTAATAACATTAACATTGCCATTAAATATATCAATGTCATCATGGATGGTGCCGTGATTGTTGCACATGACATATACTGGGGAATATTTTAGGACGTCAGTACGAGGGGTTGATAAATAGGAAACTCTGGAACTAATAGTGAAACTGGAATTAATAGTGAATTTCATTTGTTATTAAATTGTTCAAAACATTTTGAAAAGTGCAGTCACGCCTACTAGTTTAGAAATTGCATATTTGTCAAGGACAAGGGCGTAGCCAGTAGTTATCTTTGGGGGGGGGGGGGGGGGCGCTCAATGCAGTTCAAACAAATAAGCTAAAAAAAAAAAAGGTCACTACAGGCAACGGCAACCGCATTCCCCCGAGTATTTCGGTTTTTACTTGACCCTTTGGGGGGGGGGCGATCGCGCCCATCGTCCCCCCCTCCCCCCTCCCGGCTACGCCTTTGGTCAAGCAGATGATTTTGAGGAATTCGTAGAGGAGGATAAACATCTTCAATTTTATAATGCAAAATTTTTACAAAACCTACGTTGGACTAATTCTAAGCCATTAATATACATATCATAATTGGGATTCCACATGACTGATGCATATTCAAGCTTCGATCTGACATTGCTGTAATACAATATTTTTGCGTGTTAAGGTTTGTAAAGTCTTGAGCTTGTCTAACAAGAAAATCATAACCTTTGCAAGCTTATAAAATTACAGATTCAATGTGGTTATTGAATGTTATTTTTAGGATCGAAAATAATAACCAGATCTCGAAGTGTTGTAGGCCTTTGAGGATGTTTGTTAATAAAACTAGTCATAAATAACTATTAAATTAAATAAATACTAATTAAATTAATAAGTAATATTAAATATTACATCAGATATTACAGGAAAATTTTCAGAGGATACATATATCTAACTAACTGGGTCATGTTGGAAAAAAATTCCCTAGACATGAAAAATTTGTAAAGTTAAACCAAGAATATAAAAATTCGAAAGCCCTGTACGCCACACATAGCTATTAAAAAAATTAATGGAAATCTATATCCTTCTGCAACTCGCTGTTTTATTAAATTTGTATAAACAGTATGTTTTAAGAAAACTATGGTTAGGACGGTAGAGCTTTGAGTTCTTACGACGTTTTGGTTCAACTTTAGAAATTTTCCATATCCGCGAATTTTTTTCTTAAATAGCCAAGGGCGTAGCCAGGGGGGCCGAGGGGGGCGATCGCCCCCCCCTTTTGCTTTTTTGTTTAATTTTAGTGGTCGCCCCCCCCCCCCAAAGAAAAATACTGGCTACGCCCTTGTAAATAGCCCAGTTAGTAATATAGATATTACGAAGATATCCCTTTAATATGAGTCCAAGAACTTTGAAAAATATTTAATATTTTTGAAGTTATTCACATTTCTTTTAATTCGCTATTTTATTTTTTTATCGATACTTTTTTACAAGTTTTGACAGGTGCAGCAATATTTCATCAGTCATCAAAAGGTGTGGCTATTATTTTACTATTTTCTATTCCGGAATCTTCTACCCATGTATCTATTTTTTTAGATACTTTTCAGTTAAATTCCTTGTTATGTGAGCTACCATATTTACAGTTTTGCCTCGTGTTAATAATGCGTTCGACCGTTTACAGTATTGTTACTCTATAGATTGGTTATAGATAGAGTCCGGTAATCCCATACCATAACAGAACCGTATCCAGGGAAAGTACATATACAGGGGTGGCGACTGGTGGAATTTGAAATTCTCGTATTATCGTAAGAAAGGGGTCGTCCATTAATCACGTGATGTTTTTTAACAACTTTTAACCCCCCCTGGTGATACGTGGTGAGGTTTTAGACTACCCCCTCCCCCCTACCCAAAATCACGTTTATTTTTTTTATACAAAGTATCTTCAAAATTTTCAGAATATTATCTTTAAATACAGGTATACTCTAATTTAATTCTGGAAAATTAAGCACCGTGATAAAAAAGTTCAGACAGACATTTAGGTTGCAGGTTGTTTCTGACTGGCATAAAATTAATAAAGGAAAGATGTAATCATGTGAAAAACATATTATTGTACTGGTACATGAATATATTTAATAGACATTGTCCTCGGACCACGGATTAGCGAGATTTTCTTCAACACTAACAAGTGGGTAAGCATCTTGTAAGTCAGCTATTGGCACTGTGCTTTCGATCGATCGTCGCGTGAGGATGCGTGAAGGATGAACATTGTGGTTTAGAAATCGCGCGTTCAACGAAAAAATAAATACACGTGATATCTCACTACACCCCCTCCCCCTCGTGATATTTCGTGATAACCCCCTCCCCCCCTTTCGATCCTCACGTGATTAATGGACGATCCCAAAACGTGGGCCTATATCCATTCAGGGAGTGATTGTTAGAACGAAATACAAGGCTATAATAGCAAAAAAAAAATTCAAAAGAATCTTACAAACAATAAAATTCAAAAAAATCCCATAAACGACATGTCTATATGATAGAGTAAGGAGTTTTCAAATTCGTTATTGAATCCGAAGATTTTTATTCACGGAGATGGGGGCGTCTTATAGTTTTCCCGATGCATTCGAGGACTCATTTTAAATTATCTACTTTTGTGTTTACTGCTCTGTTTCTAATTTGACAGCATCACGGACCTGCTCGAGTTACACGGTTATCACACGATTATTATTCCGCCATTAATAGCGATTTATGGAGGATGAATGTTTTTTTCTGGAACTATATTTTTAATTCTAAAATGGTCACTAAGTTTAAGCTATCAAAATTTTTGAAATGAGGTTTTTACGTATAATTGTGTGAGAAACTAGAGCCTCCAAATAAAATAGAGTCGCCACTGAAGATGAGATTGTGAATAGCTGTAATTTAGTATTATTAGGTACAAATTAGAATGTATTTTTTAATAATAAAATATATTTTTCTTAAGAAAATTGTGTTACATCATTATTGGATGCACCACTTTTGAAAATCGGGGTAAGAAGAATACGAAAAAAACTGTATGAAACACATAATTATTAAATAATCTAAATAGTATCTACCTAAAGTAACAGCTACTTATTAGAAATAGTCTTAAAATTATATTTAAAAAAAAATAGAAACATCTAATTGACAGAAAAAAATCAAAACTATATATTTGAAATATTTTATAATTTGGAACAAACAAAGTAATCCAAAGTAGCCTGTATTTTTAAGCCCACTTTTATAATCACGTATATCTACAAATATCTACACAGAATATTCCAGTTCAGAAACATGTTTTTTATTTTATTTCCGATTTTAATTCGTCATATTTTTACTGCTAAAAATAGTACACTTAAATATATACCTATAATATTTAGGATTAAAAAAGAAATTATTACATTTTTTACATTTGAGGGCGTGAAGAAAAAAATCCTGAAGACGTAAAAAAACATTTTAATATTTATTTCACTTCTATTTGATAAAATACGAAGTTCTCTTACAATAATAAATAATATTGCTAATTTTTAATACCCATTTGAGCAAACTGTGTATAAATACAAATATTGCAAAGGACTAGAATACACATTTTTACAGTTTGTTCAAGTAAAATACAAAAAAATACACTATAATAACATTTGAAAACAATTTTTAAATTTTCAACACTACAATTAGAAACGAATACTAAACTTTTACAAAAGTTAAAGCTGTCCGTACCCGAAAATGGGCCAAATCTTAAACCATTTTGTGTGTGGACAACTTAAGGTAATGAAAATTAAACATGTCTTTCTTTTAGCCAACTAAAATGAATTTTTTACTAAAGTAATGCCATTTTAAAGCAAATATAGACGTAAAAACTAAAAACACTTTGTTACACCAGTATGTTTACAACTAATTCTAAGTTAAACTCGACATTGTCTTTATGAAGTAAGTAAAATATATATAACATTTTTGATCTATCTCTAAATAAACGGAAGAGTTTAGAGCTCATTTCTTTTATACAAAATGTACTGAGAGTTTAGAAATAACGTTTCACAAATTCATTTCGCCAATTTATCTTACAAATAAAAGCCAACATTTTTTTATTATTTCTGCCCTCCTCAGTAATATTGAGAATAGTTTCACTCCATGAAGCGATTATTTGATATCATATTTACATAAAAGCTCCGAATTAAAGTTGCAAAACTTGTCACACGTGTATCAAAAGGCACAAAAACACTTCGTGTATGTAAAGGTTCCCACACACGCACAAGTAAATACCAAGATTTGCGTTAATACATGAATGAAGCAGTTTCAAGTTCAGATAGAAATAATCAGTGACATAATATTTTTTCATTCTGAATTTCAAAATGGACAGGATGCAGGATGTAAAACACTGTAAAAAGATTTACGGAGCAACCTTGCAGTGTTACGTGCAAGATTATCTTTAAAATGACTGATTGTACTATCTAAAAATTTAGAAACGGAACATAAAAGTTAGCCCACTTCTCAGTTACCTAGAAGTGGGAATTGTGGGAATTTTGAAGTTACTTTTTTGATGTCTGAATATACTTATATTGAACACAATCTTAAACGTATGAGCTCTTATTCTTCTTCCAGCAAAGAATACATATTTGATTCTAGTATATATTCGTATGTACTACTTTAGATTAGACTTTAATGGAAGCAAAATAAGGTCAGTGTGTTTTAGAGTTCTACACTTAAAAGTTTGTTTCCAATCGACCATTTTATTTCAAAATTGTTTTCATCCAAGCTATACATGCAAGCGCTTCTTGCTCGAATAAGATATCACATTAATTTCAATTCTATACCTTCTGTGGCCAGTATAAAATGGTACCAGCAAAGCTAAACAATGCGAAAGACAAAAATCTTAAGTGTAGCATTCTGGTATGTTCATTCTAATAAACGCATTTACTTCTACGTGTGTGGCGTACTTAAAGTAATTACATTTAAACAACATAATTACATTTTCACGTACACATTTTTCAAGGACGCAAAATAACAGTCTCATACATGTAAATATGTTATTTTCTAGTATATTTGGACGGTTTGATTTAAGGCGAAATAGATGCTCGAAGCCTCGAGCATCAATGTAAAATTTCACCAAATTACTATTTTATCACTTTGTTAAGGCATTGTCATTTTGATTATATGTTAGATTCATACACACAATAATATACATATGTAAATATTTGATTTCACATTTAAGTTTTACTCTGCAATATATCAATTTTTTGAGCTATACCTTGAGCAGCTGCATTGTTTACTAATTCTCATTTTTAAATTCAATCCACGATATTATCTTTTTAATACTTAATTCAGTACTCAAGAGTATTGAAAAACATTTATAAATAGCCATTCTTTTACAGATTTCTGGTAAAGAATATGGAGTCTATATAACATTATTTATTCTTTATGTATACAAAATTACTTTTATTAGACCAGGCGAGGTAGCAAAAAAACAAGTGATTTTTTTAAAATAATTAGTTGCGGCACTTTCTCAACGTGATAATTAGGAGAAAAATCGTACGAATCGAATGAAAATGTTTTAGACAAAATCCGATTGTAGGATAATTGAGAAAAAATTGCAAAAAGGTGCGAAAAAAAGGTTGAGTAAAAAACAAAAAAATATCACGTTGTAGCGCTTGAAAAGACGAATAAAACGGTTTTTGGATCATTAAAATCGGTTGATAACTTTTTGCACAAAAAAATAAAAACCGCGAAAATTAGCGATTTTTCGATGTTCAATTACTCGGTCTGTAATTATCCTAGAAATGTCTTCCGGGGCTCAAATTGCAGGGTTTTCCAACACCTATTTACAGTTAAATTTTGTCAAAAAATATTCATAAGTTTTCGCGCAAATTGCGAAAATGTAAAAACAAGTACTTTAGTAAAACGGCCCCTATTTCCACAACAATTGTCGTAGAGTATATCTATATACGTAAAACTATCAAATTTGAAGTCGATCCGATAATAATAAGTACCTCAAAAGCGCGTCTCAAAAACGTGTAATTTTAGAGAGAGGTCGCGTTGTCGCACGAACGAAGGGGAAGCGGCGCGGTGGTGGGGGAACTCTATCTCCCGCGGGCACAGCAAAAAAACATCAGTCTTCGTTCAGTAGTTCCCGAGAAATCTCAATTGTTTCTGGCTTGTCGAATTTGAACGCGCGCGATCGCTTTACGGGCGCCCGCTCCGCCCGAGGGAGAGAGTGTTCCCCCACCACCGCGCCACTTCCCCCTTCGCTCGTGCGTCCACGCGGCCGCTCTCTAAAATTGCACGTTTTTCAGACGCGCTTTTGAGGTACTTATTATTATCGAATCAACTTCAAATTTGATGTGGTTGTAGAGGAGGTCTTCAAGAACACGCAGCTTTTTGCAAAAATGGCTCTACGACAATTATTGTGGAAATATGGGCCGTTTTACTAAAGCATTTGTTTTTACATTTTCGCAATTGGCGCGAAAACTTATGAATATTTTTGACAAAAATTTAACTGTAGATAGGTGTTGGAAAACCCTACAATTTGAGCCCCAGAAGACATTTCTAGGATAATTACAGACCGAGTAATTGACATCGAAATATCGCTGACTTTCGCGGTTTTTATTTTTTTGTGCAAAAAGTTATCAACCGATTTTAATGATCCAAAAATCATTTTATGCATCTTTTCAAGCGCTACAACATGATATTTTTTTAATTTAATCAATTTTTTTTTTCGTGCCTAAAAGTCGAAAAAAACTTGTTTTCGCACATTTTTGCAATTTTTCTCAATGATCCTACATTCGGATTTCGTCCAAAACATTTTCATTCGATTCGTACGATTTTTTCTCCTAATTATCAGGTTGAGAAAGTGCCGCAACTAATTATTTTAAAATATAATTTAACTTTCAAAATTTTGTACAACACCCGGTATCCAATAATCAAGACTAAACCCAACAGACTATTTAGTAGCAAAAGGGGACAATTATATAATCTTAATTCACCATTGGTTTTATCCAATTGAGATTCAACTTTTGACTCCTTTCGCGAAAAATTTTGACTCCTGTCGCACAGGACAGTTGTCACGATTGTAGCTGGCTATGAATCTCGCAAGAAAGATATCCCAGACGTCATTTTTTTCCTTTTTTTAGGAGCCATCCATAATACCGGGGGCACTGCAATGGCTTATTGAATCCATCCCAGATGTCATACTCAAAAAAAAAACAATTGAAACTTTGTGACCACGTAGAACACGCTGAGGGTAAGCTGAAACTATTTTTCAGCAGCCAATAATGGTATCGAAAAGCCATAAAACAAACCAAACATGTTTTTAAAAAACATTTTTTCAAGAACAATTTTATTTTCTTTCTTATAAGAATTATTCCCTCTTCTTCTCTCTGAAATATACATACATACTTTGTTGATTGCTTCATAACTGTATATGTAATAATTAAAATCGTCACTTTTCTTTAAATTATCAGCTAATCTTTCAATAAATAATGTTTTTACAATATGTTGCGTGCAATACAATGGGTATTCCTGACTGTGTTGAAAAAATGGGGAAGGTGCCAAGGATAAATTGTATTACAATCATTGATTTTATTACAAATGACTATAGGGCCAATGTTAAATTTTCAAAACTGTAATTTTTAATATAACTGACCATACTTAAAAACATTAAAAAACCTAGAGATCAACAGTTCCAAATCACTTTAAATTTAAATATTTCGAAAACTTTTGAAACAAACGTCAGTCTAATATATACCTTTGAAATCAAAGGGAATACCTCTTACAGAAAACAAAATATTGTACACAATTTTAGTAAAAAAATATATGATTGTATTCTTTTGTACGTTTTTGATATGCATTCTTCATTTTGATCAGTTTAAAAGATATATTGCAGAACATTCACTAAAACATTTAAGTGTCAAGACACCTAAATAAAAACTCTATATATTTTAATTAATAGATATTTTGATAATTATTGTACGTATTGTAAAAGTTTATGATGGTATTTATAATTATGCAAATATTAGTACTTTAATTATTATATTTAATTAGTTATGGTGCTCTTGCATATTTGTTTCGACAGTTGTCCTTGAAATAAATAATTTTTCACTATTTCCTCTCAGTTTTTGTAGGAAGTGAAGGGTTAAATAAGGCGCTTTTTATTGATCAGAGGTAATTTTTATAGTAACAGAAAGAACGCTGAGACGAATATGTTACAAAAAAACTTTCGAATTTTCCTTAATGACCCATTTATTGGAAAAAACAAAATCGTTAAAAATATTTTTGTGGAGTTCACCCACAACCTACTTGTTAATCCCCAAAAAATGGTTTCATCCACCCCCTCAACCGACCCACACGGTACCATTTAATTTAATTGGACACCTAGGATACCTTCCTTGCCCCACCAGCTGAAGTAGCTCTAACAAGCAGTCCCAGACATTTTCTTAAACAACTTATACACCTAA
The DNA here is from genome assembly GCA_029963805.1 of Aromia moschata. Lineage (NCBI taxonomy): Eukaryota > Metazoa > Arthropoda > Insecta > Coleoptera > Cerambycidae > Aromia > Aromia moschata. Next base: position 959,421 of record JAPWTK010000052.1, on the reverse strand, counting down.
AACTGGACATGGCATCGATTACAGCGAATCCAAAAGGGAGTCCAGCAGCTCCAGCTGGCACTCGTCCCAGCCGTTGGTGGCCAGCAGAAGGCCGGTCAGTTCGTCCTCTCCAAGCATCTGGTTGACTGGCTCCGCTATCACGGACTGGTTTGGCATCGAGGCCGGAACGAAGTCTCCTTCGTTGGCCTCGTCTTTAGGGGACTCCTTTGTCTGCCCAGCCTCCTTCTTGGCATCGGAATCTTTCTTGACGGCCTCCTCGACGTTCTCGATGTCGGTCTCGCCGCATATGGATATGTTGGAGAGGATGTTGTGCTTCCTTTCTCCCGTGCTCTGGTTTGGACGGTATCTGTAAGTAACAACGACAAAACAATCAACGATTTCAACGCACATCCTCCATCTGGAAGCCTGCGACTGTGCAGAGTACATATAGAATAGCTCATTGGAGAGTACATATCTTCAATTATCTACATTTAAATTTTCGTCTATTTTTACCTTTTTGCAAGGTGAAAGGACTACACTGATAGGACTACATATCTGCCGTCCAAAAACAAAAGGCCGTATCTGCAAAATTTTATAATTTGAGATGTTTGTTGATCTCTAGAATTAAGGACAGTATTTATATATTTCTACCGTGAGTATTTATAAGTGAAAATATCACATCTTCATTGCAAATAGACTAAGAAAACATTAAAATAATTAGTATATTGGTGAATAATAAAAGAAAGAAACAATTACAAAAGTTCGTATTTCTCAAAATAGTACAATTGTAGATAGGACTTTTTATTTATGGACGACAATATAATAAACGGACTATAATGAAGTAAATTCTTAATCTTGAGATTACAAAGTAGGTAACTATGATTTATTATCAAAAGTCTACATAATTCGACACAAATACAATCACGATTTTATTTCTTTTTTACTCTAAAACCTAGTTTATTTTTTTACACCAAAATTTAATACACCAAGGTAAACATATAAAAGTGTGAATGCGTTGTTTTGTTTACATTCAACCGTCAAACTATTTAATTGTATATACATCTGTCTGGGTTTTTTATAGGCAGGTCAAAAGTTCAATTATAAACTATGAAAACTGAACTAGATTGAAGCGGTTTGAACATATTAAACATTTTTTTAAATAGTGTATGTGGTTCACACTTTTCTGCCAGATAGGATAAAGTGTGATTGCGATGTGTAACTTGTGGTTTGTTCAATTCTTTTAGGGGAAAGTGTGGATATAATTTAAAAATATACCTAGTCTAGTTTCCTTTTTATTGTTTTCTTAGAAAACATTTAATCAAACGGGTTTACAGAAAGCCTCAGGGATTTATAAAAATATGAAACGGTATCAAAAGTACACATCAATAGAATTATCTAATTCAACACCCTACATGTAGCACCGTAATTATATCTATATTATCCACTATGTCTTCTACCTGGGGCAATGCAAACATATTATTAGATAGATTGAATACAGACAACTGAACTCTTCAAAACTGAAATATGTACACAATTTTTCACAACAAATTCTCTTGAGAAACCTATTTGTAGTGAAATAAGTGGTTAGTCTTTATTCAATCTTATTTCTATTTTATGATAAAAGAATATTTTATGCATGAATATATAATAGAACTCTAGTAATAAAATTGGCATCTATTATATTAATTGCCTTTTATTATTTTTTTTCAAAATTCCATAAAACATTGTGAATTAAGGACTATGAAAAGTTTCGTATCCCAAAAGTGAAGTGCTTTGAGTTAATTTGCCATTAAATTATAACATTAAGGAAAACACATTTTCCGCGACATTTTCCCGATAGATGGAAAGTAAAGCAAATCCAACCTTGCCCCACATTTGTTTCTTCGTACTCCTTCAAAAGAATACTCCTGTCTATATATTTCAAATGTAAATTGCAAAACAATAAAAAATTCTCACAGACAATATGCATGTCATTGAAATATAATACGTTAAGGTGTTCTTATGTATGATTACAAATTCTGTTAGCATTGACAGAGGTGTATGTGACATGATGTTAGAGTAAAAAGCTCATTTGTAGTTAAGTGTACCAATATACATTTTTACATTCATAAAATCAATCACAGAAATACTATATGTAAAAGGTTACAGGTGTAAATAATAATCAATCAACATTTGCATCTATCGAATCGTGGAAATGTTGTTTATTGTGATTGTGTAACATAAAAATATTGTTTATGATTTTGAACAAGCCATTATCAGGATTTTGGGATGAATTAATTTTAACAGCTACGAAACAATAAAGATTGATGTTCAATGTCAGAAAAATAAAAATGTCACGAAATTATAATTTAACTTACTACTAAGAACTGACAAATTCAGTTTTATCGAGTATATACAATATTAGTTGAATTGACATTGAGGTTGCAGAAAATTGTAAACAAATCATGGTTATTGAATTATTCTGTTGTTCATCAAATTACATCCATCTGGCGCTTTCAGTAATAATTCGTCAAATGAATTATAACATCAATTAATTACAGTTCTTCAATCGCAAGCTCATTCCAGGAAATCGTACTCGATAACACGAAATTTATATTCCTTGTTTATTTATTACGCTATGCATTAATAAAGACGAAAGAATACCGCCAGTTGCTTACCGTTTAGTCTTTCTAGGGGTTTCGTGGCCCTTTGTTCGGCATGTCGGGGTCTAGGGAGCCCTTACTGTCAAGCTGGATCTCCTCTTAGACCTTCTGGACTCTTCCAGTCGTTCCAGATCCAGTTTCCAGAAGCCACCCTTTCCTGGCTCGTCTTTGGACCTCGGATGTTTGACGAAGCACTTATTCAGGGACAAATTGTGCCTGATTGAGTTCTACAACAAAAAAATAAAGTTGATCTAGGGTTGAATAAAAATACCTCGGTATTGGTAAAGAATTACTAATGAGCAATAATAAACATATACAACAATATCTAGTAGCTCTTAAGCTTCTCAATTTTTGATATAAATTGAGTAAAAAGTATTACAGTATTGTCTAAAAAATATTACAACAGGCCCTGGAATCAAAATATCAAATGTATCATCCTGTTCAAAAATACACTTTTGTATGCCCTATATTTTAACATCAGGATCATTTAAAATTGGTAAAATAATTTTTTGGGGTAACCATCATAATTCTGAAAATTGTTATCTTTCAAAATTGTGACTTCTTACAAAATTTTTATCATTCATTGTGTTACTAAGATTACCACTAAAATTATTAATATTTTTATAAAAAATGATACCTAAATGGCACACTACAGGATAATAAATCTAGATAAATAAAATTTCCGTTCGACTAGTATGTCAGTTGTCGATAAATATTGATTTCCCTTTCAGAAAACGTAATTTTGAGTAAAATTCGTTCAAATATTTAATTCATTTTAGAAAGTAGAGGAAAATCAAACTTACAACAGGAACCATTCAAATTAAGCAGGAAAACCTTTGACCTTCTTTTATAATTGGGACAATGACTTATACCTGGAAGCATAGGGTCTAGATATACCTGTTTTGCGCTACCAGTGCATTATTCAGATAACCTCAACAGTTCTGTGAAATTGGATATATTTTTAAATATAATTAAAGGGTATATAATTTAAAAATAGCGTAGCTTTTATAATGCACTAAGATATACATATCTAACCCCTCAAGAAAACAGAACGATACAGGTTGCAAAAAGTTAATAATAGCAGGTAAGTCAACCAATTTTGGTATATTTGACTTTGTTGCAAAACAAATCATACAAAAAAAATTGGGAACGCGTTTTAAATGTTGTGTAACGTGCTGTAAAATATTCGGATAAAATGTCAATTTCTCAGAGCCCAGATTCTGTCCATTTTTACGTAAAAGTGACGATTTCGAATTTGGACAATGTCCTGCGAAATAATTGTTGTATTATCTATTGTCATAAAATGATGTCTCAAAAGATAACCAATTAAATTCAACCATATATCGTTGAACTCTTTTCGAAGGGCTAAATGCCAGTAGATAATAATATAAGTTTCCATTTTAAAAAATACAGTAAAATTAAAATACTGAATATTTCATCAACTGGATATTGAATACTTCATCTTATAATATGCGCCACTACGTAAGTTCGTAGAACAAGTACGTAGATAGAAAACAAAAACGATTTTTAGAAAATACAGTATAGGCCTCTTTGTAAATACTAGGACCAATTGTATTAACCTGTTTCGGCCGAAAACGCCACTCCCGGTACATCACTCTTCAGTCCCTCATAACTAATACTATTTGCGACAGAAAATTTGACAAGGACATATTTTTCAAGTTTAAAACGTGCCCTTTCCGATGGTGTCCATGAAATTCCTCCAAAAAAAGATTATGAATGAAAAAAGCAGTTTTTTTAAAATTTTGCAGTTCAGGTGCCATTTTCAACGCATAAGGGAAAAAAATCGATCTTTAAACCACGTATACTTAAAGTTCAAACATTTATTCCACCGGTTAGTGAGGTTCCAGGTCCATTGCAGACCGGAAACCCTTAAAAATTTAATTAAAAAAAAATGTGCAAAAAAATCGTGTTTTTTTTTAAAAACTGCTTTTTTTATTATTAATAATTTTTTGGAGGAATTTCATGGACACCATCGGAAAGGGCACGTCTTAAACTTCAAAAATATGTCCCTGTCAAATTTTTCTGTCGCAAACAGTATTAGTTATGAGGCGCTGAAGAGCGATGTACCGGGAGTGGCGTTTTCGGCCGAAACGGGTTAATAAAAAATACAAAAATATGGGTAATTATAATATTCCAAAATTGTCCTAGCTCCAGCCGTCTTATAGCAGTCCATAAAAAAAAACATAGCTTTATTTTTTATGCTTTTAACCCTCTCCTCACCTGCCAACTGGGATGCGCTTTCCTGTAGTACAGGAAATTCTCCCTTATCCAGTGATAGATGGCGGACAGCGTCATCTTGTTCCCATTCTTCCCCATCGCCATGCAGATCAAGGTGGCGTAGGAGAACGGCGGCTTCTTGTCGCCGTTCTTCTTGTAGTAGTTGATGTTGATGGTCAGGTCCTCCTGGCTGCTGTTGCTCTTCCTCTTCGGCTTGGGGAGGGCGACACAGGGGTGTGGGCAAATTCGGCACCGCCATGATGTTGGTGATGTTGTGCAGCCAGTTCAGGCTGGTCAGGTCGGTCTCGGCCTGCTCCTCGTGTTCGCTCTGTGGACTCAGCATGGTGCTGTGCATGGTAGCTTGGGGCAGACTGTCGAAACTGGGCAATGCCGCGTCCTCCACGTCTTTCTCCTCCATTCTCCGGACTATCTCGAAGTTCTCCGTGCTGTTGTTGATCGTCTCTTCCAAGATCTGATAGGGGATTATCTCCTCGTAGAACTCCTCCTGCGCCACGAAGTTCGTCTCCATGTTCTGGCCGGTGAGCTGTGAATGCAGCATTTCGTCGTTGACGATGTACTCCGTGTTGACGAAGCCGCTCTCGTTCTGGAACTGGATCTTCACTATCTGGCTCTCCGGTATGCTTATAACATTCGTGGACTCGATTTCTATACAGTTTTGTACCTCGGTAGGCAAGTACTCTACCGCGCTTTGAGCATCTATGTTTTGGAGCAGGGTCAGGTCTGGCTCCTCCGGATTCTTCTCCAGGGAATTGGAGTCGGAGTCGAAGAACAACTCTCTGTTGAGGTGCTGGAGGTGTTTGGCGGCGATCGCCGTCTCACTTTCCTGATCAATGTTCGAGAAGTTGAACTCGATATCACAATTCTCCAGGTTGTCCATCCTGTTGCATATCTCCAACGTCATATTGAGCACTTGTGAGCAATACGTTTCCTCTTTATTGGGTGAGCTTGGACGGAGGTCTATCACATGATTTTCAATTCGATTCCGCGCTTCTCGCGGCAACAGGCCATCGTTTCGACCTGCAACAATGGTATTTTTTAACTGGTGTTTGACAGGTGAAAATGGGAATGTGTCTACTAGATGGCTAAAGCTGTCAGAGTATTTTAATAAATGTTTTGAATATTTATCTTATATCACTTTATCGGTGAATTAGATTTAAGATGTTTACTAGAAGTTGACAGCGATGCCCTTTTTTTAAGTAAACACGCAGTTAGTTAAGTTTCTGTTAATAGTATCTTATTAAAGAAGGTGTTACTAAACAGACGGTCGAAATTAGAGACCATGAGAATAAGTAAAATGATTTCAAAAACCCCAATGAAGTTTTTTTTTTTAAATAAAAGGTTTTTCTCAGAGACTTACACCCCAGAAATCAAAATGTTGCCACTGAAGATAGTTTTTTTTCGATATCATGAAGAAAACTGTTTGTTATAGAAGCATGAAAGGACCCCGAAATAATCTTGTGGAAATTGGGTTTCGGTCAAATCGTCTGAATTTTGGATATGTTTTAGGTTTCGTCATCCCAAACACATGTCTCAAATGGCACATGGCACAAAGCTCGAAAATCAATACTTTGGCTGCTACGGAGCTTGAAAGCTCCAAAGCTCCACCACAGATTTATTTATTCGTGCAGTCTATAGATTTTAATGTCTAGGTTTATGTTTTTGAGATGGTGAATTCAAATCCGATGTCAAATTGTCCAAATGGACACTTGACAGCTGTCAATTAGCTGTCAAAGTGCCTTAACAAAGTGCAAATCTTATTTTTATGTTATGAGTTGATGCTGTTTAGGTAACTCAGTTCGTGTATGATGTGAATACAATAATTCGACAATTGGCAGCTGTCAACAGGCTGTCAGCTAGCTGTCAAAGTGCAATAACAAAGTGCAAATCTTATTTTTTTGTTATGACTTTATGCTTTTTAGGTAACTTAGTTCATAAATGATGTGAATACAATAATTCGACAATTGGCAGCTATCAACAGGCTGTCAAATAGAAGTTATAAAACAAAAATATTCAGTTTTTGTTATAACTTTGGCATAAAGTTGGCAGCTGTCAATTGGAAACTATGTCTATAAGTCATCAGAACTGATTTCAGCACCCTGAAAATCATAAAAAAATCATAAAATCATAACAAAAATTGAAGATTTTTATTTTATGATCGCTATTTGATAACTAGTTAACAGCTGCCAACCGTCAATTTCGTAAAACTAACATCATATTTGAATTCAGCGACCTAAAAAACATTGAGTTATTTAAAAAAATTGTTTTAAATGTTGAGAGTTCGAGTGTTTGGATTTTAAATTTTAAATGTTGAAAAATCACTTTCACCCTATCATCCCCTAAAAACGTAAATGTTAACCTAGAAATATATGAGGCAACAAATTATTTACGAACGACTGGAAGTTCTTTGACCCTTCACCTTTCAGCTACCGCCCGACAATCAATTTAGGAATCATTAATGCCTAATCCAAAGGTAGCAGTCCTTTACAAAAGCCACCTTTTGTTGTATCATAAATTACATTACAATAATTGAAACTCAACGTGTACTGCTGAATACACCCAGAAAATTAGGTACTAAACTTTTATTGCAACTTGCTTGTATGTATGCTTTCATAGCCTGGGTTCGTGGCTTGTATTTTCAAGTTTGACAAATAAGAATAATGGAAAGTACGCACGAATACGTACAACGATCACACTAAATATTCTAACATATATTGTTTATTAATGCTGATCCTTTGTAAATACGATACGTATTAGAGATATTTGTAAATATGACCTTCTGACACTAACATCTGGAAAACTGACAATGTTACCATTGATGACTGATGAATATTAAGGTTTGAGAGGCCATTGTAAATGTTACTGTATAAGTAATATTACACTGGTGGGCAAGTTTGTCTTCTACAGCCATGTTGTTTTCTACTTTCCTAATTTATTTCGTTGTACTTTTACAAGTACATTTTTAATACTACTTACAACTAAATATAATAATAAATATATCGTTTTCGCTAACAGTTGTTTTGGGTTAGGTAAATAACAAAACTGCCAAAACATACGTTTCCTCAATCAAAATCTTAATAACTAATGTTATTGAGTTATACTCCTATATCTTTACATAAACGTCAAATAATTAGTTTTATCGGTTTGGACTGATAATTATAAGTAACGGTATATTCAATTAAAAAATAATTAATTTTAATTAAGCAGTTACTGTGTTTCTTGTTTTTTTTTTGACGTCGATTACCTGTTTAGTAGTAAACATATAGATGACAGAGTGTGTTACTTTATAACTGATATGACTGTCAACTTATTACCAAATAAATAAAAACGTTCTATCAATTGTTTTTACTTTTACCTTTTTTACGTCTTTAATTTAATTTTTTGTGCCTTAAAATTACAAATTACAAGTAAATTTATCGTTGTTTTATTCAGTGAGTGGCAAAGAAAAAAACCTTTTTTTTCAAAACTTAAAAATTTATATCTTTTGAAAGAAAAAAATCCCCATCTTGAAAATTTCAGAATCTTTTTAAGATCAGTTAGAGGTACTCTAGAAAACAAATAGAGCAAAAAAATGTATGTCAGGCGTCCATTTTTACGATTTTTTGATATTCAAAATCTTGTGAAAATATTTTTCAAAATATTTTTTTTCTGTAGCCTAAAGTATCCCCTTTAAAACAAAGTTTGAACCATTTTTCTAACTATAATAGTTTTCGAGATATTTGAAAAATGAGAAAAAAATATTTTTTTTTTAATTTTTTTCCTTTGGCAGAACTCCGTTATATGATAAAAGAAAAGTTCTGACTAAAATTCATCCAAATCAAAAGGGGTCGATTCCAACCATTGGTCAATTTGACATGGAATGCCCCAAGTAACATTTTGCGAAAAACTCAAAAATAAAAAAGTTGCCTTATTATTCATTTCGAAAATAGCATTTATCCCGTACTGCCTTTTTTTAAATTTTAAAAAATGCTGTAGAGATACGTTCTAAATACAAAAACGTAACCAGTTTAAGATAAGAAAATGCTAGGAATAAATGAGGCACAAAAAGAAGCGATAAACATTAGGTACGTTTTCTGTGTTTTTTATTTACCTTTTTTTTTTAAAATTGAGGACACGACCGGATAAATGGGAACCGGATAAATCTGAAATTGATAAGGTAACTTTTTTTACTTTAGAATTTCTTGAAAAAATGGTATTTGGAAAAATGTTTGTTTTGAATACTTTTACACGCTACTAAAAAATATGATAGAATATTTATGTTCTTATTGAAAATAAAGATTTTTCCATCATTTATTGACAACAAAGGTATAACCATTTAAATGGCGCTCAGAATGCCCTTTTAGAGATATTTACGTTTAAAGTGTTCAGTGCAGTAAAAAAGTTGTTCTTTGAAATACAGAAAAAAATTACCAGAGTTAGAAAAACATCATAAGTCGAGTTAATTAAATGAAACTAGTTGTATAGTATATTAGAAAAATTTTAAAAGGCTCCCAATTTAAAAAAAATAATAAAAAACAATATAAAATATTCGCAAAATTTAATACCATTTTTTATGTATTCAGAATTACAAACAGAACTACAACTTACATCAAAGTGATGACAATTTAAAAATCTTCTCAAAAAACCCCCAATCATCAAAGTTTGTAAACAAATTTTGTTTTTTAAAGAAGTTATTTACGGAAATCCAAAATAAAATTATAACTGACACCCTGTATCTGGGTTGCCAATAACTTTTGGAATGGACAAAATAAGTTTGGTTAAATCGTAATATTTTTACCAAAATAATCTGTACTTTCGCTGTGGTCCATTAACAATCGAACACCCTGTATAGGTACAGTGATAAAAAGATCCTGCCAAAGTTATCTGTTAACTTCTTTAGGAGCAAGGACATCTTAGCAATATTACCTACTAATAACCGTCTAGGAATGTAAAATTTAAGTTTCTGAATTTCCCAAACAGTTTCGTTTTCGCTCTAAATTATTCAATATTCTTTCGTAACAGAAAATATTATTATAAATATGTATATAGTTGTATGCGTAAAAAAATACGCCCTAGTGCAAAAACATAAAATTTTGGAAATTGTGAACCCGTAGAAAAAATATTTTATGGAGTATTTTGTAAATTTTGTACCAATGTAAGTTGTTCTTTAAAGTATCTTCTAATTTTGCATTCTTTCTTATTGGCCATCTATACCTGCAAATAACAGAAATAATCATCATTTAGACATTTCCAGCCAAAGTTTATGGCACCTAAATATATGCGTATAAACATGTACGTAGCTGGTCAACAAACAATCAGGTAATAAAACTCTTTGTTAAAAAACTCTCAGGTACATTTGAAATACATAAGTGTACATCAGTAAAATCTTGCGTATTATCTTGAGTAGATAATCTACAAAAACTCAATGTAATTAGGGTTATTCCAAAAAAAACCTTTCCTTAAGGGTCAGGTAGGATAAGGGGGGACGCTCTGATTGGCCCTCAGGTAGTACATAAAAGTAGTACCCTGTCGGACCAACATCATTTTTAATAAGTTCCTCGAGTGTGATAGAGTGAAGTGAAGTGCAAAAACATCTACTAGAATCATCAAAAAGATTATCATAGAAACATCAAAAAGCATCTACTAGAATGGAGTCAAGAAATCGTTGTTGGAATTCTAGACCGCCCTACAGGCCTCCACCAAAGATTTATGGTAAGTGGTCATTTATTTATTAGTTGTATTATAACGAGGCTCACTATAGAACCTTGTGGCATGCCATATATCATTAGGAAAAGCTAGCATATGATATTTTTTGTATAGTTTGCAGTAATAGAATTTATAAAGTTGCTTTAGTAAACATCAAAAGTGTTAGATATATGGCGTGTTTGATTTATCATTCTAAGTTAATATTTCTTTAAATAAGGGCTCGTATACAGTGGCATCCATAAAGTTTGCACCATATGGGAGAAAATTTTGTTTGCATTTAAGAAAATCTTTTGACCGTCAGTTGTTAGGGCATGTCTTAAACCAAAATAGAGTCCATCAAACCTAGTAAAAAAGTTAATAATATACGAGTAGTAGTATAGTAATAATTTGAAATCGATCCAAGAGTAAACTACATTTATTTTCAACATTAGAAAAAAATTAAATTTTATAAAGAAAAGTGTTCTGAAAAGTTCTTTTGTAAAATATTAGTTCCAATATGAAGTTTCTGGGCAATACGGCGAAAAAGCGGTTCCTGACATTTTTTCAGCTTACTCTTGTACCAGAATTCGAACGAAATCGCTCATCATTAAAATCGTATTTTCTGGAGACTCTTCTCCAAGAAAAGTATTGTTATTGTTCAAAACAATGTAAATGGGCAACGAATAATTCAATTATAAAAAGGTAGGCAAAAAATAAACGAATTTTTGGTGCAAACTTTATTTTATATTCAAGAATAATACAAAAGTATCGCCTCAAAAAGTATACTTTCTACGAGGTTTACAATAATTATTTACTTTTTGTATTATTCTTGAACATAAAATAAAGTTTACAAAAAAATTATTTCATTGCTTGCTGACTTTTTTATAATTGAGTTATTTGTTGCCCATTTATATTGTTTTGAACAATAACAATGTTTTTCTTGGAGAAGAGTTTCCAGAAAATACGATTTTAATGATGAGCGATTTCGTTCGAATTGTGGTACGAGGGTAAGTCGAAAAAAATGTCTGGAACTGCTTTTTTCACCATACTGCACGGAAACTTGTATTCAACTCATATTGAAACTAATCTTTTACAAAGGAATAACTTTTCTTTATTATATTTTTCGCTAGGGTTGAAAATAAAAGTGGTACTCTTTGGTCGATTTCAAATTTTCGTATGCCATTCATATATTATGAACTATTTATTAGATTTGATGGGCGCTATTTTAGTTTAAAGACATGCCCAAACAACTGACGACCAAAAGAGTATCTTAAATGCAAAACACAAACATTTTTGCCATATGGTGCAAACTTTATGGATGGCACTGTTTACCGAAATTACCGTGTGCCAATCTTTCTACTTATACAAGTACAACACTTTGTAAAAAATACAAATTTTCTCTTGTTAATAAATCAGGATAAATAATATACAGTTAGAGTGAGACAAAATTATCAATTTCTTTAATAAGAAATGAAAATTGAATTTGAAAAATGAAAAGATAATTGACAGTAATAAAAATGACCTCAATTTAGTTATCACTGTTACTAGTTATCATATTGCATTAATTTATTATTTTTACGAAAGAAATGTTTGCCATATGGTGCAAACTTCATGGGTGGCACTGTATAAGAAATGTTTCGCTACTTGATCTCCACTACAATTTGCCGTTTTGTAAATATGTATGTGTATAATAGAGAATATAGAATATTAAATTTTGTTTTTGTTTGCAGGAAACCAAAACATCAAGCCGCCTTCAGTAGAGCCCACCGCCAGAGCTGGGGTGCAACAAGCGCTCAAGACTGACTGCTACAGGCCGAACATCAGCCAGCGAGAGTTCGAACGATTGCTCCAGAAGCATCTGCTCTCCCACGAGCAGATGACGAAGCTGGGCTACCCCACGGCCTGCAGCGCCAAAAGCGTGAACGTTTTTATTCAGAAGGAGTCGTATCCTAGCAGTTCCGGCGGCTCGGAGGAGTTGGGCAGCAGCAGAGGCGGAGAGCAGAAGAGGGGCTTCCAACGCAGGGGCCCAACGCGAAAAGGAGAACGTGCTCCAGGTGCGCGCGCGACTTCTTCACCGACGACCACGGATACGTGACGCAGGAAAAGTGCTGCTACCACTGGGGTCGTGCGTATCCCGCCGCGAGGTCCGCGAGAGGCGAGGTCCTGATGGAGCACACGTGCTGCAATGAGGAGGCGGGATCCCCAGGCTGCTGCCACGCCGAGGCGCACGTGTGGGACGGGCTGGTGAGCGGCAATAACGGGCCCTTCCGCGACTTCGTTTACCCCATGCCGTGTAGCAGGCCACCACCGGACGGCCACGGAGTCTACGCCGTCGACTGTGAGATGTGCTACACTGCACGCGGCCTCGAACTCGCCAAGGTGACGATGGTCGGCATGGACGGGCAACGGGTATACGAGAGCTTCGTGAAACCATCCAGCGAGGTCGTCGATTATAACACGCGGTTCTCCGGAGTCACAGCGGACCACCTCAACACAGACACTAAGACCCTGCACCAGGTGCAGGAGGACCTGATCCGTCTCATAAGGCAGAAGACGATCCTGGTCGGTCACGGCCTTGAGAACGACCTCAGGGCCCTAAAGATCGTCCACACCAACGTGGTGGATACGGCGGTGGTGTTCCCGCACATCAAGGGCTTGCCGTTCAAGAGGTCGCTGAAGTCGCTCGCGGCCAGCTTCCTGCGGAGGGAGATCCAGCGCGGCACCGGGACCGACGGCCACAGCAGCTACGAGGACGCCTACGCGTGCATGGAACTAATGTTGCGGCACGTCACCAATGAGTACGAAAAGGACGATAGAAACAAACGACGGTAGTAAATAATCATAGTAATAAAAAAACTAATCCGTCCTTAAAATCTCTATCTGTCTTTAGTTAATGTAAAATGTTTATATGTATATAGGTACATACATTTTTCTTCTGTAAAAGAGAATTGGTTGTGTTTGTTAATAATTACAATAGTACAAATATTTGTACCATGATTGTTAAATAAATTTTTGTAATCCGTAAACACCTCTATTTATTTGTCTAACTTTCATTAACTTAGTGACCATCGTGAATAAAGTAAAACTGTCGGGTGATATTTTCTCACTTCAAGAGATGAGTTACTAATCCCTTTAGTAACTTCAGTGGCGGTTGGTGATATTTCAGTTAGCCATATCTTGAAAACGACGCATGGGACCCACTTCACTTTTTAGGTGATGACTATACACCTCTTACATAAAGGATTTATAGTGAAAAAACCGTCAGCAAAGTTTGCGAAAAAATTTTCAAAAACACTGGAGCACTCCCTGGGTTCTCAGTAACGCTCTGTGGAATATTTGCAGCATATTTTTTTTTTCATATTCTAGAAACAAATATAAGGAGACGTTTTTCGATTTGTTACAAAATATTTTTTTGTTTCAAAAAGTTATGGCCATTTTAATTTTGGGAAACAAAATGTTCCTATAAAATTAAACTTAAAATGACCATATTTTTGCAAAAAAAATATTTTGTAACAAATCGAAAAACGTCTCCTTATATTTGTTTCTAGATTATGAAAAAAAAATATACTGCAAATATTCCACAGAGCGTTACTGAGAACCCAGGGAGTGCTCCAGTGTTTTTGAAAAAATTTTCGCAAACTTTGCTGACGATTTTTTCACTATAAATCCTTTCTGTAAGAGGTGTATAAGTCATCACCTAAAAAGTGAAGTGGGTCCCAGGCGTCGTTTCAAGATATGGCTAACTGAAATATCACCAACCGCCACTGAGTAACTTACAAGGTAAGTAAAAATGTCTGTAACATAATTACCTACAGTGTAAAATAATCGAAGCAGAATTTTATTTTGCTCATTTAATAAGATTAAATTTTAAAAGAAAAATGTAGAAAACACGTGACAAACTCTTATTACATTTATAAAAATAATACTTACACATTGAAAACAATGTAAGATTATTATATTTGGACATTTAAGAAAACGATTAGAACCTGACTTTTTTGATTGTTTGTTGAACCTTATTATTTTTATTAACCTGATTATTTCAATTAAAATATATTCGCTAATCCACATGTACATATTGTATATATTCTTGTTCTGTAAAACAATTATTTAGATTACAATATTTGTAAATTTTACATTTATTGTGTACAATATTTGTACCATATGTTTATTATTTATTTTTTTTGTAAGCTTTAAGCCACTTTTCTTATTTATCAAACCTACGCTAACTTAGTAACAACCAGCAGCATCAAGAAGTGTCATCAGGATATATTTTCTCTTTCCAAGAGGTAAGTAACGCAACACACTCAGTAAAATCTCTGTAACATATTGTAAGATTAAAAAAAAGTCATCAAAGTGTGCCGTGGAGTCGATCCCGCATGCCTTGAATTATTGCTCTTAGAATTATCAAGGTCTGAAGTTTTTATTACGAAGAAAATTAAATATGGTAATCCCGGCAGAACAAAAAGTTACAATGATAGATAGTGTGTGCGGTAGTACGCCAGTCCCGTTGCGGGAGCGCTGGATAGTTAAACGCAGTTTAACATGCGTTATGGCAAACTTTCCGGACCCTAGTAATAACTCAAAATATGCAGGATCGATTCCACGGCATAGATTGAAAATGTTTTTTTTTTTATCTTATGATATACTAGCGACCCGCCCCGGCTTCGCCCGGTTTACGACATCACATTAGAAACCTCTAAAATTATCAGTGTTTCTCTACTATATGCATGTATTATACAAATAAACCTTCCTTTTGAATCACTCTATCTATTAAAAAAAACCGCATCAAAATCCGTTGGTATAGACAGATACCAAGATAGGGACAGACAGCGGGAAGCGACTTTGTTTTATGCTATGTTATGATTACAGTTTAAAAAAATCGATGCAAAGTTTTACCTTGATCTAAAATAAAATAAATTGAATAATTCATATTCCACACGTAATTTAGTTCAACAAGTACAGGGTTATTCATTATATTTGACCCCTCCTTTATTTCGGTTATTATAGTCGGTACAAAAAAAGTTTAGTATAAATATTTAAAATCAGCCTTTTACTTACACTTTTCAATTTCAGCAAAATATATAAGTTACGTGATACGGAATACGACTTACTTTTTTAATGAAACCCCCAATATATCGTTTGATTTTCGAGTGGCCCTTTTTGTCCTGAATCTGTATGCTTATGTAATAGGTATTTATAGTTAATACTTACTGATATATTTGACAATAAAAATGTGGATATACATCCTCAGTCAGATGTAAGCTATGCTGAAAAAAATGATAGTAAATGCAAACGACAGCAAATAAATTAGTTTATTTGACAATGAAAACAACTGATATTTTTATCCGGATTATTTCCTTTCAGCACGATATTTTTTCAAGCATAGCTTATTGCAACAGAGTGGCTTTGTTATAACTTTAATGTCGTGACCTCTATACAGGGTGCTTCACGGTATGTGGCCTATTAAATATCTTGGGAGAACAACAGGAATGATATGGAGCTGAAAATTTGTATCTATACCGGAGATATACCGGAAGTGCATTAAATTAAAAAGACATCCAAAAAAAAAAACGTCATCAAATCTGGCTATTTACGAGAGAGATAGAAATAGCGGTCATGTCGAAGCTTTTCAGTTATGCCAAACTTTTGACAAGTGACTGTCACAAATATAAAATAACTAATGACTGTCATATAATGCGACAGCTTTTTCAATTAAATAAGGTTATAAATTTAAGAAAGAATAGAAATACCTCTTTTTTTACTCGGCCAATTTTGATGACTTTTTTTAGGTCTCGATATATGGACTATTTAGGGACCGGTTTTAAACTTAAAAAAGCATTCAGTGGAGAATAAACCGATATGTTAGTTAATAATAAGTAGAAATATAAGAGGGGTCAATTGAAGAAAACAAGAATTGGGAATAAGACTGCACTGATGGCTTTACGGGGGGAAGGGGATTGCATTTATAATGCTGGCTAATACTCAACACCTGCAGTAAAAACGACGTCGCTTTTGTGGCACCTCGATATCTTAATTAGTACGAGAGTTATAGTTTGCTCAATCATTCTTTTGTACACAAAAAATATCTTCTCTACTAGGTGTTTGTGTGACAAACGATTTCAGACATCGAAAATGAAAACTATTCTATGGAAAATGAAAACTATAATTTGAAATAGTTAATTCAAGAGTTTGAAACGGAAAATAGGTTTTAAATGCAATAAAAATGACATACTTATTACATAAATAACTATTTAAAAACCGCAAAATGTAATGTTTCTGTTTATATATTTTTTAAACTTAAGGAACTATTAAACATACATACTCGTGAAATTAACTCGATTATTTTGAGATCTCCTTTCGATTCTATTAAATTGCATTGTATAATGATTGAATATATTTATAAGAAACCTTTTAAAACCTGGTCGGAAAAAAATACTCCGTTTTATGCTCTTAAAACACAAATTTTATCCTAGTTTTTCCTATTGTTGTAATGTCAATATTTTGAGACGCAGTATTCATTATTCCAAATGCAACAATACTGATTTTGTTTAAAATTTCGGTTTTTAAATGTTCAGTAATTAAATATTCTTGAGTATCCTCAACAAGATCTCACCTCATTAGATTCACTCTCGTTTTCGAACCCACTGCTTTGCCGCAATTCGACTCGATTTTCGCACCGAACCTTACCTTGAGCACGTCGGGGGTATCTTCCTGGAAATTCCCTGCATCTCGACACAAAAATAAACCAACAAAAGTGTCGCGGACGCGTCACAGACTCCCAAGGGGGCGCGATAAAAAAAAATAACGCCAATCCTCCGCTCACAAAGGATAGTCCCAACTTGGATCCCTATCCGCGGAGGGGCCGCCGGCTGCCGGAGAGAGAAAATCGGTCGATTTCGACCGGCGTGACATAGCCGAGTGACCAGGGCTGTCCCTGATCAATAATTTTCCCGTGGGTGGGAGCGAGAGAGAGCGAGGAGGGAGGAGGTGCGTGGTTGTGTCATCGCCTCGTGGACAATCGGACGTAAACACGTTATCTCCGCCGTTTATCACCCTGTGGACTTGTGCTCGATACTGAGCTCTGGACATCAGTGACGAGGTATTGTCATGTGGGTTGATCCGCAGGTTATGTCGGAAAGAACCATGCCCAATTCCTCATGGAAAATGGCAAGATAGAGACAGATCAAAACTTAGCTAGAATGGTAGGGCATTAAGAGAGGATTAACTCCCTTTCTTTCCCATATGCCCAATGAATTCTGAAGTGAATTCTTCGTTTTGGACTTAGATATTGTCCCCCTAATAGTCTAGGACAGTGGTCGGCAAACTCATTAGGCAAAAGAACCAAATATCAAAATTACAACGAGTGAGATATCTATTGAAATAATAATTTAAACTTCAATTATATAGGTACATAGGTACTTTGTTTATTAACTTAATAAACTTTTAGTTTTAAGTCTTAAGACTTTTGTCTTAAAGTCTTTACTCTTTGAGTCTTAATTAAACTATAAATACACTCAATAAACTTGATATTGTAATGCTTAATAATGATCTCTTATATTGATATAAATCACTGGCGGCTGGTGATAAAGGGCACAGGGGCACGTGCCCAGCCCAAATTTCAATAGAAAATATTTATTTTGTGTTAATTTACTATAAATTACAATAATATCAATTAATTGTATACGACAAACTATTCATATTCTAATTATTATTCCTTTTATACCACAAATAATGATTTTTATCACATATATATGACAGACTATCGATCGAGCACCGAGCCACCGTAATCGCATTTCGCGCGCGTGTCCGAGGGCACACAGTATCCCAGCCCTCGTTTTTAATCGGGCTCTTTCGGTGACTTGAAGTTTGACGACGATTGCAGACACTGAGACAGTCGTTAAATCCGTCGAAAATCTGCTGAACGGGTCACACTTGTTGAGTGACCTTTTTTAGTGCTATTGTTTATTTTCTTCGCTGAGAAGTGTGTTTTTACGGTTTTTGAGTGTGAAACGTTTCAAAATGAATTCGGTGGACTTTTTATTGACTAATGAAGATATTACATACGAGATCCGAACGGAAATTAAACGGGTAGGAAGGCCGATACCCGATTTGATTATTTCCAAAACAGACGTAGGAAAATCGCGAAATTATTCATGACATTTTAATAGTAGTGTCTACGACAGATTTAAGTGGTTATGTGTCCTAAAAGAAACAAACTGTTTTGTTTTATTTGTTTAGTGATGAGTGGCAACCAAAGTGCATGGACTCAAGAAGGGGTGAGTGATTTAAAACATTTAAATGAACGAGCTAAGAAACATGCTAGCTACAATGAAAAACATTTACATAACATCTTAGATTTTAGTGTGTTGGGAAAAGTAGACATAAGGCAACAGCTTGAGAGTGCTTATCGTGAAAATATAAGACGTCACAATGAAAATGTGGATAAAAACAGGCATATTTTAAACCAAATAATTAATTGTATTAAATTTTGTGAAACAAATCCGGGACTCTCGAGCTTATTTCCTCTACAAATAACGATAAGATACCTATATCAAATTTTTTTCACATGTTGCCACCCATTATTTTAATATATTTAAGACCTCAATATTCGTGCCTAATAATTATTTAAAAAAGCTACCCAAATCCCAAAAATTATTCTTGTGAAAGTCTATATTTTTGTATAAAAGAATCTTTCATTGAAATTCTGAAGTGTCAGTAAAACGCATGACCTGGAAAATTTTAAAAATTTTCGGCTGCGGCGCCATTGGTAGCTAATAAGTAATCCTACTGACACACCCTGTGCCCATCCATATAACACACCCACGAGCCGCCACTGATATAAATTAAGTTGTAAGTAAAGTATCTATAAAATTTAGTAATGACAATGACTGACAAACACTTAATGTGAACAATGGCCTTACATCTCCTTCGAAAGTTTGGATAAATTAGGTTTGTATGTTGTTTTGAATTTTAGGCACGAATCCAGGTTCTCATCGGTAAGACGACTCCTAAATTTACTCTTGATGAGGTTCACAGTCGAAAAATATTGTTCGCATGAATATGTAGAACCCCCAAAATCACCCCAAAAGGGGTAACATGGAGAATGATTAAAGTATTTAAAGTCGATGAACTTTATTTCTATCGATTTTAATTATGAAGTGAAATGTGAAAATTGATTATTTAAACCGATAGGAATAAAGTTTATCGACTTTAATATACTTTAATCGTTTTCCATGTTACCCATTTTGGGGGGAGCGGGAGGGGGGAAATGTCTCCCAGCAGGATATAACGTTGTGCGGTCGTAGGGAACACACTTGGCAAGCGACAGACGTTTTTTCAATTTTTACTCATTTTATACTATGTGTTATTTTACAGCAGTTTTGAGAAATTCTTCCATGTTGGATTGCGTATTACCGTCATACTGCCAGTCTGCGGGGTCTGCCACTATTTTTCCATAAAAGTGCATGTTGGAACAAGAAAATTGCACTTTGGTAGATCCGGTTACGGTCCACTACGAAACCGCCATAAAGTATCTGCCACTATTTTTCCCGGTTTATAAAAAACGGATACTTTGACTTACCGTTACTTCCAGACGGTTAGGGTCCACTTTTTTCCCAGATGTCCCCCCCTCTATCTCGAAAATGGCCGCTTTGCCATATATATGTGGTATGAAAAAAAATGCTCCACATCGACTCGGGAGCTAATTTACCACGGCAGACAGTTAGGATTCATGGATTTTTTGACGCGCCATATCCTAGACTATAATCACTGATATAAAAATTATTACGTCTCAGTTGTGGTCCGAACTGGGCACAGTTCTTTCTCAAAATCCTACAACTTTGTTCCGAAACATGTCAGAATCTTCTACAAGATTCCAGACTTCATTGCTGTAAGTACGCGGGCCATCTCGAAGGTTTTTTGACGAACCAAAAAGAAGCAGAAACGTCCTCCAATTATCCGAGTTGGAACGCGACTTCAGAGTGACGGAAACGATTCGATGTAGCATCATCACGAGTTGTTCCATCTCAACAAGGAGAATTCAGGAATCTAACCACCAGTTGTCAAAGGTTTTCTGTAATATTAAAACTAGCGTCGTTCGACATCCCCATGTTGTTGGATATCGCAAAGTTCTCGCTCGATGAATTCGACACAGACACGGTGCAAGGAGCTGTTTTGTTGATGATGAAACTTACGACAAGGTCATTCTGGCAGCTATCTGAATTCCAAGCGGTAAAAAGCCGCCATTACCTCAAATGGAATCTTAGGAAACTTCTTAGAATGGATGAATCTTAGGTTGACTTCGAGACATTTTTTGAATCAATGAACCGTTTCATAGCATTTCTTGAATGAAAGAAAAAAAACACTTTTTTGTGATTTTTTGAGGTTTTCATTAGTAATGTTTCATTTGCGGACCCATGTTTATAGGAACTTTTTTGTTCAACGTTAAATTTGCTATAAAACCCCCAAGGATTATTCTTTTTTGGGGACACCCATAGTGATTTAATTTAAATAAATTATTTGAATGCTTTTAAAGTTTTACATTTTTATTAAAAGTGGCGAATTTTTTTACCAAACGCCAAAAATCGTGAGATTTGTCCCTTTATTCGTGTATTCGTGTAAAAAGGACCGAAATCGTGTAATTACACGATTAATCGTGTAATGTGGCAACACTGCTTACAACCAGCAGCCCTGGTTGACGCTGCGACTTGTCGCTGCGATTCTTAAAATGGCGGAAAATTCAAAATTATACCACGTGACCTCATTTGTCGCTGAAAACGAGCGACTAGCGACTGCATGAGGCCGTACCTTTAATCTTCTCCATTGCAATGTTCAGACACAACTAACAAAGGAGACAGAGATTGTTACAGTGACAGTCCACCTCAAGCAAAAAAGTAGAGAGTCCTTAGGCATCGATTTTTAAAAATTAAAATATTGACTTCTATGTTTGTTTTTTTTCCTAATCTTTGCATCATGTATCACCAATAAATAACTCTTTAACCTAAAAATATTCTTAAATTGAATTCATAGTTGAATGAACATTTTAGTGCTCGCATCAAACACTTCGGGATGGTCGTTTTTAGCCAGTCAGAATAAATATAATTTTTAAGTAAGTTTCCTGGCGCTTTCGCCATTTTATAAAATGCGCGATAAAACCGTTGCGCTGGACGAATTTTGATCCACTTTGGGTCTGGAAATTACACCGACAATATCAAACTGCTTCTTATAACAAGCAGTACGTTTTAACAAAACAGTGATCTATTTAATACCACTTTCGTCAAAAGTGGTCAATCAATCTGATCAGTGTTTTAATACTCAAAATTTTGTGAAATGTTATACATAAACGTTATACAGGGTCCCTTAAAAATATGTACGCCACTGCTCCTCTGGCTTTTTAATATAACTTTTTGAATTTTCATTTAGTGCTTAACAAAAAAAAATGTTATTTTGTTTATTTAATAAATTATAATTATAACAACTAAATATAACATTAAATATTTTCAGACTAAATCTGATTTTTAACACACTGAAACACATCTATTTTGGGTATACTGAATTTAGTGGTAGGTATATTCGGATTTCTTATATAAAAATTGTTAGGTATGATTTCTTGAATTTTAGTTAAAAAAAATAATCACAATAGGCGTTGATTACTGTAAGTAAAACCTGTTACTCTATTCTATGGTACGTTTTTGATACCCTACATTAAATAAAAAACTGCAACAAATAAATTATTGAGTAAGGTATCCAAGCATTAAGCGAATTCAGGTGTAGGGTATCCAGGACTGAAGATGATAAAGAATTGTAAATAAGTATCTGATTTGTTAGTAAGAGAATTATGAAATGAAGAGGAGAATACATTCCACGAGTATCCTGAAAATAATAAGACATAACCACTTGGTTAAATGAGGAAAAGGTTGCGTCTTTAGGTGACTGCAAAATATCTAAACAAACATAAAAGAATTTTCATTTTTGACCTAATTTATACCTAAAGTTATACCTAAATTTTGAAAAAGGTATATTGTTGAAATATTTTTTCAATTTTTAATAACGTTCAGAAAAACACTTGATTTGAGTGTAGATAAGAAAATAAAGTTAATTGGTAGTCTGGTTGATTATCTTTTGTTTTTTTTGTTGTATTCAAGCGAAACATTTACAGAACAACTTATAGTTTCACAACTATATACATATATTTTGTACTTAAGTTCATCTTAAATATATACAAAAAACTAGGTTTTAAAGTTGAAAAAATATTCCTCTCTCGACTAGACAGTTTTTGTTTATGATATCGGAAAGTTATTTTAAAATTTCAAATTCACTTTGTGTGTATTTAGTAAGTAATGAAAAAATAGTTTTATATTTCGACAGCTTCCTTGATAGGCCTCTCCATAAAAATTCTATTTCAAAGCGCAGTACAGAAATATGTTCCCAGCGTCTTACCGGACCGTCAGACGGACAGTTTTCACTTTCCCCTTTCCGTTGAACTTTTTCTACGGCGCCCTTTCACGCCGCAGGACCCCAACTCGCCTGCCGATGAATATTTAATAGCCCCTACCGGGTAAACTTCCCGTCGGTGAGTGTTCCACTTAAATTTCTGCCCGGCGCCCCTCATACGCAGTGGTTTATGCTAATATTTGTAGAAAAGTCAGTCGCCAATCAAGAGGCAGGTAACGAGCACTAAATTTCCCGATGAATTGTACTTAATTGTTTACTACTTCTTTTAGGCTTGTTTACTTGTTTTAGGCTTTAAATATTTAATTATATTTGATAATTAATTAAATTAAAGATTGGATGATGGACACCGTGATTACTCAGCATGATAAAACAGAAATAAACCAATTATTTGTTTTTATTCTTTTTCACCAACTTATTTATTCTTTGTCTGTATACAGGGTGTCTAGATATTACACCGACAAGATTCTTGCGGTTAAAACTGTGTCAAATGAGTGACAAAAAAATACGCTCTCCGAAAAAAATCCAGGTAAAAAGTGTTTGACTTATAAACCTCTAAAGATAACAAAAACAAAGTTTGCTTAAATATACTCGTAACTCCATAAATTTTTGTATAACTCCGATTTTGGTAAGTTTTTGCTCTTTTATTTTGTCTCTTTATGTAGGGTGGGGTGTTTCCTAAATAACCTGAAAAACTGAAGGAGATATTTCCTCAAGTGATTTAATGAAGATAAGGTTATATATATATTTTTAAAAGTGGCTTAGTTTTTTACACATCATGACATAAGGCATTTTTTTGGCTGTTATTTTTCTTCCAGCATTAATATGGGCATACGTGTGGGTACTATATTATTTTTATGAAAAACTAAATACGACACTGTACCTCTGGCTTTTTAATACAATTTTTTAACTCTTCGTTTTTGATTTTTCCATCTAGGATGTGGTTTAGAAAGAAATCGACATTATAATAATAATAATAGCACAGCCAAGATTAATAATTATGTGAAATTTTAACTAAACTGTGGTGGCCTATTGATCGAGTTTTTTTATCAAAAATACTTCATTTCATCATATTTGTCATTTGTCATCATATAATTATTCACTAAAATTAATTGTCAACTAGGTACTAACAGTATTTTTAATAAGTATTTGTTTATTATTCATGGTATATGTTATTATGGTTTATTATTTTATTATTACACAAACGTTTTATTATTTAACTTATAAATATCGAGGAGCCGCATTAAACTGAAAGTAGTAGTATTAAACCGAAAAACAATTTTTTTTTCAGTTCAGGAAGTTTTATTTATTTTCTGTTTTTATCGAATTTAGTTTAATGTCGATTAGTTATTTAAAATTTGAGCTTGCGTTTTGTGGAACTTGCAGAACTTTTACATTTTACTTTTATTCATTTTTGTATATAATTGCAATTGAATAATAACAAAGAGCATTGAAAGAGATAACTGTATTCAATAAAAGTGTTGCGAATTGATTGATTAAAGTTTCCAATACACGTTAGCAACGTTATGGGAGATAAAAAATTATATTTCCACCGATCACTAAATCTGACACCTTAAACATATTTTGTTGGGCCACTGGGTATCGCGTGCCACTACATAGCGTAGGCCTGCGTTGGCAGTGCGGCAGTATTTCGCTTTTTCCACCCCCGTCGATTGGATTTCTCGGAATCGCCCGGCCGAATTGTTTGCCCTTACACTTATACGTAAGTGCGGTGATGAATAGGTAAAGAATTTACCTCTCCGGTCGATAAAATCAATTCCGTCTCGGAAATGTTTTATATTCGCTTCCTAAGGATAACGATGCTTAAATTGTTAAATTGGCCTCTTTTTAGCCTCTTCTGCCTTTAAATTCGTTAGAGTTAAGTGTGCTAAAGGGACAGAGATGAGTTAGAGATTTTTTTTGCAAAATACGAGGTGTGTAAATTAAGTAATGAGACTGGCAACGTAGCACCCGATTTGGCAGCATTGCGGAGACGGGACTTTGAGGGCGGTGGGTTAACATGTAATGCACCTTCAGTACAAGTTTGAACTTGTTAGAGTCATTTGTTTGTTCTTTGTGACTGTTTTCGTAAACCGGTTTTTTCTTGTGCGTTTTAAAAATGAGTGACATTAATTTTGAGCAACGGTGTGCTATCAGGTTTTGCTGCAAACTTGGACACAGCGCAACGCATCATTTTGCAAAACTTCAACACGCCTACGGAGTCAATGGTTTTTCAAGAGCCCAGGTTTTTCGGTGGTTTAAGGTATTCTCAGAAGGAAGAGAGTCGATTGAAGATGGAAGTTAAATTTGAATCACACCACTGTTCATCAGATTTTGACTAATGGTTCCAAAAACCTTTCGCAGGAACAAAAGGACATAAGAAGATAAAGTTGTCTTGACTTTTTGGAATCGATTGAAAATGATCCCCATTTTACGGAACGTGTCATTACTGGTGATGAGACTTAGGTGTTTGAGTACGACCCGGAAACCAAGCGCCAAAGCATGGAATGGCACACTTCAAGCTCTCCAAGACCCAAAAAAGCAAGAATGAGCAAGTCGAAGATCGAATGCATGCTGGTATGCTTTTTTGATTGTATTGAATTGTCCACAAAGAGTTTGTGCCTCCAGGCCAAACAGTAAATCAATCAGTGGCGGTGCGTGATATTTCAGTTAGCCATATCTTGAAAACGACGCATGGGACCCACTTCACTTTTTAGGTGATGACTATACACCTCTTACAGAAAGGATTTATAGTGAAAAAATCGTCAGCAAAGTTTGCGAAAAAATTTTCAAAAACACTGGAGCACTCCCTGGGTTCTCAGTAACGCTCTGTGGGATATTTGCAGTATATTTTTTTTTCATAATCTAGAAACAAATATAAGGAGACGTTTTTCGATTTGTTGCAAAATATTTTTTTTTTCAAAAAGTTATGGCCACTTTAATTTTAATTTTATAGGAACATTTTGTTTCCCAAAATTAAAATGGCCATAACTTTTTGAAACAAAAATATTTTGTAACAAATCGAAAAACGTCTCCTTTTTTCACTATAAATCCTTTCTGTAAGAGGTGTATAGTCATCACCTAAAAAAGTGAAGTGGGTCCCATGCGTCGTTTTCAAGATATGGCTAACTGAAATATCACCAACCGCCACTGAAATCAATACTTTTACAGAGAGGTTCTTGAAAAACTTCGAAAAAGGGCCATGCGTGTGAGACCAAATATCAAGAACAACTGCTACAAAGAAATGTTGCATCACGACAATGCGCCTTATCATACATCCATTTAAGTAAACGAGTTTTTAGCCAGTAAAAACATTCCTTTATGATTTAATGTAGAAGACAAACTGTCAATGCAGTAGTGATTTATTAAATAAGGGTTTATTGTAGATGCAGCATATATTTTCCGTGAATTAAAAACATATATGGTTTTTTTAAAATGTTAAATAGAAAATGCGTTTTTTTACCGACATTTTTAAAATGTCAATAAACATTGTTTAAAATAAGTCCCCTGGAGTCGCTACAATTTTTTAGCAGTCACGTCACAATAAAAATACTGTTCCAAGATTAACGATTGTCCCCTTGACAAACGACGACATTTTTTTAAGGAAACAACCTACCGCTTGACCTCCCAGATCGTAGGTCGACGACATTTCGCCCTCCGACATAATCTGCTTAATTAAATCTATCCCGAAAGCGTTCAAATTTTCTAGATCGAATAATGCGACGCGACTCTAGACTAGTTAACAAAAAACTGTATTAATCGTGTGTCCAATTAGTGTCGCAAGTAGGTAATGCAGAGGGACAAGCATCGACGCAGGCAATTTAGAGTAGGGTAATATTTATTGCATGACAGGGCCGTACTTAGGTTCGGTTCCGTCAGCGACGCAGGGCAACTACGCCAATCGCAGCTGTATCTTGTTCAAGAACAAGTGACAACTAAAATAAACCAGATTAATCAATAGTTTTTACAAGCCAAAGATTCATCATTTTACCGCTATTCACTAGCAACGCGACCGAGGGCACATAAACTATAAGGGTACTCTGGAATTTCGAAAGTATACGATAAAAAGATTCTTTAAGTATACAGTATTTATTAAATCACATTTTTTAGTTACGTAAAGAAAGAAATATTTCGTTTCAGGTAACGTAAACATTCAGTGTTTTTTGTTTAATTCTACCACTGTAAATTTACCCACAATTTTCCGCCATAGTAATAACCCATAATAAACTTGTAAGCAATGTTTACCTGAAATGTTAGTTGATTGTTCTATTTTTAATATTCTCACACTTTTCATAAAAAAAAAATAGAAAAAAAAAACAGATTACATCGAGTTTCCTAGTTGAGAAATTACCTCGAAATTGGTGACTCGCTGAGGTTGAATATATTTTTTAATGATTAAAGCAATATCTTTTTTTAACGATTAAAGCTACTTAGTGGCGTCTGTGAGTCGGACGAACATTGATCTCGATTTACCCGGATCGAGAGTACCTCCTTCTCGCGTTTTCGAGGATGCTGAACACGATGCCGGTGTCAGATTGTCTCTTTGGGATTGCGCAACCCCCCAAAACGACCAGAAACCACCCCCCTACATCATCTCCTTGTAAATACAAGTGCTCTTCCCCCGTTTTCGAGGATGCTGAGCACGGTGGCAGACGCTGCAGACGCTTTGCCGCTGATATAAATTAAACCTTTCGGGGGTGAGTTTTGGTCGGTGGAGGGGTTGGTGGGGGTCGGAAATAATCTTCAACACCACCACCCACCGTGCTCAGCATCCTCGAAAACGGGGAGACAAACATTTTGGCGCTGATATAAAAAAAATACGACTTTCGGGGGTGAGTATTGGCTGGTGGAGGGGTTGGTGGGGGGTCGCAAGGGATATTGAATACCACCACCGTGTTCAGCATCCTCGAAAACGGGGGGACAGACGTTTTGTCGCTGATATAATAAAAAATAAAAAATCACCCCTTGGGGGGGTGAGTTTTGACAGGTTGAGGGGTTGGTGAGGGTCGGAAGTCATCTTCAACACCACCACCGTGCTCAGCGTCCTCGAAAACGGGGAAAAGATGTTTTTTTACAAGAAAATTATGTGGGGGGGTGGTTTTTGGCCGCTTTGGGAGTTGCGCATCCCAAAGAGACATTCTGACATCGTCATCGTGTTGAGCATCCTCGAAAACGGGGAAAGGAGGTACTCTCGATCCGGGTAAATCGAGATCATTTTTTTCAGGGTTTTTTCCGACTCACAGACGCCACTATACTCTTATTGTCATTTTGGAATCTGCATTAGATGCGTTAACTTTTAAGGACAGTTGCAGATTCCATGTAGTCCAGATTCCATGCAGTTTTTTTTCAGGGTCAGTAATCAAAGTTGGGCAATAATAATAACCAAAACCGAAAATATGAATTTCTGACTTTTTTCTTTCTTTAAAGTACCATGACGGCTGTAAAATGTTAAAGTTTGTTCAAACGGCGTGTTATTCTTGGTCAATATAACAAAACAAAAACATCAACCACCGGCACAACTCATTTAAAACCGTGGCACAAAAATATTGACTTTTTTTAAACCAATTTTTCACAAATATTACAAACATGACATATCTCGAGAATCAACTCTTTCATGCATGTTTTTTTTGTTCCATGGCCAGTCAAGATCTGGTCTGTAACACACTTTCGACTAGGCGTTGCTTTTTTTTGACACCCTGTATAATATCTGTACTGCATAAGTTGCTCTTATATTTCTGAAAGCGTTTTTCAGAGTTCCAGCAAGTCAACGTTTACTCAACAAAAACTTTTTATATAAGAGGGTGATTATTAAACGGAAGTGGAAGGCTGTAATAGCAAAAATCTTGAAATAAGACTTAAAAAATTCAAAAAATGGTTGCCTCCCCAGAAGATCTTGAAAACGGCTTGCAAAATATTCATGCAAGTTCATTTGCAGTTTTTTTGCTATTATAGGCTTCCACTTAGATCCAAGGGCGTAGCCAGGGTGGGGGAGCGATGGGAGCGATCGCCTCCCCCCCCCAAATGGTCAAGTAAAAACCAAAATAGTCGGGGGATTGCGCTTGTCATTGCCTCCAACGACCTTTTTTTTGCTTTTTTGTTTAATCTGCATTGGACGCCCCCCCCCCCCCCCCCCCCAAAGAAACATACTGGCCACGCCCTTGTGATTACCACATAACACACAATCAGTAAACACCAATTCAAACAAAAAAGCGGGACACTCCTATGTAGTTACCTGCTCTTTGCATGTACGAGATAACGCTGGCTCGTGGACTAAACTCGACATAGCGAACCAGTTTAACCAAATGTAAGGGCTCGCATCCCCGATGACCTTGAAAACAGTCATGTTTGCGGAATATGGCGGGCTCCGATATACTCTTTATTCTCTTCGGCGGGCTCATTATACTCCTCGCCGCGATACCGCCAGAAACTTGGTGTTTATGCAACGTATTTAAATATTTACAAGTGCGGCCCTGTGTCGCAACGAAAGGTTAAAAGCCTAATTTGGAAGCTCCGCGCCGTGGGCCCGCTACACCCTTAATGGTTTCGCACCTGCTTCGATTCCCAGCACCACCTGACCGACCGACGCTTCGTCGAGCCGCATCTAACAAATTAGTTTGGATAAAGTAAATAAATAAAGTGCTCCTTAATATACGTCGACTGGGTGGGAATTCAAAGAACCTTCGCGTTTGCTATTTTGTTAATGGATTTGCTTCTACACCGGGCGTATCTACTGATTCTACGTTGTAGGAATACATTATTAAACGATTTTTATTAATAGATTTACACCTACGCGCCTATTGAGTTAAGAAAAAGAAATAGACTTTTTTTGCATTACCAACGTAAAGAACATATATTACATAATTTTACTGTTAAAAATACAGTACTATTTTAAACAGTTTTGAATATTTATTACACGCAGGAAAAAAGCTAGTGAACGTGGCATTCAATAAATTTCGGATCGTACAAAAAAACTTGTTAAAAAATCGTATATAAAAGGTGTGTAAATTAAGTAGGTACTAAGACTGTGTGTTTTTATTTTTTTTTATTCGAATAGAATTACAATTCAATATTATCTCCTTCAAAATAACTTCCTCGGGAAGCCCCACAGCGCTGGAGACGGTTCTTCCATTCCTCATAACAGTGCTGGAACTCATATAGGTATATAACCGCGTTGTCGTGATACAACATCAAGTTTTTCTTGATGTTTGGTCTCACACGCATGAACCTTTTCCGAAGTTTTTCAATAACCTCTCTGTAAAAGTGTTGATTTACAAAGAACAAACAAATGCCTCTAACAAGTTCAAACTTGTACTGAAGGTACATTACATGTTATCCTACCGCCCTTCCAAGTCCTGCCTCCGCAGTGTTGCTAGATCGGGCGCTACGTTGCCAGTCTCATTACTTAGTTGACACACCTCGTACACTTTATTTTGGGCAAACTGAATGATTGAAATAGTCTCTATAATATTTTATTAATCCTACATTGTCCACCATAAAGTTGTATATATATGGGGGAACAATTATTATTGATCTACTGGCGGTTAATTTGTGCATGTCCGAGAGCCAAAAAAATTATTTTGACACATGTCATGTGAACCGATTTTGCAGGAAATTAAAAAAAAAAGTTGACGGTTGTTCCGAAATATGACTCAAATGACGAAACTATCGAAAAACCCAATCAAGAAATAGATTCCCATATTCTATCTGAGAAAAAAACAAAAAAAAACACGATTTTTTGCAAAAAAAGTAGCAAAATATCGAGAGCTTTTTACATTCTTATAACTCTAACCTGATTCAAATAAAATACTTTACACTCGATGTACCACTGAACATAACTAAAAATTTCATTTAAATACGTTAAATGCTCATTTAATTGAAGCTCATTTACCTGTACATATTAACCATTGAAAACGTTAGTTTAAAATGACCGAAATTAAATTAACAAACTGCTGAAATTGTGCGCTCAGTTACCTCTAACCCTAAGTCGTCGGAACAGTGACATCTCACGACAGTCAGGATAAACTCTTAGGAGTCGAGTCAAGAAGAAAACATCAAAAAACAAAAAGAAACGAAAAATTAGCGAAAAAAACGAGCTAGCAGTGATGTGTTGTAAAAATAATATGTATGTATGTTACAAGCAAACTCGTCAAGTATCTCAAAATAATAGATACTTTAACACTTTGAAATATATTACTTTAGTAACACGAGAGTAGTATGAGTAAGCAGAAAACATGGAATTACGTCAAAAACAATTTTTGACGTACCTGCCCAAAAAAAGTCAAGTCTAAAGATATACTAATACTATTGTGTGATATTAAAAACATTGTGTTTTTTTCCAAATTCTACCCTGTCAATTAAATAGGATAAGTATTAGCCCAAAAATTCAAGACAATTGGTTATTTATCATTCACCGGCACCTTCGCCAAATTCTCGAAATAGCTATTATTTATCTGTTTTTGTAATAAGCATTTCAATCCATAACATACCTTATTTCCCATCATGTTTACATATTTCAGCTATTATATAAAGAAACATGCAAAAAAAAAAACATCAAATCTGGTATGCATTATTTAATAATTAGGTAGTTATCAGTAAATATTCAGTGGCTTTTCACACCCATACTGTTCGAAGGAAAATTAATTTCACCTTTTTTTTAACTCGAGTTGTATGCTTGAATGTTGTATCGTTATGGAGGACATAACGCCGTTTTTGGAACAGTTTCCAATGCTTTCTTTTAGTTTTCCACCCATGTGACTAGTGAAGTTTATTAATAAATATATTTTCTTAAAGTAGAATTGGTTTACAGCTATGAAAGAGAAATAATACGTTGAAATAATAAATCTTCCAATGGCCATTAGGCAATTTTTATGCACTTTTAATACACCCCGTATGCATTTCTCCCGTGCACTTATCGAAATTGGCACCCACAGTATTCATTACTACCCCTTTGCATCGGCCCTAAAACGCACAGGACTGTTTTTGTCATCTGACCGATAATTAGGTAGCAGGATAATAAACGACGTCGTTAGATACCCATCACCTACCTACTATGTAACTAGATTAGCTTGTTTCGTGATGTAAAGTGTGTCCCTCGTGGGAATAATTTGCTCCCACACAGAGAGACAGGTGAAATAAAAGCGATCCAAACTGCCTGCGACATGCGAAGGTTTTTTGTAGCTAGCTTGTAAAAAGATTCAGCGACCACGAATAGCTCTGCGTAAATTTCAGGACCATTTCCGGTTTTCTTTTTGTTCACGTTCTGTAAGCATCTATTATGGGTATAGACTAATTTTTTTTTGTGTTATTTAGTGGAGTTCTATATAGAATCATGATATCCAAAATAGTCGACATATACACTACTTTCGTAAAGTAGACGATGAATTAGGTAAAAACTTAATAAACACTTTTTAATTTCTAGGACATTTAATTCTAAGCTAATTTGTCATAGCTCTAAAAATTACGGAGAACAAGTTTTTATTTATACTTACTCGTGTATGTATTTCATAGATATCAGTAGGTTTTTAATTTAGCTAGTCATAAAATATGCAATATACGTCCGTTGAAGTTAGCAGATAAGTAACATACTGAGTAGGTATGATTATGATTAGAGCACGTAGGTTAATAATTGTTCTGACTGACAATCAAAAATAATGTCGAGATGAAACATGTCGTTCTTTGAAACAACAGCTTGAAACTGATCCAGATTTTCTGTCAAAGGTTATTACTGGTGATGAGTCATGGTATTATGGTTACGACCCAGAAACAAAGCAACAGTCAAGCCAATGGAAAAGGCCATTGTCACCACGCCCAAAAAAAATGTCGTCAAGTCAAATCAAACATCAAAATAATGATGGTTTGCTTTGCTGCAGCCATCTTGAAAATATCTTCAAGTTCGCCACAGGCCATATTAGCCAAAGTCCAAATTCCCAAAAACCATTTTTGCAAGCCCCAATACTTTTAATTAATCGTTTCGGTCAATCGCCCTATATAAAATAACTCACCCTGTACATTACCTAAATCACCCTCTCCGCCACCTTCATAGTCTAATTTTCCCCTTTTTCCCTGACTACAAAATACAATTAATTTCCTGCATTAGCCTTGCCCGAGCCATTTTAATATATTTCTCGAGACTCTGACAGGTAGGCGATATCGATGAAGGATCATTCGCGAAATGCAAATCAGGCACTCGCTTAATTTGCGGCTTTATTGTTGCCGCTAAAAATAAAGATGAAATAACGAAAATGCGCGAAAAAAGTAGCGCAACGGTCGAGTAACCAGAGTAGACCAAGGACACGTTTAATAACATTTAACAACAAAGGGTTTTAACTTCCCAAAATGTGGAAATAAGTACAGGTTGTAAAAACGTCGTCAAAGTTGGCGGAGTAAAAAAAAGACGTATTTCTATCTTAAATTTATAACCTTATTTAATTGTCAAATCTGTCACCTTATATGACATCCATTATTTATTTTACAATTGAAGACATAAGTGGATAAAGGTGTCATGTAACATTTTTTCACAAAGCGACTTTATGTATTTTTTGGCCATCTCTGGTATACATTTAACCTTCAATAAACACGGATTCCCTAATTTCAATTCCTATACAGTCTAATGATTCCCTATGAATCAAGAATTAAATAAAAAAGTTCCAGCTTTAAGATGTGTTATGCTCATGTACTCAAAAGTTTAAAAATATGACATGACACCTTTATCCACTTGTGACAGTCACTTGTCAAAAGTTTGACATAACCGAAAAGCTTCGACATGACCGCTATTTCTATCTCTCTCGTTCATAGCCAGATTTGATGATGTTTTTTTGGATGCCTCTTATTATATGTGCGTAAAAATCAATTCTGAGTTTTTTAATAACGTTATATAGTTAATCATATAATATTAATAGTTAATGACTAGGTAATTATGAGATTATTGTACAATAAGTGTAAAACTATTGCATCTAATCGGTATTCAATCAAATGGAAAATTAGAAATAAAAAAAAATCATAAAATTGTGTGTTACGTTTAAAAAATATACATATAGGTATAATTGATATAAAGTTCTAACCGTGAAGAAGAAATCAATGAAATCATGAATTAATCATCTCAACGTTACAAGATAAGATATCTAACACGTAGAAAACGCAAAATTTCATCAGCACGGTTAAAATCATTGTTAGGAGCCATAATATTTTAGGAGCTGATTACTAGACCTAAGTAGAAGACTAAGAAAAAGAAAAATTTCAAGCGAAATTCACCCAGCATTAAATTTCGTATTTGAAATTTTAAAATAGCTGTGTATCTTTAAACAAAATGAAAATTTTGAAAAAAATGCAAAAGAATAAAAAGTTGTTATATTCAGTTGGTAATGCTGAAAAAAAAAACTTTATAAGCGGTTTCGAAGATCTGGTGAGGCAGACGTTTTTTTTTTCACAAGTTTAATTTAAAGTTTATTTGATATTATTACCTACTTAGGTCTGGTAATCATCCACTAAAGTATGATGTGAGTCCCGTGGTTTCTTACGAAAATACGATACATTTTTGCCGATTTTCCAAACTGACCCCCTTCGACTCCCTTAGCCCAAAACTGATCACATTTTTTTCAATTAAAAAAATCCAGAATTATACTGACCGCTATTTGTAAAGATTGTCGATCAACTCTTAACAGACGCAAGTCCATATATGAAGGGCAGTTAATATGAAAATAAATATGTAATAAAATTAATAAGTACCTACTTAATAAAATTACAATAATATCCAACAACTTCTGGATTTGCTGGTCGTTTACCTGTTTTTTAACGTATTTTTGTGCATTATATCACTTTAGTTACCCACCCTAAGGAGTCGCAACAGATGGATATTATTTTTTAAAGCTCATTTCATTCATTTTACTTTTTTTGAAAAGTTACCTCGTTTAACCCCCTTAACCCACCAACCAATTAAATTGAAGATGTACATACTCAAAATATTCGTAATATTTTGTGTAAAATATATTGTGTATAATATTCAAAATAAATATATCGAAGAGTTTTCAAATTATATATATGTATATCTAACAGTCATTACACCACCCCCTCAACCGATTAAGCTCAAAATCTAACCAATTCCAGAATTCATCATGGTACATTAGTGTTTCAATTTGAAATTGTTATCTTAGAGCGTTCTAGAGTTATCGTCTACACAAAAATAGTAGTTTATTTCGCCCAAAATTAAAATTTGGTCGTTTCAAAACATTTTGATCCTATTTAAGCAATAAGTAAGTATGTATATTTGCAGAAATGTTTCTTCATCAATTCTGCTCGAAGGGTACCTACGTAGATTTGGAAGTAATAAATTTTTACAGCGTTATTAAATCGTTGCTATTTTTCTATCGCTCCAACTTACCTGTTATACAGTTCAAAACAGAGCAAGGTCCCAGAACACCGGCCAGTACTCGAAACGAAAAAATCAAATTCACCACGTAACGAAATCAGACACCGTACCGGTGAGATTTTGCGCGTCTAACGCAAAACGCGCGGACGAGAAACGTAAACGGACAGCGTCGAAGAACGCCGTGCAATTAACAAACGCGAATTAACGCAGTTATCGTCGGCGCGTTCATTTGTTCGATAGCGCTGGGTCGTTTTTGAGGCACCGGCGACTGGGACGGAAAGCGGCCCGCTGAAACGTGACTCACCGAGCGCCCTGAGCGGTACTGAAACGGCTGAAAGAACCCGACGGCGCTTTGGAGCCGTGGAGCGTCGGTCGGTCGGTGCCCAACAAACTGCGACACCGGTGTCAGCAACGAATTTAATAGATCCGCCGGCGAATTATTCCTAATTCGTTCGATTCGGCGAGAAGATGACTTTTCGAAATTGGAAATCGACGAGGGGTGGGGGGAGGTCAGCGGTTTTTGAGGTTAACGCGACGTGCGGAATAGTCCAGTAGGCAGGGAGCTAAAATCATCAAAAACTGTTCTTGAAACATATAGGGCTAGTTTTGACGGTTCCCTATGTATTTTTTGTGTAGAACACTATGCGCGGGGTCCGTAGAGCTCAAACCGTGCGCTAATTTTTTTAAATTAACAATTTGTGAAAAACTAACAATTTGAAAAATGTTTTTTTTTCAAATTTCCGCTTATATCTCCGTTCCTTGGCATATTTTATATAGCATATGCATGTAAGAAGTTGTAGCCTATTGAAGTTCCAAAATTTTAAGCCCAATCCGAAGTCTGTAAGTGCTTTGGTTAACTTGCAAATGACTGCTGAAATTGAAAAGAGCTTTTTTTTCACCATTTTTTTACTTCGATAGTAGGGCGACTATGATTATGAAATTTCTTGGAGGGACTGCTGTTTGTAGTATAAAGTTTCAAAAAATTCAGCTCGATCCGTTAATAACTTTTCGAGTAATTAAAGATCGAATTTTTTTTACAAGCCTTGAAGGATAACACCACTCTAGCGACCGAAAAAAGGCCTAACTTTAAGAATTTATTTTGGGATAATGGGAAAAGGAAGATTATTTCTTTTTAGAGGGCTAATTAAACATGTATTGAAGTATAAAACAAATTTTTTTATTGTTATTTTAATACAAAATGGCGGAGATACAGCCAATCTTCGACAGCGCCTTTTTTTAAGGTCCTTCACGGCCGGACAAATTTCTCAGAAAACTGAAGACCTAGAACAAAAAACGAGAGACTAGACAAACCCCCCGTACTAGAGAAGTACGTAGGGGTTTGTTTTTAAATCGATTTTTGTGCAAATGGCGCACTTATGAAAAAAAAACTTGATTTTCGGCCAAAAAAATCGGCAGTAAATTGTTTATAAAAAAATAAATTTTCATCGACTCAAAAAAAGGCTATGTACTTCTACGGAAAATGTAATTGGGAAGCTACAGTTAAAATTTCAGATCGATCCATTGAAAGGTATCCGAATAATCTTTCCGGCCAGATCGAAAAAAGTGGTTTCGAGAAAAACGCGTTTAAAATTTTATGTGCACTTAAATTCTCAAAATCTCTTACCTTTAATCTGCGATGCCTGCTCCATACATTTGACCATCTATATTGATGTTCGCCTCCTCCTCTTCCTTTCTGGATGATTTTAAAGACAATCGGGCCTTTTTTGCTGCATCAGTAAGAGAGCGCTCAGAAAAAAATCCGAGAGCGCGAAATTTCGAAAATGACGCCCTCGGAGTGAGTGTGGCAAAATTGAAAGTAAAACCTGTTAATTTTTTTTTCACTATGGGACCAATTGTATATCATTTTTATGACCCTAAAGTACAATTTAAGCAAAAAAAAAACGATTTTTTCAAAATCCTAGTAATTGTCGAAATCCTAGCGTCATTGTTAATTAAGGGGTAACACCCCCTTAATTAACAATGACGCCATATCTTTATTTATTGTACGACATTGACCGGGTTGGGCTAGAAAACTCATAAATCTCTTCAAGTTTGCGAGAGACTTTTTGAGATTTTGAAACATAATTTGGGCCAGTTTTATAACGTTTAATACGCGACTACCTTTTTTGACGCTTTTTTTATAATACCTACCTTGAAAGTACACTACGAGTACTTTAAACAAAACGAGTATTTTAAGACGAGTATTTTAAAGAAAAATGGGCGTCAAGATATTATAGTCACAATTCCGAGAATTTCGAAGCGGCAACGCTAAAACAATATATACTTCGCGTCAAAAAAGGTATTTAGAATTTAAAAAGATTTATGATTTTTCTAGCCCAACCCGGTCAATATCGTACAATAAACAAAGAAATAGGTCATTGTTAATTAAGGCTTGCAAAAAAATTCTATTGTTAATTACTCTAAAAGTTATTAACGGATCGAGCTGAAATTCTTTTGTAACTTCATACTACAAATAGCAGTCCCTTCATTTCATGATCATAGTCGCTCTACTTTCGAAGTAAAAAAATAGGAAAAAAAAAGCAATTTTTCGACTTCAGCAGTCATTTGCAAGTTAACAATAGCACTTGGATACTTCGGGTTGGGCTTAAAATTTTTTAAATTCAATAGGTTACAACTTCTTTTATGCATATGATATATAAAATATGCCAAAGAACGGAGATATAAGCGAAAATGTGAAAAAAAATAGTTTAAAAAATTAGCGGACGGTATCAGCTCTACGGACCCCGCGCATTGTGTTCTACGCAAAAAATACATAGGAAACCGCCAAAACTAGCCCTATATGTTTCAATAACACATAAAAATATCTGCCGACTGGACTGGAAGGGAACATAGTTTGAGCGTACCCGAGCCGGCGATATCGATTCGGATTTATTATTTATGTGTGGAAGTTGCAGAATGTGGCGTAAACGAGGGAAAATTATGGAATATCCTCCATTGTTTATTTGTGTTTTTTATTCTGGAACCTTGGGCGTTCTGTCAACCGTGTTGGCATCATCGGGAGACGGCCGAAACCACCATTTGTAGATTCGTATAGTACAGTCCAAACAGCGAATACTGAAATGAGTCATCATCAATCTCGCGCTAC
This sequence comes from Aromia moschata, assembly GCA_029963805.1. Lineage (NCBI taxonomy): Eukaryota > Metazoa > Arthropoda > Insecta > Coleoptera > Cerambycidae > Aromia > Aromia moschata. The sequence goes on along the minus strand of JAPWTK010000052.1, from coordinate 920,960 downwards.
AGACCGGCGAGAGTTGGCACTATACAACTATATGATAATTAAAGTATATACCGTATTTTTTAAGCGCCTTGTACGCGTGTATTTCTTGCCCGTGCATACGTACGCCACTGACCGTGCCTACGTAACGTACTAGGGCTCTTCCGCGGCAGGTTCGAGGAAAGGGTATATGCAATTTATCCATATAGCGTGGCGAGCGTTCCGTTGGCAAATTTAGTATTGTAAGTTACCTCGATGCTAGCGGACAAACGGTAGAACGCCGAGTTTATAATAATTTTATGTGTCGTGAATGATTAACTATAATAAACGTGTGTACATATGTATTTTGCATCGTGTATTTCTTTTAGAGTTCGTGTAGTGTATTTACTGATATTATCTGATTTTGTGTGAATTTTTGAAATAGTGGCACAGTCGTTACCATTTGTGAGTAGACTGAAAATGATTGAAAATTACAACGATTTTGCAATAAATGGAACATATTTTATGTATTTCTTGCAATCGTCGATATATATTTCGTAGACGCCGAGAGTGTGAGAGACATTTAGATTCGAATATCCATCAACTAAATTTTACTGGTACTGTTACAAAATAGGAAGTTTGGTTTGATTTGAGCATAATGTTTTGCGCATGTAGCCTTTCGTGGAACGTGGTCAACAATATTCAGTTTAGACGTTTTTAAGGAGAAGAAATGCAGGAAAGACTACTGATTGTGGCAACGTACGTCAAGCAATGAAGACAGTCAGTGTTTCTAAATAACACAAGCGATATGCACTTACATTATTATTAACACATGTTTACTCCTGTCTTTTTGTTCTCTCATATAACATTCCGTCAATGACATGACGGATTACGAATCCGACCCTGCGTTATAACACACTTTCCAGATCCTAGTCATTACGAATGGACTGCGTCCTTTCACAGTAGTTGAGATAATCAGTGATGGCGTATTGCCTTGTCACACAGCCATTTCAGTAAACGAGTTTTTAGCCACTAAAAAAATTCCTGTGGCTCCTCAACCTCCGTATTTGCCTGACTTGAGTCTTTGTGACATTTTCCTCTTCCCGAGATTGAAAAATCACCACAAGCAACGTAATTTTGGGACCATAGAAAACATTCAAACGGTTGTAACCGACCAGCTGAAGGCTATTCCAGTATATGAGTTCCAGCACTGCTATGAGGAATGGAAGGACCGCTTCCAGCGCTGTGTGGCTTCCCAAGGAAGTTATTTTGAAGGAGGCAATACTGAATTGTACTCTATTCAAATAAAATAATTTAAAAAAAATTACTTAATTTGCACACCTCGTATAATAAAAAAAAAAATCTGAAATTCTGAGAGTATCTATCTAAATAAAGACATCTGGAAAACGATATGTCATAGCTCCGTCTATACGCGTAGAGAAATCACGTATTATGTGGTGTAAAGCAGGCCCAGCACATGACATTCGCATAATTATAATTACCATCTATTGACCGGCATAAGCATAATTTGTAGTCGGTGATTTGGGACGACCCATTCCAATATTTGTTTGTTTGACTATAAGTCCTTAACCAGAGCTTTTATTTCACGTATGTAAGTAAAATATATATTTTTATAATTCCTCGTTTTAAAAAAACGAAACTGAACGCGCATTTACAAGCACGATTGGATGAAACTGCGGCACTAACAGTAAACCGCCCACATGGACCTTATCCTTGGCAAAGACAATGATAGTGGCAGCGCCTTGACCAGGTGCATTGCACCGCCACCAGGTGCCGGTTATATAACAATATCGACTACCCCTATGACGAAAAATCGCTCATGCATACATACGACCATGCCGGATCCATAAGTTTCGGTGGGCAGCACGACTCGCCGTAGTTCACCCCGAACATGTGCCCCGCTGGTCAGGCACCGTGAAATGATTGAGGTCATTATCTTTTTTTTTAATAGGTGGGTAGGTCGGCATCGCTGGAAATGATTTTTTTGTTGTTCGCTTTGGCCGTTGAATATGTTTTCGACGCACAGGTGACTTAAAGAGAAAAATATGGGCATTAGTAAAACATCAAAAACATAGTAATCTTTGAAAATTGGAATTGTCTTGTTCCACCTATTCATCTATGAATAGGTAGGTATTCTCTAATCACACATAGGCATTCTTCGTGAACAATTATTTGAAAATAGCACTTTGATATGCAGTATCTGCAGTAACATTATTATACTATGTGTTCCACCACGTGGGCCTATAATGATATCTCAAAAATTATGAATATTAAAATTCGAGGTGTGTAAATTAAGTAATGAGACTGGCAACATAGCGCCCGATACTTCAACACGCCTACGGAGACAGTGTTTTTTCAAGAGCCCAAGTTTTTCGGTGATTTAAGGCATTCTCAGAAGGAAGATGCACCACGCTGCGGAAGGGCTTCATCTTCAACAACCGATGAAAATGTCGATAGAATACAGGATATTGTGCGTTCAGATCGTCGGTTGACGACAAGAATGATCAGAGAAGAGTTAAATTTGAATCACACCATTGTTCATCAGATTTTGACTAACGAATCGGGAATGAGAAAAATCAGCGCAAAAATAGTTTCAAAAAACTACCAGGAATCAGGTACCAGGAACAAAAGGATGTCAGGAGAGAAATGTCTTGACTTTTTGGAATCGATTGAAAATGACGTTTGATGATTTTATGGAACGTATCATTGCTAGTGATGAAACTTGGGTGGTTGAGTACGACCCGGAAACCAAGCGCCAAAGCATGGAATGGCACACCAAGCTCTCCAAGAGCCAAAAAAAATAATAATAATGAGCCAAGTCGAAGATCAAATGCATGCTGATTTGCTTTTTTTGACAGCCAGGGAATTTTCCACAAAAAGCTTGTGCCTCCAGGCCAAACAGTTCACACAGGTCAAACAGGTTCTGGAAAAACTTCGAAAAATGGTCATGCGTGTGAGACCAAACATCAAAAACAACTGGATGTCGCATCACGACAATGCCTCTTGTCACACAGCCATTTCAGTAAACGAGTTTCTAGCCAGTGAAAACATCCATGTGGCTCCTCAGCCTTCTTATTCGCCCGACTTGAGTCCTTGTAACTTCTTTCTCTTCCCGAGATTGAAAAATCACCTCGAGGGATGTCATTTTGGGACCATAAAACATTCAAATGGCTGTAATTGATCAGCTGAAGGCTATTCCAGTAGATGAGTTCCAGCACTGTTATAAGGAATAAAATAACCCTCTTCAGCGCTGTGTGGCTTCCCAAGGAAGATATTTTGAAGGAGACAATACTGAATTGTAATTCTATTCGAATAAACATTTTTAAAAAAATCTCTCATTACTTAATTTACACACCTCGTGGTTGTCACTTGCTTGTTTCAAGTGGAACACCCTATACACACATTATTGCATTTTTTAATTTTACGGGTTATTGTAATTCAGTGGCGGTGCGTGATATTTCAGTTAGCCATATCTTGAAAACGACGCATGGGACCCACTTCACTTTTTTAGGTGATGACTATACACCTCTTACAGAAAGGATTTACAGTGAAAAAACCGTCAGCAAAGTTTGCGAAAAATTTTTCAAAAACACTGGAGCACTCCCTGGGTTTTCAGTAACGCTCTGTGGAATATTTGCAGTATATTTTTTTTCATAATCTAGAAACAAATATAAGGAGACGTTTTTCGATTTGTTACAAAATATTTTTGTTTCAAAAAGTTATGGCCATTTTAATTTTGGAAAACAAAATGTTTCTATAAAATTAAAATTAAAATGGCCATAACTTTTTGAAAAAAAAAATATTTTGCAACAAATCGAAAAACGTCTCCTTATATTTGTTTCTAGATTATGAAAAAAATATACTGCAAATATCCCACAGAGCGTTACTAAGAACCAAGGGAGTGCTCCAGTGTTTTTGAAAATTTTTTCGCAAACTTTGCTGACGGTTTTTTCACTATAAATCCTTTCTGTAAGAGGTGTATAGTCATCGCCTAAAAAAGTGAAGTGGGTCCCATGCGTCGTTTTCAAGATATGGCTAACTGAAATATCACGCACCGCCACTGTCTAATTGCATTTTATATATAATGTCTTATTCTGTCCCATATCCCATAGTTTTTGAATATTTACAGTTTTTTATCGCAAATGACTTGGAAACCCTAAGAAAACTGCGGATATTTCATAAACGAACTTCATGTTACACCGTGTTTCCGTAAAATCGTAGAAAATAATTTTCGTGTTAAGTGTTCGCAAGAAATGAAAATTTATTTAAAAAAACGAAATCATTAAAAAAACGTACAAAAAATATAAAATTAAACCCTGTACATTTCGATGGTCTTATGCAATACTGGCACAACTCAAAAAATTGCTTTTTGGGATTTCTGGTGCATCCTGTATGAGATTTATTCTGCTTTAATATGCAAGAACGGCAATGCTGCTTTAATATGCAATATTGTTGTATAATTCAGTAAAAAAACAAATAATATCTAAATTCCGTTATGAAACAGTGAATAATGTAAAACAAAAAATTTCAAACCGCGTTCCTGAAAAATATGGATTTTTGAGTTGTGCCAGTATTGCATAAGACCATCGATTTGGATATGTTTATAATATTTTAAAACCGTTATTTTTGAACGATTTTTGAGTTATTGTTAATAAACGAATTTTTTGCACTTATTTGCTATTATTATTTATTTATAGCATTAACGTTATAATTCGCTTTGGACTGAAAACAACCCTAATTTAAAAAAAAAAGACATATTTCTTTTTCTTGCTGACAAATTAATTAAATGATTCAATCTGCAACAAATAGGTATTAGCATGGCGACATTGGCCTCTGTGGCGAACAATATAATACTTAGTTAAGTTGTCGAATAGATTAGTCGATTGAATTATCTTATTGAGTTTAATTGAGAACCATACATGCAAAACACAAGTCAATTATCAATTAGCCGTTTCCGAGTAAATATCGCCAAGTTCTTGGGAAAATCTCGCGGATTTGATGTACTCACGGCATGTATGAGGTGGCAGAACGTACGCTGGAACACACAGAAACATGCTTTGGTAAGGTATTGCATATTTGTTTTAACAGCATCGAACTGTATTCTTGAACAGGACACAAATTCTTTATTTCCTAAATATTTAAGACAAAATGTTTAGTTCTACGTTCTATTTCTTACAGACCTGGGAGAGCTGATTTTGAAAAAGTAGGTAACTTTCCAAAGATTCTCAATAAAAAGTGTATGTTTCTTGAGTGTCTAGAAACTCAAAAAAAGTCTTTTAAAAAAACGAGCTACTCCATCAAGTACTTTAATTTTAAAAATACCGTAATTAAATTAAGGCATTAGTCATGATATACATGGTGTTTGTATGGGTTAATATGGGTCTGAAAATTTGTATCTGGGAGTTTTCAGCGTTACTCTGCACGTATAAAATAATGGCGGTTTTCTGGCACTTCCGAATATACCAGAAGCGATTAGTGATTACTAGAGTTCGTGCGAGCGCGGAGTGTAACAGGACCGTAGTCAGTTAACGAATGAAAATATTAATATGTTTATATAAATTATGTAGCAACATAGTACCATTTTTACCAAATAGTACGGTTAAGTCAAGGATAAAATACCTATATAAATTAAGATAACACGTAACAATGGCAACACTTACCCGACAAACGTCAGTATTGAGACAAGGTTCCCATGGCAGGTTGGCGATGGTTAAAACATATTATTAACGTACTTTCATGAGGAATTTTTCGGTCCATATATTTTTCTAAAAACGTACGTAACTTGGGGTTCTCTAGTTTGTTTAATGGGATATTGCTTGCAACAAAGTCTGCTGTAAGTACAAAAAAAATATGGAGTCGTCGGCACTAGACGAGGCATGGCTTCTCAGATGTCTTGTTACTTTAGTTTTATCTGACGAATTTATAATGCGTTCACATACAGTACAAAAAAGGTCATTTCCTTGAATACGTATGTCCCTAAAACCCTCGGGATCACTGTTAAACCCGTCTATTGCTTTTCACATTTGGCATGGTACCTCACTTTGTTCACTTCTCCGCTCAACTAATAATTATCAATATTTATAAAGTTATGCAAGTCAGCTGTGAGCTGTGAAGACCAACGAGTCAAGGGCAGGACATGCACAGTGTCGGCCCTGTGACATTCGCGCTTGGTAATAAGTAATAATATTTAATAATGTCCTATGCTGCAACATAGTTTCTGTGAACATATTAACATTTTCATTCGTAACCTGACTACAGTCCTGTTACACTCCGCGCTCGCACGAACTCTACTCATCATAGGGGTTAAAATTATATTTTTTAAGGTTGTAAGAGTTTTTCTTAAAACTTCATACCAGCCATGAATATAACACTTATAGCATAGACATAAGGCAGTGTGTTCTATGTTGAGAGGTCTTTGTATAGTATCCTTCATGTGCGCATCATATGGGAACATTTTTTATTAACGGATTTTTCTGAAATTCAACTTTGGGGCTTGCTTGTGCTTCAAAATTGGTCACGTGACTTTCAGTACCTATTAAATTTGACCTTTTCAAAAAAAAATCGCTCAAAATGGGCCTTTTTGTTGCGATGTTTTATATCAACAAAACTGTCCGCAAGAATTAAACATTTTTAACTTGATTTCGGTTTTACCAAACTACTAACCGTTTATTATAAAATATCGATCAAAAGAAGTATGTTCTAATAAAAATTAAAATAACGCTTCTGTAAAAAAAAATTCTGTTGTTTTTTATGCAAAGTCAACACATCGTCCATCACTCGGTCCATCATTTAGGATACAAATTCATTTAAATTATTTTTTTTCAGTACAAAATTGATGCTAGAATGTACACTAAAATTGTGTTGTGGACAATGAAATTTACACTATCAACTACAACTTTAAACATTTTTTTAATGTCAAATTTGACAGGTATAGAAAGTCACGTGATCCAGTTTGAATGAGCCATTTTTCATCACTTCTAAAGCGCAAGTTATCCCATAAATTTAATTAATAAAAGTCGTTGATAAAAATGTTCCTATATGACAGGCACTTTGTGAAATACACTACTTTTTATGCATACGGTCTTGTACGATACCGCGTCGTTTTTCCACCTGTCACCCTGTATATAACGGACCGAGAAAATTTATGGAAGAAAACCGCCATGATCCGCTCATTCCCGATAATAAATAATAATTTGATACACGTAATTGAACCGACATATCATTTTTTATTTAGCGACAGTCTACCAGAATTTAATTTAATTGATGTCAACCAGTGGCACAAACAGTGGCACACAAACAAGCTGTTTTAATTTCTAAGGCGCGAGACTTTTGGCCTTTCATCATTGGAAGCGCGTGATGGGAGTGGTCACGAGGTTGTTTTTGAGATGATTGAGACGTTATTGCGCTCTCCCCGCTCCCCTGCCGCATTTAAAGCAATCACAGAGAAAAAATGTCGAATTGTGCGTCAACGTAGTACAATTGGTACTAAGAGCGTCAGCACTGTGAATAGTCGGGCCATGTTGTTACGTTTAACGTGATTTTAGTTGAAATGAAGGATTAACACTAGGTAGTAATGTCGACACCAAAGGTAATATGTCTAACCTTCAATAGGTAGAACCTATTGCTGTTAGCCAGAGTTTGATTTATGTTGTCAAGAAAAGAAGTGCCTATCAAACTTCTTTTATTAAATGGCTATTACTTACTCAGTTTTTTTTCGATTAAAGTGAAATAAAAGTGGGTAGAATTATTATTTTTAGCACCCAGTCCGGTCCGGCCTGGCCCAAAAAGCGGCTAGCCCTAGTCCAATATGTATTTGAATGGGCATTTTTATAGTTTCATGTCCCTCGACTTTACAAATGTTCTTCAACCCGAATTTAGTCCAATATAATATATGTTCATCACTAGTGGGCCTGAACAAGCCAGAAAAGTACAAAAATGTTTAGCACGACTTGATTAAAAAAAAGCCCAACTAACTTTCTCTAACGTGAAATTCTCCAAATAATCAATTCGAGGTTTCAATTTCGGATCCAAATTTTCAAATTGACCCTTCACATCTCTGAAATTGTGAGACTACACACAACAGAACTTGACAGAAATACGTAAAGGACCCATCCCAATGTTTGTTCTGATCTTAAAACTGTTATTATTAAGACCAGAAATTCATTGATACCTCATGAAGGGTTAGTCATTGAAGATTTCATGTTATGAAATTAATGATCCATTATTTTTCACAAGAAAAAAAGACGTTCAAAGGCGAACAGTATGAATTTGAGTGAAAATTGAATAAAAATTCCTACAACTTTTAGAAAGTGAGGCAACAAGTTGCTGCATCAAATTCCAACAATTCTTAGGACTTCCTATTATGAAGAGACGTATATCACAACGTATATCAATAAATACAGAAGGTACGGTCCCAATTTTTGGTTACTTTTAATTTTGTCGGCACTTGTTTGTTTATAATCTGCATCTGACATTATTATCTATATTCCTACAAACAAATAATGAAATGAGTCATACGCATCATACGGAAAATAAAAAATGCATCCAATTCCGTGTAGTTTAACGACAGCGACACTGCAAGTGATGCTGTATATTACAATAATAATCAGTTGACTCCCGAAAGTATTACAACAAGAAAGTAGGTTTGGTTTCTTGAAGTGCATACATTTGGATTAACGGGGCAAGTTGTATTTTCCCTAAAGCAGCAAGCTATCATTTCTAAATGAAACATATTCCCACGCTACCGCTGAATATTTCAACTATTATGGTAGGATATAATGTCCGAATGCGAATGCGCCAGATTGATACCACAATCACTCGATATATAGTATGCGCAGATATTTCAGTACTACATTCTCACCCACCACGGCTTAACCACATATTTAAGCCAGAAAGCAGTTTAATAGCCTGGACAAATATCATTAAATACGTGCATATTAGTTTCATCTACTCGTAGAATCGTCCTATTAGTTTAGGCGCAGATGGTACATCTGAAGGACATATATTATTAACGCACTTTCTTAATGTGTCTGTGTAAAAAATTATACATACATACGTATATACATATGTATGTACATATATACATATACTTACATATCCATACATATGTAGTTCAAGTGAAACAGATCATTCGTTTAAGTTATATGCCAAATTCAAGTGTTATCAATATGATATTATCATAATTAACGTAATATTATGAACGTACACTACATATGTACATATTATTTACATATTATGTACCTATACATTTCAAATTATTTTATAAAGTGGCAACTAGTGACAAATACCAATATCGCAAAAGTTCTCCAAAAATTGTGGTGTTTTGTGTGTTGAGGTTTTGCGATTTGAGGTTCCTATTATATGTAATGCAGTTCCCTGACATGAAAAAAAAAATAAAGTGGACTTGTGTAGCAAGGTAGTGGTGTATAAATAACCAAACCATAATTAACAGAAAACGATTAATAGTCAATGAGTATTACGTATGATATCTTGTTCTTTATTGCCTGAAAACTGTTATGGTACATGGTACCCAAATTAATTTTGACAAAATATTATAACTGAAATGAATAATATATGTACGAGTACCTAGATATCTTATCTTTAAAATTTTCGTTTAAAAGTTTACCATAATATGATCGCATAAACTGATAGCTAAAGTCCAGTCGTTTTCGGAAGGCGATGTAGGCAACAAAATGTTGTGAGACCCGACAAATACGTCCAAGCTCTTTCCACTTGTTTGTGATATATACCTATATGTATTTAATCACGCCCAGATATGCCCCTTACCATTCTACAGCTAAATTAACGTTTTATTGACTACGTCGACTTCCGAAAACGACTAGATTATAGTTTTTTATATACAGGGTGGTCCTTCGGGAACTGCATCCATCGATCATGGGAAAGTTATAATTAGTAAAAATCTGAAAATTTGGTGACATACTAAGGTCGATGGGGGACATACTCCTAAAATATTTTCACGTTAATCGCGCTTCCGGTTATACCGGAAGTAGATGTCAAGTTTGTTATTTTAAATGGAATGCCCTGTATATTAATACATTTTTAGATTCTATGGTGAATTCTAAGAATATTTCATGTATAATGTCATATACCTAAGTTTAAGCGGGTTTGAGATATTTAAGTTGTTATGTCATACCGTCTGCAGGCCCTATGATAATTACCAATTTTTCCTATAAGAAAGCCTTTATTATTCAATTTGGATCAGATTGTTACAAACCAAGTTGACATCTACTTCCGGTATAACCGGAAGTGCGATTAACGTGAAAATATTTTAGGCGTATGTCCCCCATCGACCTTACTATGTCACCAAATTTTCAGATTTTTACTAATTATAGTTTTCCCATAATCAATGGATGCAGTTCCCGGAGGACCACCCTGTATAAACTGTTGAAAATTTTGCCTATTTGTATAGGTACATCACCATGAGCCACCAAATTCGCAACTTTTTCTTTAATTTAACCAAGCTTATATTTTTGCCGATTTAGAAATTACCAATTCAATCTCATCGATAAAGTGGATACCCTATATAACACGAAACAATATGTAAGGATTATTTATTGCCAATGTTACTCAATCAATAAAATAAAAAAGTTATATAAGGTGATGATTTGGCCAGAATAAACAGAAATGAATGCAACTACACACTTTTCAATGTATTATGAATTTAAAAAAATGTAACGGTAATTCCTTATATTTAGCTAAATTAAATTATTGTCACTACATATGGACATTTGAATAAGAATCCATACAGTATTACTCTACAATTGCTGCGTCGATTGTAGTTTTTGCCAGTATTGATAAGATGACATTTTAAATTTTTATCGGCGAAGGCCTTTGATGAGCGATTTTATTAGTTATAAATAAGGCCATCTGCAGTTTAATCTCATCTTATTTATGTACATATACATACATATATCACATAGATACTGATAGCTTAACTTGATCTTTGAAAATGGTAAAACTGAGAGAACCAATTGTCACGCGAATTTTAGAAAATGGGTGTGGCCGACGTATGCGACGCCGGCGACACGTCTTGAGTCACAGAGGCCACTATCTAATAAGATTATCGTTAACCAAATCACTCGTACTGGCTCTCTTACTGTCTGTTAGGGTCAAGGGCCCCGAGTTTTGTGAGCTTCAGTTGGTTTGTGTATATGGTACACCTGTATGCTTTCATCTGTTTCACATTAGAGGATATTGTTGATTTCTCAAGTAATTCATTAATTTTAAATTCAAAGAGCACCAAATTGGCTTATTAAAGATTATCTTATCACATCACACACTTGACAGATACAAAATAAATCGTAACAATTAGTCAACATTAAAGTTATTTTTAATTTAATGATAATGTAATTGGTATCACTATCGTACATTAAAAAATATTATTTATAGATGAAATTCTATTTTGGCGATGCAAATAAATTAACTTCCCAAGTAGGTAAATCAAATTTCACACATACTTTAAAAAATATATTTCAAAACAAAAAATATCTATTTTGAATTTACAGAATAATTAAGACTAAGAAACAAGTTATACGCACATGTGTATATAGCGGTGTCAACGAACCCACGTATCAGCCTGCTGTTTTTTATTTAGAGATAGAAATCTGGAACAAGTGTACTAGACGCAAGTGAGCTTATCTTGATATATTTAGGTAACTGAATGACACTGCCAGTATTATTGAAATTATCAAAAATTAATTTGAACTTCTCAAATGGAACACCCTATATATTTATATATAATTGTTTTTCGGATAAAATCAAATTTCTTCCTATAAATAAAGAGCAAGCTACTACATGGTCCCATTGACAACCATATTTGACAAAGGTTTTTTTTTTAGAAATTAAAAAAATATAAAATCGTAATTTTGAAACTATTGGAATATATTACCATAGTTAGGTAACCCCCTTCAAAACACAGTCAAAAAACATTTACATACAATATTACAACATGAAAGGCATAATTAATATACATATAACATATATAGGTAGATATTTACATTGTAAATGAGACTATAAACGTAAATTGATCATGTCAAAAACTATTATTCAGCCTTACTAGTATTTCATTATATGGATATGCAATAAATTTGGAACAGAACATGAGGGAAATAAGTTCTGTTGGTTTTTAACACTGAAATATGTATGTATGTACTTACAAAAAAAAAACAACACATAATTTTGTGATTTTAAAACAATTTTGTATTTTACTGAAAAACAATTATTTTATAAAACAGATTCTTTATATCAAAAAATTATTATATAAAAAATATGCATTCCTTGAACAAAATAGTTGCAATTTAAAAAATTGATTTTTTAAATTGCGATTGATTTATTGAGATTTATTTCTACACTTCCAGTCTGAAATATAATACAGAGTATTCAGTGCAGCAGTGACTAAGTAACATATTAAGTATTTTTCCGCATTGCACATATTTCAGGGATTACTTTTACCTTCTCAGTTGTCATGTAATCTGCCTATTTGACAGCCTACCAACAAGCAGAATAAGTTTTAAAAATTGGTGTGACCAGAAACATTTTGATGATTTTCACAGACTGGAATTAATGTACGATAGACTGAGCAATGCATTATAAAAAATGCGAAATTGACGAGTAATAAAAAATAATGTAAAATAAATTGATAAACTGATAATAAGTCTCAACAACTGTCAGTAATTTTAGTCGCCAGTAACATTTGATTATTTGTTGCTAACAAAAATAACATGCACACAAGTATATCGTAATAGCATTCAGTTTAAACTATAAATTCTGAAATATACACAAAATTACAATCAAACATACTATGATGCAATTTAAAAGTCTCTCCATATTACCACTGCCCTGGCAGACTCGTATCAATAACCTATAAAAATCTAGGTTAGATAACATTTTCACAGGAACTACAGTATGAGAAACAAATATTTTGCACTGAAAAAAGGGTAGATCAATTCTTCAATTCAAAAAGCAATGAAAATGGACAAAATGGAATGAAACAGTTGACATTTTGGTGACACGTACGTTGATAAATAAAAAAGCACCCTATGTAAGAAACAAAATATATAAAAAAAAATCCAGGGTTGCCTCTTTCTAAAACCAATTTACTTCATTCTCTTTTTCTTCATCTATTGCATAATAATTTCAGTCAGACCACCCATACAAATTTATCAACATGAATCCATATACATCCATGTTACGATGGAATGACAAAATTTATTTACAGGAAATCACTCACATTCTCAAACAAGTTCAAGAGATACAAATGTATGTAAGTAAAAGTATTGGGATACAATTATACAGGTTACTATAGAGACATCCAAAAAAAACGTCATCCACTCTGGCTATGAACGAGAGATAGAAATAGCGGTCATGTCTAAGCTTTTCGGTTATGTCAATCTTTTGACAAGTGACTGTCACAATTTGTAAAATAAACAATGGCTGTCATATGATGTGACAATCTTGAAGGTAAATAAGGTTATAAATTCGATTAAGAATAGAGATAAGTCTTTTTTCTCGGAAATCTTTGATGAAGTTTTTTTTGGATGTATATGTGTAATACAGAAGAAGGGAAACGGATAATTGTGAACTGCTCTCTTAGATAGACGCGATTCAAATATGAAAGTGATGGGCGAACCTATCGTGAGGGATATGAGAGAGAGGTGGTGGAAGGGCCAACAGGCCGCAACAGGCAAGGCTTAGGCCCGGGTTTGTACCTAAAACCTGTACTGTTTGTACTGGGTATAGATTTTTACCTAAAATACAGCATTTAATATCCACTGTGTACGTAGTACATTAACTTTTACTGTATATTCCCTCAGATCTTGCATAAAAACTAAATATACCACAAAATAATATGTTATATGAATCCTCAACATCCAACTCATTATGTATACAACAAATTCACAATGCGAATATCAATCCCAATTTTTCCACCTTCTAACCTCATCCTTCCATGAACACGCCATGCAAATTTGGTCAAATCTAGTTTTGAAGTGGTTCTTTATTTACAACTAAGTTACATCTATACACTTATAAGAAGTCTTTCTAACTGTAGTTACGAATGCAATGATAACCATAAAAAGAAATCAATAACAATCCATGCTATTTATATTTTCGTTATTGTACTCCTTCAGGATGTCATCCAGCAGCGAGCCAAAATCATCCATCCCGCTTATCCACTTCACTCTCTTGTTTACGTGAGTTTCAAGATCTGTATACGCGAACCTCAGGAAGTCGCTAGGCGCCATAACCTGCCTGTGTCTCAGCTGCGAGAAAAGCTGTGGCTCTTTATCGACGTGATTATAAACGGACGATAACAGGTTTATGTCTTGTGTATGTATGATTTCATCGAGTATGGAATCCGCCATATCGTCGAAATTGGACATCATCGGGCTGCTGTTAATGCTGCTCTGGCTTATCTGCGATAACGGCGACATGCTGTGGTACTGAGAATCCCCCGAAACGCTGGGTACGCTATTGCATAGAGGGGGGAGGGGCGTTGAACGGCGTCAGTGGACTCGGCGGACTGCTCAGATCTGCGTTGGACTCGCGGACTCTATAATCCTTCAGCAACCTGACGAATTTGTCCGTTATTTTAGTGGCAGCCTTGATGACCTCTACGTCGCAGTCATCCCGCATGGCGGTGACAAGTACCGCCAGGCAACCAGTTTCGCTCAGTTGGTTCAGCACCTGGATCAGGCGTTTTCTCACTTCATGTTCGTTCAGAGTGACGATCTTCCTGTGCTCCTTAGAGAACGTCACCTTGGGGAAGACGCCGTCTATCATGCCCTGATGGGTGAGGTGGAAGGTGATGACCTTCTCCCAGAAGAGAAGGGCATTGACTTTCACCTCCCAATGGAGGTCGGCAGTGGCGGCGTGCGTCATGATGTCGTAAAAGTGGGACAGGGTGGACGGCGAGTCCTCCTGATGTTCGTACAACACGGCGATCAGAGTGGCGGCCTGGCTCCGTACGATGCCCTCTGTCTCCCTTTCGAGGATCTGGACGATTTGTTCCTGTCAGAAACAAATAACAATAATAACTAGGTAGTGATAAACTGACGATCATCACAGGGTCAACCCAACTCATACAATTACCTAAGTACGATAAAAAGACATCGCAGATGAGAGAACAGCAGATCGAACCTACCAAACTGGGAAAGACAGGGTGGCCCGTGGCTGACACAGGATGAGATCATGAAAACTGATTGGCATCACTATTATCTTATTTTGTTTGTACTATGGGGTGGAGTGATCAACAGGCGATTAAAAATTTTAGTTTAACTTAATATTTGTGCGGTGTGTATGTTCCAAAATAAACAACAGATTTTTTCCCATATATTGTTCAATGCTTGAACTATTGCCGATAGATGATTATATTCAGTTTAATGCTTAGACGTTTGTGGTTGTATATAGTGGGTATTTTGTGTTTTCGTAGAGATGAGTTTTTCTCTGTAGTGAACAGATTTTTATAGACTCCAAAATAGAGAGGATGCAGATTTCAGAGGCTGGAACAACATCTACAGTCATCGAAATATGTATTTTTTGGTTATTCTCAAAGCTATGAATAGATTTTTAGCTGTGGTTATAGCTTGAGCACTCAAAAGTACTTTATAAGAGAAGCAAAATCCCAAAATCAATGACAAGATCCCTCTCGATATCTAGACACTAGTACTTACATGTACGTTACCACTTTTCGTCAAATCACACCAAAATTCTTGAATTTGCACCATTTCTTGCAAGCACCTCAAGGCTGTGGCCCTTACAAAAGGTTCCCCATCGCTTACAGACATTTTTAATATCAAGGAAGGTAGTTCGGCATCCAATACCACTTTTCTAAACGAAGGGAACTCTGAAAAATTAGAAGGGAGTATTTGGGCGACAATCCAAACGTTGAATCTATGAACTTACTTTCTTTCGCTAGTGGAAATTGTACACAAAACTTCAAGGGCCGTATCACGAACTTCCCAATTA